>JAJJMB010002020.1:9017233-9126422 GCA_023531105.1 Papaver atlanticum | reverse complement strand
GGGTCATTGTATGTTGTATATTAGTTTTTGATTTCTCTCTTCACCCAGGTACTATCTTTCCAACTTATCTTTGTGTTATTTTTGGTACTGCTCTTTCATTAGAAACATTGAGGACAATGTTAGATTTAAGTTTGGGGGTATGGGAAAAACTTTTTAGTTGCAATAAACTCCAGAGCCTAGAAATTTATGCCTATTAAGGATGGCACTAACCAATCTAAGTGGATGGAAGCATTTTGGTTTTAGGAGTTGAGGAACCAATCTGAGTAGATGGAAACATCTATAAGAGTCTATTCATAAAAACACAGAGCTCAGGTGTTAGAAATAACATGATAGTTTCGCCATATCTCGTTGAGTCCTTTTCACTTCTGTTTTTATTTTATTTTCTTTTTAAAATATGTTTCTCTAAGTGATTAAGTGGGGCTCACGATTCAAGTTGTTACCACTGCTAGGGTGTAATAGAGTGATTGAGATACTAAAAAAAAAAAAAAAAAAAAGACCAGACCAGACCAATCAGAATAAATTTTAACACTTTGATAGCAATATGTGTGTATTCTCCCTGTCTCCGTCGCCTAAACAAGCGTGGAATGCAGGATCCACGGGAATTACCATGTAATTTGCTGACAAGAAAGCATGCGCTTGGATCCACAAGATCTAATCATGTTATTAGTTCTAAATAAATAAATAATAAATGTGTGATCAATAAATCGACCGCTGGTTCCCTTGTATATGCCAGACGAGTTGATCTAGAATTAGGATATTTGACCACTGGTCCCCTTGTATATGCCAGTTGTGTTGATATTAGTCAGACCGATATCTCAGTCCATTAGGATAGGTTCATCTTGGCAGAGGCCTTCAGACAGATATGAGAAAACACCGTTCACCTAGTCAACATCAAAACCATCTATGTTTTTCTATATCCATCTCTTAATCTATCCATGTGATTTGTTGACTCCGGATATTGATGTCCATAGTGAAACTATCTGAGTAGAGCTCTGTCACTTATATACGAATTTTAGTATGCTTGAGTGCAGACTCGTGTACAGCAATTGGAATTTCGCATCAGGGTACTTCCTCCCGTAATCAATAAGTATGCCAACCAAGGAGGTTCTTTAGTGTCATTTCAAGGTTCTGCGTAGATAGCTTGGGTCTGGAGTAAAGGTTTTGTGGGTACACCTCTGGTAAACCCTCCCGAGACTATAACTCGGCCACTAGGGCCACCTAGGGGTTCAAAGGCTTGTTGCACACGCTAAGTGCAATCGCGATGCCTGTGACAGTGAGTTAGGATTTTATTTTGTAGATTAAATTTGCTCGGGACTAGCAAATAATAAGTTTGGGGGTATTTGATAGACGCATTATTGTGTCTAATATGTCTCAATTGTATATATTGTTAGTATTCGATTTTGTATTTATTTTGTTATTTCATGTCTTTGTAGGTATTTTTAGAGAAATAAGCTCTTGCGACGAAAATGGCTCGTAAAGTGGTGTTTTACACCCAAGGATAGAGTACTAAAGGCACCCCATAAATGCACTGGAAGAACCTCAGAAATACACCGGAGGAACCCCGAAAAAGTGTTGAAAACACCCCAGAAAAAGTGTTAAAGGCACCACCAAAATTACTAAAGGCACCCTAAAAATGGATAAGGGCGCCCCCAAGGCAGCCGAGCTGCTAAAGGCACCCGCGTTTTGGATTCAGGGCACTTCACCCTCTTCGTTTGTAAATAAAAAAAGGCGGGAAAAAAAAGAACATAACTGCAGATTTCTCAGGGAGGATTTTGGACGTGATTTTATGCAATATTTTCGTGGATTTGGTTTGGTAATAGTCTGATACGACTAAACAAGGATGGTAAGGACCTTGGATTCGATTGGATATTGCAGAATAATCGTGTGGAAGAAAATAGAGGAGCACGAGTTTGCAAGGGTCTGTTACGGGATTACAAAGAGTTTGAGCGTGTTTGGATAGAGATTGGACGCTGCAGAAGCGTGAAGGAGTCAAACAAGGAGAGTTTGGAGTGAATTGGAATGCTACAGACGCGTGAAGAAGAAGAAAAAAGAAAGAAAATATTCCCGTGGCTGGCAGCATTAATGAGAGTGATTCCGGATTTATTACAGTGATTTTGAGCCCATGTCGAGTATATATAGGGTTCTGGGGATGCTTACAAAGGCTAGGGAGAATTGGGAGTAGTTGGGAGCAGCACAGAATCGGAAAATCGAAGTTGCAGGAAAAATAAATTTTCTGCTGGTGAAGAAGGTACGAAGAACATAAGACCCTTAAAGACCGTCGTTCTTCAACAGTGCCAGTGACGGTATTCCTTTATCGTTTTCTGTAACAATTGATTTTGTAACAAATATAAGTGTTACAAAACCCGGTTTTATTCATTTTTTTCTCCCATTTCATCATTTGTGAACCATTTTTGAGCATTAATAAAGATGAATTTTGAGCATGTTTCCATGATAATGATGAGTTAATTCTCACGTAATCAAGGCATGGAGGAAGCTATTTATGCATGAATAATTGGTAACTATTCTATTTTTCTCTAATTTGTATTTTATAATTCACTCAATCACTACTTTGTAGAATTTTAATTGTTTGCATAATTTTTCCTAATTAGTTGTGATTCAATTAGATACGTTATACTTTGGTTAGATAATCTATGCTTAAGGGATACAATTAATGTTTGAAAATATGCATAATAATTTGTGAATTAAGAAAAAGAGATTTTAAAAATAATTAGAGTTTTTGAATTTTTACCATCATTCATTCATGTGTAATAGTGGAATCTAGTGTCTTGGTTATTTTCAATCTTAAAAAAAAAAAAAAAAAAAAAAAAAATTGGATTTAAATTTTCTCTACTTTTAGTTTAAATAAGTCTAAAATCAATTGCTTTCACAAGTCTTAAGAACCTATTACTACAACAAAGTTGAAATCACATCAGCTGGCTAGGAACGATATTTGCATCATGAGCCAGGCGTGACAACCCTGGGAAATCAAATCCATAGATGTGCATGTTGTGTGTCCCAATTACAGGCTTCACAATCGACTTGTACCAGGTGACATACTGCGCTTCATCAATATTCCTCTTTGTATTTAGTTCATACCTCTCCCAATTGATTCTTCTCAGCCGATCAAAATCTGATCCAGAGGTTTGCATTTGTTGTGGCGGGTTAATTGCAATTGCATATATACCTTGTATTTTGTACTGCAGTCTTTCTCCTAGGTACCAAACCCCTTTATCCAAATTTGGAGTGTAAAAAACAACTCTACGGAGAGAATAATTAAGAATACGTTCTCTATCATTAAGACCATACTGAGGAAAATCAATGTAAGGGTGAACAACAATATTCTTGTGGCTCTGAGTCATCTGTTTAAACCTCTGAACAAAACTGCACACGGAACGTCGCTGCCAGTGTCCTTCGCCCAGTTGGTCGAGACGTACATGTCCAAGATTGGAAATCTATGGGTATCATCTTTATGGATTGGTTTACCAACACGGAAATAGGTATACCACCAATACTGCAAATTACTACATAATTTTAGTATTTTTACTTAATCTACATTTGTTCATAAAAATTATTTAAATTTAAAAATAATAATTTTGATATTTACCTCTATGATGCCCCAGAAACCAGTGAAGTTAGCTATACCCATGGACGCTAAAATTGCAGAGTCCCGGTCATAATATGGTGCTTTGTCAAGATCTTCTAACGTTTCAAGCCAACCAACAAGAGCAACAGAAGTTGAGTTTGAAAAGAACGTCTGACCCAATACCCATAAGATAAACACCCTTTCAAGTTCAGGATAGTCATATACATCTTCTGGGTTTCTGCTTTGGGTAAGGAAAGGGTTCAACGCTGAACATAATATCTCACCTCCTTTCAAATCTTTATAATCTTCACGTATATCTGCTTCCATAAACGAGGGAAGAAGCGTCTGCCATTTACTATTTGATATTCATTCGTCTTGGTTGTATGGTGCCGGATCTCCCACTCCACTTCTCATCCCACAAATGAAATACAAATCAAGGGGCGTAATTCCTATTACAAGAATAATATCAAGTATGATTAATTCTTTTGATTATTTAATAATTATTTTAAAAATAAAATTTAAGTTAAGTTAAACAAGCTTTACCAATTTCAAAATCCATAAAATGGAACGTGTGCACCACCTTTCTATCAATGTTGTCACAATTTTGTTGTTGTGTCTTCTAGGCTTCACACTATAAAGCGCACGCCAGGGATATCTGTCAACTCTTTCTCGGACTTGAGGGGGTAGACCTTCATAAACAACCTTTAAGTCTGAAAATCCACCTCTCATTCTATAATAACCCTCAGATCGATCTTGATGCCCGATACATGACCTTTGACTAATGATAGAGCAGCAACGACACTCGGTGAAGCAAACTCTGCTTCCCGATTTTGAGAATAATCTACACCTGTGGCAGGCCGCGGTACCGGTTCATTTCTTCGATTACTTCTCTTCTTTACAGTATTGACCGCTTTTCTTAATAAGTTGCTCATATTGTATCAAAAAAAAAATGGTTTAGAAGAGTTTAGAAGAAGGAAATAGTAGCGGTGTGACTGAAAATGAATTCAGTTGAAGGAATTTATAGTTTTGAAAATTATAAACGTTGAAAATATGGACGTTAGAGAGTTGACCGTTGGCGATTTATTTTATCATGCCCGCGTTTGTGTGACCAACGCTAGCGTTTTTGCTACCAACGTCGTGTTTAAGGTTAACACGTCGCGTGTAATCTGCACACATCAGCGAGTGTCCGTAGCCCTGGCGCTTGATGATCAACCGTGCACTGCTGTTCCCATAGTGGAGAAACCTGTTTAGCCATCCACCTGGCTCAACAAAAAAATGGGATTTGTATATTACCATAGGAATTTCCCTAACATTCTTTCAATATATGAATTACGCCTTTTTTTTTTGTTGCAAGAACTACTTCATTAAGCTCCAACATTACATATCTTCTTGCTAACAATTCTATCATCCTAATAATCTTAACATATTCCTCAGGGATGTTACACCAAAAATCAAAAGAAGATTTGTTAGCTCTAGCTTTGTTAGTGATAGGCACCTAATATTGTATATATTCTTATCATTTTGTAGGTGTTTACTGTATCTTGTTGCACTAATTTCCAATGTTTATGCCAAATTGTATATTTTGTATCACTTGTTCGTTTGCAAGTAAAATTTGTGGTAATTGTTCCTGATTTTTGTTTTTTAATGGCAGGAGACTAAATAGAGTCGGCAAAGAAGGGTTGAGTAATGGGAAGTTGTCGCACCGTGATAAGCTAGACATTTCAGTGGAGTATATAAGTGGATGCATGTGCAGCAACAGGAAGGGATCAGAGTTGAGAGTTGAGGTGTTGGTTCACAATTGATAGTTGGTGACTTAATGGCTTAAGATCAAGTAACAGATGCTACACACGTTTGGAAAGAAAGAAGCCCATTTAAGTTTAAGCTAGCCTTATATATCTAAGCTAGGTATTTTTGCTTAACACCTAAACATCCCTTTATCATCCTTCCCAATAACATTTCCAAGATCAGAACTTGTTCTCCATTTCTTCTTATTTTATCCGACAACAGTACCATTGAACCCATTTTTCTTCCTCTCTGTAAACCCCATCATCTCTACTACCAAACCACCACCATCTCCCTCTCTCTACTGTACCACTCTCTAAACCAGAAACATCACCATCCAACTGCCCTTTTCTCTTTCTCTTATCCCTAATTTTAACCTAAGCCTGGTCCCTGAATTGATCGACAGTAGGGCAGCTATGAAGAACAAAAGATGCAGGGTTTGTCGAATTAAATGATGACTCTGAAGTATCATTTGCAGTAGCGGACAACTGAAGACAATAATGGTGGCGGGTTCAGTGGTGAGTGACAAGAAAAATCAAATCCCTAAATTTCTTCTTGTGCATCTTATTGATTATTGGGATTTGGATTTTGGGAAACTTTTGTATAAATAGAGAAGGGAGTTGTAGATGAAGGATTAAGCCCGGAGTAGCCGGTGCAAGTTGTAGTAGTAATACCTAGGTTTAATTTCAGTTCTTTTGATGTTTTAGTTTTCTTCTTTGGGTATAGATGAAACCCTTAATCTTATGCTAGATTCTTCATGTTTTAGATATTTTTCTTCTTATGCTTAATTAAATAGAGATGGTTCGATTTGTGCACTGCAAAACAAAACTTTCACCTTGTATGTCTTGCATCCTAGGTTGTTAGAAGAATTGTGATTTGTTACATCAACTCTTATGAAACTGAATAATTTAATCTGTGATTAGTTGTACCGTAGCAAGACAACTAATTCTAGGGATTAATACCTTAGTTGTTATCAAATTATCCATCCTCAGATTGCCTTGGATATGCGGCAGACTTGCATCTTCACTGATGTCGTTTTATAGTTGTAGTGGTAAAAAGGTTCGTTGCTCGAACTTGTGAAGGATTTTCGAAAATTAAATAGAATTGTTTTGACAATAATAAGAAAATACCGAGACTTTGGATTCCACCATTGACCAATTAATTGATAAACTCTAATCAATATTCATGCAATATTCTTCTTTAAAGTGATTCTAATATTTGCCTCTAATAGATTTTTGAAGTAATAATTGTAAGCACGAAGCATGAAACATCAAAAGTATTAAAACTAAGCATGCCCCATCAAAACACTTCACAACTACTCAATAAAAACCAATTTTTCTTTTAAGCTCTATGCAAAAAATCATGTAAAATAATTGCAATAAATAATTAAAATAGAATTATACCACTTTTCATGGAACAATGGCTTCCTCCGTCGCCTCGGCTAAGGGGTTTAGCTCCTCATATTAATCACTTGCTCAAAATACATATTTGGTGTTCAAAAGTTGATTAAAAGAGTGAAAAGTGCTAAGCAGCGGATTCTGTAGTTGCTGAAGGTCTAAAACAGAAGTCCGAGTCGTTGCTGAAGAGCTTCGGTGACTGAAGGAAGATGCGACCGTACCTCGTTGTCACTGAAAATAAGTCTGCCTCTGCGACTAACTCTGAAGGTCTAATGTTTTTCGTCTTCTTCTTCTTCTCAGCAGCAGCAGGAAAGTTCTGAACTCGACTCTGTTGATTTTTTTCTCGCTTCTCTATAGCTCTAAACTTCTCCAAACTCCCCCAAATTGTTCGTACTCCTAAATATGACTCTAATCAACCTATATATATCCACCAAACCCCAAAATCACTCGAGTTAATCCAAATATTTCGTTCTTTTTCAACAGCAAGTTACGGGATTTTAATCTTCTTTTTACGCGTCAACTTGGTTTCCAAACTCTCTTAAACTCTCCCAGGACTGAATAAGGACTCCATACACTCCTATCTTGCCGTAAACTCTTCACAAATTCTTTTGTAAACCGAAAATAACTCAAATTGTGAATTCTCCCTGTTTTGCTCCAACACGGATTTCTATCCCTGTTTAATCGATTCTACAGCTCATACCATACTTGTTTATCCTTAACAGAGTTAACCCCAACGAAAATCAGCCATTGAATCGCCTTAAAAATCATCCAAAATTCGAAACAGAAATTCTGTTTTTCTGACAAAATTTTCCCGCCAAAATCTGTTTTGAAAATTTGAGAAGAAATGTGACCTCCCCCTATCCAGTGCCGGTCTTTGCTTAGCAGCTGCTTGGAAATGGGTTACCCCTTATCCAAAATGAGAGTCCGAATAGCAAGTGTCCTCCCAGGAGCCTTTAACAACTTTTTGAGCCAATTTTCCCAAAAATGTTTATTCCCCAAAAATACCTACAAAGGGATAAAATACCAACATTAGTACAAAAATGGGTACTAAAAATATACACAATAGAGATGAAAATAGACACATAAATGCGTCTATCATTCACCACTGTCCGTTATAAGGGAAAAGAATAATATTAAAACTGAAGTCATCTAGTATAGATTAAGTGGTGGATTTGATTACCCTAACACCCTAGTTATCTTCCTAATTAGAGTACTCTTTGCTTTTGCATTTGTGTATTGTTTTAAAACCCTGTTAATCTTCTAGCCGTATCGGCATATAAAACCCGCTTTTGGTTACTCTTTGTTCTAAGTCAGTTGTAGTAAGACCATAGTTTCAACTCTACACCCACCTTGTCCCCGAGGATCGACCTGTACTTGGCCTGTGTTGCATATCGACACTGCGCACTTGCAGTTTAATATAATTATAGGTATATTTCCTAGCCCACCATTTAGCTATTGCATGTGCAACATTATTAGTTGTTCTTGACTCACACCAAGATACGGAAAGGAAACAACAAGATTCCTTATTTCACTGACAATCCCTTGGTTCATCTAACTACATTCTGACAGTCTGATTCAAAGATTAAATTCTTTGACTGAAATTCCTTAGCCCATAATATAGCTTCTTTCATGGCCAAGCATTGTGCTTACACTGTATCTAATCCTCCATCGAAGTGTATGCCCCTGATACCTCTAGATGTACCTGTAGAATCTCTAATAATTAGATCAATACCAATATTCTTTGTAAACTGATTAAAAGAGGAGTCTATATTCATTTTTAGTTGATTATTATGTGGAGGTGACCAAGCTTCTGTGTTCACTACAATGTCTGCTTTAATCTGCTTTTGAGGGTCTGACATGCAATGAGCTACCAGGCTTCGAATGGCTTTGGTGGTATACCAACTATTTATGTTTTTGTTTTGAAAAGCTTTCATATATCTGTTTTTCCAAATGTGCCAAGATGTGTACATTAATGTGGAAATCCATATATTTCTAGCTTCCAAATCTGCACCTGAAAATTAGTAAACCAGCTAATAATCCAAGAGATCATATATGTATGTTGCGACTGGATGTTTGCCACATTCACATTCATAGACAACCAAATGGATCTGGCATAATCACAGTCAATTAAGAGATGTTGTAAAGTTTCCTTTTCTCTGTGACAGTGGGGACATTTCTTATCTATGTCACTCTTGTAGTGACTAAGCTTCTTCCTAGTAGGAACAATTCCTTTTGGACATTTCCAAATAAAGAGCTTAAGTTTATGAGGAACTTTAGATTTCCAGAGATTCTTCCCTTTTTTTTTTTTTGGATCTGTTGAGATTATTGATTTCTGATATGAGCAGTGTAGGTCAGAACCTTGTAGGCTGATTTAACTATGAATTTTCCAGTCTTATTAGATTCTCATATCATTTTATCTTCACCATGCTGACCTAAATACATTTGAAGGACCAAGTCTGCAATATGTTTTGGAAGATAGAGCTTGAACTAGACTAGTATTCCATGTTCTGGGGTTCTGAAGCATAAGGTCTGACACATACACTATTCTAGCTGGTTCTTCAAAGTTATCATTAGGTATAGGTGGAGTATCAAGGTCTCTAATCCACTTGTCATACTAAACCAAAATTTTAGTGCCGCTTCTAACGTCCCATCTATGAAATTTCTTGACATTTTCTAGTCCCTGCTCTTTTCCTTTCTATATCCAAGATGAATTCTGGTATTTTTCTTGCAGGTGATTAAAATCATAGTAAGGAGAGTATTTTTCCATCATATTTTTTACCCAAGGTTTGTCAGATTCTGTATACAATCTTCAGGCTAGCTTAGTAATTATGGAAATGTTATACTGTTCTAAATTTCTAAAATCCATACCTCCATCTTCTTTAGAAAAACATAGAGAATCCCATGCTATAAAGTTAATGCCACTCTTGTTTTTGTGCCCCCACCAAAATCTTCTTTGTAAAGTATCTGGCTGATTCAAAGTGTTTTTCGGCAATCTGAAGTTACTCATATAATGAGCAGGTATAGAGTTCAGAACAAAATTAATCATAGTTGTTTTGGCAGCTTGATTAAGTGTCTTAGAACTCCATCCCTGAAATCTGTTTTCAAAGGAGTCTTGAATTGAATTGAATGAGATGGATTTAGATTTTCCAAGAAGAATTGGTAGTCCTAAATATTTTTCCGAATAACATACTGTTTAACACTTAATGTCCTTACTATGTCAATTTCTCCTCATGAGATAGATCTCATGTAATGAAGGCAGCTGATTTAGCAAAATTAATCATCTGGCCAGAAAAATTACCATACTCTTCAAGTATAGAGAGAATATTATTAACACTCCTTGGATCAGCATGAAAAAATAATAAACAATCATTGGCGAAAAGAAGATGATTAATTTGAGTTGAGTTGTTAACAACTCAAATTCCTTAAATTTATTTATTAATCTCAGCATGTTCCAAGGATCTTGTTAGAAATTCCATGGCCACTATGAACAGGTAGGGAGACAATGAGTCTCCTTGCCGTAGCCCTCTGGTTGGAGTATATGGATCACAGATACCACCACTAAGCCTGATAGAGACAGAAGTTGTAGAAATACATTGTTGTATAATAATCTTCCATTCTTCGCAGAACCTAGATAGAGAAGCATTTTGTCAATAAAAGACCATTCAAGCTTATCAAAGGCTTTTGACATGTCTAGCTTAAGAGCAACTAGATCTGTTTTCTTCTTGGATCTTTTCATAAAGTGAATTAGTTCATGAGCTATGACAATATTGTTATCAATGAATCTCCTAGGAACATAGGCTGCCTGAATGGGTGAGATGATCTTTTCCATTAAGGGTTTCAATCTTGAGACCAGTAATTTTGAAATAATTTTATAAGAACAGTTACACAAGCCAACAGGCATGTAATCATTTGGAGTGACTGGATGCTGAGTATGTTGAGTTTTAGGAATCAAACAGGTAATAGTTTGATTAATATGAGGTGGCATTGTCTTTGTTTTAAAAAGTTTTGAACCATAAGAGTAACATTATTTCCAACTATGTCCCATTGAGATTGGTAAAATCCTGTAGGGGAAACTATCTGGTGCCGGTGCATTCCAACTAGTTATACTCTTAAGAGTGTTATGAACTTCTTTCTTTTGAAGGAATCTTCATTAACATGTCATTATCCTCATGAGTAATGATAGGATGAATGAGATGAAAAGAAAATTCTTGAAACTCAGGAGAATTTGTCGAGGATAGAGAGGAGAAATAACTTGTGAGAAAAGCAGCTAGATCTTTTCTGTTATGATACCATTTCCCATTGGAATCCATAAGTGCAGTAATATTTTTTCTTGCTCTTCTTATACTATCCATAGAGTGGAAGTAAGCAGTGTTATTATCTGCATATTTAATCCAATGGTCCCCTGATTTCTGCTGCCAGAATTCTGCTTCAACTTTTTCCCAATGATTTAACTTGTCAACAGTGAATTGAATCCGGTTATTATTCTGCTCACTATAAGGAAGGGATTGAATATAAGTTAGCTACTTTTTAAAATAGTTGATATGATGGCTAATATGTCCAAATTCCTCTTTATTCCATCTGGATAAATCTTTCCTGGTGATTGTGAGTTTCTTGGATATGTTATGATTAATATCAGTAGAATTCCATGATTGAGAAATAAGTTTAGAACATGAGGGATCTCTCAGCCAGCATCTGTAGAATTTCCAAGAGTTCCTAGGCTTGTAATACTCAACTTCTGTAACTAGAAAAATATGACAATGATCTGGGGCTCTAAATGAAAGGTGATATAATTTAGAGTCTAGATACTTCATTTGCCATAAGGCATTATGAAGAGCCAAGTTTATCCTAGCTCTCCTATATATATCCTCTTCCATTTATTCTATTGGACCAAGTATAGTTGTTTCAAATAAAACCCAAATCCATAAGACCAGCTGAATCAATGATATTTCTAACCCAGTTATATATTGAATTACTATATGAAGTCTGACCTTTTTCCTTAAGATGAACATTGAGATCTCCAATGATTACCCAAGATTGAAGTAAGGTCACTCATGTTGTTAATGTCCGACAAAATCCTACTTTTTATTAAAGTAAGGTCACTAATGTTGTTCTCTTGGGAATGACATCAAATGGGGGAGAGTTATTAATTGAACTTATGCTTAATTGTTATATCTTTGTGGGGAGAGTGGAAGTGGAATATAAAGGGGATGCTTGTATCTTAAATCTCCTAGATGAGACACTAAGTATTTTATGCTTTGTGATATCATCTAAATTAAATTTGATAGAACACATATTAACTAAGTTCTCATGTGTTGGTTTTTGTTTTCAAATCTTGAAGTATCTTTTGATAGAATTCATTACGATCCCATTATTTTCGTACCTTTGCCATTTTTTATTGACAAAAGGGAGAGAATTAATTAGTAGTTTAGCACTACATACATATGGTTTATGGATCATTATATAAGGGGGGTGAATCAACATCTATAGGTTTCACCTATTATGCAAAAGATATAAGCATTGACGAAGGGGGAGAGATATATCACCGTAGTATTACTTCGAAGTTGTGATACAATTGAAATTTGGAGAAGATAATAATACTATGTTTATATATAACGACGATTAAGAATATCTATTTTGCTAGTTGTTATCGCTGCAGATCTTCAACAACAACGATGATGAGTTGAACACGTTCAAAATCATTGCAACTTAAAGTACCGAGGAATTCAAGGAGTTGGAGAACCAAGGAAATCAAGCATGATGGATTCTGGAGTTTGAAGCTTTATCTTTTAATCCATATGTATTGATAGTTTTGTCAGTAAAATTGACAAAGGGGGAGATTGTTAGAGCATTGCTCGGTCAAAATCACAAGTGTTGCTATCTCAAGCTTGTTTTCAAATTTAGTTGATCAAAACTATATCTTGATTTCTAGTCTACATTTAGTCAAGTCTTGGATTAGGATATAAGTGTGTAGTTGAGTACCAGACATCACTGCGTTCTACCGTTTGAAGGCGATTATCAAACGAAGATTTTGGAGAACTTCTTCAACAAAAGGTAAGTGAAGACTGAACCACATATTACTCAAGTTTTCACCTTTCTATCTATAAGACACTGTCGCATGACTAAATTAGACATTACATGCATAATAGAAATTTCGAGTCAAGTTTATCTTGTTAATCATTCTCAAAATATGTTGACTAAGCTTAAGAACATTTGTTCATACTTGATGAATTTGGATAAGAACAATTTATTATTTATGACCTAACTTATGATTCAAAATTTAATCATTCGAAAAATAGCCTGGAACAGTGATATCTGTCATTGATGTTATTCGGGAATGTTTCAAATTGATAATTAGAGAGGTATAAAACTACTGTAAATCTGGATACAGGACAATATGCATACCAGTTCACATACTGGGAGAACTGTTATAAGTCTGGATCTGCAGTACATATACGCGTTACACGTACCGGTGTAGCTATAGTTCGGCAACGACTTTTTGGTACGCATACCCGGCATACATACCATTAAAAGTTTGTTGACTCGTGAACCAGCAAGGTACGCGTACCTAGTATGCAAACCGGAAAAGATCTGTTGGTTTCTAAACCGGAAAGATACGCATACCCAGTAAGCAAACCGGAAAAGATCTGTGGATTCCTGAGCCCGTTTTTGTCTTAAGGGTATACAAACCCGGTACACGTACCATGAAAAAAATAATCACGAACAGGAATACAGTACACGTACCAAGTACACATACTTACCCTGTCGAATATTTTCAGATGCATCATAATTATTTCTATGAGATAATCGGCATTTGAACAACTCTCTAAAAACACTATCTAGACATGTTTGATCACATTTGTGACTCAAGATTAAAGTCTTAAGGTGTTATATTTTTAGAGCATTGCTCGGTCGAACTCACAAGTGTTGCTATCTCAAGATTGTTGTCAAATTTAGTTGTCAAAACTATATCTTGATTTCTAGTCTACAATTAGATAAGTCTCGGACTAGGATAGAAATGTAGTTGAGAAACAATGGATCACGGCACTCATAATTGAGTTCTACCATTTGAAGGAGAAGATCAACCGAAGCTTTTGGAGAACTTCATCGACAAAAGGTAAGTGAAGACTGAACCACCTATATCTCAAGTTATATTCACTTTTCTATCATCTGATACGATGTCGCATAACTAATTAGACTAGTATGCATAGACAAGAATTTCGAGTCGAGAACTATTTATCTAGTTAACGAATTTCTCGAAATATAATGGCTAATCTTAATAAATACTTGTTCACACTTGATGAATTTCGGTTAAGGACAATTTATTGTTCAAAATCAAAATCATGATTCAAGTTTATTATTCAGAAATATCCTGGAACAATGATATGTGTCATTGATGTTATTCAGGAATGTTTTGAATCGATTAAGAGAAATATATAACTACTATTGATTCGGATACAAGGCAGTGGTATCAGTTTTACTGGGAAAACTGTTATATGTCTGAACTCGTATTAAATGTACTTGTACACGTAGCGGAGTATCTATATATCGACTTACATATTAGTGGTACACGTATTTTTATGTATATCATATGAAAATCTGTGTGACTTGTGAACCAGATCGGTATGCATATTTGTATGCAAACTATTCTTAAACTATGGTTACGGAACCGAGGTGAGTATCCAAACTGGTATGCAAACTTAAACAGTTCTGTGTTCCCGAACTCGGTAGCGTTTCCAAATCGGTACGCAAACTGATTTAGTTCTGTGAACTCGGGAACAGACGACAGTCTTAAGGTTTCCAAACCGATACGCAAACCTAAAAAGTTATGTGAACTCCAGAACTTTGGTTTGGTGGAAAGTGTACAAACCGGTACGCAAACCTAAAAAGTTATGTGAACTCAAGAACTTTGGTTTTGGTTTAAAGTTTCCAAACCGGTATGCTATTGTGACTGAACTGACTCACGAACGGCAATGGTATTTGTACCTTGTACACCTACTAACCATGTCGATTATGTTTTCAAGTGTGTTTAAATTATTTCTATGAGATAATTATCATTTCTCTAAAAACAATAGACGTATTTTATCACATGTTGTTGACTCAGAGATAATGTCTTATGTGTTCATGAAAATGAAGATAAAGCTTTTAAGTCCAAATCGGCTAGTTTCGGCTAACCATATAGAACATAGTCTTTGTACACGGTTCGGTTACGGTCTCACCTAACCAGAGTGTATATCTTGCTTATGTAAATCAGATTCAGAGATTTATCTAACTGTGGATATTGTTTGCTTGGCTCCAAAGCTATCTTAGCTTAAACCTAAAGCAACCTATGCTTTGAATGTCTATAAAAGGGGAACTTCAGGCAACTGGGATCTTTGAATTCCAACACTACTTTTTTGTATATCCTAGTTGTATCTAGAGTCGTCCTCTTCCTAACCCTTTTATGGTTTAACGACTACAAAGTCTTTATAGGGATTCGTGAAGCTAGGTCCATATCTTTCCTTGATAACTTGAGTATCCTGATCTTGATTGTTTGTAGAGCTTGCTCCATCGATCAAGATAGATATAAATCATCAAAGTTCTCTTTCTCTCAAACTTTGTTGATTCCACAGGTTTTATACTTGTGAGGTGAATAATAATCTAGGCTGCACTTCGGGTTGCATAAGTCCGGATTTTGAGGTTAGATAGACTTTGTCTAATTCTATCGATTTCCATACCTTTTATCAAGTTATTTGATTGTAAAAAGAAATCAATATATATGATTAATTTGTGGGAGGCAGATTTGGTTTGAAGTCTTTAATTGAGTTGAAGCAACTCTTAGTTGGTGTGACGTCATCTAAGGGAATCAATTGCATGGAGTCCTGCTGGGATTCAAGAGGCGTAAGGAGCACGACTGTACCTTAATCGATGGAATACCTTTTAGGGATCAACTACATTCCAGTCCGAAGTTAATTGGTAGTAGGCTAGTGTCTGTAGCGGCTAAATAAAGTTTGGTGTTCAATCTGAACTAGGTCCCGAGGTTTTGTGTATTTTGCGGTTTCCTCATTAACAAAACTTTTGGTGTCTGTGTTCTTTCTTTTTCCGCATTATATTGATTATCTTTATAATTGAAATATCACAGGTTATGCGTTGATCAATCATAGTAGAGACATCGGACCTAGTTTATTGGATACGACTTGATTGATTCTTGGACATTGGTCTTTGGTACTGTCCAAGTTATCTCTTTGTGATTAAGTTCACGGATTTGATTCTGTAAACATTCTAATCGCAAGAAATAGAGATATAACTCTAGATACTATTCCTTGATTGAGTTTTAACTCTCGTAGTTGTATTGAGTTTGTACATACAAATTGCCTAAGAAAAAAGTGGTGGTACATTTCGGTACCCCCGCGTTTTCATATATGAAAATGGATAAGCTTATCGTTCGACTGGATAGTTTCGGCTAACCTTTCATGAACAAGTCATTGTACACGGTTCGGTTACGGTTCACTCTAACCAGAGTGTATATTCTATTATGTTAATCTCAAGTTAAGTTTTTCATCTAACGGTGATTATTGATTGCTTGATTCCAAAGCTACCTTAGCTTAAATAGAAAGCAACCTTGATCTTGAAAGTCTATATAAGGCGAACCTCAAACAACTGAGATCTGTGAATCCCTGACACTATTCTTGTGTATCATAGTTGTAAACTAGAGTCGTCCTCTCCTTTAAACCTTTTTAGGTTTAGCGACTAAAAAGACTTCACCTAGGAATTCGTGAAGCCAGGTCCAACTATCTTTATCTTCATAGTTCGTGTATCCTGATCTTGCTTTGATTTTTGATCCTTTTGCTCCAGCAGGAAAGATAGATAGAAATCACAAAGTTTTTTCGTCTCAGACTTTGTGATTCGACAAGTATCTACTTGTGAGGTGAATAATAATCCAGGCTGCTCTTCGGGAGTCATAAGACCGGATTTTGAGGTTTGTTATACTTTGTCTATTGCAATCAATTTCCTATCTCACCTTGATCTTTGATCAAAACGGAAATCACATATAAGCTTATCTGTGGGAGGCAGATTGGTTTAAAGTCTTCAATTGAGTTGAAGCAACTCTAATGCTTTAAACAACGTCAGCTAAGGGAATCAATTGCACGGAGTCTTGCGAGATTCAAGAGGCGTAAGGAGCGTGATTGTAACTTAATCACGGTGACGGTAGATTCGGTCTCAACTACATTCCAGTCTGAAGTTTTGATAGTAGGCTAGTGTTTGTAGCGGCTTAATACAGTTTGGTGTTCAAATATGGATTAGGTCTCGGGGTTTTTCTGCATTTGCGGTTTCCTAGTTAACAAAATTTCTGGTGTCTGTGTTATTTCTTTTTCCGCATTATATTGTTTATCTTTATAATTGAAATATCATAGGTTGTACGTAAATCAATCCAAGTAGATAAGTCCATCGCAATTTTTGGATACGACTTGGTTGATCTTGGATATTGATCTTTGAAATCGTCCAAGTAGTCTCACGGAATAATCAGGTTCACAGACTTGTCTCTGTTTACATTCTGATTGTAAGAGAAAGAGATATAAGATCTTCTTATAATTCCTGATTGAGATTCATTAAGTTGTAACTCTCGGAATTGTAATTGAGTTTAGTCCATATAGGTTTCCTAGAAAAAGGTCGGTGGTGTATTTTGGTACCCCCGCATTTTCAATTGGTATATAAATAGGGCTTGCGCTATGAAGGCACTTCGAAACAAGAATCTTTTCTTGAAAAATTTCAAGCATGGAGGAAATAAAAAAGAAAGTTTTCTGTCAACTTCCATGTTGGTATGGGCCCGACCACATCTCATGTGCATGTGGCACATTTAAAGCGACTTGATTGGTCGATGGGAAAGAGGAGGGCCGACAAGTATGGGCCCGGTCACATCTCATGTGCATGTGGCGCATTTAAAACGACCTGATTGGTTGATGGGAAAGAGGAGGGCCGGCAAGCAGCATGGGGGCGTGGCCATCTACAGGTGGCACCGGCTGGCCTATGGCACGGCCACACCTCCCTTTGTTGCTGCTCCTATTTTCCGTGGCTCCTCTTTTATTCCTTGTTTTCTGATTTTGGGTAGGACTTTGCACCTACTAATCCATGGCGGATCAATTGCCTAGTTTTCCTAGGTTTAGTTTCAACCAGCAGGGTCTGATATACTACGTAGGGCGCAAAAAACCTAATTTTTGCAAATTAATTAGGTTGATATTGAATCTTGTGAATTATCACAAAATTGATTGGATTCTGTGTATTGACACAGAGTTATTTATTGTCAGAGAGCAGCATGCTTTCTGACTGAGTACTTTTATTCAAACCTCAACCTTGATACTTCGGGAAATTTATGCTACTCAGCTGCGAGTGAACACTAATTGTCATGTCATATCAATATTAAGGGTTCAGCCGTGGAACACAACACAAAACGTATTCAGTGAGTCCTATATTAATGAATAATACAGGCAAGGTGTCGAAATTTACAGAATATCTGGGATTGTTGCTACATGCACCATTCTGGATAAATTTCATGTAAACATATTGAATTGCTCAATTAATGCGCAAATGAAGAGGTTGTGTACTCATCAATTTTACATGGCTCTGTCTCTTTGCAGAATGACAGCATAATAAATGCAGGGTTTTAAAAATTTAGCCCTAAACTAAAAACCACCATCAACATTAAGTCCCCTGCTTAGCACCCAACAGTGACATTATTGCGGGGTAAGCATTAGATGGTGACAGTAAAGTGGAAAAATGTTCAGGCCAGAGTAAGTAAATATTACCAGGGAAGTGGCCGCCTCATATCTTCGGGATGTGCTTATGCCAGGGCTTCAAGCTGGGGAAACACATCCTTCCTTTGACTATCTGGTCGTTTTCTCCCGGTCTTCATTAGGGTTTCGATGAGAAACATTACTTGGTCGAAGTTGAATCCTTGACTATCGGATAAGTCCCGTTGTGGTTGTTCAACATCCGTTTCTCCTTAGGGTTTCCGCCATATATATGCAGGTGAACTAGATTGTCCTCCCCAGTTCAGAAAAAAGACCCTTCTTGTTGAATTCATATCTCTTCATCATGTCGAACAGAAGTGAGTCATCTTCAAGCCAGCCAGACTCTTCGGCCAAACGCAGGCGGCTTGTATCCAGAGTATGACTCTAATTAACTCCTGATTTTGAAGTGATGATTCTTCTATTCCTCATAATACTGCTGTTTTTTTTAGAGTGGGTAGATTACTGGGTCTTCCGACAACTCCCCCGTCCGGATCATCCGAGTCAAAAATATCACACCGGTATGCCTTTTACTGACGAATAGATATTTGCTTGCCACCACTGGTAGGTAACAAAGTGAGATTTTTTGTTTTGTGTAGAGATACCCAGTTAGAACATGCGTGACTGTGGTTAACGACGATGATTTGGCCACTCCTCTTCCTTCAAGCTCGAATACGCCAACTACTGCAGACCTGGAAAATGCTAATTTGGGTATTTCCTGCTACGAATACCCCAATACAGGCTTGCCATTTGATATTCACATGAAATGTTTATCTTCTAGTTACCGAAGTGTTGGTGAATTCCTAGTGCGGAAAGAATTCGTGGCTTTGTACACAAAAATATGGAGAAGATATGGCCACATTGCCACTAGGAACGTGGTGCGGCATTGCTCATCTGCTTTAGTCACCACGGTGAACTGCCTCCTGCCTATGATTGTCGAAATGGAAGGCACGTCCATTTGCGACGTCGCTGGATCAACTGTTGAAAAGTGGGAGAACATGGTATCTACCTATGAATCCCTGGATTTTAATGTGGGTTGGATGCGGCACCGTCTCGACATTGTCAAAGTTTATCGAGCCGACATCCTCACTAATGTCATTCCTGCTACCAAGGCTATTTTGGAAAAGGAGAACGCTCTGACTGCTGAATCTGAAAAGGTGTAACAGGCGATCCATAACTTGAAGAGTAGGACTGGAAGGGATCAAGATAGGTTGAAGATGATGCTTTCAAGGAACTACAACTTATTAGATGGTCTTTTCTGAGGCATTCTTATTATGCAGTCATGAGAACTTCTGATGGCTCTTTTGGGTTTTGAACTTTTTTTTTTTTTTTTAATTGTATTGGGTTTTAGAAAAAGGAAAACGTAATTTTCATTAATATGTCCTGACTAAATGAAATTTTGATAACTTAGATGTGAGAGAAACGAAAAATACCTGGCTGGCCGTGCTATGAAACGGCAAGGGATGGAGTGATGGTCAGGCGTAGTATGCCTTGAGCCATTTTCCATTGATGACCGCTTCCAATTTGCCTCCATCCTCTTTGACAATCTTGTAGTACCCACTGTTATACGCCTTGGTTACCACATAAGGACCTTCCTATTTTGGGGAAAACTTTGGTGCGGACATGTTTTGCTGAATGTGCTTAGCAGTCTTCAATACCAAATCTCCTATTTGGAAAGTTCGAGGTTTTACAGCATTATCGTATGCTCTGGAGACCCTATTTCTGTACTCCTGAGCATGCTCTTCTGCTTTAGTTCTCCTGGAGTGCAGAGTATCTAACTCCACTATTCTGGCACTCGATGCTTCGGTCTCATTCCATTGAACTCCACTCGCCGCTGCAATCCTAGCCGAAGGAATTTTAATCTCTTCCGAGAGAATTGCATCTGCGCCATAGACAAGTGAATAGGGAGAGACGCCAGTAGAGCTTCTAGGTGCCGCCCGATATGCCCATAGTGCCATGGGAAGTTGTTCGTGCCACGTTCGAGGATTATCATGTACTGTTCGGCTGAGAATTCTAATTAAAGTCTTGTTGGTGCTATCGGATTGCCCATTCCCTTGGGGGTAGTAAGGAGTAGAGAAGACTTGCTTAATTCCATATTCTTCGAGTAACTCTTGTACTTGCTTATTGGTGAAGGGAGTGCCATTATCAGTAATGATGTGCTTAGGCACGCCAAACCGACAAATGATGTATTCTTTAATAAATATTGCAATCGTCGCTCCAGTAGTCCCTCGCAGAGGAATAGCTTCAACCCATTTAGTAAAGTACTCCATTGCTGTTATGATATACTCATACTACTTTGAAGATGACGGATTGATCTTCCCAATGATGTCAAGTCCCCAGCTGTAAAATGGCCACAAACTACTTACCGAGTACAGGGGAGCAGAAGGTACGTGGATGAGGTTCCCGTGAATTTGACATTCGTGGCACTTTTGAACAAACACCGATGCATCGTCTTCCATAGTTGGCCAGTAATATTTCGCATGTATCTGGAGAAATAGTTTCTTATTCCCTTGGTGTTCACCTTTATGCGTCTCCTTCAATATAATTGCGATTTACGCCTTTGCTAGGCATCGTAGCAGATCACCTCCAAAGCTTTTACGGTATAGGGTTCCTTCATGAAATACAAATCTTTTGGCTCTTTGCTTCATCTTGGCTGCATCCTTCTTATTATAGGGAGTACACCATCGCGGAGGTAACTGATGTATGGCTCTCGCCAGTCCCCAGCGTGGCCAATGTTAAATACTTCCAATTGATGTGGCGGTGCTTGACAATTGGAGCAAGACCCTTGGAGCGATCGAGATTGAGTCTCCATATCCGGCCAGTAGTAGCCAAGGCGTTGAAGACAACGGTAAAGAGTTACCACCAACGTTTGTCCACAAATTTCGCTATGGACATGGTTAAGCTATAGCTGTGCTTCTTAGTCTCCGAGACATCTCGATAGGGATCCATCTGGGTTTCGATGATATAGCACCCCGTGAAGCATGAATAAGTTTTGTAGGGTTTTGAGACTAACCTTTCCTTGGGAAAGCGAACTGTTAAGCTCTTGAATAATCGGGGTCCTCCAATCATTGGCTTCAAGGCTAATGTGGCTAGGCAATCGGCGTGTTTGTTGTTGTTTCGACCGACATGAGTTATGGTCGCATCAGCGAAGTAATTCAATAACTTTTGCACCTCAGATCTATATGGGGCTAGTGTTACCTCTTTTAGTGCATACACTCCATTCATCTGGTTAACCAGTAATTTAGAGTCGCCTCTTACTTCCAGGTGCGTGGCTCCTGCTCGTTTGGCCAGCGACAATCCTATGAGAAAGGCTTCATATTCCACTGAATTATTGGTGCACTGAAAGTCCAGCTTGAAAGAATGCGAAAAGACTTCACCAGTTGGAGACACTAGAACCACACCCGCTCCTCCGGTATTATTGTTAGGGGTGGCGGAGCCATCGAAATATAGTAACCATGCTTCTTCTTTGACGAAAGAGATCTCTGGAAATTCCCCAGGAAGGTCTTCATGCAGTACGGTGGTACCTTCTCCCGGGAAAGATGCTAGTAAGTATGCTACTGCTTGTCCTTTAATAGCCCTTGGGGGAGCGCATGTTATATTGAGATCTGACATTTGGAGGAGCCATTTGGCCTGCCTGCCTATCAAGGCCGGTTTTGAGAGCAAGAATTTGACAGGATCGGCTTTAGATATCAACACCACTTTGTTCGACAGCAGATAATGCCTAAATTTCTGAATAGAGTGAATCAGGGCTAGGCATGCCTTTTCCGCCTTGGGGTATCTGAGTTCGGCATCTCTCAAAGTCCGACTGAAATAGTATATAGGGTGTTCAATTCCTTCATCGTCTTCTTGAGCGAGGAGAGCTCCAACAGAAGCATCGCTGGAAGCAGTGTAGAGGCACAACGGTCTTCCTTGTATGGGAGATTTCATGACAGCTGGCAATGACAATATTTGTTGAATCTTCCGAAATGCTTCTTGCTGTAGCACGGTCCAAACAAAACTTGCTCCCTTCTTCAGCAAGGGGGTGAATGAAGCAATAAGATGGGCTAAACAAGGTATAAAATGCCGAATGTAGTTTACCTTGCCCATGAAGCTCTGGAGTTCTTTTACAGTTCACGGAGGCGGCATTGTAAGGATGGCTTGGGTTTTGGATGGGTCGACTTTGATTCCTTTGGCAGTCACCTGGAATCCCAGAAATTTGCCCGAGGAGACACCAAAAGAACATTTCAAAGGGTTCATTTTCAGCTTGTACTCACGACACCTTTAAAACACTTGCCGCATAACCTCTGTGTGGGCTACTCGAGTTCTTGATTTGACCACTATGTCGTCTACGTAATCTTCGACTTGCTTGTACATCATATCATGGAAAATTTCAGTCATGGCGCGTTGGTAGGTAGCACCAGCATTTTTCAAATCGAAAGGCATCACAGTATAACAAAAGTTTCCGAGTGGAGTTCGAAAAGCTGTCTTACTTGCGTCATGCTCATACATCTTTATCTGATTGTAGCAGCTGTACCCATCCATGAAAGAGAACATGCCATGTCCGCTGATGGCGTCTACTAGCATATCAATGTTGGGAAGAGGAAAATCGTCCTTGGGGAAGCATTTGTTCAGATCCCTAAAATCAACACAACACCTAATTTGACCGCTTTTCTTCTTTACAGGAACCACATTGCCCAACCAGGTAGGATGGTGAATGGGTTTGATGAAACCGGGGGCTAGTAACTTCTGAATCTCAGTCTTGATTTGTTCCTCCACATCGTGTCTGAACTGCCGTGGAGATTGCTTAACTAGTTTGGATCCAGGTATTATGTGTAAATGATGAGTGACCAGTTTTTTATCCAATCTAGGCATTTCCTCGTATGTCCACGCGAATACATCTTGATATTCCTTGAGAAGATTCATAAGTTTTGCGCGTTCATCTGCACATAGAGCCGAGCTAATAGAGACGGGTCGCGGAGATTCTTCGCTTCCGATGTTGATAATTTCGAGTTCATCTGTGGTGGAGTTGGTGTCGTCTTGCAACTGCCATGGAGCGTCTGGTACTTCTTCTTGTGGCTTGTTGTTATGATTGCATTCCATTGGGTGGAGAGACTGGGTGGTAGTCTCCCTGCTAATTGCTAACAGCGGCGCCGATATATAGTCTTCCTTTTTTCATCACGACTTGCGACAAAAGTACGCTCCCTCTTGGTATGAGGATAAGCCGAATTTCCATTTAATAAGGGAAAATTGGCATGTCCCGTCAGCGGAGGTGTGCCGTGAAATCTGGCCCCTTTGTTTAGTGATGCGATCCTGTCCCCCTCCTCAATCGACGTTCATGCAGGGAGTGGAGTGCAGTGAACCTTGCCTGATGAGTCTCGTGAATTTCCCTTTGGCTCGAACAGCTCCACGCCACAAATTGGTGCATAAGGAGACAACGACGCGGGAATGCGAACAACTTCTTCATTCAGCATAGTTTTAAAGCATTGGTGATACGTTGAAGGGATGATCCTGTTATCATGAAGCCACGGTCTTCCCAGTATCATGTGGTAATCCGGCTCCTTCTCTATTACTTCGAATTTCACCTTCGAATGGACTGGTCCCACTGACAGATTCAGAATGATGTATCCATATGTGCTGGTTTGGTTTCCTTTGAAATCTGTCATCATGGTGGGCTGCCGTACGAGTTTACTTGGCCGCACATTGGCTGTCCTGAGGGTTCTAAGAGTAATGGCATTCGAGGATGCTCCCGTATCAATGAGAGCCCTTCTAAATTCTGAATCCTTGATGTATGCAGTGACATGTAGGGCTCTGTTATGACCCTCTTCTGCCATCATGTCGTCTTCAGTAAATGTAACATTGTTGACGGACATCTCTGACATTTTTGAAGCCTCTGGATGTGAAGGAGCCAAGCGCGTATCTTGGGCCATTTGATTGATTGCAGCAAATGTCTCCGCTCGTTGATCCTTTGAAAGGTATAGAAGTTCGCATATACTTTCGACCAAAGAAGCTGCTTCCTGACCCACTTGCCTCTGGTTGGTAGTGAAACCGTTGATTCGAGGACGATCATCTGAGGCGTCAGTCCCCAGTGTTGGAATTTCTGGGACAGGGAGCCGCTTCAATCTTATGTCAGTCTGACAAGAAAATTGAGTATACTGTTTATCGTCTCCTTCATCAGGTCCATGTTCCTTGTGTGGATCTCCTGAACTCGCGCCAACTCGGTTAATCTTGGGATTTTTCATTGGCTGCGCGCCATTGGGTATGGCGTTGGGAGGAGAGATGTCGCCGTTTGCAAGATTCTGACCGGAATTTGGATTTGTTGAATCAGTTCTAAGACCGACCATCCTTTTGAGAATTGGGGTTGCAACAGAGAGATTAACCTCCCACTGTGGTCGCTAGTTGTTTTGGGGTAAAAACTGTTTCTGCTGGTTTTGGTAAATTTGGGTGTGTTGATGAGAAACGAATTTAGACCTAAACAAATGCACTTGCTTCGGCCACAAAGTGAAGGAGAAGGGTTGGTCTTAGGGAGGGAAGCAAAGAAGGTGTTGAGACCAGAATGGTTAATTCTGAAGGTGTGGCTATTTATGACTTGTATCATAATTTGAAACTGGCTTGCGGAATGTAAGCGATCAGTTCTGTGTTTTTCTGGATACTGTGTTGTTGTTAACCAAACCTCTGTTGTTTGGTCGAAATAGGTAGAAACCTATTTATACAAGTCATAATTGAATGCACCCTGATCTCGTAGGAAGAGGGAGTGGCTGAGTGATGGAGAAGTGGGGTAATGTGTAAATGCTAGAAACCACGTCCCCACTATGAGGGAAACGGGTTAGTTTACATCCACTACTTCTTTCCGCCTCTAACTGCCAGCTTTCCTGACACTTTCTTATAATGGGCGTGTTGCACGCCGCACGCTGTAAACCGCCAGACCAATACCCTGATGAGTATCCCTCAGTTTGTGACATGTTTGATATCTCGAGTATTTTCGTGGAAAATATGTAGCAGATTGCTGAGTGGGTCTCGTATGCAAGACCTAGTTATTATGATTAATTGTACGCCAGCTAGGTAGCGGATAGCCATGTATGGAAAGTAAGTCAGGAGACTTTCCATAGGAGAATGGCGTGTGACGCTATTAGGTTAGTCTTGGTTGGTCACTTAAGACTTACCATAGGCCAATCAATTCCGTGGCGAATTTGGATGGCCGAAATTGTAATTCATGAGAGAAGGTGGTCGTTGATTATGGCCACATTCCGTTGGCACCTGGTGATGGCATAGTGGCGCCAGTGGCATGGTGGCACGATTGGCACATGCCAATGGCATAGTGGCGCGAATAGCGCCTGGCGTGGCCGCAGTCGTTATATCTTGGCATATTGGTGTTGAATCCAAATATGGCTTGGCAATATTGGCTCTAGTTGCCACATCAAACTTAATGCCCTAGGTAGCATTATTTGGAATGGTTGGCGTAGCAACCTTACTTAAATTAGGGTTTGGCATGCCAAAACCCTAATTAGCGCGTGTGTCATGTGGCCGTGGCACGGTGACATTCTTTGTGCAGATGGTGCCATGGCCGCGTCAAAGGAATTATGGCAAGGCCATAATGTGGGAACGACCACAGGCGTAAGGATATCCATGGGTGGCCATAGCATGGCACCATTTTTAGGGTTTCCTGGGTTCCGCATGGCTCGTGACATGTTGTGGGGCCAAAGTGACGTAATTTTGGCCACGACTGGAAATTAGGGTTTCGACTAGTGCCGCTAAAGCAAAAGTCGTGCTTCTGATTAGAATACCCTGATTGAAGTCCGTTATGGCATTGTCCACGAACAGAAAGTGGGTTAGCACGTAGCTGCGCCATTTGTGGCACATTGGCATGTTACTGCGGCGGAATGGCATGTTGGCATGCCGATTAGCACATTGGCGTGGCATGGCGCGTTTGGCATGGTTTGGCCTTTTTATGCGCGTGGCGGGTTTAGAACGACCTGATTGGTCAATAGAAAAGGGGCCGGCCAAACATAGGGCGTGGCCACATCTTTAGTGCGCGTGGCGCATTTAAAGCGACATGATTGGCCGATAGGAAAGAGGGCCGGCAAGTATTGGACCGGCCACATCTCATGTGCATGTGGCATATTTAAAGCGACCTGATTGGTCGATGGGAAAGAGGAGGGCCGGCAAGTATGGGCCCGGCCACATCTCATGTGCATGTGGCGTATTTAAAGCGACCTGATTGGTCGATGGGAAAGAGGAGGGACGACAAGCAGCATGGGGACGTGGCCATCTGCAGGTGGCGCCGGCTGGCCTATGGCACGGCCACACCTCCCTTTGTTACTGCTCCTATTTTCCGTGGCTCCTCTTTTATTCCTTGTTTTTTGATTTTGAGTAGGACTTTGCACCTACTAATCCATGGCGGATCAATTGCCTAGTTTGCATAGGTTTAGTTTCGACCAGCAGGGTCTGATATACTGCGCAGGGCGCAAAAAACCTAATTTTTGCAAATTGATTAGGTTGATATTTAATCTTGTGAATTATCACAAAATTGATTGGATTCTGTGTATTGACACCGAGTTATTTATTGCCAGAGAGCAGCATGCTTTCTGACTGAGTACTTTTATGCAAACCTCAACCTTGATTCTTCGGGAAATTTATGCTACTCAGCTACGAGTGAACACTAATTGTCATGTCATATCAATATTAAAGGTTCATCCGTGGAACACAGCAAAAAAAGTATTCAGTGAGTCCTATATTAATGAATAATGCAGGCAAGGTGTCGAAATTTACAGAATATATGGGATTGTTGCTACATGCACCATTCTGGATAAATTTCATGTAAACATATTGAATTGCTCAATTAATGCGCAAATGAAGAGGTTGTGTACTCATCACTTTTACATGGCTCTGTCTCTTTGAGGAATGACAACATAATAAATGCAAGGTTTTACAATTTAGCCCTGAACTAAAAACCACCATCAACAACTAATGACCTTGATATTGAGAAGATCCTTTTTCCCCACATAATCAAAGACGAATATGAATCCACGTTCTTTATAGATAATTCATGTCTTAAAAAAATATCAAGTGCTCAAAGGAATGAGGTTCATTGATGAAAAAAGATTTAATTCTGAATTTTCAGTTGCAAGCTATGTGAAGTTTGTTCAGGATCGAGATTGGGGACGACTTTTCGATGTTGATAGGTATTCACCTTATGTGGTAAGAGTTTTCTATGCTAATATCCATACTATTAATCATAAATGTAGAGCACTGCTTAGTCGAATTTGCAAGTTTTGCTATCTCAAGATTATTGTCAATGTTAGTTGCACAAAACTCCTATCTTGATTTCTACTCTACTAAAGTCAAGTCTTAAACTAGTATTAGAGTGGTAGTTGAGTATCAGACATCTCTGAGTAACTCTTGAAGATTGAAGACTAAATATCAAACAAAGATATTTGGAGAACTTCATCGACAAAGGGGTATGTGAAGACTGAATCATCCTATTTACTCAAGATATTTACCATTATATCTTTATGAGACTACGTCGCATGAATTTAGTAGATTCTAATATTACAAAGAATAAATCTTGAGTCAAGCTTGTATTGATAAATCTCTCGAAATATGATTCAAGCAATGGATGTTCGTAGATCCTTAATAATCTTTGTTAAGAACAATTTATTTTTCAAAAGCTATTTTTATTTCAAGTAGATCATTTGGAAATTGCCAAGCAATGATATTTCATATCTATGGCGATTAGGAATGTTTTAAATTGTTTTAAGATAGTTTTCAGAACTACTGAGATTCTGGACACATGGTAGGTACGCATACCCAGTACGTGTACCCTAAGGTTATGGGTTAGTGAATGGGGGGAGGTACGCATACCCACTATGCGTATCTCAAGGACCCGAGTTCGTGAATGGCTAGAGGTATGCATACCCAATACGCGTACCCCAACATCCTTAGTTCACGGACTTTGTTCACAAAATAACTTTATGTTTGTGAATCATGGTTTAAGTCTTGATTGTTGATGAACACGATTATTTTTATAAGTTCATAAGGCATATTTGCCATGAACTATCATAATACACGTTTCCACAACCCCGGACTATAGTGTATATTCTTTTGTGTAATTTCAAGGCGGACTTCTCACACGCTTACATGAATTCTTAACAAGAATTTCATCTAAATTGAGAAAGTGTTTGCTTGAATATCAAGTTAACTTAGCTTGAATTCAACGCTATCGAGAGCCTTGAAAATCTATAAATAGAGAACAACTTGGAACTTGAATCCCTTATACTTTTGTATCCTAGTTGCTTGCTATAGTCGTCCTTTATTAATCAAGGTTTCCTCTGTGAAACATAATCATCTTACGAATTGAAGACTTCACTTAGGGATTTTTGAAGGCATGTGTGACTATCTTTTACCTGATAGTTCGTGTATTTCGTCAAACTCCGATCAGGAACGAGATAAATAGAAATCTTAAAGTTCTCTTCGTATCAGACTTTGTGATTCCTCAAGATAGATATCTAAAACTCTTCTTTATTGATTGGTTTAGATTATTCTTTAGAGGTGATTAGTAATCTAGAATTCTCATCTAACTGAGTCTAAGTGTTCCGAATTCGTGAGGTTTGCTAGCTTTGTCTATTGCAAACAGATTTCCAAGCCTTGATCTAAAAAATCCAAATGGAAATCAAATAGGATTATTTGTTAAAGGAATATTGGTATCAAAAGTATTCACTTAGGTTGAAGCAGCTCTTAGGAATTAAAGGACGTTAGCTAAGGGAATTAATTGCGTAGATCCTTGCGAGGTTCAAGAGACATAAGGAGTACGACGGAAGCTGAATTGCTTGGGGGGTTAATTCGGTGTCAACTATATTCCAGTATGAAGTCTGATAGTAGGCTAGTGCCTGTAGCGACTTAATACAGTTTGGTTTTCAAAGCTGGACGAGGTCCCGGGGTTCTTCTGCAGGTGCAGTTTTCCTCGTTAACAGAACTTCAGGTGTCTTGTGTTTTTCCTTTTATACTTTATATTGTTTTATCTTTATAATAGGAATAACAAAAGTAGAACGTATTCAATCTAGGTAGTTTAAGTCCTTATTAATTGTGATCAATAACGAGACTTTTTCTTGTTGAACTCGTATCTTGAAAGATAGATAACAAGTTTTATACTTGGCAGAATATTGATCCTCTTGTTTTGGATACGACTAGATTGACCTTGGATATTGATTTGTAAGGTCGTCCAAGAACTCTTCTACACAATCAGGTTCACAGATTTCTTAGTCTAGACATATTGATCGTGGAAGAGAAAGACAAAAACTCTATATACATATTCTTCAAGTATCTTTAATTAGATCTACTTGCAATTGTATTAGGTTTTGTCTCTACAGGTTGCTGAACGAAAAAGTTAGTGGTGTACTTTGTACCCTCTCCTTTTGAATTGGTACCGGAGCAGGAAAATATTGTTAGACCTAACAGGTTTGTGTTTGTGGCGATCTGAATCTGTGAATAAGAAATTGGTTTAGACTTTTATTTGTTCGTACAATTATAAGTCTTGCAATAGTGTTTCCATAGAGGCATAGTTTGTCCATTTCAGATCGTTATTGAATGAATTATAGTGAATATAGAGTGTCAAATTTGAAAACAAAAATGAAATATTCGAAGGTTTTCTAAACAACAACGTTCAATCCTAGCTCTGCGCCCTTCACTTTGATCCAAATTTTGGAATCTCAGAGATTGATTTACAGTTTAGTCCATTTTCATGAATTTTAATTCATCCAATGACGTATTTGTAGATATGTAATTTTTCCATCTTGGAGTATTAGTTAATAGGTGGTTTATGGTTAATTGAACATATACATAATGTCATATCTAACAAAAAAAACAAAACAAAAAACAAATGAAACTTTTGCTGGTATACAAAACAAAAGGGTAAGAATATGGTTTTGAGAAGTTTTATTGTCAAGGTCGGAGCACTTCACAAAATATAGATTTGAAGCTGGTTATGTTCGTAAAATTCGTGGGACAAATTGTGTAGACCATAAACAATATACATGTAATCAAATTTGTTCGTAGTCAAATAGTCTGAACCTATTTTATAGATTTAGCGAAATAATGAACTTTTTATTTTATCTTTTGAGTATTTTTTTAAGTATATTTAGTGAAAAAATGAACTTTTTATTTGATCTTTTGAGTATTCTTTTTAGTATATTTAGCGAAAAAATGAACTTTTTATTTTATCTTTTGAGTATTTTTTTTTTCGCGTTCTTGAAATTTTACCTTAACCATTAAAAAGCATTAATTATCATCACCATTCTAACTAACCATGATTCCTTCTATTCACCATCTCGATAAAAAATGAAATCTAATGATCAGTCTTTCCGAATCAGAAGCCAAATTCATGTCACCATGTAATCACTTAAATCTAATCTAATCTCCTGTCTCCATTTCCATGCTTAGTCTCCATTTCCACTTCCATGATTAGTCTTCATTTCCATGTAAATCACTTAAATTCATGCTTCAAAATAAAAAATAAAAAAAACTTAAATCTAATCTCCTATCTCGGAACTAGTATAGCGCTTATCAGCTCTCCTTAATTCAATTAGGATAGGATTCCACAGCCTAAAATCAAGGCTAGGGCTCCACTTCAATCGGAATCAATAGCTACATGCCCAACCAACACCCTTTTTAAGACATGAAGCTTCTTTGATATCCGAGCACTCAAAAGTATTCGAAAAATTCTTCAAAAGATGTGGGCTCTATCCTTTCTTCCATATCTCATATCTCTATCAAAAGATAATACATGTAAACGTAAATCTCTCCACGTAATTTTTATTGGGGAATTTTTTTAAAGTACCCTATTTTAAAATGTACGCTTCAAAAGTATCCCAATTTTTTATAAATTTTCTAAAGTACCCCGTTTTATTCAAAAGGTAAATTCCATCCAGTTAAGTGTTAGGTGGCAGTTATCTTTCCAATTAAAAGTCCTATTTACCCCTGAACTACATCTCCTTGGTAGAGAGGATAAATGATTCGACGATCCTGAAAGAGGGTGTAACGATCCTGAACTAGGCTTGACGAACCTGAAAGTGGTGTAACGATCCTGAACCGGGCTCGACTAATCTGAAAAATATTGTTGAAGATTGATTCTCCACCAACCAAAAACCCCAAGACACTTGGGAATGATGAACCCTTTCAGGGAATGATGAAACGAACCTGAAAATGATGACACGATCATGAACCGAGCTCGACAAATTGGGAAAATGATATAGAAGGTAAACGTACTAACAAGTAAAAGGTAAAGAAGTAAACTTTAAAGAAAGTAAACTAGTGTTGACTAACTATGATGAAAAACTAAACAGTTGGGGCACTTAAGAAAATTTGTAAAAAAACGGGGATAACAAAAAAACGAGGTCAATAAAATGTGGGTACTTTATAAATTCTTCCCTTTTATTCCTAACATCATTCTTAATTCTTATTCCTCAAAATTTGCTGAATCTAAATTAATACTAAGAGATGATTTATCTTTTTGACCGGTTTAGGATCTCAGGATATTCTTGTAATGGTGTTTAAGGATTAAGGTCTTAGAAGTTAGAACTAAATAATCATCTTGACGAGAAAATGATGAGTAGTGTGTAATTTGGTTAATATAGTGAAGAAAGAGACTTTAGCATAACAGAAGAGATGGTTGGGAGAATAAAATAAAAATAATAAAGGTGTGAGATATGCTGAGCTGCTGCTTTTGACAAAAAGGAGCGTCTTGTTGGGTAACAGAATCATATCCCTTCTTCCTTTTCAAGGCATCTTTTAGCTGTTTTTTTCTATGCTCCTTACTCCTTGGTCTTCATTCAAGAACCCTTTTCCATGTTCATACATTGACTCATCACACTCACTAGCTAATCCACACACTTCATTTGCCATTCCTATGCACCTCCTCAATTAGTGGCTTTGTAATTTGTACAGGTAAAGCATCAAATATGCATCAAGCCACTTCTACGAGCTAGAGTTCGAATTTACATTTCAATGTGACCAAGTTATGGTACCCCAAGGGTCCTAAATTCGTTATTGATTGATAATTGTAGCTGAAAAGGCTTATATCTTGCGGAACGTCTTCTATTATATACTGCACCTCTTAACAGTAGTTTCCTACAATTGTACAAGTGAAAATGAGAAAGGGAAGAGGGAACAATTCATGAAAAGAGAATACTAAAAGGTCATACAAAAGGAAGAAAAAGGAGTATAGATAAATAGATGCCTTTTTGCTCATCCTCTTCATACATCAAACTTTACTAAACCTTTAGCGTTTGAGCACTTAAAATATTACTGCCTTTTGACTTAAAACTACATTTTCTGTTCTTAAGTTTTAGTGGGAGCATTAACTTCACGAAAGATTGCTTTTGTTTAAGCTGTTTCACATCCTATAAACTATCCCAATCAATGGAATTCTAAGATAATCAATTCTTACTTAACAAAATGTGAACCTAATATCATTTCTCTTCATTTTTTTTAGCACGAACTTACCCTATGGATGAACTAACTTCTAAATTTATTTATTTTTGAAGCATTACATATGAATTTTTAAAGAACTAATATATATATATATATATATTTTTTTTTGGTTAGTCTATGATCAAGGTCAAATCTGATATCATCGCCCCAAAATCCCAGCTTCCTGCCCGTTTAATAATCAAGTCTTATTTATGGGCCCGTTTCTGTTGAGGTCACTTCTTTTTGTGGTAAGGCTAACAGAAAAAGACAAAAGAGAAAGCGAGGGAAAACACTTCCAAAAATAAAAAGAGAAAAAAATCCCACCTCACAGAAGATACGCACGCAACTAAATTCGCCACCACGACAGAATAAAGATGGTAACATTCCATTTCCATCTATTCCTCCTCAAAACCCTAGAATCAAATCAACAATGCCCAAATCTTAAAGCAGCAAATTCCATAGAATTAGTTCCACACACTTTACCCCTCTCTTCTCTCATACAGAAGAAAAAAAACCCAATTTCTTACACAGAGGAAATTACGATGTGTGCAAGAAGATAAACGATGACAGCCCCAACACCACCATCAACAACGAAGCTGATCAGAAAATTAATTATTGAATTAAGTGATGCAAGAAATTTGTTACCAAAAGATGGACAAGGAAGTTCAAGTCCATATGTTGAGATTGATTTTGGTGGAGAAAGAAAAAGAAGCAAAACGATCCATAGAGATTTGAATCCAGCTTGGCATGAACAAATCGAGTTTTTAGTAATGGATTTGCACAACATGGATTACTCAATACTTGAAATCGAAGTGTTTACTGATAATAACAATAATAAGAAACAATTCTTAGGGAGAGTTAAGATTTATGGAAGTCAGTTCAGAAGATTTGGTGAGAAAGGCTTGGTTTACTTTCCATTAGAGAAGAAAAGTGTATTCAGTTCTGTTCGTGGTGAAATTGGTTTAAAAATTGGTTACTTGGACGAAGAAATCTCAGTTGATGAAGCCGCCGGCGCCGTAGCAGATGATAATAATAAAGAAGCTGATGAGATTAAGAGAGTTGATGACCAGGAAAAATCTCAATTAGAGATACCTCAACCAACTGAAACTGCACAGGAAGCAGCTTCTTGTACTATGGGGGTTGATGATTCTTCGTTTGCTCCGCCGCAGCAGATGCACGAACAAATGGAGGAGGTGGTGATGAATTATTCCGTTCCAACGGAAACGCCGTTACAGGAAGTAAGGAAGATGCAAACAACAGGGACTACGGAAAGGGTTAGGTATTTTCAGAGACCGAGTACTAATCATGGAATGGAGTATCAGCCTAGGGTTATACCTGGGAGATTTTCCGGTGAAATGGAACAAAATAGTACTACTACTACTCAAGAAGCTTATGATCTTGTTGAACCAATGCGATACCTCTTTGTGAGGATTGTAAAAGGTTGTAATATCTCTGTGAATGATAATCCCTACGTTAAGATTCGATGTGGAAATCATTTTCTTAAATCAAGACCCGCGCTAATTCGGCAACAGACTGATCAACAAGGTGGTTCAGAAGTGTTGGAGTGGAATCAAACATTTGCTTTGAGTCAAAACAGGCAACCATTGGTTAATTCTCCTACACTAGAAGTTTCAATTTCTGATGGGAAAACTAACCAATTTCTTGGTGGAGTTTGTTTAGACTTATCTGAAGTTCCTGTTCGCCGCGATGCACGTCAAACAGATTTTGCTCCAGAATGGTATAACCTCGAAGGTGGCAGTAAAGGGGATGAGCAAGAGCGGATTACAGGTAAAATTCAATTAGCTGTTTGGGTTGGCACTCAAGCTGATAGTGCTTTTCCTTTGTCATATACTTCAGAATCACCATTTATTGATTATACTAAACCCAAAGTTTATCAGTCACCAAGACTTTGGTATCTTCGAGTTACCATTATTGAAACTAGTCATGATCTTCAAATTCGTTCACCGCCACATTCTTTGCCTGATATTCGTGTTAAAGCTCAATTGGGGTTTCAGTTTGTACGTACTAGGAGAGGTAGTACTAATAATCACCACAGTTCTTCATTCTTTTGGAATGAGGATTTGATCTTTGTTTCTAAAGATCCTAATCCTACTGACCCTTCCAGTGATGAACAACTCAAATTCTTTGTTGAAGACCGATTGGGCAAAGATACAGCACTACTTGGTGAAGTTTCTGTACCTCTCAGCTCCATTCATCCGCCACGTATCGATGATCGCGACATACCTTCCAGGTGGTTGTCATTACGTGGTGGTGGTGGTGGTTTTGGTGATGCTGACAATGGTGGGTCGTACTCGGGCAGAATTCATGTCAGATTATGTTTTGAAGGTGGTTATCATGTACTAGATGAAGCGGCACATGTGTGTAGTGATTTTCAACCAACAGCAAAACAGCTATGTAAACAACCAATGGGAGTATTGGAGTTGGGTATTCGTGGTGCAAGAGGTTTGTTACCCATGAAAACCAGAGGTGGGGGGAAAGGATCTACCGATGCTTATTGCGTTGCAAAATATGGGAAGAAATGGTGTCGTACGAAAACCATTGTGGACAGTTTTGATCCCCGTTGGAATGAGCAGTACAAATGGGAAGTATATGACCCCTGTACAGTTCTAACTATTGGAGTATTCGACAATTGGCGTATGTATGGCGATATGGCAGATAAACCTGATTGCAGAATTGGAAAAATACGCATTAGAGTATCAACATTGGAGAGTAACAAAGTTTATACGAGTTCCTACCCTTTGTTGGTTCTCTTAAGATCTGGTTTGAAGAAAATGGGTGAGATTGAAATAGCAATTCGGTTTGCTTGTCCGCTTTTTTTGCCTGAAACATGCTCAGTCTATGGTACACCACTGTTGCCAAAGCTGCATTATCTTCGCCCAATTGGTTTAGGTCAGCAAGAAGCTTTACGGAGTGCTGCTACGAGAATGGTGGCAAAACATGTAGCAAATGCAGAACCACCTTTGAATCCTGAAGTAGTACGGTATATGTTGGATGCAGATTCTCATACGTGGAGTATGCGGAAGAGTAAAGCAAACTGGTATCGCATTTTATCCGTTTTATCATGGGCAATTGGATTCTGGAAATGGGTTGATGATATTCGTCAGTGGAGGAATCCTGTGACAACAGTTTTGGTACATTTCTTATATTTGGTGTTGGTTTGGTATCCAGAGATGATAGTACCAACTGGATCACTTTACTTGTTCTTGATTGGAGTTTGGTACTACAGATTCAAGCCAAAAATACCAGCTGGAATGGATATAAGGTTATCACAGGCGGAACGACTTGATCCCGACGAGTTGGAAGAAGAATTGGATACATATCCGAGTTCATGCCCAAACGAAGTGATTCGAATGAGGTATGATAGGTTGAGAACATTGGCAGGGAGGGTTCAGAAAGTGTTGGGAGATTTCGCAGCACAAGGAGAAAGAGTACAAGCATTGCTAAGTTGGAGGGATCCAAGAGCTACAAGATTATTTATAGGGGTTCTTTTAATCGTTGCAGTGATACTCTATGTTGTGCCGCCGAAAATGGTGGCAGTGGCACTCGGGTTTTATTTTCTGCGACACCCAATGTTCAGAGACCCAATGCCCCCTGCTAGTTTGAACTTCTTTAGGAGGCTTCCTAGTTTATCTGATAGACTGATTTAGAGCAGTTTAGAGAGAAAGTTCAGTGAGGGAGAGTAGAAATGTAGTGGTAATTATTTTCGGTTAAATTGTTGGTGGATAAAAAAGTGACGGGAGCATGTACTATGAAGAGAGCGTTTTATCAAAGGGAACATTATCTATATGCCCCTAGTATGAAGCCCATTGAAATATACCCTTTTCAACTTAATATATATCCCTAAGCTTCTAGAAGCCCAATACCCGGATTAGTAGTTTACCAGAATATCCTTATACTTAAATAAAGATAAGCATTGCAAAAGATTAATTCAGCGTTATTCATTTCATATCTCTGTTATTTCTCTCCCTATCTCTCTCTATCGAACTCGAAAATGATGAAACTGAGAAAACAGTTCAAAAATCAAACCTAAATTAATTCCTTCTCAAGTATTTTAACTTCATTTTACTATTACAAGATTCAGAAAATCAAAATCCGTGAAGAAAAAACCCGAAATAGGGTTTGAGATCGAAATCATTATGATGTTTAACTGTAATCTTCATATATAACAAGTAAGCAACGATTCAAAGTGTTGAATAGTTTGCATTTCAATTAATTTTGATTTTGTTAGGGTTTGGTACTAGATTTGTTTTAAATTTTTGTTTGATTTTGATTCAAATCTTCCTTAACTGCTAATGATGTTGATTTATTCGTCGATTTGATTTTGGTTCGTCGATTTGATTTTTGCTTCAATTCTCCTTCATCTGGTACAGATCTATTCATGATGTTATGTTTTTTGTTTCAAAATCGACGAATATGTTACAAATCTATATGATTAATTTTGTTAATTTACTGATATTTGTTAAATTTCACAGTGATTCGGTTTTATATATTGTTGCGTGCAATCGAGACAAACCACAGTTGGTACTGCTTAACATTTTACGTGTGTTGTTGGAGTTAAGAAGGGAGCAAACTAATGAAGGTAAAATACAATTTTTGCTTGTTTTGAAATATGAAGAAGTTTATCTTTTGTTTGTGAAGATGTTGAATGATTACTAGTGACTTAGTGTTTGAACTAGTATTATAGTTTGAAATTTCCCGTTTTATTGTAATTCATTGAGTCTGTGTAATTAGGTTGGAGCCGATAATTGTAGTTCATTGAGTCTGTGTAATTAAGTCTGTGAATTAGTATTAGTTTTTGTAATTATCTATATAAAAACTTGCATATTTTGTTGTTGAGTAAGTTCTGTTTCCCAACTCACTCCTATCAACTCCAACATTGCGATGTGTATGTCAATTTCTAGTTTCATATGTGATATGTCAGTCCATTGCCGTGAATTCTTGTTTTAGAACATCGTAATCATGATATGCAGTTATACTTGTTGTGAATCCTTGTTGTGAACCCTTAGAGTATTTGAATGCACTCTTTTTTGCAATCTTCATAGAACTGCAATCCTTGCTGTCATTTTTTCTTTTACTTTTTTTTTTCTTCGTAAACTTGATGTTGAGACCATCGGAGTATAATCTACCCCCGATACAATGTTTCTCAAGTTGGCTTCAAATATGAAAAACAACTTGTACTAGTTTTTCCCAGATTTGTACACAACTTTTCTCTAGTTGGCTTCATATTTGGAAACAATTTGTGCTAGTTGCACCCGGATTCGGAGACAATTTAAGCTAGATGACTATATATGTGCTATAGTATTTAACATGAATGATGAATTGTGCATAACATGTTTAGACTAGAAATCGGGTTTAGATTTTATCTTAGTTCCATTTCCAAAGTTAAAAACTACTTTCTTCAAGTTTACTCCAAAGTTGAATGCAAATTTCCCAGGTTGGTTCCAAAACAGGAAGCAACTTTCCCAAGTTGGTTCCAAATTGGAAGCAACTTGCTCAAGTTGGCTCCATTACTTGCTTTAAAAAATATTTGCTGAATCTTTAACTCCTTTGTGCTTTCTTAAAATGCTATTTATGCTTCCTATGATTATACTTTTTCTATGGTAGAATACAGGAACTTGTGGTATTAACCCGTGGTATCTCATTTTTGAAGCAACTTGCTCAGGTTGTCTCCATAGTTGGAAGCAACTTGCTCAAGTTGTCTCCACTGTTGGAAGCAACTTGTTTCCAGTTTACTCCAGATTCTGCAGTAAACTAACTTAAGCTTGACTATTATAGTATGTTTTGCAAAAAAGTTTGACAAAATTGATGTAATGATGCAGATGCTCATGAAATTGGCCATAGTCAAAGGAGATGAATATGCAGTAGAGGGAAGCAAGGTTGCGTTACTAGTAAGAGAGAATTACCAAGTGGATGAATAGTACAAACACTTATATGGAGTATGTATAACATTTAACAGGGGAATAGTACAAGTTTGAGAAGCGGCTTGCATGGTTAGATAAGAATATCGATCGAAGCTTGAAATTGAAGGCCCCAAAACCTTCTGTGATGCCTAATCTAGATGCGGTATCATCAGAAGATGATGGCGAGGCTATTGATATTTCGAACGAAATGGTTGATAAAGTAAACAAGAGAAGGGTTAGGATGACGTTTTCTCTCTTGGATGCAACTGATGAATGAAAGATTCAAAAAGAATAAGATACAAGTTCGGATGAATGATTGAGTGAGTATGTATACTGGTAACAAAAATACTTTTATTAGTCTTGGTTATAAACCTCTTTGCACAAATGTGTTACTGTTATCAAAAAATATTGTTGTTAGTCTTAGGTATAAAACTATTGAATGAATGATTGAATGGTATTATTGGATATAATATTATTGTAATTTGATTGCAGGTATTGTTAGTCAGTATTGTTATATGATGTGATTGCAGGTATGCTTAACTAAAAAGAGATAGACAAAATACAAACTGACCCTGAATTTTTCTTTCCCTGAAGACAACTTGCTCAAGTTGATTCCAAAAATGGAAGCAACCTGCTACTAGTTGTCTCCAAAAAAAAGTACACAGGATTATACATGAACAAGAGATTCAAAAATACATTGAGGCAACTTGCTCAAGTAGTCGCCAGAAATGGAAGTAACTTTGGTCCAGTTGTCTCCAAAATCTGGAGAGAAACTTACCTGGAGCAGAAAACTAACACAAGCAAAAACTAAAAAGAAAAAGAAAGATTCAATCCATAACAAAGATAATAAGTTCATAAACATTGAACAAATGAAAAATGAAACATAACATGCCACCTTCAGAAATACCAGAACAAAAATAACAAGTTCAGAAAAATTAAAGGTCGTACATAGTGCTACAAAATTTGGAAATATGAGGCCTCCTTCGGAAAATATGTTGGCGCACCAGCAGCCAATGGGGGTCTCCGGCATGTCTGGAGATTGTGATATGCAAGCATGCCAGAGTGACCAAACTTCCTCTTCTTGCGAACTCGTTTATTGTTACTGCGATCCCGAACAACATTTGGTCTCCCAACTTGTTTTCGAACAATGAGAGGCATGATGTACGCGTCTCGGAAACTTCATCATGCTTCTCGCCATCTCGGAAACAATAAGGGGTATTGTGCCTGTAAACCTCTTCCTTTCCGATCTGCAACATAGCTTTCAAAGAGTGACCAACTTTTATTTATTTGCTACTAACTTTAAGTATCACCAGGAACAATAATAACCATTAATCATACCGCTGAGACAACTACAATATGAACACATTCTTACAGCAAAACATATATACATTATTCTACATCTGAATAAATCATAGACCCTACCATATTACACATCCATTTACAGAAACATGATTTATGAAAAATCTAATCTGTTAAACAAAAGGAAAAAGTTTGCTAATTTACCTGGTTGGTAACAACCTTGGCCAACAGAACAGTGTACAATTTGGTAAAACAAATGGAACTAACTATCCCAAGTTGTCTTTAAAAACGGAGGCAACTAGCTTAAGTTGTCGCCAACAAAACAGTGGACAGGAACAAGTTGCCAAAATTAATGGAACCAACTATCACAAGTTGTCTCCAAATTTGGAAGCAACTTGTTTAAGTTGTCTCCAAACTGAAGGCAAGTTGCACACGTTGTCTCCAAATTTGGAAGCAACTTGTTCAAGTTGTCTCGAAACTGAAGGAAACTTGCACAAGTTTTCACCAAGAAAAATGTACGGGAACAAGCTCCCCAAGAAAAAAGAGCCCTAAAAAGTATATACAAGAGAGTGAACCTAACGTGATTCAAACACACATCTTCTGACATTGAGTCAGTCATGCTACCGTTGCACCACAGGTTCTGTGCCCACAATTTATAGCATAATATTATATCAACGACCAAGAGAAAAGGATACCACAAGTAACTTGAATGCAGTTGAAGTTTTACCTTTCAAGATAATGCAACAAAACATACCGAAGAAAACATCCAACGCAGCTACTAAAGACTGATGGTCAGTAACATTGCTCTCCATAGTCAAAGAGTGATAGCTCAGCAACATAGTTGGCATGGCACTCCAGCAACAATGATGAAGCCTGTATAAATCATCAGTCGGAAGCACCACTAGTTAAGGAAGACGATAAGAAAATAATAACATAGAAGAAAACTGTCAACCCAACTAATATAGCACATTACAAATTCCCCCAACCTAAGAAACAACCTTCGAACTGAACTTCGTCCAGTAGGACAGTAAAAGAAGCAACAAACACATGGAAAATATGAGGTTTCAAGGCCCGAATAAACGGAAGATGATAGACCTCATAAACATATATTTTAGTATTTGGCCTATTACAAGCAACTTGCACAAGTTGTTTCAATAATTCCAGACAACTTGAGCAAGTTGTCTCCAAAATCAGGGATTCAGGACACTAGTGGCGTCTCATACTGAAGGAAATTATAAAGTGTAAACATCAACTTTAGTGGTCCCCGTATTCGAAACTAGAAAATTGTCTAACCACATTTAAACATACGATAAAAAGGCACATCAAAAAGAAAGAAAAATGCATACCAAAAACAACAGAAAAAATGGAGCCAACTAGCTCAAGTTGCCTCCGAATCAGGAATCAACTAACTCAAGTTGCTTCCGAATTTGGACGCAACTAGCTCAAGTTGCTTCCAAAAGTGAAAGCAACTTTCTCAAGTTGTCCCCAAAATCTAGATTCCAAACCCAATATATTGGATGGAAATATAAACGCCAACAGCTGTATACTACAAACTGAATTAGTTGGAACACCATACACCGTCTAAGATCATTAAAACTTCTGCAAGAAGCTAGCATAGCAAGAAAAAGAAGTGTACATTAAAAACTCCTCCACGTTCGAGCCAATCATATCATAATGAAACAAAAGAAATACAAAAACAAACACAATAAAGCAGGAGCAATTATTAACCTATTATTGGCAATGCTCACAAGAATAAGACCAGAACACAAACACTTAAAACCAATCCGCTCTCCTACTCCGTCAACAACAAAACATTAACTATTGATCAATGTAAACACGAACACGACTTCATCGGGGAAAAAAACTACTAAAACTAGATTAACACAATCAAAATGCTAACCGGAATCCTATAACAAACAACTCTATTATCGCCAGGCACCAATAGACTAATGCCAACTTGGTTAATTTCTATCCAAAATGCTTCAATAATACATATACTAGTTAAGATCATTTTTATGTTTGGAAACAAGATGCTTTTCCACACACTCATAACCTTCACCACCTCCTCCATCACCAAATATTCAACATAGTATAGATAATTTGTTCAAACTATAAAAGTTGTTCCATATAGGATACAAAATGAACCAACAATAACGAAATCTATAAAATTGTACCTTGTGCAGATGAAAACCAATATCTCCTGTTGTGTGAAGACCGACCATTGCTCCTTAAAGAAATACAGCTACGGTAGAATTCTTCCTTAGATAGTGTGCATTAAGCCCCATAACCTTCATGTTGAAAATAGATAACAAATCCCCTATCAAAATTCAAAATGCACATTCCATGAACCAATCCCTGTAACGTACCTTTCTCCTCACTCCCAAATTTACTCGTCTTCTTCTCCTGCTCGTCTTACTGCTTGGCAATCCTAATTATCCAACATTGCTGTTTCGGGGGAACATGGGTCCAGCAGAGGATTAGAGCGAAGAGACGACAACCATGAGTAAATAATTATTTTTTTGGTAAGCTCTATGTCCGCAAACTCCAGCAACAGTGGTTCATAGTTCATAACTTCATATATATACACCATTCTTGGTAAGAAAGCAAAAAATGACAAAATTTTAGAAACTTAGTCACAACAACAACATGTCAGAAAATTGAATTTTGAAAGTAAACAGTCGTGCTGCATATGTAGATGTATCAAGCCAATTTATACTACGACCAAATCCACCACCATCACCTCCATTAATTACAAAACAAACATCCACCACCACCATCAGAACGAGTACAACAACCACCATTACTACCTTAGCTGCAACTACACCTACCACCACAACCACTGATCGGTGCCTAATAATGCATATTTCTATATTATTTTGTTGTCTTTTATCACATCTCAAGTGCTTTGATGTCATATTTTAAGTCAAATTGTGTATTTTGCGTCTCTAGGTATCAAGAATCTTTGTTTTGTTGTAAATATTGATAATTGGTGTTTGTTTGCATTCGTAAGAGAATAAAAAGAGTTTGATTGGCATTGCAGAGAGTGGAATGGTACACCATGAAGCACGAAATCTGTGAGCAGAAGTGCAGACAACAATATCAGTGGATTGGCCGAGTCGATGGATCAAACAATAGTGTCAAAAGAGTGGAACAAAGAAGCCGTGGTGATTTATGGTTAATGGGCCAAATTGACTGAAGTGTAAAAGAAAGTGTGTATTGAGCTCTCATATACCTATGCTGGGTATTGTTGCTGAACACCAAACATGCCCCTTATCACTCTTCCCATCAACATTTCCAATCTCAGAAACAAAAATCCATGTTCTTCCTTTACCCGACAACAGTACCATTCAACCATTTTCCTTCCTCTCTGTAAACCCCTTCATCTCTATTGCCAAACCACCACCATCTCCCTTTCTCAACTGTACCACTCTCTAAACCATAAACATCACCATCCAACTTCCCTTTTCTATCTTGTCCCTAATTTTAACCTAAGCCTCGTCTCTGAATTGGTCGACAGTAGGGCGGATATGAAGAACAAAAGCAGCAGGGTTTGTCGAATTAAGGGCCTGAATTCTCTGAAATATCATCTGCATCAGCAGACAAATGAAGACAATAAGGGTGGCGGGTTCAGTGGTGAGTTCCAAGAAATCCCTAAATTTCTTTTGGTGTATCTGTTGATTGAGTGAATGGGGATTTTAGAGGAGAATCTTGTATAAATAGGGTTGCAGTTGTATTTGGATGTTATGCCTAGAGTAGCCGGTGCAAGTGATTGTAGTTTTAGGTTTTGGGTTTATTTCAATGTTTGTTATGTTCTAAAATCTCTGCTAGGGCAGAGACGAAACCATTTAATAATTAGAATTCTCTTATTTGATTTTACTTGTTCTTCTTCATGGAATGATAAACATGTATTAATTTCTGAATTTTGTCAATTTGCTTTCACCTTGTATGTCAAGCATCCTAGGTAGTTTGGTTAACTCTTTGTCAAAATTCAAGCCTATTCGAACTGATTTTAGTTCAATCTTTGATTACTTGTGCCTTAGAAAGACAAGTAATGCTAGGGATTTACATATTAGCTGAGGTTAAGTCATATATGTGTACAAGTGATTATATCACATCTTCAAGGTAGCTTGAAGCTAGCATCTCTATAGCTCCTTGATTAATAGAGAACTAGTATATCAAATTAGAGATTCTATGCGTTTTGAGGGTGGATTCAAAGCCCTAGTTTACCATTTATTGCACTGTAATCTTATTTCTTTTGTAAAATCATCTATCACTTTGTCGTATCGACGCAAACAAAACCCCTTTTGGTTACTTGTTGTTCTAAGTCAGTTGTAGTGAGACCATAGCTTCAACTCTACACCCACCTTTTCCCTGAGGATCGAACTATGCTTGCCCTTTGTTACTTTAGGACACTGTGCACTTACAGTTAATATTGTAGGCATCTTTCCTAGCCTACCAAGTTTATGGCGCCGTTGCCGGGGACTCGGTAGTGGTGTCGTTGAATCTATAATATAGTTTTTCTGATTTTCAGTTTAGTGTTGTATATATATGTTTAGATTATGTAGCTTGTTTACTATTTTTATTAGAACTTAGTTGTTTTCACCTGCTTATACACTTTCCATCTTGGTGCTCGCCGTAGCTTATTAGTCTGCTGTTACTCTGCAGTTTTCGTAACATATTCTAGCATAATTCAGTTGTGTGTTAGTCTTTCTTATCCTTTAACATACAGTTGTAATCTCTGAGTGGTATTAGGTGTTACGAAATTTTTGTTCTCTGTTAGCATAACTTAGATTTAGGTAGAGAATCTGTAGCTGTACTGATCATAATTATGTTCTGTATATATATGTTCTTGGATTTTCCTGCCTACCTGCTATTGTTAGTAAAGTGTAGTTGTTTCATCCATCTGTCTGTATAACTGCATCTCACTATGTTTTAAACATTTTTCTGTCATTGCATTATGTTATATTGCATTCTCATGGCTGCATCTAGCTAAGTTTCTTTCAATTTCTTTCTTAATCACCTGCATCTAGGATTCGTAGCTGTATCTTTATTTTATTTTTCCTGTAGTTTCAGTCATTATATTTCAGTCACATAACTGCATTCTTTCAGTCTTTTTCGTTAGTTAGTCAACTGTGCATCATTGCTCTGTATCATACAATACCTGTAAGTCAAAACTAGTTTGAGTCTGTTTCATTCTGTAGTTTTAGTCTGCATCTTAGTGTTAGTTTAGCTATAGTTTTTGATTTTTGGTTTCACTTGCATACATTGCATCTTGTTTCAGTTAGTTGTCTTTACCTTAGTAGTTTTAGTTGGGCTGTAAATATAATTGTTAAGATTTTAGCTTTTCTGTATAATCCATCTGTTCATATAGCTCACATTTTGTTCCACTTAAAACTTTCTGTCTCTGCATCTTAGCTCTTTATTGATTTTTAGTTGTATCTTTTGTAGTTTAGTTTGTGTATTTGTTAGATTTCTATTATTTTAGCTTTCTTAGTTAGTATTATATTACAATCTGTAGTTATTCATTAGTCAGCATCTGACCATATAGGATTCTACAAGTCTTTTTTTGAAATTTTTTAGCTGCTTACTATAGCCTTATCAGTGCATGTTACCTTACTCAATATTAGGTTTAGGCACAATCATTAAGTTTCAGTTACTTGAATTTAAACATGAATCTGCAAGGCCTGTAGTTGTATTATCCTGAGACTGCTGACTTCTCCTGTGTGCCGGCTGAATGCTTGAGTGGTATTAGGTTTGTGAAGATGTCATTTTTCGTTTAAAAGTTCTTTCTTTTTACTGTGTTAGCATAACTTAAATTTCGTAGCTTGTCATAAAACAGTGCATCTGTAGGTTAAGCATTTGCATTATCTAGCTTGTTAGTTACCTATTAGTTAAATTTTTCATCACCTGTGATATACCAATCCTAGCATCATGCATCTCACTCCAGTTTGAACATTCTTGCATCTGAAACTTGTTTATAACTGCATTCTGTGTCAACTTCATCATACTCTATTGTGACTGTCCTGTGACTAGTAACTTGGTCTATCCTGGGTAGATAACCAAGTGGAGTAATTCATTGTCATGCTATAGAGTCTTCTCAGTTATTGATAGCCAATATCAATATTCATCGTCTTTGCTTTAAGTTGCACATTTCTGGGACTGACTTTTCTTCTGAGTAAACCAGGCACCTGTGAAGCTGTTATAAAAGCCAAAGAAGAGGAGAAAAAGGAGCAGGACAGCGTGTTTAATGAGCCTAAACCCGGTTCTGTACCGGCGGTATCATTTTCGAAACTCATTATCTATCATGACTGTGTGAATGCTACACAATATCTGCCTGCTGAAATTTTTACATTGTTTAGTTGATCATTGTTACATTGTCAATACATGCTAGTTCATTCCGTATTAGGCTTAGTACAATTGTTAAAATTCAGTTCCCAGCATTCGAACCTGAATATGAAAAGTTTGATCTGTCCACATCTCTGCTGCACTGCAACAACCATGTTAGATTGCTAAAACCCTTATCTGTGCTAGCATTCCTGGGCAGTTCTAGGTGTTGCGAAGCAGTCGCTTCACTTACTGTTTGAAAGTTCTTACTGCTGTTGTTAACTTAGATTTGTAGTTTTAATGAAAATCACATCTGTAGTTAAGCATCCATAGAAATTAGCATAGGGCAGAGTAAGTAATTGCATTTCATCATCCTGTAATATTTATGTACAATCATTCTAGCTACTCATTCCTGTCATTTCCCTGTAATATATCATCTTGCATCCTGTAGTAGGTCATGGTTGTTAGCTGCATCATTTAGCTGCACTTTGCATTCCATTTCCATTCATGGTTACCATCTCCCTGTAAATCTCCATTCCAGCATATCTGTATTTTATCTATTTTTGATTCTGTTAATCGCACTCTGTCAGTCATAGACAACCAAAGTGGAATCATCTGAAATCATTGTCAAACTTTAGATCCTTCACAGTCAATTACAATTGGTATTGATAACTCTTTATCTGTGCTGCTATTGTGCAACTTATTGTACTGATAATATCTTTGAGCAACCAGGTGCTTGTGATACTGCACCGTGGATCAAAGAAAGGGGAGAAGAAGGAGCAGAACAATCTGTGGTAGTACCTAAACCTGGCCCATACCAGCGGTATCGTATTTCTCAAACTTGATGATCTGTCTTGAAATGTCCTTCCACTGAATTAATGTTCTTGACCATTGTGAAACCCTGCAACATATAGCTTCTTTGTGCACAATCCTGAACTGTTTGAATAACTTATATGCTAGCTGAATTGTTGCTTCACCGCGCTTTTCTCAACTCTGCAATCTAGGGTGTCCATGAACATAACCCTGTGATATTTTGAGAACCATCTGTGCTAACTGGAATTGTTGTTTTACTGAGATTGATTATGTGTGCATAATCTCTGGCCTTGGAATCTCACATGCTTTGCTCCCTGTTTTGTGAATTGCTTGGCTGTCTGACAGCCATAACATATGGTATCTGTGTGCATGCTCCTGTACTAATTGAGTAACATATCTGCTAGCTAAATTGTTACATCACTGTGAATCTCCCGAACTCTGCAAAACCCTGTGTCTGCATACATCCAAGAACCTGCCAGTTAGTGACCATTTATATTGTGTTTAGGACTGTTTGAGTGATTCATGTCAAGATTTTGGACTGGTGTTAGGGATGAAAAATCATCACATAAGTCAATCAGAGAACTTGCACAAGAGCATGCTTCACGTTATGAGTTTCCAGTAGACCATGATGTCAATAACTATAGGGATTATTACCAACCTTTTCAAGGTTCTGAACCTCCATATACATACCCTAATGGCTATGCACACATGGACCAATCACTACAATGGGAAATTGACCAATCTTGTACTCCCCTTGAACAACTTAATATGCTTTTAAAATTGAATCTGATTCATTTACAAAATGAGGCAAGGGGGAATTTCAAGATAAAATGTTTGTTTGTCCTAATGAAATAAATTGTGAAAATAGTGTGTATAGTCTTACTCATGCACCTGATATTGAATATGAACCTGTTTTAGAAACAAATGAATGGACTGGAAATACTATGCTTTTTGATGGGATAAACCATTCATGTTACGATGATGATGATGATGATAATGATAATTTAATGTTAGAAGAGCATGTTTTTTCTGAAAATGTTCTTATAGAATCTTCTGTTTTTGAAACATTAGACTCTGTGGCTGCTTCTTCTAATTTTCTTATTCGTAACAATGAAAGTTTGGATGATGATGATACTGAATTGGGGTTTGATCATTTGTTCTATGAATGTGAGCATGATAATGCATTACTTGTTTCTGACTGGGAGAAAAATAGGCTGCATACTGATACTTTTGAGCCTAAAAATGAACATAACTTAGATGTATCTAGCTCCCTGCCCGTGTCACAAATTGATGATCTTTCATCCAACCTAGATTATGTTTGTAAAAAGTTTTTAAAACCAACTATTTTGTGAATTCCTAATCTAGGATTGGAACTGTGTGCTTCTCAAGTCCTCCTGGACTATTTTGCAGCTAAATATAACACCTTTGAGGAGCCACAATTGGAATGTGTATCTCTGCCCGTCCCTAACATAGTTCACTTTGAACTAGATCTTGTGCCCGATGCACCCCTGAAATTGTTATATTTTTTGCCCAAAAGAATATCTGTTGAAAAATCTAGGTTTGGGGGTAGCTCATCTTGTCGGGCAGCCTCACTTAAATTTCTCTCCCTGTTATAAATGTGTGAGGTTACTAAAATTTCTACATACTATCTTTTGGGTTGATCCTCAGCTCTTTAGGTTGTATATTTATGGTGAATCATACGTGTATATAATTCAGTAGGTAATTTTTCTATCTTAAGTCAGTTGAATCTTATTTTTCTTTTGTATATAAATGTGCTAATCCAATGTAATCTCAGCTGAAAAATGTTGGATTCTAGCAGCGAATAATGGAGTTAGGTTATTTATTTCGTCAAATCTGGTAATCTCGTTCCTTTTCTCTACTCAGCATTGTTCTAATGGTATGTTGTTGTTCAATTCTGTTTTTGTTTTTTTTTGAAACATCGAGGACAATGTTTAGTTTGGGTTTGGGGGTGAAAAGTAGATACCATATGACTGATGGCATGCTATAATTGAAAACCGAACTCTTTCTTTTTGTTTTAAAAAATGAAAAATGAAAAAAATGAAAAATTGAGCTCATTTACCTTGGTTTGTGATACCTATGCATGTATGATATCTTAGGGTTCTTAGTCTAGATGATGAGGCACCCCTGATTCTAGCACAATTCACATTGTGATATAGAAAATTTGCACATGCACGATCTTCCAAGCATGTATAACATCGGTGTTTCATTGGTTAAGTAGGTTGCCAATCATCTAGAATATTGAATGAGACTTGACTAGCTTGTTCTTTGGTTGGCTGGGATAGAAGTTGGAAGATACATTAAGAAAAGAAACCATTGAATTTGACCGGGTGCATCGAAAAGGGCTGCCTCTTGCTAAAAGTGTCATGTAATGTGTTTTTATGTTTTTGTGTAAAGTTTGTTGTGGCAGTTTGTGTTTGTATCTTTCATTATTCCAAAATCAGTTGAAAAGAAAAGAATTCAAAAAAAAAAAAAAAAGTATCCATTGTCTGATATGTTATGTTCAGTAAAAAAGTTAAAGTTCCTCTCTTGTCTCAAATTAAGAGAGCAGTCAATGTAAATATGCAGTCAATGTTCCTTTTTGTTATATGTTGTAAATAGTATTGTAATAAGCAAGGAGGGTGTAGACAACGATGTACAACGCGGGTAAACTGAAATATCACCAACTCTGAAGGTGAACATTCACAATTCTCGTAAAGCCGGTTGAATTTAGTTCTTAGCCTAAAAACTATCTCTTAGTAATTGGCAGTCAGAACTTCCTACAACAAATCATTCTCTATACATGTCTAAGTTAGATTCACTTTATACTCTTATCACATGTCTTTAGTTGTTTCAGTGCTAGAATTGTGCCTTTGAAAGCTAGATTGACATATCCAATTGCTGTGAGCGAAAACTGAATGCAGGTATCATTTTCATGGAATCTGAGTTTATATTTTGTCCTAGAACTTTGTGGGTATGTTCTAAGCAAACCCTCACGATACTTTAACTCGTCCACTAGGGACACTTAGTGGTTCAAAAGGCTTATTGCATTCGCTAAATGCAATCGAGAGACTAACGACAGTGGTATAGGTGGGATTTTCTTAGTTGTTTTTTTGTTTACTCAAGGTCGAGCAAAATTCAGGTTTGGGGGTGTGATCGGTGCCTAATAATGCATATTTCTATATTATTTTGTTGTTTTTTTGTCACATCTCAAGTGCTTTAATGTCATATTTTAAGTCAAATTGTGTATTTTGCGTCTCTAGGTATCAAGAATCTTTGTTTTGTTGTAAATATTGATAATTGGTGTTTGTTTGCATTCGTAGGAGAATAAAGAGAGTTTGATTGGAATTGCGGAGAGTGGAATGGTACACCATGAAGCATGAAATCTGTGAGCATAAGTGCAGACAGCAGTATCAGTGGATTGGCCGAGTCGATGGATCAAACAATAGTGTCAAAAGAGTGGAACAAAGAAGCTGTGGTGATTTATGGTTAATGGGCTAAATCGACTGAAGTGTAAAAGAAAGTGTGTATTGAGCTCTCATATACCTATGCTGGGTATTGCTGCTGAACACCAAAACATGCCCCTTATCACTCTTCCCATCAACATTTCCAATCTCAAAAACAAAAAATCTATGTTCTTCCTTTACCTGACAACAGTACCATTCAACCATTTTCCTTCCTCTCTGTAAACCCCTTCATCTCTATTGCCAAACCACCACCATCTCCCTCTCTCAACTGTACCACTCTCTAAACCATAAACATCACCATCCAACTTCCCTTTTCTATCTTGTCCCTAAATTTAACCTAAGCCTCGTCTCTGAATTGGTCGACAGTAGGGAGGATATGAAGAACAAAAGCAGCAGGGTTTGTCGAATTAAGGGCCTGAATTCTCTGAAATATCATCTGCATCAGCAGACAAATGAAGACAATAAGGGTGGCGGGTTCAGTGGTGAGTTCCAAGAAATCCCTAAATTTCTTTTGGTGTATCTGTTGATTGAGTTCCAAGAAATCCCTAAATTTGGATGTTATGCCCGGAGTAGCCGGTGCAAGTGATTGTAGTTTTAGGTTTTGGGTTTATTTCAATGTTTGTTATGTTCTAAAATCTCTGCTAGGGCAGAGACGAAACCCTTTAATAATTAGAATTCTCTTATTTGATTTTACTTGTTCTTCTTCATGGAATTTTATTGATAAACATGTCTTAATTTTTGAATTTTGTCAATTTGCTTTCACCTTGTATGTCAAGCATCCTAGGTAGTCGTTAGAACATTTATATGTCGTTACTCCAACTCATGCTTCATTTGATATGGTTAGTCTGTGATTAGTTGTGCTATAAAAAGACATCTAATTTTAGGGAATAATCCTTTAGTTGACATTAAACCAACTACTTGAGAATCTTTACATTATCAGAAGAACGGGAGACTTGTATCTCTACCGCCGATTCAAGGAACAACATTGTTAGCTAAAGATATCTATCTTAGGTTAAGTACTGGATTCAACTGCCCTAGTGCTTTTTATTTGTGTGTTCTAATCCTTTATTCCATTCGTTTTCTGCACTCGAGTTTGTATTTCATTTCAACTATTTCGTCATATTGACAAACCCCCTTTATCTGAATCAGTATTAGTTAGGTTTAGAAATTCAACTTCACACCAACCTAGTCTCCGTGAGTTCGACCTGTATTTGCCTTGTTTTACATAGTAGATACTGTACACTTGCAGTTAATATAATTGTAGGTTATCTTTCCCGACCTACCAACCACCACCACAACACCAGTAACCACAAAATCAACTATACCGTTACTGGTAAACACTTGAAATACAATCATATTAAACATATTTTGCTTAAATTTATTGAATTAAAATCATAAAAAATGTAAACAAGTTTAAAAGATTTAATCGATTGTTTACCTTTTGATTTAATCTTCATGTCGTTTGGTATTCAAATCGATTTGCAAACCATATCATTAATTTTCCAGATCTGATCTTGATTTTATGAATTTAGGTATAAATTTGTAGATCGAATCTAAAAAATAATAACTGAATTTCCAGAAATTGATTCGTAAGATGAAATCTCTCCTAAATCTTCACGATGAACTACTGATAATAATGAATTTCTCTCGATCTCAGACTCTTAGTTGATTCTTCGGCTAATCTAATCTCCATCAAAATTCATTCCTCTCTCAATTATTCCGATGAAAACTCAATCTAAAATGAATATAGTTTACGACTAACATGTTCGAATTGAATATTGTGACGAAGGTGGAGGTGCTGGTTGTGGTGGAGGCGATGGGGTGGTGGGAGCGATGGAGGTTTCTCTCTGTTTAGAGATAGAAGAATGAAAATAAGATATAAAGGTTAAAAAAGGAATTCTGGGAATTATGTATTTATTAAAATTTTCGATTATGCCATTGGGGGTATTTGTAAAGGTTCATAAGGGCACTTATGAAAGGCCCATCAAAAGTGAGGGTATATATAACATTCCCACTTTATCAAATAATATTTTATGCTATTTGAAACTGCACTTCGATCTGTTATTTTTGGTATCCGGACCTAATTGTGTTGCCGATGTCCGGACTAGATGGATCGTACTACTGCCCAGACTTTATCGGGCTAATCCGGGAGGACCTGCAAGTACCAACTGCTTGAGAAACTCTCTGTAACCTTTGAGGTATTTGAAGCACTAATTGGTGGGCAACCTAAATTCCTCTCTGTAAATTCATCTTCTTTAGTTTTTCGGTTTTTCCATCAAAATATCATCCATTTCATGCGTCATTTTGCATTTGCATTGCCCTCATTTTTATTTACCCTTCTTCACAAACTCAAGAGCGAATGCTCAAACTTCAAAGATTTGACACTCACAAAACCCAAGAGTGAATGCTCAAACTTCATGAGTCACATTTTGCATTTGCATTGCCCTCATTTTTATGGGTTTTGTTAATAAGAGAAATGGTGTAAATCTATGTTAATTTTGTATTCTTCAATTCCAGTCACACCATCTCTCTTAATTGGTTTTGCACTTTCCCAATGCAATGATTGGGTGTTATCTTGTGCATGAGTGCACAAGTTAACAAAACCCCATTTTTATTTACCCTTCTTCGCAAACTCAACAGCGAATGCTCAAACTTCAAAGAATTGACACTCACAAAGCCCAGGTAAAGTATATAAACAGGAAATATAACTCTACGACGGACTACGTTGCAAAACAAGCTTGAGTTAAGCATCTTCTGCACATGTCTTCCCACCTTCAGCAAAGGGTTTTAAAATGAAACCTATTATTGGGGCGTCACATTCCAATAGAGGGGCTTCACTTGGATTCCTAATGACTAAAAAGTTAGCTATGAGATGTCTTGATGTAATAATAAATGTCTAAGTTATCCTCCATCAAAAATAAAAACCTAATTCTAATTCAAAAATCTAATCCTCTTCTTCTTCTAAATTTTCTCTATTTTATCAACCGTAAATCCTTCCCTATTTTCTCTGTTTCTCTCTTTCATCAACTCGAAAAACTAACAATCGTTGATTGAAATCTCCATTAAACATGGGGAAATTTTTTTTTTGATAAAAGTGATCCTAATCAACAAACCAAATACGTGTGAAATGGATAGATTGATTGAAATCATTATAAGAAAAAAAAAAAAGGTTTGCAGAACCATTTACGGTTAGGTATTCTTAATTTCCTAACCGTAAACTTATTCTCTGAAGCTGTTACGGTTAGAAAACTAACATTCCTAACCGTAAACTAAAAATAAATAAATGTAAGTGTTACTACGGTTAGGTTTCTAACCGTAAACCTATTTACGGTTGGGTTCGACTCTCATAAAACCTAACCGTAAACCTAACTGTAACAGAGGAAAATTAGGAAAAACCCAACTTGAGCAAAAACCAGTTACGGTTGGGTTAATGAAGGAAACCAACCATAAGTTTCCTTACGGCCATGTGTGGTTGTTACATTATAACCGTAAAATACTGAATAAGTCAGTTTCAAGCATTAAGATTAAAACATGTGACAATATTGCATTAAGATTAGAGATTAAAACATGTGACAAAATATTTATTGTGGTTAGCATTTTTAAGTAAATGTGGTTAACGTTTTTAAGTAATTGTTTAGTAACTAAAGATTTTGGTTAGTTTATTAAGGAAAAACCAAAGATCTCTTTTCCCGCATGAACTGAAAACGAGTATCTGTGTGATTTATTGTTGCTAAAAAATGTCAAGAAATCCCGTTGGTTATGAATTTATAGTGACTAATTACTTCCCCTATTTATTAGGACTAAAATAGTTTCACATTGATTTTTTCTTCCTAAAAAATCTTAACAAATACTTATTCTCCCAGAACATTAGAAAACTAACTTAAAATCAGTAGTTTAATTTACGGTTGGTAACTAACAACCAAATCCGACCGTAATTAAGCAAATCTACGGTTGGGTTGTTTTTCCACCCAACCGTAACCGGTTTTTTAGTTTGGTTTTTTTAGTTTACGGTTAGGAGTTTATTGTTATCTAACCATAAGTTTATCTTTACGGCTAGCAAAAAGAAGAACCCAACCGTAAAACAGTCTAAAAAGCTAAAAAAGATCAATCTGGAGTTTTTTTTTTCTTCTCTTTTTTCCTTCCCTACAAAAACTGATAACACTAATTGTAATTTTTTTTAATCTCTAAATATAAATCGTGATCTAATCTAATTATTAATATTAAATTAGTTAACCTAATTAAATAATCAACACTAATTAAATAAGGGCTCTTTAGCCATTATAAAAATATATTAGATAAGGGGGTTTTGAAATTACTAGCGGGTGACCCGTTTTTGTCATATTAGTGAAATCCTTTATTGGAATGTGACGCCCCAATAATAGGTTTCTTTAAAATCCAGTGTTATTTCCAATGTTTTTTATAAAAATGAGCTCATAAACCTTTTGTTCTATATTTCTTAATTATATAAATTCTTTTTCCATCAAAAAAAATAATGAAAGAATGCAACTACCTACAAAAATCATATTTAGTTAAGAGTTAACACTCACAAAACCTTCCTTCAAAAGCAGGGTGCATCAAGGACGCCTGGCATGAGCTCATTTAAATGTGGGATCCCCTGAATAAGAGTGTTTGACCGATGGAATACAGAAAAGAACAAAATCAACCCTTGCAAAGAGCACATCGTACTTGCATATGCCCTTTGTTCCTGACGAAGGAACATGAGAGAAACCCGTATTTACATAAGCAATGTTGGATGCTCTGCATCTTTTACACACTTGCATCAAACAGCCACCACATGAAACAGTTACATACTGCAGGAAGAAAATCAGGAATGTAACAAGCCTCTCTCACAAACAAAACCTGTACAAACAAAAGATCCAACTCTCTCTCTCAAGAAAACATGAGAGAAAAAATTCAAGGAAAGATGTCATGTGTTTATGCTGGGTTTTGTTTTAGCAAATTTACACATTTTAAAAGCAAATTCTCCACTAAACTTATTCTCAACTTTTGACCAATTCAGCTAATAGTCTTCCTTCACAACACTAACTAAAACCTTCTTTATAGCTTCTGTTTACTTCTCTTGCAATTCAACTTCTTTATTCCAAATTCAAATTCTAGATGACCATTCATTCATTTTAGACGGACATTACTGCCATCTATTACAGCTTAGATGCACATATTGCCATCTACACACGGCAGAACCAGACCCACATTGCTATCTTTGAGTAGTACTTCCATGTCCAATCAATCAAACCCTCGTTGTGTCCTCCATAGTATAACTCCACCTATAAAAATCTTTGTTTTGTTTCTGTCATAAGTCACATAGCATCTCAATAGAACCTATTTTCTTAGACATAATTCAGAAATAAAATTGAACAGTAAACTACAAGCAAGACTCTCAAGGCATATTTGTCATACACAAATTTGTACTTGCCTGAAAAAGAAATTTAACTATCTGACTAAAGTGGCTGAAACAGTGGAAATGAACAGTTATTCAGATTAGATGACTGAAATCTCCCTACTCTGCTACACACCACCCTTCATAAACAAGAAAAATGAAAGTAAAAGATGAAAAATAAGATGTTTGGTCAGAAGGCAAAAGATGATTTTCAACTTTAAAGCCTCCTACTACAACAAGGCTTAACCATATCAGCAAATCGGTAAATAAGTTCTCCATCACCAAAATAACTAAAAGTAGAAAATTAGAAACAATTTTTTTGACTTAAGGATACTAAAATACTCAGGCTGTTGTTAAGTTAGAGCTATAATCTATCATTATCATTGTATTAAAAAGCATTTGCACGTTGCTACGTAATCTTTTTTGATATAAAAACTTCAAAAAGCAAATAATATTTGCATGAACAAGCAAAACTTTCATCCAAAGATACAACATATAAACAAAAAGTGACATCTAAAACGAATATTTAATGCTGAACTCATCCTAGGTGTACTGCAAAGCTATAGTTTTGGGGGGTAACCTCGCTGTTCTCTAACAAAGGTTTTGGAACCGTTCTCCACCCTTTAAATATTTAAAGCTAACTAAGCTATTGAAAGAAACATATACAATTCCCTCAATCTAAACAAACCAAGTTCAACCAATAAGCAATAAATAGCAACTTTCCCCCCATTTCCTGTTACTTTCGGTGTAGAAAATGATTTCTTGGAGTGATGTTTATCATGTTCTATCTGCAACAGTTCCACTATATGTTGCCATGCTCTTAGCGTACATTTCCGTCAAAAGGCTGAAGCTCTTCAGGCCAGACCAGTGCTCTGGTATTAATAAGTTTGTAGCGAAAATTGCCATCCCACTCTTATCCTTCAAAGTAATATCACGTACTGATCCTTATCATATGAGCCTGAAACTCATAATTGCAGACACCATCCAAAAACTATCCTCCTTAATAGCATTGGCAATTGTCGGCAAACTTAGTTCCAAGGGAAACTTGGGCTGGGTAATAACTAGTTTTTCTTTGGCTACACTTCCGAACACTTTAATCGTGGGAATTCCATTACTGAAAGGCATGTATGGCGAAGAAGCAGCTATTCTTCTTTCACAGATAGTAGGATTACAGAGCATAATATGGTACAATCTACTACTGTTTCTCTATGAGTTCAGAGCAGCAGAGGGAGTTTCTGCAAATTCTCCACTAGAAGAAAGAGGTAGGAATTTGGGTTGGCAAGTCCACCAAATGACAGTTTTATTCTTACCAATATTACACTCACTACTGTATTTGTTTGAGCTTTGAAGTTAACCCTATCTCAACTGTCTCTTATTTTCTATCCTGTTGGGCCAATTTTGTGATAGGAAATATTCTAAATGGGACCAAGAAAAGAGTCTGTATCGAATCATACCTTCTTCGTCAACATTCTAATGATAGATTATCCTCGGCAGTTAAGAAGTATTTGCGATAATAAGTTTTCATGATTTCTTTGTGGTTGACTATAAATGGTGATTATAAAATGAAACAGTTAACACATAAATGATAATCGAAAAGCGTAAGATGTGGATGCAGATCATACATCATGCACAAAAACATACAGAAATTAATTCATAAGTTATAGCATAAGTAACAGTGGTATGGATTTACCCGGTGTCAGATATCACGTTGCTTTTCTTAGTTTATTGATGTTAACTTAACGGCAAAATTATTTGTTCCTACTGTGTCTCAAGAGGAACTGGAGGACCCGCCTGAAGTACAATCAAAAGAGGGACATAACAAATCAAAAGCTACAACCGTAACAAAAACCAAAACCATTCTGTTGACAGTGGGGAAGAAGCTCATCTGGAATCCTAACACTCATGCAACTTTGCTTGGTCTTATCTGGGCAATCATAAGTTTCAGGTATATTTGAAAGCGCAACAGTATGAGTGTCAATGAAATACATATGCACCCTATTATGTCCTCTTTGAGTGCCATGAGTTAATTACGGTTGTTCTGTCAATGTCATTGCAGGTGGAATATAAAACTTCCAGAAATCATTGAAAAATCAATATCAATATTATCAGATGGAGGACTAGGCATGGCCATGTTCAGCTTAGGTATGAATCAGCCAGGCATCAGTATAATAAAAGATAGGAAAAACTGATTTCTTTCCCTTTGAGATAAAACTATCCTAATTTCTATCTAAACAATGACAGGACTATTCATGGCATCACAGACTAGCATAATAGCATGTGGGACTAGATTGGCAGCCTTAGCAGTGGGAACAAGGTTCTTGATAGGACCTGCCATAATGGCAGTTTCCTCCCTCGCAATTGAATCAAGGGGAAAGCTGCTCAAGATATTAATCGTGCAGGTAATATTGATATAATGGACTCATTCTGAGCTGTTTAGGTAATACAGAGTAAGTTGATGTGCGTCGTATATTTCTAATGCGTACAGGTGTGTTGCAGGCAGCTCTTCCTCAAGGAATTGTTCCATTTGTGTTTGCGAAAGAATACAACTTACATCCGAGCATCTTAAGCACTGCGTAATGAATGCTTCTAAACTTCAACTATCTACCAGATTCAAAGTAAAGACCCTAATTTTATTTTCATTGTTTGCAGGGTTATTCTCGGCCTGCTCATTGCATTACCTATAGCTTTGGCCTACTACTTCTTACTAGAATTGTAACTGAATAGTGCTTAAGCATAACAAAAATAAATCATCAAACAAAGAGGAGGCGCATAACAAGGTTAATATCAACAATAAGGACAATAATTTTGCATTTCTTTTCTTTACTTCTTTAGAAGTTGACAACAACAAGGAAACTGCTCTAAGAAATAACGGCACAAATCCATTCAGATTGTATTTATACTTTACTTGTAAATAACAATGTGAAAGAATTTGCTACATGCATATTACTAAGGACACCAACTATGCAAACCTCTTATAGAGCATGTCGTAGACGGACGATGCGTTTCACGTTTAATGTTCATACCGTACAGGATATATGCCTCCACATATTCATTTTTCCAACCCTCCCTTAGCTCTGTCGAATCTGTGTACCACTGCCTGAAAAAATAACTCCACAAAATGGAAAGAATTAGAACTTCAATTCATTTGTATTCTAAAACCTTAGAGAACTTCAAATTTCATCTGGGAAATAAACAAGTATTTACCCCCACTACACAAAAAAGAAACCCTTCTTGTAGAATTAGAATTTGATGATTAAAACTACAAAAGATTCAAAATTTCAATAAACCTCATATAGTAGACAAGATTCAACATTTTTAAGGAGAGAGAGAGATGGCCTTACTTGCAGACCTGGGCGCAATGAAGAAGATCAACACAGTCAAGTTGTGAGAAGATTCGAGTGAGGAGATGTGTTGGTAGGGTTAGAGCGGAGGGACCATCTCTTCCTACCCATCTCTTCTTCTCCATTTCAATTTGTTCTGTTCTATCTCTCTGATCTCTTCTCTATTCCGTCTCTCTTCAATGTCTTCATGTCACCCAATTTTGCGCTTGATTTTTCATTCTGTCTGCCTTTCCTTTTACCACGACTCAAATGCTTTACGATTCTTTGTGTTTGGGGGGTTATCACAAGACAATTGAAGACGATTAATTGGGGGAAAACTCATCTTTTTAATTGCCAGTTGCTACAACTACGACCAGTGCCGTCGGGCATGCGCCTATACGGTACTTCTGCTCTTTTTCTTTTTATTACTTCTGCTCTTTTTCTAATGCATTTACCAGAAAGTCAGACTCCTTTTCGGTGATAAATTAATATTAAGATCCGAATTGTTTAGCTAAATCGATGAAGTAGATTTCGTTAAAAAAGTTTGTGCGCGCCAATGAAATATTGGATGATCCCGTGCATTATAGGGTTATGATATTTTGGGTGAATGTATGTGTATGGATGAATTAGAATTGCAATAGGATGATCCCAATCATTATGGTGAGAGTTCACCTTAAGGAGTTCGACTATTGTAGCAACTATTGTAGATGGTGAACTCCCGACCAAGGATAAAATGGTTATTTTGTAATCGGCCAGTTTGGACCAAACTCAATTAATCAGTCGAGGTGCACCTAAGCCTTATAAGTACGGTTCGGCTTTCAAATTTCACAAGTCAAAGTTCGAGCCTAAGCACCAAATTAAGCTTCGGCCAAAAAGAATGAGGCCTTCGACTAGGAGGAAACAAGGCTCAAATTTAGGTCCAAGAAAAAGATGAGACTCAATTTGAGAACAAGACAAATATCGGGCTTCGAGCAAAATAAAGTTGAGGCTTCAACTAAGATAGAGGCGAAGCCTCGGCCAAGATAAGGATGAAGCTTAGGCTTAGCATAAGCCAAAACTCAATCCAAGATTCAAGGCGAGTGTCGAGCCTAGAGACTCGAGCTTATACTTATGATGAGAATCAGACCTAAAACTAAGACAAGACTCGAAGCTAAGCTCAAGCCAGATTCAAGCTAGCCTTATGCAACCTCTGGTTCAAATTCAACGAGGGTGCGACTCAGCTTTAATTCAGCCACCATATCTATAATGAATTGTGCTAGCCCCATAGGTGAGTCTTATGGTCAAGCTATCAGATACCATGTCGTCCCCTCAAAGACGAACTGTCTTGCATCAATGTTCTATAACGTCGAGCGCGTTACCGGGTCACTGCCTCTCTCCAGAGCCGGTCATGCCTCTGCTTTTCTCTCAGCGGACGGCTATGATGGATAATTGCTTGTCTTACTTCTCTAGATGGACAAACAACTTCATCCTTAGCTTTTACCCATCTAACCGACAACTAATAGGTCAACGCTTGACCTCCATTATACCTTAGCCTAATTCCGGAGCTGGGCACCTTGTTTTTATCACAAGAAAAACGTTATAATTAGGTCATGGTCGACCTCAGATAAACATGTGCTCTCCTTATGAGACAAACGGCTATAACAAGACTCTTTGATCTCTACACACGACTCGAGCTTGCTCCCACATGTAAAATGTGAGTATTTCTCCATCTTAGTTATGACAACTCCGGGAATAGTATCACATCACACAACACATCACATATTAAGGTTGATTATGTCATAAATTGAGGAGGGGGATATCTTCAGGGTGTTGGTTTGGAAGTTTACGACAATATAAGTATCATCCTGCTTATACAGAAAGAGAATCGTCAGTCACAAGGAGTCAGCTGCGAGGGGATAAACCCAATCCTTGATATAGTAGTTATTCCTGAAATTAAGGAGGAGGTGCTTATCTTACTTCTCATCCTTATATCACCGACTAGAGATTGAGGTTTTGCAAAGCTATTAATAGACCAACTCTTGGCCATTCAAAACATCAATGCACAACTATGAACAATAACTTTCTCCAAAAGTCATATCTTTCAAATATATTTCGTCTGCAACTCTCTGCAACTTCAAATATTATCTCCTCTCTTTTAGCTTCCTTTCCTAGACCCATCGTAGATCTTCATTCTGTGGCGGAAGTAGCCCTTGAATGGCCATCATCGTGGTTTAGGCAAGGACTATTCCTAATCAACCTTCAGTATTCATACAAACTCAAAATATTTACCTCCTCTACCTTTTTACGATTTTCATCATCTGCAACTAGATTTCAATTATTTAACTGGATAATTAGAATTGATTTTTATTTATTAAGTTTATATGCGCGCCATGAATTATAAGGTGATCAAGTGCATACACATGGATTATAAGACGATCATGTAAATTGTAGAGTTAGAGATAACATGGAAGTGGTAAAATTGATTTCACTTTTTTTGGATAGATATTAAAATTTGATTCATACTGAGAAAATTTATCAGTGCCTTTAAATTATAGGATAATCCCATATAAAATACAAATTTTTTTTCTAATAAATGAGTGAATGTATGCGGTCCACAGATGCTCTTGTGCATTAGACATCAAAGATAAGGAGCATTTAAATTTGAGCTTGATTGTTGAACTCAAATGTGTACCGCCAAATATTCCAATTAATATATTGTGCATTCCTATATTTATACTTTCTCCAAAACCAACAAAATCGTGAAAGCTCAATTTAAATGTTAAAATTGTTATTTCTTTATACATAATCACTCTATAGTAATTAAATTTATATATTGATAATTACTCAACACCAATTTAGTCCTAAAGTATGCTTGGCACCTCTCTCCCTATTTATGTAAGCATATGATTTCGTTGATACAGCGCCTTTTAATTTAAACTTGTTTTCACCGCAACTGATCGGTTGATATATTAGATAATATTCTAATCTATTTTGTACTTCACATAATACCTATTTGATTTCCCTCTAGATGGTGGAAATCTTGTGTTTGTTTCGAAGAACTACCAGGTAAACAGTATATATATTATTATTAATTAATGAAAATTAATCAAAAAAAAATCAAACAAAGCTTTTGGTCGGTAGCCTAGCAACAAGATGGGCTCCAACTCCTTTTTGAATAGCAACGCCTAATCTATGGAAAATAAAACTACCAAAACCACTACTAGCGTCATTACTAACTAGACAATTCTTCAGACGCTTGAAAAAGCACAAAGTGTCGTCACCAAGCTCCCCTAGAACAATGAAGCGCATGGTCCCCGAAGATGTCCATAGATCTGTTGCAACTTGTGCATAAACCATTCTCAACAAACAAAGGGATATCAAGGCGATAACAGAGCACAGCTCGGAACTGTCTAGGCCCGAGGCACTGATTGGGCCCGCTAATAGGTACCGCTAATAAATAATCTTGAGCATGCTTGACATGGTTACACTTCCAAAATGAAATCTCTTGCAGACATGGAAAATTGGTATGGGATTTGCTTCTTAACTGCATCAAAATAAGTGACTACCAGGGCGTGCATGGAAAGGGGGCAGTATCATCGACACAATAAAAATGAGGTAATCCACATAACTGGATAAAGTTCTGAAGAGCCAACTGATAAACAGAACCTTTGTTTGCTGAGAATGAATTACCAAGAATTATCTTATGCACTGAAGCTGTCTGACTCTGAGAAGCAAGGTAGCAGTAGGTACGAGTGTCATCCATGGTATAAATGCCAAGACCACCATCTTTGATAGGCAAGGTAGCTAATCTCTGTTGTAAAGGACCAAAACCATCACCATCTCCAGTGATGAGTAATCTCAAATACTTAAGTAGATGGTCATCAAAAAGATTAGTGGATGGTTGCAAGGATGCTGAATTGGTAGTACGCATTGCAAAATATAAACTAGATACACCAGTGCAATTGCGAAGTAATAGCATCTCACTTTGAGGGTCTTTGAGTTTTTTGATTGCAGTCATTAGTTGAACAGTCTTATTCACCCTGGTCAACATCATATCGCTAATAAAGTTCAAATCCAAACTCACCGGTCCACCTAAAAGTTTAACACCATTAGAGGGTCTACCAATATCAGGGGGAAAAACACCATCAACCGTTCTTCTTGGATCAATAGACGGCCAAAAGACTTCCGTTTTCTTTACATTAAGATGTAGCCCCCTACTTGGTCCTTCGGTTTCTATTATGTTCAAGGCCTTGGCCACCTCCAATGTATCCCTAATAATAGTACCATCATCAAGGTACCAAGTGTATCCCCAACTAGAGGGTGAAATGTCAACGCAAACAGCAAGGGACCGAGGGGGTCACCTTGTTGAACTCCAAGTGCCGACGACAAAATATATTGGTCATAATAAAGCTTAGCAGGTCGCAAGTAACAAAATTCTACCCAGCGAGAAATACCTGGACAATGTAGACGAACTTCCTTGATGAGTTGAGATCTGCTCACCATGTTAAATGCATTAGAAAATTCAATGAGAAACATTGACATTTCATATGAGTGCCCTTTCATCTCCAGTAAGCAATTTACATCATGTAAAATACTCTCCCCCCCAGCAGGCACTCCAACTCCAAATTGGTAGTCACCTAAGTAAGAAGTCATGTCCTTTCCGACGGATAAAGCAGCTACTTTTGAAACCAATCTTCGTCAAACCGTACCTACAGCAATAGGCCGAATACCACCCCCATGTTTAAGTAATGTAGTTAAGGGCGCACTGGCGATGAACTCACCTAGAGACTCGGGGCATTTACCGGCCAACCAAAGGTTGACAACCCCTGTAATCGAAGCGAGTAAATTGTCTGCCACTGCTGCAACAGCTCCACTCATTACGTCAACTAAATGCTGAGCACGGAGGCCATCACGGCCACACGACGTACCTTTTGGGAAGCTTTTGATAGCTCCCAACACAGCATGAGAGTCCACCGTGATTGGGTCGACCATGATATCATCAACGGGAATGGCAGGTGGGGCGCAGGAGGATGTTTATCTTGCAAGTCAAGATATGTTTTCTCATTACATGGAGCCACCCTAGATGATGAAAGCACACGTATTGCAGCAGCAAAGTGGCCGCACTCTATCTTCTTCCGACAAGCCATCATGTTGGCACCTCCCAGCTTCTTTAAGTCTGTCTTCTTATAACCCATACGAGCAGGCTGATGTAGTAGTTTATTCACCAGGACAGAGCATCCACCAGGTTCCTTCCAAACTGAAATTGCATGGTTGATAGCAGCAACCAGTAATCTCTTCATATTGCCTGATTTTGCCTCAGCTGAACTTCTCGGTCTGAACAGAGATAGAGTACAAATTGGAAGAAGTATAAGATGCAACCATGCTGAGAGGTTACCTGGACTGACAATAATCCTGTCGAGAAAAGTATTCAATTCCCTTGAAAAGGCAAGCCTACACTGGTGTGGAATATAAGTTACAGTTGTAAACTGTCTTTGAAGTACAGCATTGAGTAAGTCCGTGGAAACAAACTCTACAGCATCACTGGTATTACCCGTAGTAACACAGACTACTTCAGCACTGGCATTGAGTAAGTCCGTAGAATCACAGACTACATCAGTTGAAGAACCCAGGCAACCTTCACTTACCTCAACTGGTTTAGCTAAACCATGAAGGAGAAAATCAGCCTCTGCACCATTGAGAGGTCCTGCGATGACATCTCCATGCACAACTCCATCTCGTCCCTTGCACGGCATCTTCCAAGCGTGTAAATGCATACACCTACAACACAGCCACATTCGAAGGATGTAGAGAGCTTTCTCCCAGGCAAGATAGACATCCAGGTTATTAGCAATCAAGTCTCTACAAAAGGATTTGTTGTCTTCGGGGGATAAATGCCTGTCAAGTAAGTGTTTCATGAAGGAACCTTTGGCATAGCCTCTGCCATTCACACCATCACGGCAACCATGGAAGGTCTTGAAAGGGCAATGGCAAAAGCCATCCTCTATTGTGCATGTGTCCGTAGATGAGGAAGAACCCACAGACAGCTGAGTAGAAGGAGTTGCAGGTATCCGGGATTTCCTAGTTACTCTAAATGGAAAAAAGAACTAGAACCCTTGACAAAAACAGACAACAACGCTCAAAATAATTAAAAAGGGACTCAAGACAGAAGAGCCTAGATCGAAAAAGCAAATAGAAAGCAAAAACATCGAGAAATCCCATAACAGACATGGTGTTCCTGGAGATCAAACCCAGTTTTCAGTCGCTGGAGAAAAATCGCCGGAGCAACCATGAGAGAGAGAAAAAAAATGCAAAAAAAAAATTGGATTATACTCTTCAAAACTTCGATTATTGTTTTAAACTTGTATATATTAAAACAAAATTTTAAAATTTGGATTATACTCTTCAAAACTTGTAGAAATACCTAATTATTCTATAACCAGTTCAATTAGAATAATTCTAAGATTATCTCGTAAACCATCCATGCTTGTTTACCGCCGATGGGACATTGTTGTGCAATACCAATGTAAAACTTGCAAAGGTATAAAAAGGTAAAAACTAATAGAGATATAAGAAATTTTAATATTTTATACACTACTATATTTTATCGGAAGATACCCAATGTGAGGCTTGGAAACCATAATTATTATTTGTGTAATTTCAAATTGGTATGAAAATTTGAGCATGCCATGACCTTTATACGTCTTTTAATTTGATACATGTTAGTATCGGGTTGTATCTGTATGTATTGACATATATGGATCGCACAAATATGACCTGTACCAGCTGATATGCAAGTATGCAAGTAATACCTAGAGATACAAATAAACAAAGTACCTTAGAACAATATCAATATATACATAACTAAACATCACATACGGGATTGTATTGGAAGAAGCGACCAACCATAGTTTATTCCAATCCCACATCTATTATTTATATGTATTCTCAAAGTATCGGTTTAATATCATATTATTAGTTTATATGTATTGATCCACAAAAACGAATTATGACTTGTATATCCTTATGAGTACATACACAGACCAATAAGATCAATATGGAATGAAAACATGTGAAAATCAGGGCCAATGTTAGCAGGGACGGGGCGACCATTTCAAGAAAGAAGAGGAAAAATAATGAATTAAGGATTGGACTTTCTATGGGGACACACATTACTTAATTTTCAAATCGGGCTTGCAAAACTGAAAAATTAGTTGAGAGTTTGAATATCCAAGGTGGACAATTGACCACCATACCAAGAGTTGCGAATTTTGGTTCATAGTGGCAGACAATTATCCAAATCTTGATTTCCCAACTAGAAATAAGAATTTAAACTTGCACAAATTTAAAAAAATAATAATCACAGTAATACTAATCAGATTGAATTGACTAGAACAATAAGTTGAACATCCTTTGAATAGACTTACGAAAAAGCCTAACATATTCGACAAGAAAGGAAGAAAGATCCAAAACCAACTCCAACTTGATTTTTTTTTATTTTTGGCAAGGACAATATGGTTTCACCTATTTGGCACCCACTCTTTTCTGATTTGCCACTCCCTCAAAAATTCTAAAGTACTTCTACTTTTCAATCCATTTTTCCCTATTTACCACCTATAAAAGTCAATTAATTTTGACTATAACTATTATCACTCTTATTTATCTTCTTCTTCAATAATTTTATTATCTTCTTCTTCAATCTCCCTTTTCATTAAAATCTCATTAAAAGCTGTTAACCCTAGATCCCTAGATCAAAATTTTGTTTAATTAAAGAAAACAAAAGAAATAATTTTTTTTATATCGTTTAATTTGTTGAGAATAGAGATTCTTCATATACTAAATTTGAGTCACTGATTCATTCATTAGTTCTGCCATTAATGGTAGTTATTTAGCCATTAACCCTAACAGGTGTTTAACTTGCTCGCATGGTGAAAGTATATATCTCTATTTATGCCGTTAACCAAATATAATTTTGATCATGTCGCTCCATAAATTAGCAAACTATTCAATTCCTTAATTAAGATACGTATCCAACAAAAAGGAAGAACATTCATCATCAAGAACACATGGAGATAGTTAAACGTGGATTAGTTTAAGTTTATTTTTTGTTTTATTGATTGCAAGAAAATCTAATCAAAGTTTCTGATTTATTCATCACTATATGAATGAACGATTAGTCGGTTGTGGAAGAAGGGGATGTTGAGGGTGGTGGTGGGTTGGGAAAGTAGGATTTTTAGATGTAAGATGGATAAGAATATAAGTCAAAATATACAGAGGTAGTATTTAGTGTTAGAGCATTGCTCGGTCGAACTCGCAAGCGTTGTTATCTCAAGCTTGTTTGTCAAGTTTAGTTGCCAAAACTATAAGTCTTGATTTCTAGTCTATCTACGGTCAAGTCTCGAATTAGGATAGATTGTGTAGTTGAGCTTTAGACTTCATGGCGTTCATCGATTAAAGACGAAGAACTACTAAGGCGAGCTTGTGGAACTTCATCAACAAAAGCTATGTGAAGACTTAAACTCATCTATCACTCAAAAAGTCTATTTCTACTCTATCTCCTTCTTGAGACAAAAGTCGTATAACGATATAGTTTTCAGTTTGTATACTTTTGATATTTCGAGCTGAGTTTAACTCGCTTACATATTTCTCAAAATATGTGTTGGTAAGCTTTTGATTTAACCAAGTTCATCTTATGTTCTTGACGTAAGTCAAAAGATGATCATGTGGAAATCGCCTTGTAAGATCTTACATGATTTTTGTGAGACAGTCATTTGATGTAGACTCGGAATGTTTCGTACTGATCATTCAATCACTTGAAAATTGCTTTGAAGCTAATAGTTTGTGTGAGACAGCTATTTCAGTCTTCTAAGAATGTTTCAATGATTGAAAATGGAATTTAGAACGATTAATCATGATTGGATATAGCATAGTGTGCGTACTTGCATATATGTTGTCCATATCCGAAACCATGGTATGCATACCCGTATGCGTACTGATTGGTTTGGTGAAAGTCCGAGAACCATGGTATGCATACCCGTATGCGTACTGATTGGTTTTGTGAAAGTCCGGGAACTTAAGTATGCATACCGGTATGCTTACTGTCGTAAGTTTCAAGTTTCGGGATTTCAACTGAGGTTAGTGGTATGCGTACTGGCGAAACCAAACTCAGTCCAGCTATATAGGTATGCATACAGGTATGCGTACCTGAGTAGGTTAATTTCTAAAATCGGTTTATTCATGAACTAATACATTTATATATTAAGGAATGCAATCTTTTGCAAACCGTGGCTATAATGTTAATGAATTGATTCAAGTGAATCAAAATCGATTTTGCTTCAATTGTGTCTTGTATACTTCTACGAGAATATAAACAATTGAACAACTACATAACTAGTTTCATTTGAGTCATTTGAACTAGTTGTGATTGAGATGAACAAGGTTGATAAGAAAGTATTCATATGTCTAACTTTGGTTAACTATTGTTGAACCAACCATGTGGACATGTTTAGGTATGGTTACCCTTATCTAAATGAAAGCACATTTCATATGTGTATAACAAGCTAAGTTCGGTCTAACGGTTGAAAGATATTAGCTTGAATATAATCAGGTTTTCATCTAACGGTGAATATTAAATGCTTTGTTACCAAGGTAACTTAGATTGCAAACCCTGATTTGAAAACTATATAAAAGAAAACTCTAGCAACTGGGAAACCTAATCCCCACACCTCCTGTGTGATACTAGTTGCGACTAGAGTCGATTCTCCTTTAATCTTAGATTTTTTCGAAAACCCTGTAGGTTAACGACTTAAAGACTTCATTGGGATTGTGAAGCCAGACCCAACTATTTTATCTGTAGTTGCGTGTTCTGATCTTGCTTTATTCTATCGTTATTGAGTACTATCTTCTCTAAAATTCGCTCGAGATTTATTCTCCGATAGGAAAGATAAAAAGTAGTCACAAACATCTTCGTCTCATCGTTTGTGATTCCACAATATCTTGTTTCGCTACCATACGATTAAGATTATTGTGAGGTGATTGATATTACTAGGCTGTTCTTCGGGAATATAAGACCGGTGTATCAATTGGTTCATGTGCACCTTGATTTATAGAAAGACGGAACAAAACTCATAGGTATTTCTGTGGGAGACAGATTTATCTATTCAATAGACTTTTATGTGTGAGACATATTTGTTTATTAAAGTCTTCGACTTTGGGTCGTAGCAACTCTTAGTTGTGGGTGATATCATCTAAGGGAATCAAGTGCGCAGAGTCCTGCTGGGATTCAGAGGCGTAAGGAGCGCAACTATACCTTGATCAGTGTGAGATTGATTAGGGCTCAACTACATTCCAGTCCAAAGTTAAGTTGGAGTAGGCTAGTGTCTGTAGCGGCATAATACAGTGTGGTGTTCAAATCTGGACTAGGTCCTGAGGTTTTTCTGCATTTGCGGTTTCCTCGTTAACAAAATTTATGGTGTCTATATTATTTCTTTTTCGTATTATATTTGTTTATATAATTAAAATATCAAAGGTTGTGCGTAAGTTCAATCAATTAGATAATCCAACCTTTGGTTGTTGATATAAATTGATTGACACTTGGACTTTGGTCTTTGGTACCGTTCAAGTTATTTCTCAATATTCAATCGAACTCGCAATTCATATTTGTTTGATTGTGGATTGAATTGAGAAATTGAGATACAACTCTTGGATATACTTTTCTTAAGATTGAGTGTTACTGTCTAGTTGATTCTCTTGAAAGTATATTGGAGTTTGTCCATACAGATTGCTAAACGAATTATTGGGTGTGGTTTTTATACCCCCGGTTTTTCAATTGGTATCAGAACGGGCAAACACGTTCAAGACCTTACAAATCTGTGTTTGTAGCGATCTGACTCTATGGACAGAGGTGCTATCTCTATAAATGTACCACCAGTCTTCGATGACTAAAATTACTCATGGTGGAAAATTGCTATGCGTGCCTTTCTTCTAGCGCGTGATTTTCAAACATGGGTTTATGTTGTTAATGGCTATGATCCTCTAATGGTTACAATAGACGGTGTCTCTATTGCGAAGGATATTGGTATATATGAATCTAACGAGATTCTTGTTGCAAAGCAAAATTCTGATTATCTAAATGCTATCATACATGCCATTACCCCAGATCTTCGGAACCATGTGACTACGTGCACTAAGTCTAAAGATGCCTGGGATATCTTAGAAACTGTATTCGAAGGAAATTACTCTGAGAAAGAAGCTAGGCTTCAAAACCTATGTTCTGAATGGGAAAACCTTCGTATGGATGATGAGGATTCGTTTGATGAGTTTAATCACAAAGTGTCTGAAATTGTTAATGCATCTTTTGCGTGGGTAAGACTATTCCTGAAAAGGACATTGTATGAAAATTCTCAGATCATTGCCATCCAGATACGATTCTAAGAAACATGTCATCGTTGAAGGAAATAACCTTAATACTTTATCCAGAAATACTCTGGTTGGGAAGATAAATATCTCTGATCATGAGCATGTATCCAAATCCGGAAAGGATATTGCTTTCAAAGCACAAAAGAACATTAAATTACTTGACAAAAGTAAAAGTGTTGGCATCTCTGAAGATGATCCTTCGGAGACTGATTCATCAGATAAAGATCTTGACAAGTCAGTCTCTTTGATCACAAGACAATTTAGAGATCTTCTTTTGAAGAGAAGTAAACGGTTCACCAAAGATAAACCTAAGTCATCAGTTAAACCTCATAATCGTGTTCCTCCTAAAAACAGGGATACTGACGATACTGATGACGAGGATATGCCATATTGCTTCAAGGGTAAAGGTTTTTGTCATTTTGCAAATGAGTGTCGAAATCGTAGAAAATACACTTGAAACAAAGGTCTTGCTGCAACTCTTGATGAAATGTCTGATCACTATGATTCTAATGAAGACGAAAAATCAAGTGTTGCACTCCTCTGTGAAAATATTGGTTTTGATAATTGTAGCAATACGTATATCAACCTCGATATTCTTCCGGAAGAAACCTCAACCACTTTGGAGGATAAAATGGATTTTTCTCTATCTTCTGGAAAACTAATTCTAATATTTCAGGTACCACATTTTGTCTAGCAGCTTGCTCCGCTATGGTGTCTGAACCGTCCTCCACATTGACATGTTCTTATTGTACTTTTTCGGGCCATGAACTCTCTAAGTGCTACAAGTACAAACATAAAATAAGATATGTCAATAAACTTCAACGGAGAGCAAATCGATTAGCAAACAAGCTCAAACTTGTTCAGAAGTCATCTGAGGTATGTAATCTCATCTCTTCTCCAAAGAAGTTAATTTCCAAAAAAAGATTAGACCACTAGAGAGAAAAAATACGGTCTAAACAGTATGTGAAACATGGTTCTAAGAATTTCATTCAAGAAGGTTATGGTGGACAAATTATTGTTCATCCCAGCACAACTTAATTGTGTTGATAGTGTATCTTGTCTCACGTACCTGATTCAAAAAAAACAAGAAAGTTGCACACTTCAGGCTTTAGAAAAATAATTTATTTATTTATGGTTTCGTTCCTTTTCGCCTGCTTGGAATTTTTCCATCTTTTCATATCTAATTGATATTGAAAGGAGTTTCCCTGTTTGATCAATAAAAGAGGGTTAAATTTGACAATTCTACCTTTTTTAGGGTTGTGAGTTGTGCGTACGTGACTCCTTTTAGCTGTATAAAGGTTCTGTAACCCTATATTCCTTTTTCCTTCTCTAAAAAACTCTTTTTATCACAAGGGTGCTTGTTGAGCTTGATTTGTGAATTTCTCTCACAATCTCATACTTGTATGGAGACTCTAAGCATCATGACTTCTGATGGAAAAGAGGTTAATATGATTGTTAAGCCATGAATCATGAAGGGAAAAGATTTATCTCCGGTACCCTCTTCATTGAAAAGAAAAAGGAGGAATGTGAGAAAACCTAGGGTTGTACCTTCAAATCTTCAGAAGTTTTATGGTGTTCTTGAAGAGTTGCAGGAAACAAGAAAGGAGATACAGCAAATAAAGCTATTGTTTTTAGAACTCTTGAAATTCAGAAGGCCCTTGTTCAGCATCAGTCAAGAAGGTTTGTTGGAATTGAATCCTTTCTTCATGAACCTTATGTTCCAATGGCTGTTGACGACGAGGAGTTCGGGGACGATAAAGAATTTTTCAAAGGTCTTAATGTTTAGGAAACTTCTTATGAGAATTTTATTCTTATGTTTTCAAGAAGGATAACTAGGGTTTGGAATAACAATTATTGTGAGTACACATAGCTATTACCAACGATTTTCATCTTGCAATATTTTTAGATTTATTTATTTAAATTCTAAAGTTTATTTGGAAGATGATTTTGCAATATTAATATTTATGGTTTTGTATATTGCAACTTGTTATGGGATATGTGTGTTTGCGTCCGTGAACTGTGATTGTCCCATATTTTGCTCAAAAGTTAAGTCTATCATATGTCTTTAATAAAAGATAGAATGAACTTTTGACAACAAAAGTTAAGCCTATTATGTCATTATGCAAGTATTGATGAAGATAGGATGAACTTTTGATTGCAAAGATTAAGTCTATGAAATCATTATGCAAATATTGATGAAAAATAGAATGAATCTTTGAATATTCCAAAGTATTGGTCCTTCCCTAATCCACTTTTTGTGATATACTGTGTGGCTCCGTAAGTTCTCTTATGTTGAGCATTTCGGATTAAATTAATCATGGGTTCTCTTGTGGTTAATTTAATTGAGTATTTTGGATAACAAATTCATGTTTTCATGTTATTTGTTAAGTCCAAAGAAATCCTTCTTTTCTCGTAAAAGTAAGGTTGCTCTTGTTTTTCTTTCGGGGATGACATTTAATGAGGGAGAGTTCTTAATTGAACTTGTGCTTAATTGCCAAATCTTTGTGGGGAGTGCGGCTGCGGAATATAATAGGGGTTATCTTGTATCTTTATAAACTCCTTGATGAAAGAATTTAGTTTCGGCTATATGATTGCATCTAAACAAAGTTGATATGTTCTCTTTTGGTCATGAAGTATCTCAATGAAAATTTTATTAGGATCCCACTAGTTTTCGTACCTTTGCCAATTTTTATTGACAAAAAGGGGGAGAATTAATGTGTAGTTCACACTACAAATACATATGGTTTACGGATCATTATGTAAGGGGGAGTGGTTTTCATGTGAGATGAAGCATTGACTAAGGGGGATTGATACATATCACCATAGTATTGTTGTCAAAGTTGTGATACAATTGGACTTTGATGCTGTGAAATAATACTATGACACTGTATAACAATGATTGAGAGCTACGCTGCAAATCGGTCTGAGTCAAAGTGAGAGACTGTCTGCGAATCGGTCTCTTAACCCAGTTTTCGTACCAAAATTTATTTGTTTCTCATTTCAATCCTTATCAATTTCTGAGCAAATTATCGGTGTTAGGTTCAATTTTCAGGTTGATCTCATCATAATGAGCAGTCTTTGGTAAGATGAGTGGCAATAACGCGAATTTTGAAGGCAAATCCACTGATTCAGAAATGAATCATTCGGTATTCGATTTATCCAAATCTTCAGAAGTTCATCCATCAATCAATTTATATAATAATAATGCAAGTTCCAGATATGATAATTGGAGGTTTTTATTAATGGGTCGACTAGATTTACTTCGTATCTGGAAGTCACGGCCTGTCCGCTATGTAATGCAGATCTGGAGACTTCGGACCATTTGATGATGCACTGTTCTTTAACTTTTAAACCGTGGGACTATTTCTTGAAGTCGTTGGGTACTCCCTGGCCATTGCCGGGCACCGTTTTGCAATTGTTAGAAGACTGGGATAATAATGTTTTCACTGGGAAGTGCAGGCATATTTGGAATATCCTCCATTTTGCAATTATCTGGAATGTGTGGAATGAACGGAACCATAGAGTTTTTGGTGGAAACCTAAAGATGTGGAAGAAGTTATAGTCCATGTGAAGCAATCTATTATTCTTTGGAGTTGCGATACGAATACTTTCTGGTGTGTTGATAGCAGTCAAGTTATTCATAATTGGGCTACCGTTTTGCATAATTAGTTGCTATTGTTTGTGGTTTTTGAGTCCTTCGTTCCAGTGACCTTTTCGGCACTGGTATGACAGTGTCTGTGGCCTCTTTGGCTTGGTGTTGTTCTTTTCCTTTGGCATTTTTTTTTCTTAATATAAACTTTTCTCTTCGAATTTTTTTTTTTACTTCGTATCAAGTTTTTAGAAGCTTATGCTATTTTGCGTAATCAATGGAAATTATCGGGTCAATGTCAGATGATTCCTTTGGGTAAGGGTTTCTTCACAATTAAACTAGCTAATGAGAATGATAAAAACTACATCAAATCTGGAAAATGGGAAGTGTTAGATAGAGTTATGAAAGTGAGAAATTCGATCCCAAATTTTCGTCCAGAAAATCAAAGAACATCTTCGACAGCTCAGTTATGGTTTGTGTTCATTTTCCAGGCTTAAGTTTGGAATATTGGGATGAAGAAACTCTGTTCACCATTAGTAGAGCATGTGGTAATCCTGTTAAAGTAGATACAGCTATACTAAACTTTCGGAGTGGTTATTATGCTAGGGTGTTGATTGAAATTTACTTATCAAAGAAAATTCCTTATAAATTATGGATTATTACAAAGTATGGTGGTTTCTTTCAGGGAGTAACTCTTACAAATTTTCCTAAGTTCTGTCATTCATGTAAAATTGTGGGACATTTACAATCTGAGTGCAAAATCAATAAAAATCAATCCACAGAGGATACAGGAGTACAACAAGTAACCTCTTCTTCCAAAAAGGAGCAGAATAACAACATTATTCCTAAGCAGATCTCTGTACCTTTTGATATTTGTTTGACTCCTACAACTCATAACATTTAAGGAAAGGTTGCAGGGCAAACTCCAACATCTCTTAACTCCCAAGGAAAGGATGTAGGTCAGACTTCTTGTAATAATGAGCATTTATCTCAAAACAAATTCAGTCCTCTGCAAAATGATGTTAATAATTCAAATCCTGTTGAAGTAATTATAGAAACTGAAATGCCAGTAATGTTGGAGATTCCAAAGGTACTTCAAATTGTAGAAGACAATGCTATAGAAAAAAATGTAGTAAAGTATGTGGATGCTACAAAAGGAACTGTATCAGTTGAAAGAATCCCAACAACATCTTGGTCTAGAGTGGTTCAAAGGCCCTCACAACTTGTACCTCCTGCATCTGCTAGTAATTCTGAAAGCACAAAAGAGGTAATCACTCAAGCTCCTGTTAAGTACAATTTTAGGAAATTACTAAAGGCCTCCAATCCAAACAATAAAAGTACTTTTTTTGAATTTAAGGGGCCTAAGAAGACCTAAGGCTCAAAATAAACTATGGTCTTTAGTTAGTCAATTTAATCCTTCTTTAGTTTGGGTAGCTGAACCAAAAATGTTTTGTGATGCTTCCTTCTGCAATAAATTAAATTTGCCCGGTATGCAAAGAATGGTAATTCATAATTCAATTAATAATAAGAAAGGTAATATCTGGTTATTCTGGAATAAGAATCTGCCTACTCCCACAGTGATTTCCATGTCTAGCCAAATGATAACTATCAGCATTGGAGGAACATTAGTTTCAGGGGTGCATGCTCATGTTGGTCTAATTCAGAGGAGATTTTTATGGTCTGAAATGGAGTTGATAAGTTATCTTAAAATGCCTTGGTTAATTATTGGTGATTTCAATGCTTTTACTTCTTCTGATGAAAAACTGGGTGGTAAAGCTCCAAATAGAAGGTCTATGATGGATTTTAGTGAGTGCTTAAACAAGTGTGATCTACTGCAAGCTCAAAAAACTGGAATTCAATTCTCATGGTCAAATTGTCAACATGGTGATAAGAGAATTTTATGCAATTTGGACAGAGCAATGTTTAATCTTCAGTGGCTTCAAAAATATCCTGATTGGGGGTTACAAGGTAGGGTTAAGGATTGTTTCTGATCATTCCCCCTTACTTGGTGGTTGTGTCAGCATTCCCAAACCCTCTAATGTGCCTTATAAATTTCAAAAGATGTGGCTGTCTCATCCTCAATTCATGGAAGTAGTTCAAAAATGTTGGTCTGAATATATAGTGGGTGATCCTTCTTTTGTCTTTTAGAGCAAATTGAAAAAATTGAAGAATATATTACAAGATTGGAATTGGAAGGTTTTTGGAAATATAGAAGTACAAATTAAGGAAGCTGAAAAACAAGTTCATGAAGCAATGTTAAAATCAGATAGTAGTCCTTTTGATGCTGAAGCTCTTGATGACTTAGTGAAAGCTGAGAATATTTATAACTCTAAAGAAGTGCAATACAACACAATGTTTAAGCAAAAAACAAGAATCAAATGGATTAAAGATGGAGCTGCAAATACCAGTTTTCTTCATGCTTCTCTTCAGATAAGACAATCCATAAACTGCATTAGTGAACTTGAAGATACAAAATGTGATATCATTACAGATCAAAAGAAAATTACAGAGATTTTGGTTGATCACTTTGAGAAAAAAATTTCACATCAAAACATTGATAAGGTTGATTATTTGCTAGAAGCCATTCCTTCTGTTATTACTTCTGGAGATCAAGAGATGTTGGATGCTATTCCAAATGAGGAGGAAATCAAAACAACCCTCTTTCATATGGATCCTAATAGTTCACCTGGCCCTGATGGATTTTCTGGGATTTTTTATAGAGCATGCTGGGAGATCATTCATCAGGATGTAGTTAAGGCAGTGCAATTCTGCTGGAGCAGAAGATTTATCCCAAGAGGATTGAATTCCAATTTCCTTATTCTTCTTCCTAAAACAGAAGGTGCTAAAACTCCTAATCAGTTCAGACCCATAGGGTTAAGCAATGTGAGTTTTAAGATTATTACAAAGATTATAACAACAAGAATGAGCTCTCTTATGTCTAAACTTATATCTCCACAGCAAGTAGCATATATAAAAGGAAGATTTATTCAAGAACAAATTCTACTAGCTTCTGAGTTGGTCAACGAAATGAAAAGTAAAAGAAGATGTGAAAATGTGGCTCTTAAATTAGACATCTCTCAAGCCTATGATTCAGTTAGCTGGGAATTTCTTCTTAAATTTTTAAGCAAATATGGCTTTTCTAGCTCTTGGTGTGAATAGATCCTTACAATTCTTAAATCTTCTAAAATATCAGTAATGCTCAATGGTGGTCCCCAAGGTTTCTTCTCTGTTGGAAGAGGACTGAGACAAGGGGACCCTTTATCTCCAATACTATTTGTGCTCATGGAGGATGTTCTCAGTAGAAGTTTGTCTCAATTAGTCCATAATGGTTCAATATTTCCAATGGTTACAAGAAAAGGTATTTCTCCAACCCATCTATTCTTTGCTGATGATGTCTTTATTTTCTGCAATGGTGCCAAGAAGAGCATAGTATGTCTTTTGAAATTATTAGAAGATTATCAAAAGAGTTCAGGGCAGATTATTAACAAAATGAAAATTAAATTATTTGTGGATGGCACTACTGAAGTTAGAAAAAGCCATATAAAAAACTTCATTCAAATGGAACTAAGTAACTTCCCAGATAAATATTTAGGTGTTATACTTCATTCAGGAAGAGTTAAAGTGGCTACTGTCTGGCCTATGGTGGAAATGATTCAAAAAAAGCTTGCTGCCTGGAAAGGAAAATTACTTTCATTTCAAGAGAGATTAGTTCTTATCAAATCAGTACTATGTAGCATTCCCATATATAATATGGTTGTGTACAAATGGCCTGCATCAGTAATAAAAATCTATGAGAGAATAATCAGGAATTTCCTGTGGTCTGGAGATGGAGATACAAGAAAGTATATTATTCTTTCTTGGAAAAAAAGTATGCACACCATATAATGAAGGGGGTTTTGGAATTCAAAGGATGGAGGTAATCAATAAAGCCTTACTGATGAAAATGATGTGGAAAATTGTTAAATCCAAGGAGTAGTGGGCATTGTTCATCAAAGAAAAATTTCAAAATAAATATGCACAATGGAAAAGCAACTGGCAATTATCTTCTGTCTAGCCAGGGTTAAAATGGGCTTGGGACTTCTTAAAAGAGGATGTTAGATGGTGTATTGGGAATGGTCAAGAAATTTCAGCATGGTTTGACAACTGGATTGGTGAGTCTTCTCTTATTGAAAAAATTGGATACATTCCTTTTGTTAAAAATAAGTGTTAGAGCATTGCTCGGTCGAACTCGCAAGCATTGCTATCTCAAGCTTGTTGTCAAGTTTAGTTGCCCAAACTATAAGTCTTTATTTCTAGTCTACATATAGCTAAGTCTCGGACTAGGATAGAAAGTGTAGTTGAGCTCTAGACTCCACGGCGTTCAATATGCAAAGACGAAGAACTACTCAAGGAAATGGTGGATCTTTATCGACAAAAACGTATGTGGAGACTTGAACTTATCTATCACTCAAAAGTCTATCTACTCTATCTCCTATCTTGAGACAAAAGTCGTATTATTATATAGACTTCGATTATACACATTTGCTATTTCGAGCCGAGTTTATCTCACTTATCTATTTCTCGAAATATGTGTTGGTAAGCTTTTGCTTTGGCCAAAGTTCATCTTTACAAGTGAAGAAAGTCATGTTGATTATTTCAATATCTTGAAAATTGCTTTGATGAAAAATAGTGTGTGAATAACCTCTATTTAACATCCTCTAAGAATGTTTCAATGATTGAAATAAAGAGTTTAGAACATGTAACCATCTTTTGATATAAGCATATAATGTGTTCGCGCATTAGTGTATAAGTCCAAAACCGGGAACCAAATGTATGCATACTTGTGTGTGTACTAAATGGTTGATGGAGACTGGGTAAGTATGCATACCCGTACGCATACTGGCAGAAGTTCACGTCCGTGAATTTCGGTTGAGTTTGGAAATTAAAACCAACTCAATCCGGTTACCTAAGTATGCGTACCCATACGCATACTGGCGGAAAGTTCACGTCATTGAATTTCTGCTGAGTTTGGAAACCAAAACAAACTCGAATCCGGTTACTTAAGTACGCATACCCGTACACATACTTAAGTGTGTTACTTTCTAAAATTGGTTTGTTCATGAACTAAAACATTTATATATTAAGGAATGCAATTTGCAAACCGTGGCTATAATGTTCATGAATCGATTCGAGTGAATCAAAACCAATTTTGCTTCGATTATGTCTTGTATACTTCTATAAGATCTAAGCAATTGAACAACTCTCGAACTAGTTCATTTGAGTCATTTGGACTAGTTATGGTGAAGATGAATAAGGTTGATATGAAAGTGCTCATATGGCTAACCATTGGTTAACTACTGTTGAACTAACTAAGTGTACACGTTTATGTACGGTTACTTAAACCTAAATGACGTATATTTCATTTGTGTATAACAAGCTAAGTTCAATCTAATTGTTGAAAGATATTAGCTTGAATCTAATCAGGTTTTCATCTAACGGTGAATATTGAATGCTTTGTTACCAAGGTAACTTAGATTGCAAACCCTGATTTGGAGGCTATATAAAGGAGAACTCTAACAACTGGGAAACCTAATCCCCACACCTCCTGTGTGATACTAGTTTTATAAGCTAGAGTCGATTCTCCTTTAACCTTAGGTTTCTACCGAAACCGTGTAGGTTAACGACCTAAAGACTTCATTGGGATTGTGAAGCCAGACCCAACTATTTTCTATGTAGTTACGTGATCTGATCTTGCAGTTTCAATCGTGATTTAGTGCAATCGTAAGATTGGCTTGAGATTAATTTCTCCGATAGGCAAGATAGAAAAGTAGTCACAAACATCTTCGTCTCATCGTTTTTGAATCTGTAATATCTTGTTTTGCTAGTCGATTAAGATTATTGTGAGGTGATTGATAATTCTAGGCTGTTCTTCGGGAATATAAGTCCGGGTTATCGATTGGTTCTTGTTCACCTTGATTTATCAAAAGACGGAACAAAACTTGTAGGTACTTCTGTGGGAGACGGATTTATCTATTCTTGTAGACTTTTCTGTGTGAGACAGATTTGTTTATTAAAGTTTTCGACTTTGGGTCGTAGAAAATATTCGTTGTGGGTGAGATCAGTTAAGGGAATCAAGTGCGTAGTATCCTGCTGGGATCAGAGACGTAAGGAGCGCAAATGTACCTTGAATCAGGTGCGAAGTTAGTTTGTAGTAGGCTAGTGTCTGTAGCGGCTTAATACAGTGTGGTGTTCAATCTGGACTACGTCCCGGGGTTTTTCTGCATTTGCGGTTTCCTCGTTAACAACACTTCTGGTGTCTGTGTTATTTCTTTTCCGCATTATATTTTGTTATATAATTGAAATATCACAGGTAGTGCGTTTGCATCAATCAATTGGTAAATCCAACCTTTGGTTGTTGATTGAAATTGATTGATCCTTGAACATTGGTCTTTGGTGCCGTTCAAGTTTATTTCTCTTGTATTCAATCAGACTCGCAAATTTCTATTTGTTTGAGTTGGGATTGAATCGATAAATTGAGATATAACTCTTTGATATACTTTTTTTTATTAAGATTGAGTCTAACTGTCTAGTTGATTCTCTTAAAAGTATATTGGAGTTAGTCCATACAGATTGCTAAGCGAAATACTGGGTGAGGTTGTTAGACCCCCGTTTTTTCAATTGGTATCAGAGCAGGCAAACACGTTAAAGACCTTATAAGTCTGTGTTTGTAGGCGATCTGACTCTATGGACAGAAGTGCTATCTCTAGAAACGTAACCAGTCTTCGATGGCTCAAATTACTTGTGGTGGAAAATTGCTATGCGTGCCTTTCTTCAAGCGCGTGATTTTCAATCATGGGTTTATGTAGTTAATGGCTATGATGCTCCCGTTGTGGCAGTAGGAGATGCAACCGTACCTGAATATATTGGTGCATATGACGCTGCTGAGATACTTGCTGCAAAGCAAAATTCCGACGGTTTGAATGCCATCATACATGCCATTACCCCATATCTTCAGCACCATGTGACTACGTGCACTCGTTCTAAAGATGCTTGGGATATCTTAGAAACCGTATTTGAAGGGAATACCAGCGAAAAGGAAGCCAGGCTTCAAAACCTAAATTCCGATTGGGAAAACCTTCGTATGGCAGATGAAGATTCATTTGATGAGTTCAATCAAAAAGTGTCTGAAATTGTTAATGCATCCTTTGCATTGGGTAAGACTATTCTTGAAAAGGACATTGTGATGAAAATTCTCAGATCGCTGCCACCTAGATACGATTCTAAGAAGCATGCCAACGTTGAAGGAAATAACCTTGATACACTTTCCAGAAATACTCTTGTTGGAAAGCTTAAGATTTTTGATCTTGAACTTAGTCAAAGAGAAAAACGTCACTTGTTTAGAAACCATGTTGTTACATCTGATAAAAGTCTCGACGTCCTAAATTGATTGATACAAGGGATGAGAATTGCTTTAATTCAACTTTGTCACTATTTGTACAACAGCTTAGGAAAACTCATAAACAAAGTAAAAGAAAGTCTCAAAAGAAAGCTCAGTCAATCAATAAAAGGAATAGAAAAGTTCAGGAAAGCTATGAAACTTGTTCTAAGTGCTATAGAGGTGTCCATGATACTTCCATAAATTATGATGAGGAGTTAAGTGAGATAACTAAAGCATGGATGGCAACTCTCGACTACTTTCCTGATGTTGATATATGTGAAAGTTCTCTTAATCTCTTTGTTGATAATCACACTTGTCCTCCTAACAGTCCTGACTATTCCGCGATGAACAATCTTACTTCTCCATAAGTATTTCAACTGGAAAAGGAAGCCTTGATTAAAAAGATTGAAGATCTGAAATGTCAACTGTTTAAATTAAGACAGGAGGTTTCTATCACTTGCATGTGTGATTCTAATAAGAAACATCGTACTTTCTCGATTGATTCTTGTAAGCATTATCAGCAAATTACTCCTGATTCCATGCCTGTCTCAAATCACCCTGAAGAGGATGATATGAAGAACCACAAGGACTTTCCGAACTGTTTGGTCTCCTTGTGTGAAAATCAGGATCATCTTGAAATTGTAAGCACTAAAGGTCAAGAATATTTCTCCTCTGTTAAACCTTGTTTTCAGAAGATGAAAAGGAAATCTCCTAGGAAATCCTAATTCCTTTCAAAAGAGATCTCCAAAACCATTCATAGTTTGCGAAAATCAACAAACAAGGTATTCGAAACTGTGCTAAAAAGGGGAAAGAATGATGTGCATAACTCTTCTTTCTTGAAGGCAAAACATAAACAAGGAATAACAAACACTTCATCCCCTCGTAAGAAAACTCCCAGTCCTATTATGGATTGGAGAAATTACATTCTGTAATTTTGATCAAAATGATTCTTGCTTATCTCTCTTGGGCAAGAATCATAATCTTCAAGAGGGTTGTGATGAAATATTTCTATTGATTCCCTATTTTGTTTCTTTCTGTTGCTCTTCAAAAAAAATTGTTTTGTCAAGAACCGTTTGTATACGTGAACGTTTTTGTTCTTGTAAAGACTTTTTCTTGGGGATAACCAAATTCTGTTAGGGTTTTGGTCAAAGGTCTTTTGGGAAATTTATCCCCTATCTTCATTCCTATTTAAAGATGAAGATTTCTCCTTGGTGAGAGCATTTCATTTTTCTCTTCTATCATGTCCTCATCAAGTCTTTCAAGCAAAGAAAGTGATGTCTGGACTGTTCTTTTTCCCTCTAAGAAGGTTCGTTTTAACTCTTATGATGGTGAGATGTGCTCTGACAAGCGTGATTCCTCCCCTGATGGGAATCCCTCTGTCTCTCATTTTGATAAGCTCTCTTTAACCATGGATCTCGTCCTTGAACAAGTGTGCGCCCTGAAGAATGAACTTGAAGTCTCTTCCAAAAGACTTGAAGAAAAGATGGATAACCTTGAATCCAGGATTGATCTGATCGAAGACAAGCTTGATGAATATAGGGAATATGAGAAGAGTATTCAAAGTAAGTGAAATGTTTCATAGGAGTTCTGTTTTGTTTCTGTCTAGGAAGCTTCTTATGAGAATTTTATTCTTGTGTTTTAAGAAGAATAACTAGAGTTTGGAATAACCATTATTGTGGTTACACATAGCTATGTCCAACGTTTTCATCTTCAATGTTTTTAGATTTATTTATTCAAATTCTAAAGTTTGTTTGGAAAATGAATTTTGCAGTATTAATCTTTATGGTTTTATATATTGCAATTTGTTATGGGATATGTGTGTTTGCGTCCGTGAACTATGATTGTCCCATACGTGGTCAAAAGTTAAGTCTTTCGTACGTCGATATGCAAGTATTGATAAAAGAATGAATGAACTTTTGACAAAAACAAAAGATAAGCCTTTTATGTCATTATGCAAATATTGATGGAAGAGTGGATGAGCTTTTGTTTACATAGATGAAGTCTATTGTATGTCATTGTGCAAATAGTGATGAAAGATAGAATGAATCTTTGTTTATTCCGCAATATTGATCTTCCCTGACCCATATTTTTATGTATATACTGTGCGGCTCCGTAAGTTTTCTTATGTTGAGCATTTCCGATTGAATTAATCATAGGTTCACTTGTGGTTAATTCAATTGAAATTTTTGGATACAAATTCATATTCTTATGTGAGTTGTTGTTGTTCAAAGAAATACTTCTTTTCTTGTGAAAGTAAGGTCGCTCTTGTTGTTCTTTCGGGAATGACATTTTATGGGGGAGAGTTCTTAATTGAACTTGTGCTTAATTGCCAAATCTTTGTGGGGAGTGCGGCTGTGGAATATTATAGGGGTTATCTTGTATCTTTATAAACTCCTTGATGAATGCATTTAGTTTCGGCTATATGATTGCATTTAAAAAGTTGATATGTGCTTTCTTTTGGTCATGAAGTGTCTCTATGGAAATTTCATTAGGATCCCATTAGTTTTCGTACCTTTGCCAATTTTATTGACAAAAAGGGGGAGAATTAATATGTAGTTCACACTACAAATACATATAGTTTTCGGATTATTATGTAAGGAGGAGTGGTTTCCATGTGAGATGGAGTATTGACTAAGGGGGAGTGATACATATCACCATAGTATTGTTGTCAAAGTTGTGATACAATTGAATTTTGATGCTGTGTAATAATACTATGACACTGTGTAACAATGATTGGGAGCTTTTGTTTTCTCATTGTTATGGCTACGGATCTTCAACAACGGTGATGCTGATTTGAATATCTTTGGAATCATTGGAGTACTTGGAAGTGATGAAGATTTCGAGTAATGTTGAAGAACCAAGAAGATCATGCATGTGGAAGAGAAGCTGCAAAGTTTATTTATTTTGTATTCCATATGTATTGATAGTTTTGTCACTAAAATTGACAAAGGGGGAGATTGTTAGAGCATTGCTCGGTCAAACTCGCAAGCGTTGCTATCTCAAGCTTGTTGCCAAGTTTAGTTTCCAAAACTATAAGTCTTGATTTCTAGTCTATCTACGGTTAAGTCTCGGATTAGGATAGAAAGTGTAGTTGAGCTCTAGACTCCACGGCATTCATCATACAAAGACGAAGAACTACTCAAGGAAATGGTGGATCTTCATCGACAAAAACATATGTGGAGATTTGAACTTATCTATCACTCAAAAGTCTATCTACTCTATCTCCTATCTTGAGACAAAAGTCGTATTGTTATATAGACTTCGATTATACACATTTGCTATTTCGAGCCGAGTTTATCTCGCTTATCTATTTCTCAAAACATGTGTTGGTAAGCATTCGCTTTGTCCAAAATTCATCTTTACAAGTGACGAGAGTCATGTTGATTATTTCAATATCTTGAAAATTGCTTTGATGAAAAATAGTGTGTGAATAACCTCTATTTAACATCCTCTAAGAATGTTTCAATGATTGAAATAAAGAGTTTAGAACATGTAACCATCTTTTGATATAAGCATATAATGTGTTCGCGCATTAGTGTATAAGTCCAAAATCGGGAACCAAATGTATGCATACTTGTGTGTGTACTAAATGGTTGATGGACACCGGGTAAGTATGCGTATCCGTACGCATACTGGCGTAATTTCACATCCGTGAATTTCTGCTGAGTTTGGAAATAAAAACCAACTCAATCCGGTTACCTAAGTATGCGTACTCGTACGCATACTGGCGGAAAGTTCTCGTCCGTGAATTTCTGCGGAGTTTGGAAAACAAAACAAACTCAAATCCTGTTACTTAAGTACGCATACTTAAGTGTGTTATTTTCTAAAATTGGTTTGTTCATGAACTAAAACATTTATATATTAAGGAATGCAATTTGCAAACCGTGGCTATAATGTTCATGAATCGATTCGAGTGAATCAAACCAATTTTGCTTCGATTGTGTCTTGTATACTTCTATAAGATCTAAGCAATTGAACAACCCTCGAAATAGTTCATTTGAGTCATTTGGACTAGTTATGGTGAAGATGAATAAGGTTGATATGAAAGTGATCATATGGCTAACCATTTATTAACTACTGTCGAACCAACTAAGTGTACACTTTTAAGTACGGTTACTCAAACCTAAATGACGTATATTTCATTTGTGTATAACAAGCTAAGTTCGATCTAACAGTCGAAAGATATTAGCTTGAATCTAATCAGGTTTTCATCTAACGGTGAATATTGAATGCTTTGTTACCAAGGTAACTTAGATTGCAAACCCTGATTTGGAGACTATATAAAGGAGAACTCTAACAACTGGGAAACCTAATCCCCACACCACTTGTGTGATACTAGTTTTATAAGCTAGAGTCGATTCTCCTTTAACCTTAGGTTTCTACCTAGACCCTGTAGGTTAACGACTTAAAGACTTCATTGGGATTGTGAAGCCATACCCAACTATTTTCTCTGTAGTTGCGTGATCTGATCTTGCAGTTTCTATCGTGATTTAGTGCAATCGTAAGATTGGCTTGATATTAATTTCTCCGATAGGCAAGATAGAAAAGTAGTCACAAACATCTTCGTCTCATCGTTTGTGATTCTGCAATATCTTGTTTCGCTAGTCGATTAAGATTATTGTGAGGTGATTGATAATTCTAGGCTGTTCTTCGGGAATATAAGTCCGGGTTATCGATTGGTTCATGTTCACCTTGATTTATCAAAAGACGGAACAAAACTTGTAGGTATTTCTATGGGAGACGGATTTATCTATTCTTGTAGACTTTTTTGTGTGAGACAGATTTGTTTATTAAAGTCTTCGACTTTGGGTCATAGCAACTCTTAGTTGTGGGTGAGATCAGCTAAGGGAATCAAGTGCGTAGTATCCTGCTGGGATCAGAGACGTAAGGAGCGCAACTGTACCTTGAATCAGTGTGAGATTGATTGGGGTTCAACTACAGTCAAGACCGAAGTTAGTTTGTAGTAGGCTAGTGTCTGTAGCGGCTTAATACAGTGTGGTGTTCAATCTGGACTACGTCCCGGGGGTTTTCTGCATTTGCGGTTTCCTCGTTAACAAAACTTCTGGTGTCTGTGTTATTTCTTTTCCGCATTATATTTTGTTATATAATTGAAATATCAAAGGATGTGCGTTTGCATTGATCAATTGGTAAATCCATCCTTTGGTTGTTGATTGAAATTGATTGATCCTTCAACATTGGTCTTTGGCGATGTTCAAGTTTATTTCTCTTGTATTCAATCAGACTCGCAAATTTATATTTGTTTGAGTTGGGATTGAATCGAGAAATTGAGATATAGCTCTTTGATATACTTTTTACTAACATTGAGTCTGGCTATCTAGTTGATTCTCTTAAAAGTATATTGGAGTTAGTTCATACAGATTGCTAAGCGAAATATTGGGTGAGGTTGTTAGACCCCCGCTTTTTCAATAATATGCAGCTCAAGGTCTCTGATTTTCTTAAGGATGGCACATGGCATATACCTCTTTAAATCAAGCAGTACCTTGAAAATATAAATTTTTATTGAAGTTGGGGAGATTAAGGATGAAATGATTTGGAGGTGTGAGTTAAAAGGTTCATTTACAACTTCATCTGCAATATACAAGATAGGCAAGATAGGAAGTAAAGAGCATGTTTTGGACTGGCCAAAACACATATGGCCTACTTTTTACATCCAAGTATTTCCATTAATGTGTGGAAACTAATGCAAAAAATTTATGTTGATGACACGGTCATGGTTAAAAATGGATATGAAATTGCATCTAGGTGTTGCATCTGTGAAGAAAAACAAGATAGTATGCATCATCTTTTGTGGGATTGTAAATTCATTAAAAATATTTTGGTTTGGTTATGTGCTATCTTTGAATTTGCTCCTCCATAAGATTTCAGTGACATATGGCAGAGTGTGAAAAGACGAGGGTACCCAAATACACCACAATCTTTAGTTTATCCACCTATAAGTCCTCTTACAGAAAGTGATTGTCTATGGACAAAGTCGAGACAATACTACAAATCGGTAATCACACTTTGTGTGATCGTCTATGGATACGAGATCGAGACAATACAACAATCAAAGTGTGATTACTTGATAATAGGTTCGGACTTAACCAAACTCTATAAAATCACTATCAAGTAATACAGAGTTAACGTTTGTGTAATTTACTTTAAATTATAATAAACAATTATAATTGCGGAAATAAAAAAGTAAAAGACACAACAAGATTTTGTTAACGAGGAAACCGCAAATGCAGAAAAACCCCGGGACCTAGTCCAGAATTGAATACTCTCATAATTAAGCTGCTATACAAAATCTAAACCAACTTCGTATAGTTGATACCAAGCAACTAAACCTATAGTTCACTTAGTTTCTTCAGTATCCCTGCGCTTCCGACATTCAATAAGTGCACGCACTGTAACAATTCCTTTGGATCTTATTCCAAATAGTAAAGGAACAACAAATCTGTTTGGTAACAACTCTCTTGATTCTTTCAGATGAAGATATCTCAAGTCATAAGCAAAGGCTCTTCCGTTTAACAAATAAACTCATTTGCCTGGTCAGATCAATCTATCCAACAACTACCGAAGTAGCAGAGTTTAGATTTTCAATCAATCAATATAGATTCAAACAAGAAACTATAAGGTGATGCCGATCTTACACAACTAATCAATCAAATAAATCCGATTCTACTTGGATCCCAGCCGATCAAGGTTTGTGCACACCCAAAGACATAAAAACCAAATCAGAAATCTTCTTTGTCTTCAAATCTTCTTTAATCTTCAATAGACTCCTGCACAACACCACTTGAATATCTTGTGATCAATCACGCACAGAACGGAGTCTGTTAATAATGGATTATCACAAGATGTCTTTAGATCTACAAACAGTTCTAAAGATCCCGTCGACACTTCGATCTAGTTTGAGTGAATCTTATATCAGAAGAGAAGATTCTCAAGAATAAACAAACTAGGTGCACTCAAATTTCAACAACCGTTAGTCAATCAAATCAATCGAAAACTAAAATAAACTGCAATTATCTAGTTTCCCACCAACGGTACTCGTAGAGCTTCTTGATCTCACAGAAGTCTTTAAACGAGCGGTCGTAAGAGATTTCTCCTAATTAGGGTACTTTCCTCTCCGGATAGACGGCTCCACCAGAAACGACAAAAAGATGAAGTTTGCCTGGCTCTTAGGATAGTTTACTTAAAATGCAAACTTGGGTATTTGTAGACCAAGGATGTTTGGACACCAAGGAATTTCCAAACCGAATATTTTTAAGATATGCAATAAATGCCCAAAATCGGTTTTCATAATTCCTTGAAATGCTCTGTCCAATATTTCCGAAATATCACTAGAAAATCTCCAATTATTAAATGCACATTACCAATTTTTATTTTCCAGAGATATGCATTTAATTGCTGGTAATTAAAAGCATATAAAACTAATAATATTAATTAAAAGATTCTTAATTTATATCGTTCCGGGATCTCCTTGAGTTATTAAGGAATATCTTTGAAAAATAAAAGATAAGAGTTACTGACCATGTTGAAAGTATGTTGACATTTTTTCTTTGTAAATCCTTTTTCATATTTACAATCTTGGAATCGATTATACCACACTTCCAAACAAGTTTAGAATTGGTTCATCTGTATTCCAAGACAACTATGTGATTGATCAAATATCAAATCACTAATCATGGGTTTACGATTCTACCAAATACAAGGATCGGTTCTACCTTAATATGGTTACTTGGACCGGTTACATCAGTTACCAGGATCGGTTACATCAATTACCAGGACCGGTTACCATATACCCATGGTATTACTTGTGATCGGTTACACAAGTCACTAGGATCGGTTACACCAATTACTAGGACCGGTTACGCCAATTATAAGGATTCATTACATAACTCTTTTGTGATCGGTCACACCAATTACTAGGATCGGTCACACCAATTACAAATATCGATCATACCATCATAAGTGATTACTTAGTATCGGTTACACTAATAAAAGTCATACCAATTCATAAGTCAGGCACTGCGATTAGTTATACCAAGATACATAACAAATTATTATCGGTTCTACTAACTCACACATATTGGTAATCTAAAGATATTCAATGAATAACAATACAAATAAGCCTAGCGATTTCCCTTCCGATTCATAAAACAAGTTCATGAATGTACTTCTTTTAAACAAATGTAAACATTGTTTCCTAGGATGAAATCTTCACCTTTATCCATACACATAATCACAATAGCATTCATACGATTATGTCGATGTCATAAATATACGAAGTTCAAAAGATAAGCGTTAAACTTCGTATCCTAATCTCTTAGCACTATGATCATGTGATCATGTCTTACTACTTGAGTATAATCATTCACGGCTTCGCAGTTATGTTTTCAATATAGCACGACTTGAAAGAAACGTTAGGAATGAAACAGTTTAAGTCAAATATTACTAACCTCAAGAGTAAGGATGATGTCGTCGTTGTAGCTTGTTACTTCTTCACATTCTTCAAGTTTTCGAGTAATACTTGTATGTCTCATAATCCTAGACTTTCTAGTCTAACCTATACGAAGTTGTCTCTAGTTACATAATCAAGCGACTCTTAGATGAGTTTTGATTTACTAAAATATGACAACCAAACTTGACATACCAACGCTTGGTGGGTTCAACCGAGCTATGCTCTAACAATCTCCCCTTTTGTCAATTTTAGTGACAAAACTCTTAATACATATGGATAAACAAATTATAAGAATTCATTACACATAGGCTTGATTCCAAGTTTCAACAGCACAATAACCTGCATATATTCAATCCATAAATGTCGTTGTTGACATTTGAATAACAAAGCTAATACTCCCCCTAAAGGTAAGATAGGTAGATTTTCAATCCAAACATCTTTGTTATTCTCCATTTGTAGTCAAGATAACTACAAAAACAATATGATATGTTGCTCCTCCTTAGTCAATGCTTTACTCTTTCGTTCGATATAACGTTTAAGCACAATTGACCTTTCCTTAGTGATTACAAATCACTTGTTTACTCCATATATTTCTCCTCCTTTTTGTCATAAAATGACAAAGGTTCGTGCAAATAAAGGTCAAAACGAAAGGATCTTACAAATCTAAAGGACTTGTACAACCTATAAGAGTTAAGCACGAAGGTTTCACATACCATTTTAGATAACCAATATCAAAACCGAAACTACAAGTAATTTGGTTTTAATATGTTATCAAGGAAACAATTGCCCGAAGCAATTTTCCCTAATAGTTTAACAAATTGACTAAGAAACTTAGTTCCCTTGCTAAACCGATTGCACAAATACAATCGCTTATTTCGATGAGACCAAAATAAAGATCAGAAATAACTTTATTTTTCTCACCAGGTTCTAATTATTCAGACAATAACTTAGACCTTTCACTTTAGACAAGACAAGTACTAAGTTAGTTAACTAGTATTTCTCGTTAAGGAATTCGATTAGACTTGAATAACCGAATCCTTTACTTTGATAAGTCTAACTAAGATCAGAATTAACTTTGTTTCTCTTATCCGGAATCGAATTGTTCTAAACAAATGATCCTGTATTTTTTTAAGCCATAAACAATACATACAAACCACATAAATTGACTTGCACAATTATTTCTCTTAACCGGAAGCAATTGAAACAAACATAGACAATATAGCACCGCAATTGCACCGAAATTTCGTTAAGCCAAAAACACTTGATACCAAACAATAAGTCAAATAAATTGACACAGTTTTTCTTAACCAGAAACAATTGAATCACACACACACACATCCATACACACATAATGGAATAAACATCAATGGTACCGAAATTTTGTTAAGCAAAAGCAAAACATATGCAATAAAATCAGGCTTTTCTTAAACAGGAAAATGATTAACTACCAAATTCGTTACCTCAGATTCCGCATCCTCTTCTCCCCAGAAAGATATATCATTAAGCACAAGTTCAAGTTAGAACTCTCCTCCATTATGTTGTCATTCTCCCGCAAGAACAAAAGAACAACAACAAGAGCAACCTTTACCAGAGAAAGGTTGAATTGGTTTTAACTAATACGTGCCAATAGCAAAAGTTGAAAACCCGAAACACATATGTTTATGTTAAACACAACTCATGTAAACACAAATCGATTCAACATATTTTGACTTTTTACATATGAGTCTTAATCGGAACTCCTTATGATCCTTTGATAAAGCCTACCAACATGGACTAGAACTTAATCCCGCTAAATCAAAAAGCCACACAAACCATAAGGGTTCACATCATATGAGATCGAATATTAAGGTTATGAAAACCAAAATCAAACATCCCATAAACACATAACAATAATACAAAGCATTCAAGCACATGCTATGTAATCGGAAAAATATCACAAGAAAAAATATAATTTTATTCATTAATAATAGTTTTATTCAGAAATAGACCTTATACAATAATTGAAATAATAAAAAATTGATGTCTATTTTTTATTGGATTAAGTATTACAGCATATAACTTAATCCCTAGTGGTGCTCTTATTGTTCACTGAAGTTTCCTCAGTATTCAAACTCTTGAAGCATGTCTCGAGGGACTTGTCTGCAACCACTTCCTGTTTCTCAATCTTTTCAACTTGAACCTTCATATTAGCAAGATCATCTTTTGTTTCCTCAATCCTATCCTTGAGCCAATCTTGATGACGAATCGTCATTATGAGGTCAGTTCTTAGTTCTTCAAAACCCTTGATATAGTCAATCATACTATCAGAACGTATCCACTTGGTTTTTGTTGGATCTTGAAGGTCGTAAGCCAGCAAACATGACTCATCTTGGGATCCAGCAGAACTATCATAATCATAATCAGACATGATTTTGATGTGATTTTCTTGTTCCTTTCTGTATTGATTCCTTGACAATCCTTAACCTTTTGATCTTCCTCCTTATTGACTTTTGTAACACTGCGAGTTATTGGAGGCATGCTCAGGTATTTAAAAAGGATTAATCAGGGTTTCTTAATACAAGCAAGAGATTGTTTCTCTTAAGAACAGACAATTTTCGGACCGAAAATACTTAGGAAATTCCGAAAATATACACAGAATATTATTTTTTTTCCTTTGTCCGAACTTCTCATGCTGGAAGGTTTATTAAAATTCGAAGATTTCAAATAAAACCTATTTTTGGAAGATCATGGTAAACATGAACAAATTCTAGACAAAAATGGATTCGCAATTATCCAGAGATTGTCACATAATTTTCTGATAACACACGCGAAAAATTGTGCTCTTGTCTTATGTGCTTCTCATCCCCAAAAGTTATGAGCACGAACTAGGATGAGAGTGTACAGTCTCCATACAACTAGGTTGCATCGGAGTAAGCCTTTTCTTGCTTACAGCGAGTATCATAAACATAGTTCATGTTTCTCTTTGGAAATTTCTACCCAAAGTGTTTCCTCCCAAGTAAATGATCCTTCCTTGATCTAAAGGTATGATCATGTGGAGAAATAGTACTGATGTGAGAATTTTCAGAGATAGATAAATCTCTCTTAATTCTGTCAATGATATTTTCATAAAATTTTCTCATTCTAAGGATTTCCTTATGATGTACATCAGTATGATTATCTGAAACAATTATCGGAAATTTCTTATTGTTTCCTTTGGCAGAGATTCTCTCTTTCCCTTTCTTATGGAGTCGTTCTTCATGTAAACCAGGATTGTTTCGCCATGAGTGAGGAGGAACCTTTTTCCAAAAGCGATCATCAACTCTTACTCCTAATTCTTTTGAGTTGATTTGTCGGGTTGAAGTATAATCTGTCTTTCTAACGAGGAATGATCTTTCAGTTTTTTAAGACAATAAACTTCTTTCAATACTTTTACTACTGTATTCTGAAGAAGTATAAGTTTCCTGTCAAGTGCCTGAAAGTTGTATTCACTTTCATGAAATCGGTTCAAAGTTTCCTTTGGACGAGCTTTCCCTTGATCATCAGTAGATGTAGAAGATGGTTTCTCATTCTCTTCTGACTTGATGTAGTTAGGTAGACTACCATCATTATGATCTGTTTCAGATGTGATCAAACCGGTTTTGTTATCACAATCTCTAAAAGTCGAACAAGGACTTTTGGTTTCTTCATCAGAAGAAATTATAACAGAATCATTAGTCAGAGTCATATGATGAGTCTCTTGATTTGTAAGAGATTTACCAAGCTTCTAGTCTGACAGTTGAGATCCATATTCTCTTCGGCTAGAATATTTAGTTGAATGTATTTTTCTCTGATCTCATACTTAATAAGATTAAATTCTGTCTTTAATATTAACCTTCGTGTAGACAAAGATCTTATTGGCTTTAGGAGCTTTACCAATTCTTTATCTGTATTTTCTTTTCCATCAAAGATAGACTCAGATGTTTTCGTGACTCCTGGATCATGAGTCAACGAAGTAGTAACATCTTCAACATTTGAGTATTCATACTCTTGCATAACGTTAACTGAATCAGACATATATTCAATTCTTATCGGTTGGATCGCACCAAACACAGACTGTCAGATCTTTTCGTGTTTGCCTGCTCTGATACCAATTGAAAAGATGAGGGTACCAAAATACACCATAATAATTAATTTATCCACCTATAAGTCCTCTTACCGAAAGTGATTGTCTATGGACAAAGTCGAGAAAATACTATAAATCGGTATTCACACTTTGTGTGATCGTCTATGGATACGAGATCGAGACAATACAACAATCAAAGTGTGATTACTTGATAATAGGTACTAACTTAACCAAACTCTATAGAATCACTATCAAGTAATACGGAGTTAACGTTTGTGTAATTTACTTTAAATTATAATAAACAATTATAATTGCGGAAATAGAAAAGTAAAAGACACAACAAGATTTTGTTAACGAGGAAACCGCAAATGCAGAAAAACCCCGGGACCTAGTCCAGAATTGAATACTCTCAGAATTAAGCCGCTATACAAAATCTAAACCAACTTCGTATAGTTGAGACCAAGCAAATAAACCTATTGTTCACTTAGTTTCTTCAGTATCCCTGTGCTTCCGACATTCAATAAGTGCACGCACTGTAACAATTCCTTTGGATCGTATTCCAAACAGTAAAGGAACAACAAATTTGTTTGGTAACAACTCTCTTGATTCTTTCAGATGAATATATCTCAAGTCATAAGAAAAGGCTCTTCCGTTTAACAAATAAAATCCTTTGCCTGGTCAGATCAATTTATCCAACAACTACCGAAGTAGCAGAGTTTAGATTTTCAATCAATCAATATAGATTCAATAGAAACTATAAGGTGATGCCGATCTTACACAACTAATAATTCGAATAAATCCGATTCTACTTGGATCCCAGTCGATCAAGGTTTGTGCACACCCAAAGACATAAAAACCAAATCAGAAATATTCTTTGTCTTCAAATCTTCTTTAATCTTCAATAGACACCTGCACAACACCACTTGAATATCTTGTGATCAATCACGCACAGAACGGAGTCTGTTAACAATGGATTATCACAAGATGTCTTTAGATCTATAAACAGTTCTAAAGATCCCGTCGACACTTCGATCTAGTTTTAGTGAATCTTATATCAGAATAGAAGATTCTCAAGAATAAACAAACTAGGTGCAATCAAAGTTCAACAACCGTTAGTCAATCAAATCAATCGAAAACTAAACAAACTGCAATTATCTAGTTTCCCACCAACGGTACTCGTGGAGCTTCTTGATCCCACTGAAGTCTTTAAACGAGCGGTCATCGCCTAATTAGGGTACTTTCCTCTCCGGATAGACGGCTCCACCAGAAACGACCAAAAGATGAAGTTTGCCTGGCTCTTAGGATAGTTTGCTCGAAATGCAAACTTGGGTATTTATAGACCAAGGATGTTTGGACACCAAGGAATTTCCAAAACCGAATATTCTCAAGATATGCAATAAATTCCCAAAATCGATTTTCATAATTCCTGGAAATGCTCTATCCAATATTTCCGAAATCTCACTAGAAAATCTCCAATTGGTAAATGCACATTACTAATTTTTATTTTCCAGAGATATGCATTTAATTTCTGGTAATTAAAAGCATATAAAACTAATAATCTTAATTAAAAGATTCTTAATTTATTTCGGTCCGGGATCTCCTTGAATTATTAAGGAATATCTTTGAACAATAAAAGATAAGAGTTACTGTTCATGTTCAAAGTATGTTGACATCTTTTCTTTGTAAATCCTTTTCCATATTTACAATCTTGGAATCGATTATACTACACTTCCAAACAAGTTTAGAATTGGTTCATCTGTATTCCAAGACAACTACGTGATTGATCAAATATCAAATCACTAATCATAGGTTTACGGTTCTACCAAACACAAGGATCGGTTCTACCTTAATATGGTTACTGGGATCGGTTACATCAGATACCAGGATCGGATACATCAATTACCAGGACCGTTTACCATATACTCATGGTATCACTTGTGATCGGTTACATCAGATACCAGGATCGGTTACATCAATTACCAGGACCGTTTACCATATACTCATGGTATCACTTGTGATCGGTTATACAAGTCACTAGGATCGGTTACACCAATTACTAAGACCGGTTACGCCAATTACAAGGATCGATTACACAACTCTTTTGTGATCGGTCACACTAATTACTAGGATCGGTCACATCAATTAAAAATATCGATCATACCATCTTAGGTGATTACTTAGGATCGGTTACACTAATAAAATTCATACCAATTCATAAGTCAGGCACTGTGATTAGTTATACCAAGATACATAACAAGTTATGATCGGTTCTACTAACTCACACATATTGGTAATCCAAAGATATTCAATGAATAACAATACCAATAAGCCTAGCGATTTCCCTTTCGATTCATAAAACAAGTTCATGAATGTACTTTCTTTAAACAAATGTAAACATTGTTTCCTATGATGAAATCTTCACTTTTACCCATACACATAATCACAATAGCATTCATACGATTATGTCGATGTCGTAAATATACGAAGTTCAAAAGATAAGTGTTATACTTCGTATCCTAGTTCCTTAACATTATGATGATGTGATCATGTCTTACTACTAGAGTATAATCATTCACAGCTTCGCAGTTATGTTTTTAATATAACATGACTTTAAAGATACGTTAGGAATGAAACAGTTCAAGTCAAATATTACTAACCTCAAGAGGAAGGATGATGTCGTCATTGTAGCTTGTTAGTTCTTCACATTCTTCAAGCCTTCGAGTAATACTTGTATGTCTCATAATCCTAGACTTTCTAGTCTAACCTATACGAAGTTGTCTCTAGTTACATAATCAAGGGACTCTTAGATGAGTTTTGATTCACTAAAATATGACAACCAAACTTGACATACCAACGCTTAGTGGGTTCAACCAAGCTATGCTCTAACAGAGTGCAAAAAAAAAAGTCCCCTTGTCAAGGAAGTATGGCTTACTGCTAGTTGCTCTATCTTGAAGGAACTTTGGTTTCAAAAGAACATAATTTTTTTTGATGAAGTTAAACAAAATGCTCAGTTGTTCAAAAGCAAAATCATAAAGATGGTGTTTGAAGGCAGCTTAAGAATGAAGGGACACAAATGGAATCAAAACTATGATATGAAGGTGATCTCTTTATTTAATCTTGGACCTAGAAGCAGTAAATTTCAAAAAATCAGTATTTGTCATTGGAATCCCGCTGTTATTGGTTTCACTATGTTTTGCTGTAATGGTGCCTCAATTTGAAACCCTAGAGCAGCTGGCTTTGGAGTAGTTGTCATAGATCATCTTTGTCAAGTACTTGGTAATCTCACTGGTGGTATTGGAATTGCAACAAACTATATTGCATAGGTTTATGCACTGATCTGTGCTGCTGAATTAGTTGTTGAATGGAACCTGAATCATATTATTTTGAATTCTGATTCTCAAACTGTAATAAATGAGTTTGCACAAGGATAGGTTCCTTGGTTTATTAAGAACAGATAGGCCAAGGGTGTAGGTAAAATTGATTCCATTAGCTTTTTCCATAGCTACATGGAAGCAAATTTTTCTGCAGATGCAACTGCAAAAAGGGGAGCAAGATTACTGGCAGGTGAAAGACATTTAGTGTTAGGAAGGCCTTCTCATCTAGTAAGAATTGAAATGCCAGGAGTAAATTATTATTGGTTCAATTAGAAACATTCCTTGTTAAGAGCCTATGTAGTTGGCTTTCATTTTCATTCATTTTATTTTTATTAAGCCTATGTAGTTGGCTTTCTTTTCATTCATTTCCTTATATCTGTTGATGTAACCCTTTTTAAATAGTTTAATAAAATTTGTGTGATTCAGAAAAAAATAATGATTGAGAGCTACTGTTTTCTCATTGTTATAGCTACGGATCTTCAACAACTATGATGCTGAGTTGAACACGTTCAGAATCACCGGAGTACTTGGAAGTGACGAAGATTTCGAGTAATGTAAAGAACCAAGGAGATCAAGCATTTGGATGAGAAGCTACAAAGTTTATTTATTTTGTAATCCATATGTATTGATAGTTTTGTCACTAAAATTGACAAAGGGGGAGATTGTTAGAGCATTGCTCGGTCGAACTCGCAAGCGTTGCTATCTCAAGCTTGTTTGTCAAGTTTAGTTGCCAAAACTATAAGTCTTGATTTCTAGTCTATCTACGGTTAAGTCTCGGATTAGGATAGATTGTGTAGTTGAGCTTTAGACTTCACGACGTTCATCGATTAAAGACGAAGAACTACTAAGGCGAGCTTGGGGAACTTCATCAACTAAAGGTTTGTAAAGACTTGAACTCATCTATCACTCAGAAAGTCTATTTCTACTGTATCTCCTTCTTGAGACAAAAGTCGTATAACGATATAGTTTTAAGTTTATACACTTTTGATATTTCGAGCTGAGTTTAAATCGCTTACATATTTCTCGAAATATGTGTTGGTAAGCTTTTGCTTTAACCAAGTTCATCTTATGTTCTTGACGCAAGTCAAAAGATAATCATGTGTAAATCGCCTTGTAACATCTTACATGATTTGTGTGAGACAATCATTTGATGTAGACTCAGAATGTTTCGTATTGATCATTCGATCACTTGAAAATTGCTTTGAAGCTAATAGTTTGTGTGAGACAGCTATTCCCGTCTTCCGAGAATGTTTCAATGATTGAAAATGGAGTTTAGAACGATTAACCATGATTGGATATAGCATAGTGTGCATACTTGCATATATGTTGTCCATATCCGAAACCATGGTATGCATACCCGTATGTATACTGCTTGGTTTGGTGAAAGTCCGGGAACCATGGTATGCATACCCGTATGCTTACTGATTGGTTTTGTGAAAGTCCGGGAACTTAAGTATGCATACCGGTATGCTTACTGTCTTAAGTTTCAAGTTCTGAAATTTCAACTGAGGTTGGTGGTATGCATACCAGTATGTGTACTGGCGAACCCAAACTCAGTCCGGCTACTTAGGTATGCGTACTGAGTAGGTTAAGTTCTAAAATCGGTTTATTCATGAACTAATACATTTATATATTAAGGAATGCAATCTTTTGCAAACCGTGGTTATAATGTTCATGAATTGATTCAAGTGAATCAAAATCGATTTTGCTTAAATTGTGTCTTGTATACTTCTACGAGAATATAAACAATTTAACAACTCCATAACTAGTTTCATTTGAGTCATTTGAACAAGTAGTGATTGAGATGAACAAGGTTGATAAGAAAGTATTCATATGGCTAACTTCGGTTAACTATTGTTGAACCAACTGGGTGCACATGTTTAGGTACGGTTACCCTTATCTAAATGAAAGCACATTTCATTTGTGTATAACAAGCTAAGTTCGATCTAACGGTTGAAAGATATTAGCTTGAATCTAATCAGGTTTTCATCTAACGGTGAATATTGAATGCTTTGTTACCAAGGTAACTTAGATTGCAAACCCTGATTTGAAAAATATATAAAGGAAAACTCTAGCAACTGGGAAACCTAATACCCACACCTCCTGTGTGATACTAGTTGCAACTAGATTCGATACTCCTTTAACCTTAGGTTTTTTCCAAAACCCTATAGGTTAATGACTTGAAGACTTCATTGCGATTGTGAAGCCAGACCCAACTATTTTATCTGTAGTTGCGTGTTCTGATCTTGTTTTATTCTATCGTGATTGAGTATTATCTTCTCTAAGATTTGCTTGAGATTTATTCTCCGATAGGAAAGATAAAAAGTAGTCACAAACATCTTCTCTCATCGTTTGTGATTCCACAATATCTCTTTTCGCTACCATACGATTAAGATTATTGTGAGGTGATTGATATTACTAGGATGTTCTTCGGGAATATAAGACCGGTGTATCCATTGGTTCATGTTCACCTTGATTTATCAAAAGAAGGAACAAAACTCATAGGTATTTCTGTGGGAGACATATTTATCTATTCAATAGACATTTCTGTGTGAGACAGATTTGTTTATTAAAGTCTTCGACTTTGGGTCACAACAACTCTTAGTTGGGGGTGAGATCAGCTAAGGGAATCAAGTGTGTAGAGTCCTGCTGGGATTCAGAGGCGTAAGGAGCGCAACTGTATCTTGATCAGTGTGAGATTGATTAGGGCTCAACTACATTCAAGTCCGAAGTTAACTTGGAGTAGGCAAGTGTCTGTAGCGGCTTAATACAGTGTGGTGTTCAAATCTGGACTAAGTCTCGGGGGTTTTCTGCATTTGCGGTTTCCTCGTTAACAAAATTTCTGGTGTCTGTGTTATTTCTTTTCCGCATTATATTTGTTTATATAATTAAAATATCACAGGTTGTGCGTAAGTTCAATCAATTAGATAATCCAACCTTTAGTTGTTGATATAAATTGATTGACACTTGATCGTTGGTCTTTTGTACCGCTCAAGTTATTTCTTAATATTCAATCGGGATCACAAATTCATATTTGTTTGATTGCGGATTGAATTGAGAAATTGAGATATAACTCTTGGATATACTATTCTTAAGATTGAGTCTGACTGTCTAGGTGATTCTCTTAAAAGTATATTGGAGTTTGTCCATCCAGATTGCTAAACGAATTATTGGGCGTGGTTGTTATACCCCCGGTTTTTCATTTAGGATATTTTAAAATATATATGGGTGGTAAATAGGATGATTAGAGGTGGCAATTAATATGGGTGGCAAATAGGAAAAGTGTAGGTGGAAAATTGGTGAAACCCCCAATATTATCCTAAATACATAAAGTACTTTTAAAATGAATATGTATGACAAAAACGAATACCACACAGACTCTAAACGGAAAGTTATTAACAAACCCAACTTTTTTTTCTAGCCAAAGGCCTATAAAAGATTTGGCTAAAATTTGAAGATCATTGGTGTATCCATGTCTTGAGTGTTATCCAGTTTTCCATCAACATAGACCCCCCCTCTTGAGTTGTTTTACAATAGTTGAGTCTTTGGCGTCAAAATTGGTTGTTCCACACTCATGTGCAATAATAAGACCCTCATTGACCATGTGATAAGATAAGGAAAATTCTCTCCATGAACTAAAATAGTCTCTTAATATATATTAAAAATCACTCAAAAAAACTTAAGAAATAAAACATTCTCTTCGATCATACTCTGGCCCTTGCTCATATAGTCCTTTCATCAAATTCCTGTACCAGTTACAAAAAAAAAAGGATTTAGCGTGCAAATAGGGTAAGCTTTTAACAAAGATTTGTGCGTATACTAACAAAATTTCAATTTTCCTTGCTCAACATAAAAAGTCCCAATGAATTGGTGAGTAATGAATACATCAATATCATAATGGCATTACTTATTCTTTGTCATTGGTATGGAAAATTGATTGTAAAAGTACACATACATGTCAGAAATCGAAACAAAAAACAAAAGAATGCATAATTTCAAGAGTTATTACTTACCTCTTTTTTCAACTTTCAATTTCCACTATTATTGCAAAATCACGTTAGCCACCATGGAAAAGATAAATAAATAAACACAAATGGAAAACTATAGCAAGTCAATGGGTATCAATTATTCAATAGGAACCAAAATAAAATAATTCAGTTGGGATTCCAGTTTTAGGTCTTATAATTAGATTTGTTAGCAAATTTGGTATTCAGCAAGTAAAAGTGATTAGGACCCATTAGCTTATCGTTTACAAACTGCTACCCACCAGGCACTAAAGGCTAACAAGTACCCGGATTTTTGTTCTACAAATGTAAAGGGATTGCTTAGTTTGACTTTGGATTTTTCTAATTTATCTTTCTTCTTCTTTTTTCTAAATTTAATCTTCAATTAGATTTTGGATTCATATCAAAGCGAGAAAGCTAAAAAAGTATTCATAAAGATATTTGCGTTCTTTCTAAAATACCCTATAGGTACCCATTTTCTTTAAAGGTTCGGTTTTGGTTCCACTAATACAAGAACAAGACCCAAGACCATTAGGAACCAGAACCGACCATTATACCTAGTTCAAATCTATATACCATTGGTATCGGGACCGAATCAAGACTCTTAGAAACCTTAACCACGATAACATATAATTAAATCACGAATATCAAAAATATAAATGTATAAAAGACAATATTACCTTGTCGTCTTGTCCTTGATAATTTTCCTTTTCAAATTTCCTTTTATTTCTCCTTTGTTTCACATAAGTACCAGAGTTAATTGAAACCAAGCTAGGCACATAGGCCACTGTTGTGTGCAATCCTTTAGTACCATGAATCTTCACGGATTTAACCCCCTCCAACATTGGGTTAAACAATATTAAACCATCTACGTTTTGTATTAATTTTTCACCGGTCTCGAAAGACCATTTTGGCCACCTTCCTAAGAGTAATTCCATAATTTTTTTATTCTCCATACCTATCAAAGATTCTTCATATTCCGAAGGCGGTAAAGGAATCTCTCTGAAAGTTTCATTGGAAAAATCGAAGCGAATGATAAGATCATTTTCATCAGGTAGGTGAATAACTGACCAATAAAGAGCTCCATCATCAAACACCCCAATTTTCATATTATCAAGGAACCATGGTATAATATCAACGGTTCTCCATGAGTTTGAATTTAGTGAATACACTTCAACTTTAGAATGGTTAGAAGATTCATCAAATATCACAATTTTTACTAACTTGTAATCATCAATAGAACAATCATAACCAAACCCATATATGTTAGCATAAGGCTTTAAAGCTCGGGTTGGAGATGAAGGTAATTTCTTGTACTCTCTAGTTGAAGGATTCCAAAGAAAAATGATATCCAAATTACCACAACCAGTCATGCTCAAACAAACCAAACCGTCACAAGAACCCACAATATCAATTGTATAATCCAGAGAAATAAATGGGAAATATAGTGGACCAGCTTTAACAATTTCACATGTTGACGATGACGAAAAATGTAAAGATAATGAATTGGGATCTAGCGAGTACATCTTATAATGTCTATTAATATGATATCCATGAAGAAGAAGATTATTGTTTGCTTTTCTGATAGAACTCATGAGATGTTTTTTAATGAAAAATTGACTACATAATAGGGTACACAAAGACTTGTTTGCGCACCTAAATTGCATGAGACATTTTACTGGTAACCTTTCTAGTATATTTTCGAGGATCTCTTGTGGAAGACTTGACATTTTTGGATATCTTTTTCCTCCCACTGTAGATTCCTGTAAAACTAGATCTGAACCTGTTAAGGAAACGCTTAACCCTCGTGAAATCAGTAATATCGTTATCACCGTAGAAAATACATGTATATATAATTAAAAACTAGGAAGTCTAATATCGTAATTTATTATGACAAGATTTCGATGAAAACAACCAAATATTAATAATAATAATAACATACGACGGTAAAAACGATGTTTAGTTACTCCTTTATGGAGCATCTAATCTTAATGAAGAAGAAAAAAAAACATCACAGTGAAGAAAAAAATTCAAATAATGGAATCAGAATATTAGTAACATTCTTCAAACATCGTCAACTTCCTCAATGAGTTATGAATTTTTAATTCTTTGGTTATATTTAAGAATACGATATACTTGTATTTTCTTCATATATTTCAATTACGATGTATGTGATTGATATATGATTTCTACATAATATATGAAATTGGGATCATTTGCTCCAAAAAAATATACACACAATTGTTTTAAATGTAAAAAGCTAAATTTGTTGGTAATAGTTTATTATTTGCGAGGTAAGGCACTAGACTAGTTACAAAATGATTTAGCAAGCATTCACTCCAAGATAAAAAAATTTGCATATCAAGGGATTATAAGTTTTTATTGATCTCCAACACCTATATATAAGAGTTTCAATGGGTATTAATTGTTCAGAACCGAAGTAGAACGATTGATTTGGGTATGGGTCCCGGTCCTAACTGAAAAGACGAGGGTAACCAAATACACCACAATCTTTTAAATATCAACCTATAAGTTCGATACCAAGTGCGATCGTCTATGGACAAAGTTGAGACAATACAATAACTATGGTATACACTTTGTGTAATCGTCTGTGAATACGAGATCGAGAGAATACAACAACAAAGTGTTCACTTGATAATAGGTACGGTATAAAATCGAAACACTATAAGATCAATATCAAGTGACAAGGATTAACATACACGTGTATTTACTTTAAATTATAATAACAAAATTATAATTGCGAAAAAAATAAATTAAATGACACACTAAGATTTTGTTAATGAGGAAACCGTAAATGCAGAAAAACACCGGGACCTAGTCCAGTTTTGAATACTCTCATAATTAAGACGCTATACAAAATCTAATACCAACTTCGTATAGTTGAGACCAAGTAGACTACCCCTAGCTACTTAGTTTCCTTAGTATCCATGCGCCTTCGACTTCTATAGCCACGCACGTGAATAACTACTCCTTTGGATCATATTCCAAACAACAAAGGAATGAATTTATTTGGTAACCACTCTAATAAATCTTTGGTAAAAGATATGTATGAGTAGTTGACAAAGGATCTTCCATTTAAACTAATAAACTCCTTTGTCTGGTTAGACCTATCTAAAAATTGATTACCGAAATAACTAATTTACAGATTCGCAATCAATCAATATAGAACTCAGAGAGTAACTATAAAGCGATGCCAATCTTACACGAATAGACAATCAAGTCTATCAAAAATAAACATGATTCTAGTTGGATCCCAGCCAATCAAGGTTTGTGAACTAAATTCACAAGACACAAAAAATAATAAGAAAAGCTTTTTCGTCTTTAAATCTTCAATTGCCTTCTCAATAGCCTACACAACACAACTTGAATCCTTTTGTGATCAATCACACACCAAATGGAGTCTATTAAAAATGGATTATCACAAGATGTCTTTAGATATGCAAATGGTTATAAAGACCTCGTCGATACTTTCATCTAGCTTGAGTGACCCTTATGTCAAGAAGAGAAGGCTCTCAAGAATAATAAAACTAGGTACAATCAAAGTTTCAACAACCGTTATTCAATCAAATCAATAATCAAAAACTAAAATAACAATGCATTTATATAGTTTCCCATCAACGGGTACTCGTAGAGCATCTTGATCCCACCGAAGTCTTTAAAAGAGTGGTCGTAAGAGATTTCGCCTAATTAGGGTACTTTCCTCTCCGGATAGACGGCTCCACCAGAAACAACACGAATGAAGTTTGCCTGGATAGTTTGCAAGAAATTCAAACTCAAGTACTTATCGACCAAGGTTGTTTGGACAACAAGGAAATCCAAAACTTAAAATATTCTCAAGATATTCATTAAAGTACCTAATTTCGGTTTTCCTATTTCCAATAAATGTTAACCATTATTTCCGAAAACTCTCTTAGAAAATTTCTGTTATTAGTGTAGCATATTAATTAATAATATTTTCCATAGGATATGTTTTCATTGTTGGTAATTAAAACATATATTATGAAAATCATAAATAAATGTTTTTCAATATTTCGGTTCGGGATCACCTTGAGCATCAAGGAATATCTTTGAACAATTAATGATAAGAGTTATGTACATGTTCAAATAATATCGACATCTAGAAGTTTCTCTCAGCAAACCCTAATTTCAAGATCACACAAAACATATAGAGATGTGTGAATATTGAAAACTCGGTTTTGCTTTTTGGGATCAGTTATACCATGCTTCCCAAATTAGGTTGTTACTGGTTAAACCATGATTCCAAAAGTAGCTTGTGATTGGTTACACCTTACTTCAAAAATTAGCTTGTGATCGGTTACACCTTGCTTCCCAAAGTAACTTGTGACCGATTACAACTAACTTCCCAATGTAGCTTGTGATCGGTTACACCTTGCTTCACAAAGTATCTTGTGACCGATTACACCTTGCTTTTTGAATCAACATGTGACTGGTTGCACCTTGCTACACATTATAGGCTGTGACCGGTTATAGTTACGATTGTCTATTAGGATCAATGTCAAGTAATTCGGAGTAACGTACAAGTGTAATTTACTTTAAATTATAATTGTGGAATAATAAAGTAAATGACACATCAAGATTTTGTTAAAGGGGAAACCGCAAATGCATAAAAACCTCCAGACCTTTTGAATACTCTCATAATTAAGAAGTTATACAAAATCTAATACCAACTTCGTACAGTTGGGACCAAGTAGACTACCCCTAGCTACTTAATTTCCTCAGTATCCCTACGCCTTCGACTTCTAGAGTCACGCACGTGAATAGCTACTCCTTTGGATCCTATTCTAAACAACAAAGGAATGAATCTATTTGGTAACCACTTTAATCAATCTTCGGTAAAATATTTGTTTGAGTTGTTGACAAAGTCCCTTTTATTTAACCTAATGAACTCATTTGTTTGGTTAGATCAATCTAAAACTTGATTACCAAAATAACCAATTTCTAAATTCGCAATCAATCAATATAGGACTCAAAGAGTAACTATAAAGCAATGCCGATCTTACACAACTTGACAGTCAAGAGTATCAAAGATAAACACGATTCTAGTTGGATCCCATCCGATCAAGGTTTGTGCACTAAATTCACAAGATACGAAAACTAATAAGAAAATCTTATTCGTCTTCAAATCTTCAATTGCCTTCTCAATAACCTGCACAACACAACTTGAATCCTCTTGTGATCAATCACACACAGAACGAAGTATGTTAACAATGGATTATCACAAGATGTCTTTAGATCCAAAATGGTTCTAAAGATCCCATTGATACTTTGATCTAGTTTGAGTGACCCTTATGTCAGAAGAGAAGGCTCTCAAGAATAATCAAACTAGGTGCACTCAAAGTCCCAACAACCGTTAGTCAATCAAATCAATAATCGAAAACTAAAATAACAATGCAATTATCTAGTTTCCCACCAACGGTACTCTAGAGCTTATTGATCCCACAGAAGTCTTTAAACGAGCGGTCGTAAGAGATTTTTAATAATTAGGGTACATTCCTCTCCAGATAAACAGTTCCACCAGAAACAACACGAATGAAGTTTGCCTGGCTCTTAGGATAGTTTGCAAGAAATTCAAACTCAAGTATTTATATACCAAGGTTGTTTGTACAACAAGGAAATTCCAAAACCGAAAATATTCTCAGGATATTCATTAAAATACCTAATTTCAGTTTTGCTATTTCCAATAAATGTTAACCAATATTTCCGAAATTTCTCTTAGAAAAATTATATTATTAGTGTAGCACATTAATTAATAATATTTTCCAGAGGATATGTTTTAATTGATGGTAATTAAAATATATATTATGATAATCATAATTAAATGCTTTTCAATATTTCGGTCCAGGATCACCTTTGAGTATCAAGGAATATCTTTGAACAATTAATGATAAGAGTTATGTACATGTTCAAATAATGTCGACATCTAGAAGTTTCTTTCAGCAAGCCCTAATTCCAAGATCATACAAAACATTAAAAGATATGTGAATATTGGAAACTCAGTTTTGCTCCTTGGGATCGGTTATACCATGACTCACAATTTGAGTTGTGACCGGTTATACGACGCTTCCCAAATTAGGCTGTGACCGGTTACACCATGCTTCCCAAAGTATATCTTGTGATCGGTTACACCTTACTTCCTAAGTTGTATTCGAAGGTAATGCATCAGAAAAGGAAGCTAGACTTCAAATCCTCACTTCTGATTGGGAAAACCTTCATATGGATGATGACGATACTTTTGAAGAATTTCATATTAAGCTCCCTGAGATTGTCAATGCTTCGCTCTCTCTCAGAAAGACTATTTCTGGAAAAAAAAATATAGTATACAAGATTTTCATATCATAACCACCTAGATATGAGTCTAAGAAACATGCTATCATCGAAGCTAATGATCTTTCCTCCTTATCAAGAAGTACTAGTTGTAGGGAAACTAAAGATTTTTTTTCAGGAGTTTTTGTCTACAAAGGAAAAAGACACGAGCACGACTTTAAAAGTTATTGGAAGACCGTCGAATTCTTGTCTGGAAAACTCCAAAGATCATATAGATCTAGATGATGAAGAAGAAGCTAAATTAAATCAAAATCTTATCTCTTATTACTCAGCAATTCAAGAAATTATTGAGGCACCGTAAGAGAAATCATTATGTATCAAATAGAATTCATTCTTCTGCTCCTAAGACAAAATATACATGGGATAATCTTGATAATATTCCTCGATGCTACAAATGCCAAGGCTTTGGCCATATTTCTCTAGACTGTCCTACAAAGGCTATTCGATGGAAAAGAAATGCATATGCTGCAACTCTTGACTATTCTCCTGACGAGGACAATCAAGACTATAAGACAGATTATGTTGTAACCATTGCGGAAATCTACAATTCTGATATACTTTCAACTTTAGATATACAAGAAGATTTTTTCAACAAGAGTTTCTTTGTCAATATAAAAGAATCCAGTCTCTGGAATCTGAAATCAAAGGAATAAAATCATTTGTTGATCAAATCAGATTAAGTTATTTGAGTGATAAAGAAAAGATTAACAAGCATCTTGTGAAAAACGAACTCTCACTATGTTATTAAAAATAACAAGTATCTAAACTTATCAAAGACATCAACTGCTGTCATGATGAGATCAAAAAATTAAGAGTAGAAAATTATAAACTGAGGAATACACGTGACTTCCCTTGTGAATCAACCCAAGTTGTGTGTAAACCAAAATTAAACACGAGAAAAGGTTGGGTAAATCTATCAAACCTAAGGGTTGTAATCGGAGTACATATGGACCTTGTTTCCTATGCAGACAATGGGGGAATTATCAGAAACAATG
>JAJJMB010002020.1:8789769-9017223 GCA_023531105.1 Papaver atlanticum | reverse complement strand
GTCCCAGCAACAGAGACAAATATTGTTAGTCTAAAATGGCAAGATCAATGTCCCAATCAAAAACTAATCCAGTAAGTCAATTAAGGGAATTGAATAATCAGATTTTTGGATATCAAGATCTTGCCTCAAATCTAAGAAAAGAACCTAACAGTTCAAGAATAAAAATTCTCAAATTTGTAAAAATGTTGAAATTTCTAAGAGGAGAAAATTCAACAACCGAAAATTGATAACCTAACAAGGCTATCATGAACACAAATCCTTATTATTTATTTTCAATAAATAGTAAGGATGTGTATGTAAATATTTTCTAAAAAATATTTTTGGATAAATTTTCGGTTAATGTAATTAAATGGAATAATATTCTTAAACATTGTGAGAAAATTCTTATTTTTGATAGGAAAATGAAATTTACATTTCATTTTGACGAAATGTCTACCTCTAGTTGCAACTCTCACAAATTTGAAATGGTCTGGACTATCTTGTTTCCTAATAAGAAACTTTGTCTCGAATCATCGGATGGTAATTCAGACTCTACTCTAGAGTTTAATCAAGATGTTCCTAGTGAAGAGCTTTCATCCCTTAATGATAGTCTTCTCAAAAATCTGTCACTAAAATTAGATATAATTTTATGTGAGGTACGGAACATGGAAAGAGATTTGCGAAAGGAAGTAAAGGAAGTCAATAAAAATCTTATGAGTCTTGAATCAAGATTAGTTATCATTGAAGATGATTGGAATCCTTTAAGATCTTCTGATCTGGCCCCAAAGCAAACTGAGAAACTCTAAGAGAGTTCAAAGTTCTTATTTAAAAATAGGATATTCAAATTGTTACAGTCTGAAGATTATTCCAAGCTTCCTCAGAAGTTTGACACATAGAGACGTGATGCTGCAGATCTCGGCTTACAGCATGTATGATAGCATTCAAACCATCTGAATTCTGCTTTGCAAGAGTTTTTTCTTCACTTGTATAATCAGCTAAGCGTTTAAACTCAGTTTCCGATCCTTCTATTTTCGGACGATCATATCCATCAACAACTAATAACTAAGTATTAAAATCGCGTGATTGAAGAAAAAATTTCATAGTTGATTTCCACCACGGATAGTTAGTTCCGTCAAATCTTGGTGGTACGTTAATAGAAATTGACTCATGTGAATTCGAAATCATTTTTATAGGTTGGATCGCACCAAACATAGATTGTTAGATCTTTTCGTGTTTGTCTTCTCTGATACCAATTGAAAATACGAGGGTACCCAAATACACCACAATCTTTTAAATATCACCCTATAAGTCTGGTATCTTAAGTGATCGTCTATGGACAGAGTCGAGACAATACAACTTAAGTCTTATACCTTGTGTGATCGTCTACGGACGAGGTCGAGACAATACGACAACAAGATATTTACTTGACAATAGTTACGGTAAAAAATGATTGACTATTAGGATCAATGTCAAGTAATTCGGATTAACGTACAAGTGTAATTCATTTTAAATTATAATAAACAAATTATAATTGCGGAATAATAAAGTAAATTGCACAGCAAGATTTTGTTAACGAGGAAACCACAAACGCAGAAAACCGCAGGACCTAGTTCAGTTTTGAATACCCTCAGAATTAAGTCGCTATAAAAAATCTAATACCAACTTCGTATAGTTGAGACCAAGTAGACTACCCCTAGCTACTTAGTTTCCTCAGTATCCCCGTGCCTTCGACTTCTATAGTCACGCACGTGAATAGATACTTTTTTGGATCGTATTCCAAACATCAAAGGACTGAATCTGTTTGGTAACCGCTCTAATCAATCTTAGGTAAAAGATTTGTTTGAGTTGTTGACAAAGGATCTTCCGTTTAAACTAATAAACTCCTTTGTATGGTTAGATCAATCAAAAATTTAATTACCGAAATAACCAATTTCTAAATTCACAATCAATTAATATAGAACACAAAAAGTAACTATAAAGCAATGCCGATCCTACACAACTAGACAATCAAGTCTATCAAAGATAAACACGATTCTAGTTGGATCCCATCCGATCAAGGTTTGTGCACTAAATTCACAAGATACGAAAACTAAGAAGAAAATCTTCTTCGTTTTCAAATCTTAAATTGCCTTCTCAATAAACCTGCACAACACAACTTCAATCCTTTTGTAATCAATCACACACAGAACAAAGTATGTTAACAATGGATTATCACAAGATATCTTTAGATCCGGAAATGGTTCTAAAGATCCCGTCGATACTTTGATCTAGTTTGAGTGACCCTTATGTCAGAAAAGAAGGCTCTCAAGAATAATCAAACTAGGTGTACTCAAAGTTCGAACAATCGTTAGTCAATCAAATCAATAACTAAAATAACAATGCAATTATCTAGTTTCCCACCAACGGTACTCGTAGAGCATCTTGATCCCACAGAAATCTTTAAACGAGCGATCATAAGAGATTTCGCCTAATTAAGGTACTTTCCTCCCCCAGATAGATGGTTCCACCAGAAACAACACGAATGAAGTTTGTCTGGCTCTTAAGATAGTTTCAAGAAATGCAAACTTAAGTATTTATAGACCAAGGTTGTTTGGACTACAATAAAATTCCAAAACAGAAAATGTTCTCAAGATATTCATTAAAGTACCTAATTTCGGTTTTCCTATTTCCAATAAATGTTAACCAATATTTCCGAAAACTCTCTTAGAAAATTTCTATTATTAGTGTAGCACATTAACTAATAATATTTTCCAGAGGATACGTTTTAATTACTGATAAAAAGAGCATATATTATGAAAATCATAACTAAATGCTTTTCAATATTTCTGTCTGGATCACCTTGATTATCAAGGAATATCTTTGAATAATTAATGATAAGAGTTATGTATATGTTCATATAATGTCAACATCTAGAAGTTTCTCTCAGCAAACCCTAATTCCAAGATCACATAAAACATAAAGATATTTATGAATATTGGAAATTCGGTTTTGCTTCTTGGGATCGGAACCATGACTCACAATTTGAGTTGTGACCGGTTATACCATGCTTCCAAAATTAGGTTGTGACTGGTTACACCATGCTTCCCAAAGTAGCTTGTGATCGGTTACACCTTACTTCATAAATTAGTTTGTGATCCGTTACACCTTGCTTCCCAAAGTAGATTGTGACCGATTATAACTAACTTCCCAATATAGCTTGTGATCGGTTAAACCTCGCTTCACAAAGTAGCTTGTGACCGATTAAACCTTTCTTTCTGAATCAACTTGTGACCGATTGCACCTCGTTTTCCGAATCAACTTGTAACCGGTTGCACCTTGCTACACACTATAGGCTATGACCGGTTATACCTCAATTCTCAACATAAGTTAAGATAGGTTCTACCTTGTCAACTTGTATTGGTCATCCAAAAGATATTCAATAAAGAATAAGACCAATCATGATTTCCTTTTCGATTATGAAACAAGTTCATACAACTACTTCCTTAAAACCAATGTAATAATACATAATTTTCTAGGATGAAATCACACCTCTTACCCATAATCAAGTAACTAAATACAAAGATTATGTTGATGTCGTATTTACGAAGTTCCAAAAGATAAGCGTTTATACTTCATAATGCAACAATAAATAATAAGATATCCGAAAATAGAAGGATCGATGTTTGCAGAATTGAATTTGTATATATATATATATATCTGTGTGTGTGTGTGTTAGAGTACTGCTCGGTCGAACTCCTGCGTTTTCAATATATATATATATTTGAGAGAAATTTTGGAAAAGGAAAAAACTTGTCAAAAAGTAACCAGTTAATGACATGAAAAATTACCGGGATTTTGAATGAAACCAAATTTATTTTGAATAAAAACAAAAAAAATTGAATAAATTTTTTGGAATATGGATATATAATGAAAAGACATATATTTCATTGGGTATTAAGGAGGTGTTGTTAACAAACAAAGAAAAACTGAGTCGAATAATACATCGTTGATGAAAACTAAAGATGCACTAAACGTATAAGAAAGATAGATTTAGGTGAGTAAATACAAATTGTAGCAGTACAAAATAGTGATAACCGCGGATTTAAGGCATGGACTGTTTTGTTTTCGTATGACTATGTTCTACTTAGGACTGGAAAAGTAAGATTATTTTGAGATTAGTGAAAACTTGTTCATAATTAAATGACAAAGTGATTAGACCTTCGAGAAAAACTCAGGAATATTAACTGATAAAGTGATTAGTGGTAAAGGTACATAAATAATTGAACTCGTCAACAAGGTATTAACCATGTGCGAGTGCGACTCAGTTGACCCGCTGAGTTACAAGTTCTATTTCTATCCAAATATACCCTCCCTAGTCGGTTAGGTTTTAATCGGTACTAGAAAATAGATACAGGGATAACTTACTTCGCCGAGTACCTAGTTGATGAAAAAAGAACATGTCGTCTTTTCAACATGTCCAATGTATACATGGTGGAAGGTGGTTGGATCATTTGCGACGAATTGGTTGATGCGAAGGAAGAGATGTTAACGATTTACCATCATTATATGACCTTGGGATTCCCCTACCCAATAATCGACTACAACACTGATTCTTATGATGAGCTGCAATCTCTGATTGAGAGGATTCATAACTTAAACTTTGAAATGTGTCGGCGTGTGGAGGAGGAAGAGGAGGCAGAGAGGGAAAGACAAGCAGCGTTTCAGAGAGCAAGAGAGTTGGACAGATAAGGGATATTTGAAGCCGGACTTGTCCATTCTCACTACACTTCTGCAAAATTGAGAGCAAACTAACTTCTATCAACATTAGGTAGATAACATCACTATAATCAAGAGAAATAAAATATGAAATTACGAGGAAACCCAAATACCCCATGCTTTTTCGTTTCAACATATAAGTCTGATACCAAGTGTGATCGTATATGGACAAAGCCGAGACAATACAACGACAAGATATTCACTTGATAATAGTTACTGTCCAAAACCGATTTATTATAGGATCAATAATCAAGTGATTAAGATTTAACGTACAAGTGTAATTTACTTTATTATAATAAAACAATTATAATGCGGAAGTAAAGTAAATGACACAACAATATTTTTTTAACGAGGAAACCGCAAATCCAGAAAGACCCCGGGACCTAGTCTAGTTTGGAATACTCTCAGAATTAAGCCGCTATACAAAGAACAAAGCCAACTTTGTATAGTTGAGACCAAGTAATCTACCCCTAGTTACTTAGTTCCCTCAGTATCCCTACGACTACGACCTACTGGTCATGTACGTGAATCTCAAGACAAAAAAATCACTATCTTGAGTTGTTTTTACCGATGTAAAGTCTTAAGCACTCAACTCCTTTTGATCGTCTTCCAAACAGTAAAGGAACAAGGTTGTTTGGTAACTACTCCAATAATCTTTTGAAAAAAAGATTCGTTGAGTTTTGACAAAATCTCTTCCCTTTAAACTAGTAAACTCCTTTGTTGGGTAAGATCAATCCAAATCAGTTACTTAGATTCGGATTCACAACTATCAGATTCGGATATTGAAGAATACCACCAAATGATAGTTGCCGATCTAAACGACTATATGATCAAATCTATCAAAAATAAGCCGAATCTAAGTTGTATCACAACCAATCAAGATGGGTGCACAAATCACGAGATAAGAAAAAACCTTATTTTCTTCAAATCTTCAATTGCCTTCTTGTGTACCTGCACACCATAAACTTGAATATCCACTTATGATCGATCACACACAGAACGGAGTCTGTTAACAATGGATGATCACAAGTTGTCTTTATATCTAAAAACAGTCCTAAAGATCTCGTCAATACTTTGATCTAGTTTGAGTGACCCTTATGTCAGAAGAGAAGGCTCTCAGGAATAATCAAACTAGGTGCAATCAAAGTTTCAACAACCGCTAGTCAATCAAATCAATAATCGAAAACTAAAATAACAATGCAATTATCTAGTTTCCCACCAACGGTACTCGTAAAGATTCTTGATCCCACATAGGGTTTTAAACGAGCGGTCGTAAGAGATTTCACCTAATTAGGGTACTTTCCTCTCCGAATAGATGGCTCCACCAAAAACAAAGCGAATGAAGTTTTCCTGTCAACATAAGTCAAGATCGGTTCTACCAAAGATATTACCTAGGTTCGAATTGGTCATCCAATAGATCTTCAATGAAAATTGGACCAAAACGCATATTGATTTCCTTTTGATTACGAAACAAGTTTCGTATATTTACTTGCTCTAAACATATGTAATAAACATAGTTTCCTAGGATGAAATCACACCTATATCCAATACACAATCAAGTAACGAGTTACATAGATTATGCCGATGTCACATTTACGAAGTTCAAGAGATAAATGCTATACTTAGTAATCAAATATTCTTCCTTGACACTTTGATCATAATAAAATGACCAAGTCTAATACAAATCTATGTAACTTTCATGCCGCTGTGGCCGGTCCCTCTTCCTTTTATTATTAGCTTATTTTATTATTTTTCCTTGTCTCTTGAAAACTCCTTGTCTGAGCAAACTTCCTCGTTCGAGCAAAACTCCTAGTTTATCCATATTTCCTCAAATGATGAAAAATAATAATATAAAACAGGGAAAAGCACGGGACCGGGGGCTACTAGACGGCTGGCCATGCCCTAACCGTGGACGGTCCCACATCTCCTAATTCCTTATATTATTATTATTATTTCTTCCTTCATCTCATGAAACTCCTTCGTTTGAGCAAAAACCCGGGTTTTTCCATATTTTCTCAAATATTGCTCAAACTATCAAAAACCAAAAAGTCAAATGGTTACACGATCATCCGGGCATTCCACAAAAAATATTAAAATACCATTTATTTTAATATTCTTAAAATATTGGTTGCCCGAGCAAACTTCTACTTGCTCACTCAAGCAAAATCAAGAGTTTCAGTCAAGATCAAACTCTTATGAAAATCCAAAATATTGCTTAAACTCGCACTAGAAAATACCAAAATTCTCAGGATTGAGTCACGGAAAATGTGGTGACACGGGCATGACACCTTGACCGACCAAGGTCGTCCCTTAGGCTTGCATAAGCCGGTCCCACATCCCATTAATGATTTTGACCTATTAATCTTCTACAGTTCATATTGGGTTCAAACTCTTTCCAACCAACTTGGAACTTGATCAATCGACCACCAACCAGTCCCACGACCACCAAGGGCTGGTTTCACACTCCTTGGTCGGTCCCTCCTCTCTCCATAATTAGGTTTTACCACCTAATGCTCAGACAAGCACTATTTTAATAATGATTAAACGAGCATTTAATCATCCATTCACCAACGGCCTACAAAGGACTTTGGTGCATGCTCATTCGAGCACTTGGGTGCTACATGGTCGGCCATCATCCCATGTAGCCGGCCATTCTCTCGCTCATTGGTTGATTTTTAGTAAATCATCAATTGATCAACAATTGACGAAAATTAGGGTTTCAAATCAAATGCACTGCAAAGCATAATTCTAAACACACTCAAACCCTAATAATTTTATGTTGATCTAGCAATCACCATTCTAATTAATTATATTATTTGGTTCCGCTACTAATAATTTATGAATCGAGCAATATTTGCTTAAACTAGAAATATCTATTTTGCGCTTAAGCTAACTACATGTACAATCAACTGGGTTCAGAACTCATTGATTTAACTATCAATTGCTTGACCGAGCAACATTCCTCATGTTGATTCAACTATCAACATTTTAGAATTCTATTGATCCAACAATCAATATTCTAATTTAATGTTTGGTCCTGCTACCAGCATTTTTGCTCGACTGAGCAACATGGTTCGAACGAACGACCATCCAATATTTCTGATTCTACGTTGTCATTCGATCATTCATGATATATTAAATCAGAAATGAGCATTCGGCATAATTCAACAATATCTATGATTTCCTGTCGAACATATCAGAATAAGTCTTCGATCGAGCAACCTCATTGGACGATCATTCAAATTCCAAAAATATCATTATTACCTCGACTAGTAAAATGATACATCAAAATTCACCAAGACTCAGCGTATGAGCGTGTCCTAGCAGACACCTTATGCTCAATCCATGAGTCCCAGAGCATGTCACATTCGTTCATTATGCTCGACTCATCAATGCTAAGACTCATTGTCTAGTCAAGTCAACAACTGACTAATTAAATACACGTCTTCCTTGCAGACTCCACATTCATGAGACGTCAATCACATCACATGGGGGGATAATCACTAGGGTTTTGGTCTGGTGGCCCACGGCACGTGTGTTCACCCACGATGAGAAATGTGAGTAAGTCGTGCAAGCGGTTGAGAAAGTTACCAAAGTAGTGGATGGACAATCAACCAAGTCTTTGCACGACATGGAACTGGTTTACCCACGATGTCCCATTTTCCCACTCTTTCACTCGAGCAACCGTCACACTTACTTGGATCAATGTGTCTACTATTCTTGCAATATAAATAAGTATCTGAATCCACGATTGGACAACCAAGAACCAAGAATCACCTGGTAAACAACAATTTCGTACAACAAGAAATTATCGCTCAACCGATCAGAATTTATTTTCAGTTGAACACTACAGTTCATTTTACAAAAACCTTCAACACATCCACAATCCTTGATCATCATTGATCTCACATACTTCTCAGCTTCTCTCCTACAGATCGACCCTCATCCCTCTTTGTGATCGAAATGACTCTGGAATGGCCATTGTCTTGGTTTAGGCCAGAGTCCTACAAATTAATCTCTCGAACGCAAAGTACTCCCTTACAATGCATCTGTTAGAAGATGGTTTAAGCAATTTTCTCGGTCGAGGAGTCCCCGTCCGCACGGTCATCTCTTCACTTTCCAAAAAAATCAAAAAATCATTTTAACCCATCTACAACAGAAAGTACGAAGATACCTAGTACATATTTATCATGAACTTTCTTAAAATGGACCGAAAATATCAGGAAGTTACTCCAAATAAAGAAAACGATTCCATCTTTAGAAAATAATCAAATTATTCATGATATATTCATGATATAGATAGATTGTTTAAGGATTTTTCAATCTCATATGTTCTTTTGTGCTCTTTGTGAACTTCCTCATATATCTAAGATTGAGCACAACTATGAGAAGTTCCAATCAACAAGACTAGTTGTTGAAATGAGCTTTCAATAGCTCAATATTGCAAATGGAACAAAATCTATCAAAGCAACCAATAGCTTTCACAAGATATGATTGATGTTTTCATACATTCCCTTTTCTGGAACAATTCCAAGAATAGATTTTACAAACATTTAGATCACAACTTGATAAATCTGATTTAATACATAATTATATTCGAAAAGGAATAGATTTTGTAAGTGCGATTTAAAATCCTTTGAGTCGTGGATTGAGTAGTACTCTTAGGTTGACCCTGTTTTTTCTTGGAATATGATGACATCTTTTGATGAGATTGTTTTCTTGATCTTGAATTAGACAAAAAATCAATAACAAAACTAAATGGTCTGGAATCATTAGTTTGTTTGCATTTTGTTAGAGCATTGCTCGGTCGAACTCACAAGTGTTACTATCTCTAGCTTGTTGTCAAATTTAGTTGATCAAAGATATATCTTGAATTCTACTCTACATTTAGTCAAGTCTCGGATTAGGATAGAAGTGTGTTATTGAGTACCAGACATCACCGCGTTCTACCGTTTGAAGGCGAAGATCAACAACACTTGGAGAACTTTATCAACAAAAGGTAAGTGAAGACTGAACTACCTATTACTCAAGTTGTCACCTTTATATCTATGAGACTAAGTCGCATGACTAAGTAGACTTTTACAAGCACAATAGAAATTTTGACTCAGGTTTATCTTGTTAATTATACTCGAAATATGAATGACTAAGCTTAAGAACATTTGTTCAAAACTTGATGAATTTGGTTAAGAATAATTTATTGTTTATGACCTAAATCATGATTTAAGTTAATCATTTGAAAATAGCCCGGAAGAGTGATATGTGTCATTGATGTTATTGAGGAATGTTTCAAATCGAGTATTAGAGAAATAAAAAATTACTGTAAATCTATAAATCTGGATACAGGAAAGTTCACGTACTGGCGTAACTGTTATAGGTCCGGAGCCGCAGTACATATACCCGGTACACGTACCGACATAGCTATAGTTCGGCAACGGCTTTGGTACACATACCCGGTATGGATACCAAAAAGATCTGTTGACTCGTGAACTCAGGAAGGTACACATACCTAGTATGGATACCAAAAAGTTCTGTAGACTCCTGAACTGTTTTTGTCTTAAGGGTACATATACCCGGTATACATACCATGACAAAAATAACTCACTAGTCGAATATTTTCAGATGCATCGGAATTATTTATATGAGATAATCAGCATTTGAACAACTCTCTAAAAACACATCTAGACATATTTGATAACATTATAACCTATGATTGTGACTCAAGACTAAAATCTAAAAGTGTTATATGAAAATGACTAAACTTATAATTCGTCTGGGTAGTTTCGGCTAACCTTTCATGAACAAGTCATTATACACGGTTCGGTAGAATGTATATTTTGTTATGTTTATCTCAAGTCAAATATTCATCTAACAGAGATATTGATTGTTTGATTCCAAAGCTATCTTAGCTTAAATCTAAATCAACCTTTAATTTTGAAAGTTTATAAAAGGAGAACCTCAAGAAACTGGGATTTTTGAATTCCTGACACTTATCTTGTGTGTCCTAGTTGTAAACTAGAGCCATCCTCTCCTTTAAACCTTTTTAGTTTTAGCGACTAAAAATCTTAGGGATTCGTGAAGCCAAGTCCGACTATCTTTATCTTGATAGTTTGTGTATCCTGATCTTGCTACTGATTATTAAGTCTCACTTCGATCAGGCAAGATAGATAGAAATCGCAAAGTTCTTCGTCTTAGGCTTTGTGATTCTACAGGTATATTTCTCTATAACGATTCTTTGTTGAAATCGGAGTAGGTTTACTGTGAGGTGGATAATAATATAGGTTGCTCTTCGGGAGTTTTAAATACCGAATTTTTAGGTTTGCTAGACCTAGTCTAGTACAAAGGATTTCCTGTCTCACCTTGATCTAACGATCAGAACGAAAATCACATATAGGCTTTTCTGTGGGAGGCAGATTGGTTTAAAGTCTTCAATTGAGTTGAAACAACTCTTAGGCTGTAAAGGACGTAAGATAAGGGAATAAATTATGCAGAGTCTTGCGAGATTCAAGAGGTGTAAGGAGTGCGACTATAATTGAATTACTGTGACGTTGGATTCAGTCTCAACTACATTCCAGTCCAAAGTATTGATAGTAGTCTAGAGTCTGTAGCGGCTTAATATAGTTTGGTTTTCAAATCTGTACAAGGTCCCGAGGTTTTTCTGTATTTGCGGTTTCCTCGTTAACAAAATTTATGGTGTCTGGGTTATTTCTTTTCCGCATTATATTGTTTATCTATACAATTGAAATATCACAGGTTGTTCGTATTATCAATCAAAATAGATACGTCCATCATAATTATTAGATACGACTTGATTGATCTTGGATATTGATCTTTGGAATCATCTAAGTACTCTCAGGGTATAATCAGGTTCACGGACTTGTTTCCGTTTACATATTGATTGTGAGAGAAAGACATATAAACTCGTAATATTATTCCTGATTGAGATTCATTAAGTTGTAACTCTCGGAATTATATTTGAGTTTAGTCCATAAAGGTTTCCTAAGAAAAAGTTGGTGGTGTATTTTGGTACCCCCGCATTTTCAATTGGTATCAGAGCAGGCAAATACACAAAAGACCTAATAAGTATGTGTTTGAAGCAATCTGACTATGAACAGAAGTGTAGTCTCGGAGATCAAGCATTTTGATGAGAAGCTACAAAGTTTATTTATTTTGTAATCCATATGTATTGATAGTTTTGTCACTAAAATTGACAAAGGGGGAGATTGTTAGAGCACTGCTCGGTCGAACTCGCAAGCGTTGCTATCTCAAGCTTGTTTGCCATGTTTAGTTTCCAAAACTATAAGTCTTGATTTCTAGTCTACTTATAGCTAAGTCTCGGATTAGGATAGTAAGTGTAGTTGAGCTTTAGAATTCACGACGTTCATCGAATGAAGAGGAAGAACTACTCAAGGGAACTAGTGGAACTTCATCAACAAAAGGTATGTGGAGACTTGAACTCATCTATCACTCAAAAGTCTATCTACTCTATCTCATATTTGAGACAAAAAGTCGTATTGCTATATAGACTTCAATTACACACATTTGGTATTTCGAGCCGAGTTTATCTCGCTTATCTATTTCTCGAAATATGTGTTGGAAGCTTTCGTTTTAACCAAGTTCATCTTTTATTCTTGACGAAAGTCAAAAGATGATCATGTGAAAAACGCCTTGTAATATCTTACATGATTTGTGTGAGACAATCATTTGATGTAGACTCAGAATATTTCGTATTGATCATTCGATCACTTGAAAATTGCTTTGAAGCTAATAGTTTGTGTGAGACAGCTATTGTCGTCTTCCAAGAATGTTTCAATGATTGAAATGAGGGTTTAGAACATGTAACCATGATTGGATATAAACATAGTGTGTATTCATATTTATATAAAGTCAAAAATCGGGAACCATGGTATTCGTACCCGTACGCGTACTGGTTGGTCGTTGAAAGTCCGGGAACTAAGTATGCATACCCGTACGTGTACTGACGAAGTCCAAGTCCCGTGAATTTTTGCTGGAGTTTGGAAGTGTAAAATGGTATGCGTACCCGTACGCGTACTGGCGTAACCAAACTCAGTCCGACTACTTAGGTATGCATACCCGTTTGCATACTTAAGTAGGTTATGTTCTAAAATCGGTTTGTTCATGAACTAATACATTTATATAATAAGGAATGCAATCTTTTGCAAACCGTGGCTATAATGTTCATGGAATAATTCGAGTGAATCAAAATCGATTTTGCTTCAATTGTGTCTTGTATACTTCTATGAGAATATAAACAATTGAACAACTCTCTAACTAGTTTCATTTAAGTCATTTGAACTAGTTATGATAAAGATGAATAAGGTTGATATGAAAGTGCTCATATGGCTAAAATTAAACTAGTTAGAGAGTTGTTCAATTGTTTATATTCTCATAGAAGTATACAAGACACAATTGAAGCAAATCGATTTTGATTCACTTGAATCATTTCATGAAGATTATATCCACGGTTTGCATAAGATTGCATTCCTTATTATATAAATGTATTAGTTCATGAACAAAACGATTTTAAAACATAACCTACTTAAGTATGCAAACGGGTACGCATACCTAAGTAGTCGGACTGAGTTTGGTTACGCTAGTACGCGTACGGGTACGCATACCATTTTACACTTCCAAACTCCAACAGAAATTCACGGGACTTGGACTTCGCCAGTACGCGTACGGGTACGCATACTTAGTTCCTGGACTTTCAACAACCAACCAGTACGCGTACGGGTACACATACCATGGTTCCCGATTTTGGACTTTACACAAATGTGAATACACACTATGTTTATATCCAATCATGGTTACATGTTCTAAACCCTCATTTCAATCATTGAAACATTCTTGGAAGATGACAATAGCTGTCTCACACAAACTATTAGCTTCAAAGCAATTTTCAAGCGATCGAATGATCAATACGAAACATTCTGAGTCTACATCAAATGACTGTCTCATACAAATCATGTAAGATGTTACAAGGCGATTTTCACATGATCATCTTTTGACTTTCGTCAAGAATAAAAGATGAACTTGGTTAAAGTGAAAGCTTACCAACACATATTTCGAGAAATAGATAAACGAGATAAACTCGGCTCGAAATACCAAATGTGTATAATTGAAGTCTATATAGCAATACGACTTTTTGTCTCAAATAGGAGATATAGTAGATAAACTTTTGAGTGATAGATGAGTTCAATTCTCCACCTACCTTTTGTTGATGAAGTTCCACAATTTCCCTTGAGTAGTTCTTCGTTTTCATTCGATGAACGCCGTGAAGTCTAAAGCTCAACTACACTTACTATCCTAATCCGAGACTTAGCTATAAGTAGACTAGAAATCAAGAATTATAGTTTTGGCAACTAAACTTGACAAACAAGCTTGAGATAACAACGCTTGCGAGTTCGACCAAGCAGTGCTCTAACTTTAACCATATTCATCTAACACTTCTAGATCAAATATGATGATCAATCAATCATGAAAGATAATCAAATGAATCTAATTATGCTTCAAATAGAGTTGTTCAATTGTTCACGATCTCATAGAAATATATATGAACAAATTGAAACAAAATCGGATTGATTCGTAATCGTACAAAGTACTAATACAAGAATCAATTCATGAACATTAAGCCACGGTTGGCAAAGTTAATTTGCATTCCTTAAATCATAAATGTTTTAGTTCATGAGTATGAGAATCATACATAATCGATTTTAGAACTTAACCACTAAGTTCAAAAACTAGGTACGCAAACAGCAGCTCCAGACCTTGGCCTAGTCAAGCCGTTCGCGAAAAACTGTTCCGGACCCAACTCAGGTAAACCCGTTCGCATACTAGGTACGCAAACAAGAGTTCCGGACCTGAATCCTTACAAAATAGTTCACATACTAAGTATGCATACCGTGTTGCATCCACACATGGGTAATTGTTCTAAACTCTCATTTCAATCATTGAAACATCCTTGGAAGACGACAATGGTAATCTCACACATACTATTAGCTTCAAGTAATTTTCAAGTGATCGAATGATCAATACGAAACTTCCCAAGCTAACATCAAATGACTGTCTCGCACAAATCATGTAAGATGTTCAAGGTAATTTTCACATGATCATCTTTTGACTTAACATTTAGTTTCAAACAAATAAATTGTTTCCAACTAAACTCTTCAAGAATATGATGAATTTAGTTATAGCAAAAAGCTTCCAACACATATTTCGAGAAATAGATAAGCGAGATAAACTCAGCTCGAAATATCAAATGTGTATAATGTAAAAGTCTATATAGCTATACAACTTAGTCTCATTAGAAGATAAAATAAAATAGACTTCTGAGTGATAGATAAGTTTTAGTCTCCACATACCTTTTGTTGATGAAGTTCCTCCAAGCTCCTCAGTAGATCTTCGTCTTCAATTGGTGAACGCCGTGAAGTCTAAAGCTCAACTACACATTATATCCTAACCCGAAACATAGCTATAAGTAGACTAGAAATCAAGAATATAGTTTTGATCAACTAAACTTGACAAACAAGCTTGAGATAACAACGCTTGCGAGTTCGACCGAGCAGTGCTCTAACAGGATATAATGTTCCAGCAGTTGTTAGAGACGGAAAAACAGTTGAAAAAGATATAGCAGATTATAGTGAAACCGAGATAGATGCTGCAAAGCACAATTCATGCGGATTTAATGCTATGATTCACGCCATAAGCCAAGATCTTCATCACCATATGACTTCGTGCACTAAGACAAAAGAATATTGGGAAATCTTAGAAACCGTACTCGAAGGAGATACCTCAAAAAAATAAGTTAGGCTTCAAAACCTGAATTCTGACTGGGAAAATATTTGTATGACTGATGAAGATTCGTTTGATGAGTATAATCACAAAGTGTATGAAATTGTTAATGCATGTTATGCGTTAGGTAAGACTATTCCTGAAAAGGACATTATGATGAAAATTCTCCGATCTTTACCGGCTAGATACGAGTCTAGTAAAAACACTATCATTGAAGGAAATTACCTTACAACACTTTCCAGAAATACCTTGGTTGCAAAGTTAAAGATCTTTGATCTGGAACTTTGTGAAAGACAGAAGCGTTACATCTCGAATGTGAGTAACATTATTAACGATAATTCTCTAAGTCCCAAACTAATTGATGAAAAAGATGAGAATATCCTTAATTACACTCTGTCGTTGTTTATATAACAGTTGAAGAAAACTCTTAGACAGGGAAAAAGAAAATATCGTATAGATCTGTCAATTAAAAATGAGGACAGATAGGTTCAAACAGACAAAGATTCACTACTCTGCTCTAAATTTCTTGGTCATGGTCATCATACGTCTGTGTGCCAAAACAATGATTACTGTGAAAAACTAAAGCTTAAATGGCAACCTTAGACTACTGTCCAAAGGATGAATCACCTAATGCAGTTTTTCTCACGTGTGTTGATAATGATCATACCCCTGATTCAAACAGTGATCTAGTAGTTCTCTAGAAAAAAATCTACCTTCTTAAGAAGAAAAAAATAATCTATTGATTAAAGAAATTTATTCAATGAAGGTTGAATTTGGAATGAAAAGGGATAAGTGGACAAAAAGGATTGAAAGTCTTGTGAATCCAGGTCCAACTATAATTAGGTTCACGGTCTTTTTTCCGTTTACATATTGATTGTGAGAGAAAGAGATATAAACTTTTAATATTATTCCTGATTGAGATTCATTAAGTTGTAACTCTCGGAATTGTATTTGATTTTAGTCCATACAGGTTTCCTAAGAAAAAGTTGGTGGTGTATTTTGGTACTCCTGCATTTTCACACTTGACATTGATCCTATGGTCAATCGGTTTTGTACCATAACTATTATAAAGTGAATATCAAGTTGTTGTGTTGTCTCGACTTTGTCCGTAGACGATCACACTTGGTATCGGACTTATAAGTTGAAACGAAAAACGTGGTGTATTTGTGTACCCTCGTAATTTCAATTGGTATCAGAGCAGGCAAACACCAAAAAATCTAACAATTTATGTTTGGTGCGATCTAACCTATAAGATTTGAATCCAATGGCTGATTCAGTTAACGTACCACAAGATGTTGATATACTGTATTCACAATATACTCTCCAGAAAGCCGATTTGTCTTCACACCCTGATGAACAGCTCAATACTGTCAGTTCATGTGTTGAACATAATCTAGGGAATATTAACCATAATGAGTTAATAAGAAAACAAACACATGTGATGCACTATTCAGACTCAAACGACAGTGATGAGATTAATTTTTTCATAAAGCTTGCAGAAAAATATAATCTAAGAGATAAAGTCTATTATCCATTTGTCAAGAAGTTTATCAAAGATACCTTGATAAAACCTAGGTCTCACCAAAAAACCGTGCTTCAAGAAGCTCTTGAAATTCATGAACCTATCTTCTCAAATTATTGATTTCTAATGGATTATGGTCTGCATACGAGTGTGGGTTACAAAATATGATGGACCCCCGTATTATTACGTGCTTAATGCAATAGGATTTCCAAACGAAATGATAATGTTTTAGTTCGAGGAAATCCAACCTCCAAATGATCTTGTTATGAATGTAATCAAGCGCTATACGGAAACTAACGATCTTTCGTACTCCTAACCAAAATTTTGCGCAAGAAAAATGGTGGAACCCACTTCAAATCTTTCATCATCCAGTGTTAGAATTATTACTGAAACTACAATTAAATACAGTAAAAACTCCATATATTAATAGCCTTGGGACTTCACAAAATTATTAATATAGGGAGGTATACAAAAAAAAAAAAAACTCGACAAGAAGCTTTAAACATGCTCGACAAGTTGCAAATATTTTGGATTTAACAAGAAGGTGCACATAGTAACGAGGGCTTACGCATACGCAAATCAAAAGATGCGATAACAATCCAAAAAATTACATTCTTTTCTCAAACAACTATAGATACATATTTTTCTTTATCTTAAATTTTAATGTAAGACGATCTATAATTTTCCGATTATGTAAATTATATTAATATATGGAGGTAAATTCCTTATGGTGGGACTAGAAAAATCTATTAATATTAAAATGTGGAGTTTATTACTATTTACAACTGGCCCAAGTTGGGACCATGGTTTTTTATTAATATATGGAGTATCAATATATAGAGTTTTTACTGTACTTTAACAAGATTTTCTTAGAAATAATAGCGACTAAAATTGTTTATAAACGCATAGCAACAAATAACAAAAATTGCGCAAGGCTTAGAGGAAAAATAAAAAACAACGACCAAAAGAAAAATAGAACACTCAACAATAATATCAAAGTAAATTTTAATATATCGCATTGGGGCTGTTTGGTAACCATTATTTTAATGGATTATCAGCCCATAATCCATTATGCAGATTATAATTGATTGCGTTTGGTAACCATTATAATAATTGCTTATTTTAATCATAATTGGAAAAATCAATAATTTTCATAAACAATAAAAAGTTGTTTTGAAAATTTATTATAATCAATATTTTTTTTAAGAAACTCAAATTGAATTTTTTTCTTCTTATTTTCTTTAAACTATCAAGAGAGAGACAAAAAAAACAACATAGGACTAAAAACATATCTTAGATCATTGTTCTTTCCTCTCCTTTTTGAGATCATCATTCTAAGATAATCAATTATTTGAAAAAAATGTTTGGAAAAATTTATTTTGAAAATGATTATTTCAAAATCATTTATCAATTTATGATTATCTATAATTGTAAATTATACCAAACAGGGCCTTAAGATCTTAATTACAGTATTTAAATTAATTTCTTACACTATTTATGCAATTTCATCGTGCATTGCACGAGTCAAGAAGTGGAAAAAGAAACTTGTGGTTTAGCATGAAATTTGTAAGTTTCTCCCATAGTTTCACGGTAGATTCATAGAAGACATTGTCCTTCACCAGTGGAATGATTAACTATAAAGAAACAAATTTAATGCTAATTATGTTTCTGGTTAGAAAAGAGCAAGTGTATGGGTTCGTTAATTCATTCATTATAAATTAACCTCATAGACAGTCTTAGAATTCTAAATCGCACAACGCTCGTCAATCACTAAAAATCTTCGAATTGAATCCAAGGATTAACATCCACATATCATTTTGATAATCATCATATCCTCAAATGGGAGAGAAAGAGGAGAAGCATGACAATTCAGCAGAAAAGCAAGAAGAAAAACACTCAAAGAATGATGAGCATGAGAAAGATGAAGAGAAAACAAAAGATAAAAAGAAGAAGAGTAAGAAGGACAAGGAGAAGAATTCTGGTGAAGGCCATGAAGAAGAAGAAGGTGGTGATGGGAAAGAGAAAAAGAAGAAGAAGAATCCCGAAGATAAGAAAGACCCGACAAAACTTAAAATGAAACTTGAAAAGCTTGAAACCAAAATGCAAGCTTTAGCTATTAAGAGAGATGAAATCTTAAAATTGATCCAAGAAGCTAGTACTGCGCCGGTTGCTGAAACTGAACCACCAAAATAAGAAGCATCTACGCTGATCTATCTACGTTTGAGGGAGTTGGTTATGTACGTACAACAGCGCTTCGAAACGTTTATATTTATAAAATTTTAAGCTTAACTAGTCTGATCATATATATGTATCTTTTAGGATATCTTGATGAAAATCTAAAAAAACCTGTTGTAAAAACACAAGTACATATGTAATATGGGGTGTTTGCATGCATGTCGATGCTGCTTCGACAGTAATCAATCAGTTTTATATGAAATTAAAAGCATTTTCATGAAGTAGAAACATGAGTACATATGTGATCTATCGAGCTGACTTGATACATATAAATGAATTGCAAGTTTGCCTCCGGTTTTGCATTGATGATTCAATTACGACGAGCGTATGCGAGGAATGAAGCCTGGTCCGTAATCAATACAAACTTGTGAAACAGAGTAGTTTGCATGCATGACTTCGGACCATACCTCATTCCATACATATTGTCATCGATGGTTCAACGTTCTGGCTCACGAAAACGCTACTGGTGTGAATCCGAATAAACAAGTCGAAAATGATTTGCCAGAATTACTCTACTTCGGATCATATATATATCCCAAATTAGATAAGCTAGTTGGTTTTAAATTTTGTCCCAAAATATATGAGCTATTTCACTAATCAAGGGGGTGTTTCTAAAACTACCATTTTAATTGATTATTGTTACTATAAGAAATATGTATAATTTGATAGCCATGTTTATATTCGTTGCGTAGATGTTTTAAAATGTTTTCAACGGTATTAAGTTTACGAAAAACCATGGTATAGTTTAAGAGATAAATCATTTCTAAATTTACTAGTTATTATCCATAAAGGTATAATTGTAAAAAATACTTAAATATACTCCTCTTTCCTCATTTCCTTAAAAATTATGCAACTATAACTAGCTCATCTAATTTGGGACAGAGGGAGTATAAGTTAAGGGAGCAGCCGGTTAGTCCGAGCGGCACCAACATTAATTATCCCTTTCCATGCTGATGTTGCTTCAAATGAAACATAGCAACAATTTTCATTTATCAGTTTCATTTCAATGATATCAAGATACGGTAATGTATGACTAAAAAGTCAAACTAAATATTGTCGCATAACTGGGTTCATCTTTGAACCACTAGTGTCATTTTGATTAGGAATAACAACAAGATAATTGGATATAAAGTAACCATTTGGATTGACAAAATTCAAAATGTGGGATTTTGTGATAATTACTTGCATAGAACTATAGATTATGATACGAACAAGAATCGATGAATACATGGGATGAATAGGAATCTGATTAAATTGATTGATTTGTTCCTTAAGAGGCAGACATGGTAAAATGATATCACCTACCAGGCTACCACCATTAAGCAGAAGTTAAATAGATTTAGTGTTGCACTGTTGCACATTTTGTAAATGGCATTTGACTTTCCATCGGTATGTGTGGCCGGTATGAAAATTGTACACTTTCTCACAAAGTGGTTTACAGGCAGGGGTTCAAGATGGACATAGGTCCGGTCAGGGGCGGAGCCATGAACATGTTGCCGGGGAGCGAGCCAAATTCAGGAGCAAGTTTTTTTTAGGAATAGCAAAAATGCATAAATGGGCTTATGAGCCCATTTCTTACAGGAATTTAGGCTTGGAAACCAGCATATGCTCTCAAATGGCTCCGTCCCCCGGTGCAATGGTAGTATGAAAATGGTACACTATATTACAGATTGCAAATATGTAAAAAAGAAAAGTTTTATGAAGTACAAATATGTATACTTCAGGTCGCGGAGTAAATGTCAAATTTTAGATGGGCTAAATACAAAATATATAGGATTAAGTTAAGAGTTACTATATGGTTAAGAGGAATTTGGGAGCTAAAGCCGTGCTTGGTTAATCTTTGGTTCTGGATGTGTACTTAAAAATAATCTGAGAACAAAATATAGGATAAAAATAAGTTACAACAAGATAAAAAAAAACAAAGTACAACAAAATTTCAGTAAATGAGTCGGCGATTATTTAATAAATTTGTTAATTTTTTTTTTTTTTTTTTTTGCTAGTGTAGACTTGATTAGTGTGTAAAATTAATAACCTCGCTAAATTTATAAGATAGAAAAGAAAGTTAAGTTTTCAAGGCCCAACTAATCTATAAATTAAGAATTACTGTAATAGCTTATGATGTCCCGTTAAGATAAGAATCTTTATTTGTTTGTTTTTTGCTCACATCTATAATTATTTGTAGTTTCTTGAAAAATTTCGGAGTGCGTTTTCATATCGTTGGAGAAAATCATTTAGTTCTACTATTGATAAAATTACTTCTTTACGAGAAACCCACTTTACATCGCAACTAATTCCCCTTCTTGGAAATTTGAAATGAGCCTCCCAATAACCTCTTTGTGTGAAATTATTTGAGAATTGAAAATAAAACTCAGCTATTTGTCATCATATGAATATGATCTACAAATCTACCCACTTATCCTGAAAAACAAACTGGACTAGACAATATTTTTTAAGTTCATCTTATATATTTTATTTTTGAAAGTGAAATTTATAATTTTAATAACTTATTAATTTATCGATAAAATAATCCTTCACTAAATTGATAGAATTTAACAGCACGAAGCAATTAATTTATTGAAATTTTACGGTAGACAACACGATATTCTGTCTGTTGTACATTGTTCTCCTTCATCCAATACTTCAATATTGGAATAGAGGTTGAAGGAATATTAGAACTTTACAGGAGTCACTTCTCTCATAGACCATACTATATTAGGGAATTTTTGGTTGATCTAGTTGTATTAGGTATAATACAAATAAAGTGAAAGTTGGGGTGTTTATGTGAGCTAGAGAGATCAAAATCGTGCAGAGCTCGCCTAAAACCACAAATGGTCGTTCAAGCACCGCTTTGGTCATAAGGTTGATCTTAGGGATGGAAGTAGAGAAAGAATGAGAGATACTAGTGGTGATGCGATTTTAGGTGGTGTCTTTGAACTGTAAATATCAAGTTCTTAGACTTTGCTGTACTAATATGAGAATTCTCTATTTTGCTGAAGAATACTTGTTGCAAGACGCCCCATGAATAAGTTAACTTGCTTATTTATAGTAGTAGTAGCACACAGTTCTCCCGTAAGAAGTGAAAAACGTGTATAAAATAGAAGAATCGAGAAGATGTAGAAACGTGGTAAATTCTTTTCGCGATACTAGGAAGACTAATTATTACATGTTCACTTATCCCTTCATTCTATAAACGTCTATCACGACTTAGTTTCTTTCTCTTATGAGTGTGAGTTGGCATACCGCATTTGTCATAAACCGCCATGTTAGATCAATGCTAGGGTGTCCCCACCAAGCATTGATATGTCAAGTTTAGTTTTAGAACTCAGAGTCGCTTGATTTTATTACTAAAGTCAGCTTTATTAGGTTAGACTAGGAACATATAAATGTTGAGACTTGCTCTTGTTACTCACGAAGAACTGGAAGACGTATCGACAACAACGAAAACATAATCATTCAGTTCGAGGTTAATAACTATTGACTTGATTTGTTTTATTTCTATTATTTGTTCTTTCAAGTCAGTATTTATTAAAAACATAACATACAATGTAAAAAAGAAATTACAATGACTTTAGCATTGGTAATTTGGTAATTATACTATGATCAAAGTATCATTAAGGAATGATACACTAATTGTTCCATAATTTGAGTATATAGAGTTACAAAGTATAGTTTATTAATGGACTTCGTATTATTGTCATTGCACTAATTGGTAATTCGTTATTATTCACTGTGTTGAACTTCGGATGAAGCAATACCTTGGAATTATGTTTAAAATTAATTTCAATTATACAATTTATGGAAGTAGACTTGCTAAACTTATTTCTTAGTTGAAAATTTGATTCAAGGATATGTTCTAAGGACCGATCCCTAATATGGATTTATTCTAAGAACCGATTCCTATGAAGGATCTAAACTAGGCTCTATCCTTACTAAGGATTTAAACTAGAGACGATCCTAAGGATCTAACTCTGAACCGATCCCTGGCAAGGATCTAAGTTAAGACTAATCCTAATATGTCTGACCAAAATTTGGACTTTCGATATATATCAGTTATCTTCAGGTTTCTGCATACATCGAGGTGTTCATGGATTAGAGTGGGAATGTTCATAAATGTCGACATAATGATTTGGACATGCTAAACTCTAATACCTTAATGTTCAAGTATTTTCCTTTGATACTCAAAGGCATGATCTTGAAACAAAATTTTCAATATCTTTTTAGATATCGAAAGGTTTTACCTATTCACCACCCACACTTTTCCTATTTAACACTCACCTTAATTTCCACCCATGATTATCCTATTTACCACCCACATAATTTTTGATATCTCCTAATTACTACTCATTGACTTTTTATTTACACCCAGTGACTAGAACCACCCAAAAACTAAACACTTAGATAACTCAGACGTTCCAAAATCAATTCTTCTTCTTCTTCTTCATCTCCTTGCACCCGCCGACCAACACCTCTCTTCTCCGTCTCCACTAACCCGCCACCACCTTCAATCGCCTCTTTTTTCTTTTCTATTTCTTGATCTTGTTCAAGATGCCACCAAAGAAACAAGAGATTTCTATAAAAAAAAATCAAAGCCAAAAAAGAGGTAAAAACTAAACCTAATTTTTCTGAATTTATGCATGTGTGATTGTTGTATTTAAATTCGCTTTAACTGTTTTAATCGTGATGAAGAACTAGTAATCGACATTGGGTCGACTTGTTTTACATTGATTCATTGATTTATTGGATACTGAGGACTGCAATTTTTTTGCCTTATTGTTTGAGTGTAAAAACTGGTTCTGCTGTTTTTTGGTAAATTTGGGTGTGTTGATGAGAAATGAATTAGTACCCTAAACAAATGCACTGCACGGGAGTACTTTTAGATTCGAGAGATCAATCTGTAAGACTCTGGCCTAAACCAAGAAATGGTCGTTCCGGATTCAATTCGGTCAAAAAGTAAAGGAGAAGGGTTGATCTTAGGGAGGGAAGCGAAGAAGGTGTTTAAGATCAGAATGTTGAATAATGAAGGTGTGCCTTTTTTATGACTTGTATCAGAATATGGTTTCTGGATACTTGTGTTGATAACACTTGTGTTGTTTTTTGTTGAAATAGGTTGAAATCTTATTTATACAAGTCATCGAGCGCACTCCTGATCTCGTAGGAAGTGGAAGAAGTTAAGTAGTGGAGAAGTGGGGTTGTGTAAAAAGTGGTGATCACCACGTTTCCATTATGTAGGAAGACCGGTCACACTTTCACCCATTACTCTCATCACTGTTAACCATCCGTGCTTTCCTAACACTTTCTCGTAATGGGCGCGTTGCACGCCTCCCGCTGTAAACCGCCAGACCAATACCCTGGTGAGCATTCCCCAGTTTGTGACATGTTTGATTTCTCGAGTAAATGGGTCAAGTCGCGAGACTTGCCGCTAAAAGCAGCACGTAGTGCTTCTTAGGTCAAACAATAAAATTGTTCGTGAAATCAGTATTTATGAATCATCATTTATAATCGATGCGTATAAAGCATTGTTTATAGTCGATGTGCGTAAAGCATCATTGTTTTAAAGATCGCCTAAATTAGTCGCGAGTCGACCGTCTTAAAAGAAGAGCGTGACCGGGCACCTTTGGGCGATCGTTTGGTAGCTCTAGGGGTGAGCTACTGCTTGGTCGATCACTCCCTGTAGGCGAGTGGCGGATGGTAGCCATTCTAAAATCCTACCGGTTGATCTAAATTGGATCTGGATCGCTCAAATTGGCTAGCCAAGTTGAATGGCCGAGATGATTTGCGGTAGTTAATGACTGCTGTTGAGGCAGCACGAAGGGCCATCTTTGGGTGATCGTTTGAGGATCACATGTGCTAGTTATAGCTTGGCCGATTGCTCCTCATGGGAGGGGGGTGGCCGGTGATCACAGTGTCGCCCTATCGGTTATCTAACATCTGATCTAAACCGTCCGACCAAGCTAGCGAAGTTGGATGGACGAGATGGTTTGCGGCAACTATTTGCTGCCGTTGATCCAAATTAGGGTTTGGAAACCGTGTGGCCAACCCTAGTTTGGATGATCGAATAGAAGCGCTGAGCGCTAGTTTGAGAAGGCCAATCAGCCATGTGCAAAGACGGGCCGCTGGTGCATACTGACATCTCTTGGACCATCTAAAATTAGATCGAAGCCATTCGATTTGGATGGAGAAGATGGGAGGTCATGATCGATTTGCGACAGCAACATACTGCCGCAAACACAAATTAGGGTTTCAAAGCAGCTCCGCCCGCGCTAGTTCGATCGAATGGTTTGATGCGTCATTGAATTTCCATGAGCAAGTCAATCGACTGTGAAGGAAATTGGGCCGCCGGTGAATACAATTACATCTCTTTGATCGTTCAAGATGCGATCTAAGCCGTCCAACTAGGCCGGCTAACTTGGACGGATGCGATGGGTTTTGAGACCCTTTTTGTCTGTCTTAGCTCGTTTGAGCTTGTTTTTCCAATATCGCGATCACCCACATTAGGGTTAATCGTTCGAAGGCGCTGCGGATGTACTAGATGGGATCCGTTCGGTCGGGATGCTAGTGGGTCCGCCGGTGGTCATCGTGATGATTGCCTAATTCTTCCAGGAGTAGGCTAGGCTTGTTGAATTGCGTGGCCAAATTGTGTGGCCGTGATTTATTTATTTTTGAGACTGATATAAACAGTCTAGATTTTCCTTAAGGAATTTAAACGCGTTCGATCGCGCTATCTTTTAATCAAAAAGTGTGTAAACACGCTAATCTCTTTATCAAAGAGTGGTGTAGCCTACGTGAGTGTTTTCATGCAGGTCTCAATACTGACACTTCGGGAGATTCATGCTACTCCGCTGCGAGTGAACATTTAATCGTCATGTCATGCCAATATTGAGAGTTCGGCTGGGAACATAGCATAGGAAAATACCAGGCAGGTCATGCATTAGTGAATAATGCAATAAGTTAAAATTTATAGAATATCTGGGATTGTTGCTTCACGCACCATTCTGGATAAATTTCGTAAATATGTTTAATTGCTCAATACATATGTAAGTGAAAAGGTTTATGCACTCATCACTTTCAAATGGCTTTTGTTCCTTTGCAGGATGACAGCGCGTTAAATACAGGGTTTTACAATTTTAGCCTTGAACTAAAAAACCACCATCAACATTAAGTCTCATGCTTAGCACGTAATAGCGACGTTGTTGCGGGGTAAGCACTAGATGTTAACAGTCTGGAGATAAATGATTAAGTCAAAGTGAATAAACGTTACCAGGGAAGTGGCAGCTGTCTCGAAACAGTAACTCAGGACACCATACCACGATTGCACCTCTCGGGTATGTTGATTACGGTCCAGCCACACTAGCGAGCATGTTCTGTTAGGATTTCGAGTCTAACTATCTTCTCCCGGCTTTAACTAGGGTTTCAACAAGAAGCACGACTTGGTTGGCGTTGAATCCTTGTCTATCGGATCAGTCCTGTTGAGATTGTTTAGCGTCCGCCTCTTTTTAGGGTTTCTACAGTGTATATACATATGCATGTGAAATTAAACCATCCTTCTCAATTTGGAATAAGACTCCCTTGATGAATCCCCATCCTTTTCATCATGTCAGACAAAAGTGGGTCATCTTCTTCGTCTCGGTCAGATCTTTCTACCAAACACAGACGACTTGTATCCAGAGTATGACTTTAAACATCTCTTGATTTTGAAGTGATAATTCTTACTTTGCTTTTGACGACTAATCATCATCATATTATTTTTAGAGTGGACGAATCTCTGAGCCTCATGACAATTCCCCTGTCCGGATCCTCCAAGTTAAGAAGATCATATCGGTACATTTTTCACTGGTGAACAGGTATTCATTTTCCATGGCCCGTAAGTAATAATAATAAATTTTTTTTGTAGAGGTACCCGGTTGGAACATGCGTATCAGTGGTTGACGATGATGATCCGACCACTCCTCTTCCTTCAAGTTCAAACACGCCTACTGGTGCAGACCTGGAAGACGCTGACTTGGGTGTCTTCTCCTACGAGTACCCCAATGCAGGTTTGCCGTTTGATATTCACATGAAGTGTTTATCTTCTAGTTACCGGACTGTTGGTGAATTCCTGGTACAGAAGGAGTTTGTGCCCTTGTACACGAAAATATGGAAGAAGTACTGCCACATCGCTACCAGGAATGTAGTGCGACATTGTTCGTCGGCTTTGGTCACTACGGTGAACTATCTTCTGCCCATGGTTGCAGAGATGGAAAGTACATCCATCCGTGATGTTGCTGAATCAACTGTTGAAAAGTGGGAGAACATGGTATCTACCTGTGAATCCATGAATTTCAACGTGAGCTGGTTGCGGCAGCGCATTGATATTATCAAAGTTGATCGAGCTGGTATCATCGCCAATGTTGTTCCTGCTGCGAAAGTTATCTTGGAAGAGGCGATCAAGAATTTGAAGAGTATGACTGAAAGGTATCAGGATAGGCTGAAAATGATGCTTTCAAGGAACTACAACTTGTTGGATGGCCTTTTCTGAGCCAAACTTATGTTTTATTATTTTTTGAATAAGTAGGCATGAGAACGTTTGATCGTTCTCCTTTTGTTTTAGGTCTTGAACATTGTTTTTGGAAAATGAATTGCATTGGGTTTTGGTAAACGAATGGAGTTTACATTAATAGGCTTTAACTAATGAAGAACTTGATAACTCAGATATGAGAAGAATAAAAAAATGCCTGATTGTAGTGTCGTGAGGCTGCGAGGGGCGGAATAATGGTCATGCGTAGTATGCCTTGAGCCACTTTCCATTGATGACTGCTTCCCATTTACCTTCATCCTCTTTGACGATCTTGTAGTAGCCACTGTTATAAGCCTTGGTGATCACGTAGGGACCCTCCCATTTTGGATAAAACTTTGGTGCGGACATGTCTTGCTGAATGTGCTTATCATTCTTTAACACCAGATCTCCTATTTTAAAAACTCATGGTTTCACAGCTTTATCGTACGCTCTTGAGATCCTATTTCTATACGCTTGGGCGTGTTCTTCCGCTTTAACTCTCCTGGAGTCCAGAGTATCTAACTCGCAATTCTGGAACTCAATGCTTCGGCCTCATTCCATTGGACTCCGCTTGCTGCTACAATCCTAGCTGATGGGATTTTAATCTCTGCTGGGAGAATTGCGTCTACGCCATAGACAAGCGAATAAGGAGAAACTCCAGTAGAGCTCCTAGGAGCTGCCCGATATGCCCACGGCGCAATTGGCAGTTGTTCGTGCCACGTCCTTGGATTATTGTGCACTGTTCGACTGAGAATTCGAATCAGAGTTTTATTGGTGCTTTCGTCTTGCCCATTCCCTTGAGGGTAGTAAGGAGTGGAGAAGACCTGTTGAACTCCATATTCTTCAAGCAATTCCTGTACTTGTTTGTTAGTGAATGGAGTACCGTTATCAGTAATGATGTGCTTAGGTACACCAAACCGGCAAATGATGTATTCCTTAATGAATGTTGCGGTTGTTGCTCCAGTGGTTCCTCGAAGAGGAATAGCTTCAACCCATTTGGTAAAGTATTTCGTCGCAGTTATGATATACTCATGCTGTTTCGATGATGTCGGATTGATTTTCCCAATAATATCAAGTCCCAAGCTATAGAAAGGCCACGGGCTACTTACCGAATGAAGGGGAGTACAAGGCGTGTGGATGAGATTCCCGTGAATCTGATATTTATGACATTTATGAACAAACGCCGCTGCATCATCCTCCATAGTTGGCCAGTAATACTTCTCGTGCACTTGAAGGAATAACTTCTTCTTCCCTTGGTGTTCACCTTCATGTGTTTCTTTCAACATAGTCGGGATTTCAGATTTTGCCAAACATCGTAGTAGATTGCCTCCAAAAAATTTGCGGTATAGGATTCCTTCATGAAATACGAATCTTTTGGCCTTTTGCTTCATCTTGGATGCATCCTTCTTGTTGGCAGGTAGCACACCGTCACGAAAATAGTTGATGTATGGTTCTCGCCAGTCCCTAGTGTAACCAACGTTAAAGACCTCTAATTGATGTGGTGGTTCTTGACAACTGGAGCAAGAACCCTGGAGTGATCGAGATTGGGTCTCCATATCCGACCAGTAGTAGCCAAGGCGTTGAAGACGTCGGTAAAGAGTCACCACTAACGTTTGTCCACAGATCTCGCCGTGAATACGATTAAGTTGTAGTTGTGCTTCTTCATCTCCGAAACATCTTGACAGGGATCCATCTGGGTTTAGGTGGTATAGCACTCCGTGGAGCATGAAGAAGTTTTGTAGGATTTTGAGACTAAACTTTCCCTGGGAAAGCGAACTATTAAGTTCTTGAATAATCGGAGTTCTCCAATCGCTGGCTTCAGTATCTTTGGACTGTAAAAGCCACGTAGATTCCACGGTCCGCCTCCTCACTGTCAACGTTTCTTCCATACTTTCGAATTGCAGTTTTGAGGCTAATGTAGCTAAAGCAATCGGCGTGTTTGTTGTTATTGCGACCGATATGAGTTATAGTTGCATCAGCAAAGTAGTTTAATAGCTTTTGCGCCTCAGATCTATAGGGGGCCAGTGTTACCTCTTTGAGCGAGTATACTCCATTCATCTGATTGACCAGTAGTTTAGAGTCGCCTCTTACTTCTAGATGTGTGGCTCCTGCTTGTTTGGCTAGCAACAATCCTATGAGGAAAGCTTCGTATTCTGCTGAATTGTTGGTGCACTGAAAGTCCAGCTTGAAAGAATGCGAAAAGACTTCACCAGTTGGAGATACTAGAACTACACCTGCTCCTACGGTATTACTGCTAAGGGTAGCAGATCCATAAAAATACAGTAGCCACGCTTCATCTTTGACAAAAGAGATTTATGGAAACTCCCCAGGGAGATCTTCATGTAGTGCAGTAGTACCTTCTCCCGGGAATGCTACTAGTAGATCTGCTACTGCTTGTCCTTTAATAGCCCGCGGAGGAGTGCATGTTATATCGAGCTCCGACATTTGGAGTAACCACTTGGTCGGCCTGCCTATCAAGGATGGTTTTGAGATCAAGAACTTGACGGGATTAACTTTAGCTATTAGCACTACTTTGTTTGACAGCAAATAGTGTCTGAATTTCCGAATAGCGTGAATTAGAGCTAGACACGCTTTTTCTGCCTTAGGATACCTGAGTTCAGCATCTCTTAAAGTACGACTGAAGTAGTATATAGGGTGTTCAATCCCTTCAACATCTTCTTGACAAAGGAGGGCACCAATAGCAGTATCGCTGGAAGCAGTGTAGAGGCACAACGGTCTCCCTTTTATGGGAGATTTCATAATGGCCGGTGATGACAATATTTGCTGAATCTTCCGAAAGGATTCTTGTTGCTGCGTGGCCCAAACAAAGCTTGCTCATTTTTTCAGCAAGGGGGTGAATGAAGCGATAAGCTGGGCTAATCCAGGTATAAAACGCCGAATGTAGTTTACCTTGCCCATGAAGCTCTGGAGTTCTTTCACAGTTTGTGGAGGAGGCATCGTGAGGATGGCTTGAGTCTTGTCCAGATCTACCTTGATTCCTTCAGCAGTTACTTGAAATCCCAGAAATTTGCCAGAAGAGACCCCAAAAGCACATTTCAAAGGGTTCATCTTTAGCTTGTATTCACGGCACCTTTCGAACACTTGTCGCAAAACGTCTGTGTGAGCCGCTCGATTTTTTGATTTGACTATTATATCATCTACATAATCTTCAACTTGCTTGTGCATCATATCATGGAAGATCACGGTCATGGCGCGTTGGTAGGTAGCACCAGCATTTTTTAAACCAAAGGGCATCACAGTATAATAAAAGTTTTCGATAGGGGTTCGAAAAGCTGTCTTACTTGCGTCATGATCATACATATTTATCTGGTTGTATCCGATGTATCCATCCATGGAGGAGAACATGCCATGTCCGCTGGTAGTGTCTACTAGCATGTCGATGTTGGGAAGGGGAAAATCGTCTTTGGGGCAGCATTTGTTCAGATCTCTGAAATCAACGCAGCACCTAATTTGACCATTCTTCTTCTTGATAGGAACCACGTTGGCTAACCAGGTAGGATGGTGAATGGGTTTGATGAAGCCGGCAGCTAGTAGCTTATGAATCTCGGTCTTGATTTGTTCTTCCACGTCGTGTCTGAACTGCCTTGGAGATTGTTTAACTGGCTTGGATCCAGGTATTATGTGTAGATGATGAGTGACCAGTTTTTCATTCAGGACGGGCATTTCCTCATACGTCCATGCAAATATGTCTTGATACTCGAGAAGATTCATGAGCTTTGTGCGTTCGTCTGCACATAGATTCGAACTGATGGAAATAGGTCTTCGAGATTCTTCATCCCCGATGTTGATGATTTCGAGTTCATCAGTTGTGGAGTCAGTGTCGTCCTGTAACTGTCGTGGAGCATCTTGTACTTCTTCTTGCAGCCTGTCGTTGTTGTTGCATTTTATTAGGCGGAGAGACTGGGTGACAGTCTCCCCTGCTAATTGCTAACAGCGGCTCCAGTATATAGTTTTCCCTTTCTGGTCACGACTCGCAACAAAGATCCGTTCCCTCTTAGTATGGAGATGAGCTGAGCCTTCGCTTGACGAAGAAGAATTAATGCGTCCTGTCAGCAGAGACGTGCCGCGAGATTTGGTCTCTCTGTTCAGTGATACGAGCCGGTATTCCTCCACGATCAACGCCCACGTGGGGAGTGGAGTGCAGTAAACTTTGCTTGATGAATCTTGTGAATTCTCCTTTGGCTCAAACAGTTCTACGCCACAAATCGGTGCATAAGGAGACAATGACGTAGGAATGCGAACAACTTCTTTATTCAACATATTTTTCAGGCATTGGTGATACGTTGAGGGGACAATCTTATTATCATGAAGCCATGGTCTCCCTAGTATCATGTGGTAGTCTGGATTCTTCTCTATTACTTCGAACTTTACTTTCGACTGGACAGGTCCTACTGATATATTCAAATTAACATACCCATACGTGCTGGTTTGGTTTCCTTCGAAGTACATCATCATGGTAGGCTGCCGTACGATTTTGTTTGGTCGAGCCTTGGCTGTCCTGAGAGTTTTAAGAGTAATGACATTCGAGGATGCTCCCGTGTCGATAAGAGCCCTTTTGAATTCTGAATCCTTGATGCGTGCAGTAACATGCAGGGCTCTGTTGTGACCTTCTTCTGTCATCATGTTGTCTTCAATAAATGTAACATTATTTATGGACATCTCTCATATTTTTAAGGTTTGATTGCGCGAAGGAGCCAAACGTGCGTCTAGAGCTATCTAATTGATTGCAGCAAACGTCTCTGCTCGTTGATCCTTTGAGAGGTGTAGAAGTTCACACAAATTTTCCACTAAAGAAGCCGCTTCCTGGTCCACTGGCCGCTGGTTGGTGGCGAAGCTGTTGACTTGAGGACGATCATCGGTTGAAGAGTTAACCCTCAGTGTTGGAATCTCCGGAGCAGATAAGCCGCCCAAATCCGATGTCAGCTTGACGAGAAAGTTGATTATGTTGTCTATCGTCTCTTTTATCATGTCGATGTTCCTCGTGTGTATTTCCTTTACTCGAGCTAATTCTATTAGGGTCGGAATTTCTCCTGTGCGATCAAATAGAGCGTTGGGAGGAGGAGCATCATCGTTTGAAGGATTCTGCTCGGAGTTTGGAGTGGTTGAATTGATCCTAAGACCAACCATATTTAATTTGAGAAAATTGAAACGAGATTGAAAATTGATCTTGCAACCGAGAGATTAATCTCCCACTTTGGTAGCCAGTTGATTGAGGGTAAAAACTAGTTTTTCTGTTTTTTGGTAAATTTGGGTGTGTTGATGAGAAATGAATTAGTACCCTAAACAAATGCACTGCATGGTAGTACTTTTAGATTCAAGAGATCAATCTGTAAGACTCTGTCCTAAACCAAGAAATGGCCGTTCCAGATTCAATTCGGTCACAAAGTGAAGGAAAAGGGTTGATCTTAGGGAGGGAAGCGAAGAAGGTGTTTGAGATCCGAATGTTGAATAATGAAGGTGTGGCTTTTTTATGACTTGTATCAGAATATGGTTTATGGATACTTGTGTTGATAACACTTGTGTTGTTTTTTGTTGAAATAGGTTGAAATCTTATTTATACAAGTCATCGAGCGCACTCCTGATCTCATAGGAAGTGGAGGAAGTTAAGTAGTGGAGAAGTGGGGTTGTGTAAAAAGTGGTGATCACCACGTTTCCATTATGTAGGAAGACCGGTCACACTTTCACCCATTACTCTCATCACTGTTAACCATCCGTGCTTTCCTGACACTTTCTCGTAATGGGCGCGTTGCACGCCGCCCGCTGTAAACCGCCAGACCAATACCCTGGTGAGCATCCCCCAGTTTGTGACATGTTTGATGTCTCGAGTAAATGGGTCAAGTCGCGAGACTTGCCGCTAAAAGCAGCACGTAGTGCTTCTTAGGTCAAACAATAAAATTGTTCGTGAAATCAGTGTTTATGAATCATCGTTTATAATCGATCCGTATAAAGCATTGTTTATAGTCGATGTGCGTAAAGCATCATTGTTTTAAAGATCGCCTAAATTAGTCGCGATTCGACCGTCTTAAAAGAAGAGCATGACCGGGCACCTTTGGGCGATCGTTTGGTAGCTCTAGGGGTGAGCTACTGCTTGGTCGATCACTCCCTGTAGGCGAGTAGCGGATGGTAGCCATTCTAAAATCCTACCGGTTGATCTAAATTGGATCAGGATCGCTCAAATTGGCTAGCCAAGTTGAATGTCCGAGATGATTTGCGGCAGTTAATGACTGCTGTTGAGGCATCACGAAGGGTGATCGTTTGAGGATCACATGGGCTAGTTATAGCTTGGTCGATTGCTCCTCATGGGAGGGGGTGGCCGGTGATCACAGTGTCGCTCTATCGGTTATCTAACATCTGATCTAAACCGTCCGACCAAGCTAGAGAAGTTGGATTGATGTGATGGTTTGCGGCAGCTATTTGCTACCGTTGATCCAAATTAGGGTTTGGAAACCGTGTGGCCAACCCTAGTTTGGCTGATGGAATGAAAGCGCTGGGCGCTAGTTTGAGAAGGCCAATCAGCCATATGCAAAGACGGGCCGCTGGTGTGCACGTTGACATCTCTTGGGCCATCTAAAATTAGATCTAATCCATTCGATTTGGCTGGCGAAGATGGGCGGTCATGATCGATTTGCGATAGCAACATACTGCCGCAAACACAAATTAGGGTTTCAAAGCAGCTCCGCCCGCGCTAGTTCGATCGAATGGTTTGATGCGTCATTGACTTTCCATGATCAAGTCGATCCACTGGGAAGGAAATATGGACGCCAGTGAACACATTGACATCTCTTTGATCGTTCGAGATGCGATCTAAGCCGTCTAACTAGGTCGTCTAACTTGGACGGATGCGATGAGTTTTGAGACCCTTTTTGTCGGTCTTAGCTCGTTTGAGCTTGTTTTGCCAATATCGCTATCACCCACATTAGGGTTAATCGTTCGAAGGTGCTGCGGATGTACTAGATGGGATCCGTTCGGTCGGGATGCTAGTGGGCCCGTCGGCGGTCATCGTGATGATTGCCTAATTCTTCCAGGAGTAGGCTAGGCTTGTTGAATTGCGTGGCCAAATTGTGTGGCCGTGATTTTTTTTTTGAGACTGACACAAACAGTCTAGATTTTCTTTAAGGAATTTAAACGCGTTCGATCGCGCTATCTTTTAATCAAAAAGTGTGTAAACACGCTAATCTCTTTATCAGAGAGTGGTGTAGCCTACGTGAGTGTTTTCATGCAGGTCTCAATACTGACACTTCGGGAGATTCATGCTACTCCGCTGCGAGTGAACATTTAATCGTCATGCCATGCCAATGTTGAGAGTTCGGCTGGGAACATAGCATAGGAAAATACCAGGCAGGTCATGCATTAGTGAATAATACAATAAGTTAAAATTTACAGAATATCTGGGATTGTTGCTTCACACACCATTCTGGATAAATTTCGTAAATATGTTGAATTGCTCAATACATATGTAAGTGAAAAGGTTTATGCACTCATCACTTTCAAATAGCTTTTGTTCCTTTGCAGGATGACAGCGCAATAAATATAGGGTTTTACAATTTTAACCTTAAACTAAAAAACCACCATCAACACTTATCATATGAACTGGTCGTCACATTTTGGACGACTTTAGATGTTAATTAAGCTAAAGATTATAGTTAGTCATATTGTGTGATAATGAATTGGGCATTTACTATTCCCATTACAACCGTTATTATCTTCATGAATTTAAGTGTAAGTACAGGGAACTAAATCAAAGAAATTTAGGGTTCAGGAATTTAGAAGATTGAATAGTAACACTATTGGTTAGTCATTTGATAGTACCACTGTTGGTTAGTCATTTGTTGATAGTACCATTGTTGGTTATTCAGTAGTTAATTTTATGGTTATGAGTTTGTAGTCCACATTGTTGTGAAAAATGAGTGGGGAAATCCAACACGAGGAAAAGATGGATGATTACGAGTATAAACACAACATAACAAGTTCTGAGAGGAAAATTCATTTACAAATGAATCAAATTCATGGTGAAATCCCACTATTTCTTGGCTAATTCGGTATATTGAGCCTATGAGTTTGGTGCTGAAAAACTAATTACAAAATGCCTAAAAACCATGATGGTCGTCGTCCTAATTTGACAAAAGGTGACTGTTTTGCATTTTGATATAAATCCTGCACATAGAAGTATCATATTTGTGATGAATTTTTCTCTCCAAAATAGTAGATATAGTGGAAACTATAGACTAAGATAGGTTACACTAGTTGCATTTATTATCCTTTTCGTCCCTTATGTGCTTCTACTCTTGATAGAGTTTGAAATAATTCATTGCCGTCCATCTTTCTCGTGTTTTTTTTTGAAATAATTCATTGTCGTCCATTTATTCTTATGTCTTATTATTTTAGGAATAAACAAAACAATGCAGACTCTACTACCCCGTCTAGCTCATCTTCACCATTAGCTGATGTGGTTTCAAATGATATATATGGAGCTCCTCAGGATTCATCTTTATTAATCACTTATAAAGATCATATTGTAGATCGTATATGGAGCGGAGAGGTAACACTTTCGTAACTACTTATGTTTTACATAACAATATTTTTATTGAGTTTATTTAATTGTGAAACATAAAATGATTATTATGTAGAAACCAACGAGAGTTTTGTCTGTACCCAATCATGCTAGAACCCACTATGAGTGGAAAATTGAATCGTGTGAATTCATGGAAGCTTTAGAATTACCATAGAAATGAGTTGTTGGCCGAATTTGGGGAGATCAGTCAAGAACCATCTCAATCTCTAACGAATCCAGACGAGAATAGCCAATATGTTGCTGAAAGCGAAGATATCGAACAAAGGGGAGTTCGAAGATCCACAAGACCACATAAACCAATTCAAAGAGATGTATCACTTGTTTATAAGAGGAAAAGAAATACCAAATAGATATAGTTGATTACTGTTTGCATGTGGATTAGTTCGGCTTTTAATTTTAATTTTCTTTAATCAGTTAATTGTTCTTAGTTATATTTCAGAATGGTTTCGTTAACTGCTCTTAATTATACTTCAGAATGGTTTCGTTAACTGTTGTTAATAATATTTTCTTTTACAATGGTTCCAAGTCCTCAGTGTGTTGATTACAATTGTTTGTTATAGTCGTTCAGGTAGCAACTACTAAAATACAGAAGAAAAAGGTCTGATAGTAATGTTGAAAATAGATAGTCGTCAGATTCTGGACGACGTCGACCAGCTCTAGTCGTTAGTGTCTTAACGACTACATAATTTTTACTCTTATTTGAAATGAATAAAAAAAAAAGTACTGATCATTGACTCATTATCTTAAAAAATTAAATAGTATGTCAACAAATAAAATAACCTCATTAGTCTAAATTTTTTAAAACTAACTACAAGAACAATTGTAGAGTTATACCAAATTTTAATGAATGATTACTGGTTTTTCAGGTTGTGGCTCTTTGAAGTTCATCCTTTTTTTGAATACCTTTATCTTTTCGTCATATTTATTTGGCCAGACTTTGGCATCTTCATATGTATTCTGAACCCACATGCTGCAAGGAGGTATAGGAGCACTTGACTTTAACTTCATTGGAACAAAATTGTCTCCTCCAACAAAAGCCATCACTATAACTCTATGTTTCTTACCTTTGATTGGCCCATGCCTCGAAGGTAAGAAGGTTGCACACATATCTTGTGAAAGCCAAATAAGAACATTGCGGAATGTTTGCGCCGCCACAAGACCATCTTCCGGCATTTTGAACCATTTATGAATGTTCATTTCTTCTCCATCACCAAACCTCAATCTTTTGAGCATGTTGGTGTATGTTTCCTCGGAGTACAAGACTTTCTCATAAAACGTCTTGTTATTAAAAACTTCTGCATGCATATTATGATGGATAGTACGGTAATCATCATGACAATAAAGGCCTAGTTGGAAAGCAATAGTATGGAAACCACAATGACCATCTGGGGAAACATGTTGAGTTCCTTCTATGTAGAATTGCATAGCTTCTGGCAGTTGTGACACATAGCTTGGATTAGGTAAACTCCACTATTCAGGTCGAGGTTCACGCCACCTCTGCAGTTGCCAATAATCTTCATCCATTTCGAGTTTATCTTCCGCAAAGAAGTCTTCTTCTTCCCCTTCTTCTTCTTCATCTTCTAGAATTGGATTTCCCTCTTCTTGGTTGTTTCTTATTGGTTCAACATCATAAATAATAACATCATGGTTTGGTTCCTCATCCAAGTGATCCACGGTAAAATCTATAATTTTTCTTGAAGTATCTGTGGCTCTGACCTCTTCTTGACTCGTAGAGTCTTCCTTATTTTCCACCATGTTATCGACATGAATCTTTTCATTATTGCTTGTACCTTCAACTGTGGTATGTGTTCTTGCCTTCTTTTGCTCCCAATATTGAGTATTTTTTTTTAGTATATTTCCTTTTCAGTTTGGGCCCTTGGGTTTCAATCTTTCCTTGTTCTTCTTGAGTTTGATTGTTCCCATGTTTTGCTGGAAATACCTTTGAGTCGATTCAAGAAAACAATGTTAGTATTCAAGTAAACAATATAAACTATACAAATATGTAGTGGTATTATCTAATACAGTAAGAGGTAATATTTGTAATTGCTTTGAAGGAATACCTTATTTGATAAATCAGCACGTTCATGCCGAGAAAGATCTCTGTGTGTAGAGTTATCTCTTTTCTTCTCAGCAGCTGTTTTTCTTCCTTTGACTCGAAAAGGTGCTGGTGGTTCCTGAAAATTATTCTTGTCTTGTTGTGCAAGCTCTGTTATAAAACTCGACACCCTTTCATTGATTCGACTCTTCTCTGGTTCAGTAGATTGTTCCCACTTTTTTCTTAGAATCTCTAGTTGTGGTAGATAATCAAACACAATATCACGAGATACATGTGGTACTAAATTGATCTGCCTCCATTGTGAGTCGATAGAAGAAAGTGGAATGGGTCTGCCCTGTTTGCAATATTCACTTATCATATGGGCACAAGGTAGGCCATGTGTCTTGTACAAAATGCATCCACAGAAGTTCTCAGCAATACTTCTCGACTTTTCCAATCTTCTTATTTCATAAATGATAAAATCTAATGCATATTGTGAGACATGGTGATGCAGACCCTTGAAGTCATCGATTTTGTGCTCATGCTTGATGAAAGTCAAACTTTGTTGAAGTTTGGCTTTGATAGTCACAAGTTGAGATTCATGCATCTTGTGCATTTGTTGCCAACACTCAATAAACCCACCTTGACTATTTTTCAAGAATCTCTTTAAGACGCTATGTGCACCTTCCACACGATTAGAAGTTCGGATTCCAAAATGTTTCACTTCATTAGTCCATGCATATGCGAAAAATTCTTTATTGACAAGTACTGTCTCAAAAACTTATTTAATTACTTCAGGATACCGATTCTCATATTTACGCACAAAGGACTCCAAACCCATTTCAAAAAGAGATACAGTTTCCATCCTAAAAACGCACCCCCAATCATTTTCTAAATCCTTTAAAGGATCCTCCTCCTCTTCATCGTCTTTTTGATCAACTTTTCCCTGGCTTTTACTGATGGTGGTACTTTTCCCCTTATTTTTCTCTTTCTTTTTGAATTCTTCCACGATTTTCTTTTTCTTAGTTGCTTCGCGGAAATGAGAATAGACATTCTTTTGAATATTCCAAGTACATAATAACCTTCGTGCTTTGGGGAAAATAATACCAATACCATTAATCAATGCTTGTTCATTATCGGTGACAATAACCGAAGGCAAGTTTATTGGAGAGTAAAGCGATCTCAGATTTTGCAGGGCCCATTCGTAATTCTCTGTTAGCTCGGCACTCATGAATGCAAAAGCAATAGAAAATGTATTTCCCATAGATGTCATACCCGCCGCATGAAACAAAGGCATCTTCCACCTGTTTGTCTTGTATGTACAATCAATAATCACGATCAAAGGAAAACACTGAGCACATATTGTAGATTGGGGATTGGCCCAAAATATATCAGTCACCTCACTTGTATCAGGATTTCTCCTATTACTTGTTACATAATGGGCGTCATCGAGATATTTATGAAGTAGTTGCATTCTTTTCCTCCCAGCACCCTCACTTTGCCGATGCTTTTGGATGCAATTATCAATGGTATTCACAGTTGAATTATTGTCTTTGAATTTTTTCTTTAAAGAAACAAGAATCTGTCTAGGTGGCATACCATGTTCGTGGAAAGAAATAACAAATTTCTCTTCATCTTCTATTAATCTACCGACAAATGAATGTCCCATAAGAGTATCTAGATGAGAATGGTTATGGTGTCCAACTTTAACAACCAAATTCCATTTTGAAGCTGCTATACAAGTCGAACGCAATTTAAAGGGACATCCATCTTTTTTTGAGGCAGTTCCTTTTCTACATTTAGAAGGACTCACTGTATGTTTGCCTTTCTTATATTTCCCACATTTCTCGCATCCAAATACAATGAATGAACCTTGTCCACCTTGATTCTCATTCTTATTCGAAGACCTTGCAATCACAACAACCATATTGTTTTTTGTACCTATGTCGCGACACCATTCTATTACGGTTTCTCTTGAGTCAAATGTCTACACACAACAAGTAAAACATATATCAATGCTAGTATTACAAAACGACGAAAAGGATTGCTGATATAATATAACATATATTACCTTATCGGTATTAAAGTATGCAGTAGAATCGAATCCAACAACATTGATAGGTTCCGGTTCCTCCACATTATGTTGGTCCAGGACTCCTAAAACTACCTCATTCGATTTTCCTTCATCATTAATAATTTCTTCAATAGACTCGGGTTCAAAAGGACCTGTTAACTGGTTATGAAATACCTGTAACAAAAAAAAGAACCACAGTCGTTAGCTTTAGAGGAACCACAAAGTATTGTAGTCGTCCAGAAACTATGGTTAGGAAAAGCATGCAGTCGTCCGGATAAAGCATACTACTCCTTAACGTAGACGTCATTATCTGGACTACTGTGACTCCTTGTAGTCGTCCAGAAATATGAGACTAGCTCAACGAATTTAGATGAAAAAAAACAACAAAAACAAAACAAATACCTAGGGTATCGCTTATTTACCTCCAAATATTGTCCACTCAATGTGTTTTTAGTAGAATTGATATGCTCTTGTTGGATGTTGGACTCATCTAAAGTTTAGATATTTTTCCCTAGATTTTCGATAATGGAATCTCCATAATGATGGCTCAAAGATTAATCACTGATTAATCTTTCTAATTATCGATGCATTAAATGATTAAACATAAAGAAGTAAAGATTTTGGTGTATTATAATTAAATAGAATCCTAATTTGGGGTTTGTAGTTTTTTGTTTTAATGGTTTTTTAATAGAAAGAGAGATTAATGAAGAAGAAGACAAAATATAATAGTTATAGTCAAATTTGATTTGACTTTTGTAGGTGGCAATTAGGAAAAAGTAGAATTGAAAACTACTTTTACTTTAGAAATTGTAGGGTGGGTGTTAAATAGGAAAAGTGTGAGCGGTGAATAGGTAAAACCTATCGAAATTATATGCGTACCATATCACATAGATTTACATATCTCTAGTTATTATATTAGTAAAGTACATGGATGTGGGATTATATTAGTTGTCATCTATGAGTGTCGGTTTAATAGCTGGAATACAATTGCTATTTGTTAAGTTCATAAATAAATCTATATTGCATCCGTTGAAGATTTCCGGAGTTGATAATACCATGTATTTCAATCAAACCTTGGTCCCTCGATACACATCTTGATTGATCATATAGGAAGCAAACTTGTTAAGAGATATAAGTAACCTGATCAGGTGAAACATCATGTGTCGCATTCATTTAGATTTTTGTTTGGGATCAAGAAGTTTTTAGTAGCACCATATAGTGGGAAACTAAATCATATTGTTATTTTAGTTTTTCCATTAATTGATTTGATTAATAACTAATGTTATACCTATCCTTGATAATTTAAACTTGTTTGTTCTATAGTCATTCTTTTATAAAATAAGGCCACTCAAGTTTGTTTGAGGATATGATTATTACAGATCTCGTGATTCAATCTGTTGACAGACTTTTTGATCAATCAACGTTCACAAACTCTTTTATGTGTGTGTTAATCAATAGTAGAAACAAGTTGTTTGCGGCGGTTATGTTGAAGATTGAAAACTTGAAGACTTTTCTCTTTGGTTTATGATCTTTGTGAATTTTTTTTTTGCACATTTGATTCTCTGAGATCCCAACAAGTAGTTTATCTCAATAGACATAAGGCTTGTGTAAAGATCGAACAAACTGTGTAATAATTGCTTCTTGTTGCTGAGTTGATTGGGTAAAGCTTGTTCACTGAGATTGATTACTTCGATAATCTTTGTCTTGGTTTGATATTTGACCAAAAGAGTTTATATTGATTAAATGGAAGATCCTTTTCTCTAATTTATATATGATATAGACATTGATTTGGGAGATTCATAAGTGAGTTGGTTACTGAAAAAGATTTAGTCCTTAGTTGTTTTGGTTACAATCCAAAGGAGTTGTGAGCGGAAGTCTTTTACAACAGTGAAGCAACTCAAGATATTGGACCCTGTCCTGGAATTCACGCATGTAGATCTGATTGGTTGTAAGCGCAGGGATACAGAAGGAACCGGGTAACAAAGGAGTGTTTGCTTGTCTCAACGTCCGAAGTTGCGATAGTCAATTTGTATAACGGCTTAATTCTGAGAGTATTTAAATTATATTGGACTAGGTTTCGAGGTTTCCTGCCAGGATTATTTTCTCATTAAAAAAATCTTGTGTGTCATGTCATTACTTTGCTTTACGAATTATAATTATTGTTATAGTTATGATTCAATAATTGCACTTGTACATTAATACACTTGGTAAATATCTCATAGTTTGTTCGGTTTCGAAGTCTACGTATTTACCAAGTACACCTTGTTTGAAATAATCTTTTGGCAGTTATTGTTTTTATAAGATTATATAAGGTGCATTTGCTTAGGTTGATATCAAAAATATTATGGTGTACTCAGTAATCTTTTCATTTCACGCCAGACCAAAACCCTAAAGAATATGCCCTCATGTGACATAATTGACGTCTCATAGAAATTCACAAATAGAGTCAATATGCTACTACTGTTGAGTAGACGAAGTTGTATAGGACTATTTGATCAAAAAGTTGAACCAAAATTCAACATGACGACTAATGGTTTATACTCAGAATTTCGAGTCTATTGAGCTTCGAGTCTTGTCAAGACTCAGTAGTGTTTAGAAATCCAAGTATAGTTCACTATTAATGCTAGTAAGTTTAAGTGATGCCAACTGTTGGCATTTGAGTACGCTAGGTACTCAGTGATATAACACTTCATGTCATTGACGCATGACCACGAAGGAGGACGATGCCAAATATTCATATATATGGTTGAGCTACTTAATTATTAAAAACCCGTAGCTCGGGTCATCAAATTAGAGTACCAACGGCTTACGACATCAAATGAACAGGTTCGAGCACGCACACAATGCATCATGTAAAGGTTAAAGGAGGATTCAAAAGAGGTAAGGCAACTCGTGTGCCATTAGCGCTGGCTTTCCAGAGCTGGAAGGCTAGACTGGTGCAATATGCACCAGTGATAAAAGAACATGCATGCCAAAATGTTGAGATAAGATAATATTGGTTTATATATCACAAGTGGAAAAGGAAGTCCCACCTGGGATGATAGGAGCTAGGAAACCCCTAGTGCTGGCTTGCTAACCAGCACTAGGGAATATCAGTATTTAGTTGTATATTGCACCTGTGCTGGGAATTTTGGAAATTTTGGTACAATATGCACCTGTGGTTACAGTATGCATGCCATCGTTAGGGAGTTGGCGGAGCTGGTGCAATGTGCACCAGTGGCGAAGTTAAGATAATGATGTTGATACCTTGTTTGTTGGCCTTAGCGCAATGAATTTGAATTCGATACATTTGTGCCTGTATTTCAAGTCGCATTAATATTAGCATTTGGCACCGGGGAATTCTATTACAGAATTACTATACTCGGGATAGATTCAAGTCGCTCTATATTAGCGAGAAATTCGTTTAGGAGCTTAATAATCATTCGAGAACGAAGTTAAGGAAAATAGTAGCGCAAGAGCATATTCTGAATATTTATTCTGTATAGTCAGAAAGTATGAGAAAAATTACAAAAAGCACCAGTAGTCCTCTGAAATTCCTATACTTATGAGAAATTTATTACGTTAGCAGATACCAAATTTTAATAAAACGTTATATATATACATGAAATATTGAGAGTTTAGATGGGTAAGGCTCTGGTGTATATGGAAATGTATATAAATGTAGAGAGGCTACAAGACCATCAAAGAGTACCCGTATCTATTATTAGAGCTTGTATTTTTATTTCTTTTTGCAGAGACATAATTTGCATACTACGTATATTTGATACATGACCAAAAATAATTTTATAGATTTTATATTTCTACTACGTGCAATAATTTTATGATTTTCTCATTCGTCAAAAATCCACCATCAACATTAGCCTATTCTTTTCATCACCTTTGCTCTAAGTACTCAAACTGATATATTCACCTTCTCATGTGCAAAGCATGTGCAGTAAAGAGGACCTTGAAGATAGTACGAGCATTATCTTTCCTAACAGTGTTGCATAAAGAACTTAAAACTCTCTAGGCTATGCGAGATTAAGTTGTTTCTATAAAAAGTGTTGTGAAGTGAATTTAGAAAAAAAAATTATGAGCTATGTGGGACCATAGTTCGCCGTCTTGGTATTATATTAGCCCTCAGAATATATAAAAGATACATCGATATCGGTAATGCTGACCGATACTAAGTATAATTAACCAAAACTACATACAGTAAAACTTTTGTATAAGAATATCCTAGGGACCACCAAAAAATATTCTTATATAAGGGTTATTCTGATGTCTACCTTGAATAGGCAAAATAATAAAATAAATCATATGTGTGAGTCCATCTATGTGCACCCCGTAGTTAACCGGGGTGCACATTCCGTACCCAGATAGTGGCTGATTTATAAACGGAGTTGTGTTTTCTTTTCTTTTTTGTTAATTTTTGTAAATAATATAATTTCAATTTCCAATTATATCACGAGTTTCTAAATTTCTCTTTCCTATAGTAAATCCCTAACTTCTGCAAGGATTGTTCTCTCTTTTGATTATATAGATCCAGAAAGAAAAAAAGGTTTAACAAAACAAGAAGATCTTCATGTAATTCAAACAAAGTTATTCATCCATAACATCCCAGCAGTAACTGATAAATGGTTAAGCAAACTTAAATCCACCCAACACAATGATAATCATACCATTAATCACCATTTGAGGAGCTCTGGGTACTAGATTGATGCTGAGATTTTATTTCATTTTCAATTTTTTTATTGGGGCTATGCTATATTTGTAACAGAGATCTAATCTTGCCCCATTTTCTATCTCTTCTTCTCTTTGCACGTTTGATTTATTTCTCATCAAAAAAATCGTTACCTTCAAAAAAAAGAAGAAAAAAAAAATCAATAACCAGAAACAATTGTATTCTGGGAGAAAAAAATTGTTTTGAAAAGTATCCCATTTCATTTTGAATGATCATAAGATTCAGAACTAACAAAAACAAGAATCAATAAACTCACTAGCTACAAACCAGGTTTTCAATTGCGAAGAACAATTAACGAAAATCCAAACCAGAGTTGAATAATTCTTTGAAGAGTTGGAAATATTTAAATGGCACAAGTATAAAAGAAGTGGAAACTGTAACTTATGTTTTCATTTTCATTTTTAGTTCTAGAAAGACAAGAATCAATGGATGAAGAAATAGAGTAAGAACAGGAAGCACGGGACTAAAGGAAGAGAAATAAGGTATTGGAACTTGTGCCTCAATTTTTTTGAATCAAACTCTGCACAAAAAATGGGATATTAGAAAATTGAAAAACTGGTTTGTAGGTAGCGAATGGAGAGGGGAGGAATGTGCATCCCGGTTAACTACACAGTGCACATAGATGGACTCCATATCTGTACTTGAGAATATATATATGCATATGAATGTACCTAGGTAAATACAAACTCAACTTTGATACCGGAAATTTACCAATTAAATCACATGAGTGAAACATTGTTGTATTAAGTTGTGCACAAAAAAACAAAGAATTCACTTTGAAGAAAAATGATCTTGTAAAATTGTTATGAGAATCCCTTTATCTTAAACTTTGATGTATGACAAGACCTATATTATTTATATCATAATGTCAATTACTCTTATATGGGGTGGGTTCCTTAAGAAGGGACCATAAAAAATTATGACTTATTCCAAAATAGAGCCTATTAAAAAATATGGCCCAAGTTGGGATTTTTATTCTTATATATGAAGTTTATTCCTATATGGAGTATTCTTCCGGAGAGGTTTTACTGTGTTCGTATATATTAGATGTTTAAACACACTTTCAAGCACAACAAATAAGTTAAAAAATATTGATTGGACTATGAATACGAAAAATATGTATTCAAATAAATTATTAGTACATTAGATATATAGAGCATATTTCATTGTTTTCACCGATAATCATAATAATAATGTGAAAATATTGTAAATTTCGAGGTAATTTTTTCTCCAAATTCTGAATAACTAGTATAAGCACAGTACGATTTGTTCCCTAGCTCATACGTTGGTTGTAGGATATGTCTATAAATTAGGTAAATTTTCACAGGATCCTTTTCGTCTATCATGATATTTGTGCATTGGATATTGAAATTGTTAATTGAAATTATATTGATTCTCCATTTTGAAAAAGAATTTATCACTGAATACATTTGCTAGCTTAAACCTGTTACAAATCAATTTTGAAAAATAATTGATCAAGTGAAAAATGAGATTGTTTATCATTTTGATTATCAAGGTTAGCTAATATCACAAACCTGTTACACCGGGAAAGCTATATACGGATCTCATTGTCTAGGACTCTAGCATCATAATTTTGATCTTGAGTACCTATAGGATTATGAGAAATACTGTATGCAAAAATACCATTTCAAGTAGCATAACCTTGTCCCATCCACCTCAATTTTCCTTTCCAGTTTCATTATTATCATTTTCTTCAGGTATATGCCTGCTTCGATCTTGAGTGTGTCTATTGGTTCAACACTAATATTTTTAATAAAAAGAAGTCCAACGTGAGTGTTGGAAGCATAGCAATTTGTTTTTCTTCAAATTGGTGTAAAATGGGATGAAACAGAAAATTACGTCTATGGCGCCTAGCCGCAGGCCGAAGCTCCCCGATGCGCCACTCTTAATGCAATGACCAGGCCTTAAAACTTCAAGGCTCACCAGGAAAATGCACGTTCCTTTTGCCTTTTCAAACATGCTTCACAAGCATAATGCCTTAAATGTAACCCCTACACCATTCCAACCTACCATTGTTGTGCGAAGGGTGCAAGGCTAATGCTCGTACATTCTTGCATGCATCACTAGCTTTCAAGTCTATTCCAGGTATAGTGTAAGCCTTGGGTTTGCAAATATGCTATTACAAGCTTATTTTCAGCTTCATTACTTCGTTTCGGCATTGAGCTGAAAGCATGCACTAACCTTGCTCATTCCAACGATACATCAGTCAGGCTCATACCGTACTTGTATTGTATCATCCTTGTGATGCAAGTATCTTATGCAAGATCCCCTAACTTGTATACCGGTTTATATTTCTTTCCAAGCCATGCCCAATTCAAAATTAGTGGACGCCTTAATCGAACGACTTGATAGTTTTCATGAGCATCCAAGGAAATGTACTGCAACTTTCCTCATCAAGTAGGACAATAATCATCTCTAGCATCGCATTGCGGAGCCAAGTGATATGATTAATCATAATGTCGCAACCACCTCGCAATTAGATGATATGAGTGACAAAGTGGTGGACCATTAATGCTACAACTCATGTGACTGCCTATGTACCCTTCTCCATACTTTGAAAGAATCAACCACGCACCGTAGTTCATCCATGTCGGTACACGCAACTAAAGCAAACTCGTGTTTAAGACATAGTCAAACAAAGCCTAGTATGTATAGGCCAAAGGGTCTATCGCATGATATGCACATGAACGTGCATCATTGCATCACTTAGTTTGCAAGTATGCATATCCTAGCTCGGGGCATGCAAAATATCGCATCGTTCACGTTTTCTTCATTTTGCACCATCGTGATGCATTCCTGGTTTAGAAATGTGACATAATGATGTTTTTACATCATGTATGGTATGCATTTGTCCTTAATAAACCTTTAACCAACATACTTTCCCTATACATATCTTACCAACATTTCTACAACTAGAAAAGGAAGAGAAGATGGATATGTACCAAGTCTACCTGCTTTCGCCACAACGAGTTTCATAAATAACATCATAATGTTGCATAACCAGTTTTGTCTTGATGCCCAACTTGAATATTGCACCATTGTGGTACAATATTGCACTTGGCCAGTCTGCCACTGGCATGATGCACCATGATGGATAGTGCAATATCTATCCTGGGGAAGAATGTCCTAAACTTGCCATACAATCTTTGGATAAAAATTTCATCTCATCCAACAACACATCTCTGAGCATGCGTCATGTGGAAAGTGCGGGTGTTACATAAAAAGTTTTAGCATGCTTATCGATTATATGTTGTTCTTGTTCGCTATTAATCAATAATGATCCGTCTCAGTACGTATTGGTGGGTATGGGTGGATAAGATATAGAAGTAACACCTGGGATATAAATAAGGATCAATGTTAATAGATACAAATAAGATACAATATATACATAACTATATCAGCAGAATAAATCATATGTGGGATTAAAATGTTTAGAGCATATCCAATTAAAATAAGCAAATAGTTAGATTTGACGGTCAACGTGTATGTCAAATCAAAATACGCATTATAGTAGATAAGCATATTAAATGGGCATACAAAATTTGAGCGACCGTATTATGACCGTTTTCCGTATGATGGCCTCCAACAGTTAAAAACGACCAGTTCCACTGTATTTTTTTTTTTTTTCATATTTATCACTTTCAAATCACACCTTCTTAATTCTTTCATATTACTATAATCTCTTCTCGAATCAAGTCTCTACACCTAATCTTTCTTCTACTTAACATAAAATTAGTACGTTGCCTTTATAAAATGTTTTTTTTTTTTTTAAAAAAAAGAGACTTTTCCAAGCCATGCCTACACCAACGGAGGACTGCAGCCATATAAGTATGTAAATCTAGCTAAAGGTCGCATATCTTAATTATAAAGTGAGAGAAATATCACCAAATATGAGGTGGTTGGGCCATCGTGAACACACTATCGGCGACAATCTAATACAGAGTCTCGTTATTTCCTTGGCATCACTTTTACTTTATAAACTATACTAATAGACATACGAACACACAATTACTAATAGTAATAACTGAATGTTGCACTTTCCGTTTCATATACTTCGAAATCGGTATATTATTCAATATTTCAATTTTATTTACTATTCATATGCATTGAATCTTGAAATATCCAAGAAATGATGATGATATTGTTTATATAGGAATCACTCTACTAGATTTTGTTCATTACATAAATAAATGTGGTATGGGAGATTTTCCTTCATATATTAAAATGGTTGGTTGTTATAGAACATATGAAAGGACTCCCTTTCATTATATGTGGAATATTCTACTTACATAAAAAGTTGAAGGGTAATGGGATAACTAATACATGTTTAAAGGCATTTTTGCTAAACAATCCTTATAATGCTTATGGTCTATGTATATTCCAGGAAATTCATACTCTCCATCGACTGAGCCAAAGTGGAGTCTTGGTCTGAGCAGGTCGTCCTATTCTATTATTATACATTATTGGGAGAATGAAAACCAGGTTGCACATGAAGAAAGCGCTAAAACGTTCATCCAATGGTTATTCTCGGCCCTCTATTCTTTCCCAACTCAACTTACACTTTTATACTGGTTGGTTCGGTGGCTACAATGGTAGATAATAAAATATTATCACTTAATTGAGAGTCTGTAATGTTATGCGAGTTATACATAGGCCTTGATAAAGTGTCACCACTCGACTCAAATCGGTGGTTTATGGAGCATTACCTTGGTAAATATCCAAATTCACCTTCTTTGTATCCTTCATTTCAAATATGTAGTATACCTACTTCTGTATTGGGAAACCTACTCTTTTCAACTCAATATACATGTCTATATGATCTTATACAAGTAGCTTCGTTAGATATACCTCCATGTATGTATAAAGGTTTCAACAACTAGAAAATAACAAAAATGTTATTTGGTGGTCATATATGTGGCGTATTTAAGTATGGAAATAAAGATATAAATGTTATGTATGAGTTTTCACTCTAGGGAACTATGTTTGACAGATCAGAGTCGGGTCATGATGCTTTTTATATCGAGTAATATATTTTTTGCAGTTAAATATTGAAGTCTATGGCCTAGTTAACCTTGAAAACCGGCATGTAGGGTTAGGGTTCCAAGGGTTATAAGCTCCAGGATCTTAAACTTCTCACATACCATGTGGGACTAATAATATCAACTTACCCCCTAACATGCATCCTCATTGGCTCCAACACGTGGATAATAAATCGGGTAGCGCAGAGTAAAGGTGCGGTCAGATGATAGGTCACAGATTGCCTGCTCTGATACCATATTGAAGTCCATGGGCCTAACTAATCTTGAAAACTGGCTTGTAAGGTTAGAGTTGTCCAAGACTTATAAACTACATGATCTAAACTTCTCATACTATGTGGGACTGATAATCTCAACATCAAACAACGTCAGAGTAATTTGTATAAACCACCTAGTTCATCCCAAATTACTGGAATCGATTTTTCCAATTTGAATGATAAAGGTCAGACAAGTTGTCACTATTTTCCAACATGGATGTAACAAAACGCCAATACAACGATTGATTCAAGAGCATCGTTAAGCTGATAATTGGTATAAACTACACATCTATCGGTTGGATGTGCCCATAACTGCCAAAATGTAATCCCAAGAACCTACTTCCAAGAAAGCCTCCGCTGAAAATTTCCTCGTTTTTTCTATAAATTGGAGAAGGTTTGTTATGGTTTGGGTCTCTATTCCACCATTGCCTTGGGAGCATAGTGATATCTTCCTAAGGGGAGATAATGATGGTTCAGTTGGATCACGAGGCCGCGACCCTCTTATAATGCTTATCATAACTCAGATTTAATGCAAGTTAAATAGGATAAAAATGATAAATATTACAGTATTGGAGGAAGTGAGAATTAAACCATTTACTCTACGAGCTTCATATACTACAAGAATTCTGGAAAAGTAAAATTGAATCGGGTCTAAAATTTAACATGAGAGTTAGACCCTGGTCAACTTGACTGTTCCCAGTTGGGTTCTAAGATTTTATTCCTGTTGACGCTTAACATAACAGTTTTAGTTTTACCCACCAGATGAATAATAAGAAAATGACAATCCAATTTAAAAACAAAAGGCAATTACAAAATGGTCATACTTTTTAATTTGTATTTGAAAATTGATCATTCCTCTTAATTTTTTTTACGAAATGGTCTTTCTCCATCTGATTTAACACTTTTGAATAAAACAGAGTTATCTTTTCCTAAAAAAAAAAAACCCTTCCAGAATGCGAACCTCATTCGATTAAAATGGTTGAAGTGGTGGTGATAATGGTTGAAGTAGTGGTGCATGATGAAGTTGTGGTGCTTTAGAAGCTTCGCTAAACCTCAAAGGGGAAGTAAATAGTAATGAACCCTTTGGCCAAACACTATGTACCAATCCTGAATCCGATGTAACGATCCCTAATACCATGTAATGATCCTGAATGTTATGTACGCGTGGCACCGTCACTGCCAAATAACACTACTGTCAAACAATACTAACGAAGGTGAAACTCAAAAACTTTACTCCTTTCCTGACTGGTTTATGGCCATTTTGTAAAGTGTTTGCAGCAATATAACCATTTATAAATCGGATAGTAATGGTAGGACCATTTCTCACAACCCCCTAAGAACAAAATAAACCGCAAAATTGAACGCGATTTCTCTTCAAGGCCGAGGAAATCACTCTTTAGTTTGGAATTGCAGGGGACATGTTTTTACTCGAAAAGAGCTTTTTGGATTTGCCTGTTTTTTCCAACAAATCGGTTCTTCGCATATGCCAACCAGTTGGCAAAAGTACAACAGCATCTGAAAGAGTTTATTGAAGGTGGAGAGTCAGTGAGTAATAAATACAACCAAAAACTAAACTCGAATAAAAAACGAACCAAATTTAATTAGAACCAGGAATCAATCACTTGGTCCAAAGATTAAGGGGTAATATGTAATTTTCTTGTTTTGCCTATAAAAAAAAAAAAAACTTGGTCCAAAGAAAATCAATATTTTATCATCTGATCCCACCAATTCATCTCCCAAGTCACTTGTATTTTCCTACGTGGCAGGATACTTCCGTTACACGTTTCAAAATACTACTCCCGAAAATCCAGTAACCCTTAGAAAAAGTCAGACTTATAGAAAAATCCACGTTTCTTTCTCATGTCCAAGTGCCATATCCTATCGCGTATTATATCAACGGCCCAAGTAAAAGGACATCATTTTCCACACTGTAAGATCCAACGGTGTAGAGATCATATATTCAATCACTTAAATTAGGGATTTTACCTTTCCCCATTTTCCCCTTCTCCAAGCTCATTTGGGTTAATATAATAATCCTCCACCTCAAACTCTCTTCTTCTCTTCAAAGTTACCCATCCTCTGTCTCTAAAATCTTTTGGTCATAAACCTTTAAATCAGCAAAAATGGTGAAAGGTCCAGGACTTTACACAAATCTCGGAAAGACAGCTAGAGGTATTATTCATCATCTGTTCATTTTTTGGGGGGTTTTTGTGTATTTTTTGTGATTTTGGTGGAGGTGATTTACTGATTTTTGTTTTTTTTTTGTTTTTTAGATCTTCTTTACAAGGATTATCAAAGTGACCAGAAGTTTAGTGTTACAACATACTCTGAAAACGGAGTGGTAAGTGTTTAAAATAATTTTAAGCTGATTGAAATATTAGGTTTCTTTTTTGAGTTGATGAGTGATTTTATCTTTCTGTATAATCGGTATGTTTGTTAATATGTTATTCGATTTTTTTTATTATGCTAATATAATGAGAAGAAGCATGTGATGTGTTTGTATCCGATATTTTTTGTTTATTAAGTTCTTGAGTTTTAGTGAAATTTCATTTTTCTAACTAGGTTAAGCAATCCCCTAATATGATTAAGATTTTCAGTTAAATGAATGTTCCATTCTCTTTTTAAAATGTTTCTTGAATAAGAAGAAGATAGTAGGAATTTGCTAATTTCTTTGTGGATCTTTGTGATTCAGTTTAATACATTGTGTTTCCTGTAGGATGTAATGATTGTTGGATTTGTTGTGCAATTTAAAATTTGTTCATGGTTTTTGAGGTCATAATTAGCTGAGTATGTAATTGTTGTTTGGTTATGTAGGCGATTTGTTCATCTGGAACAAAAAAAGGTGAGGTATTCTTAGCAGACGTGAACACCCAGCTGAAACAAAAGAACATCACAGCTGATATCAAAGTGGACACAAATTCTAGGGTAAGACATAATTTTTTTTGGATTTACTTTACTTTACTACATCTGTTAGCAGTTCCACTATAGATTGCTTTACAACGGATATGGTCTTGAACAACACAAAGCTATGGAGTTTTACTATTGTTCTTATATAGTGCTCCTTACAAGCATAGGAAGGACTTAGTTGCTCCAGACAAAGTGTGCATGCGGTAATAGATTGCTATATATATATATATATGTATTCTTATATATTTGATGACTTGATGATGTTCTGGATATACCCAAAAACATCGGTTTTCACATCATGCGTAGTATCATATTAAGCACCAGCACGAAACATTATAGTTTCTTATGCGACATGCCAAATGAGTCTGGGGATTATGATTTATTACAGTTCGGGTTCATTGACATTCCAATTGATGAAACTGTTCATTGGGTCGCTTTTTTCCTTTAAGCAATGCTATTTTCCTTTACAAATAGCATTAATTATTAAGTAAAACTTGATGCAATATCTGCGGCAACATAGAAGACAATTTCAATTCGAAACTGAAAGAAAAAGATCTTATCAGCCACATTCAACTTTAGGTTTAGTATATCATACCAATAGTAAGCAGTAATGGAGAGCATAACAAAAAGAAATAAACACCGGGTCAAGAACTTGTATGATAATGATGAGGTGCGTGCTACCTACAGGATATTTTAGCAAGTGTGTTAAGCAGCTTAAGTTTAATAGCTGATGCAAATTATATATTTTTTAGGTGTCAGTTTGTGGTGTTTTATTTCTTTGCCCACGTGCGGTTCTTGGTTAACTAATGATTGTGCATAAAATTTCCCAGCTCTCTACGATTGTTGCCATTGATGAACCTGCACCTGGTGTCAAGGCTATAATTAGCTTCATTGCTCCCGATCAAAGCTCTGGCAAGGTAAGTGACTTCATATTTACATCGCTCTTAAACTAATGTTGGCTCTATGTGATTTCATGTTTTGCATTTAGTTTACTTTGTTTGCGTTTTATCGGTGTTTGTGACAACAGCTAGAGCTCCAGTATCAGCATGAATATGCAGGGATTGCAGCTAGCATCGGGTTGACTGCCAACCCTGTTGTGAACTTCTCTGGTCTATTTGGAAACAGCCAAATTGCTGCTGGGACTGATGTCTCCTTCGACACAACATCAGGGAATTTTGTGAAGTACAATGCTGGGTTCAGCTTGGCTCGCCCTGACCTGGTTGCTTCGTTGACTTTGTGAGTCTTTTATTTCATCACATCTTTTTTTCCTTTTTTGTTTTTGTTTTTTCTATTGTGCTATCCAAGAAGCCTTCTCCCTCTAGGTAAGTTAAAGTCATTTGAACACTACTTTTAAATCCAGACAACTGGACTATTAGATGTCATGGATATGCTTGGACTGTTTAACAAATGTTAGCTGGAAATATATTTCACATCCCTGGTTGTTGAAATTGTGTTGTTTGTTGATGATCTAGGAATGACAAAGGTGACAGCTTGAATGCCTCTTACTATCAGACATTGACTGACCTGAGCAACGCATCTGCTGGTGCTGAACTGAGCTACAGCTTTTCCCGTGCCCAGAGTACACTTACTATTGGTGCCCAACATGCATTGGATCAGCAAACTGCAGTGAAGGCTAAGTTGAACAATTTAGGCATAATAAATGCCTTAATCCAGCATGAAATTTACCCCAAGTCATATTTCACCATCTCTGGAGAAGTTGACACCAAAGCCATCGAGAAGAGCGCAAAATTCGGTTTGGCTCTTGCTCTGAAGCCATAGATGATCAAAATCTCTTGGAAATGCGAGAGGTAGGTAGTAGAACAGTGCACAGTAGTAGTTGGGTATGTTTTTGAACATGTAAGACTACGCATTTCCTCTAGTTACATTTTCCATCCCCATTTCATTGATTGAAGATGAAACACTCTTTTTTTAGCAGTTGTGAGGTTCATTTTGGAATGTTGTTCTGTTCCAATTTGATGAAATGTTTATCTGTTTTTTTTGTGTGGAGCTGGAGCTTATTTTTATAATCAGTACTCAGTAGTAAGCGCTGCTACATTAAAAGTTCTCTAATGTTTTTCCTTTAGGGTTCATGTGTTGTTTTTGTGGATGCACCTGCTTGTTTGATTTGTTCCACTGCCCCATGAATGGGATTGTGATGATTTTAGTTCGGCCTTTCTGGTGTTTGAGAGGAGCTGTATCTTAGACATTTAAGCTACAAAGGTTTAGGGCCTGCCAGATGGTGAAGCTTAACAGGGTACATGTATAGTAACCATTTTCTTCCCTCTGCTCCAGATGAGTTGCACAGAACTCGTATTTTGGCAATTGTGGCATTGTACTTCTTTTCCTGTTTCCTGTGCATGACCCCTACTTCTTGTCAGATACACATGTCACATCTTTTCTGTTTGGATGGTGTGGAATGCATTTGCCACGAGGGGAATGCACGGCCAAATTTAATCCGGCACTTGGATAGGGAATGGGTAAAGTGGATCCCATTCCCTTTCTCACTCGGTGGATTCTCAAGGGATTTTCTCCCGGTATATAAATCATTTTCGTTTGGGTTGCAAGTAAGATCTATAAAGTCGTCGTCTTGCTGACTGCAAAAGTTAATTGCTGATCCCGTTATACCAGAGGTATGAACGTCTCTCAAGAATACGTTACTTCTGTGGACTATTTGAGGTAGTGCCCAGCATGGCTTCACTAGCAGAATATCTGATCCTAGCATAGTATAACGGGTCAGGCAAGTGGCGCACAATGATTGCGCGTCACAGTGTTGCAGGCCAAGTTAGTGTCCGATAATGATTACGCGATACTGCATAGACTGTCATGTTGCTGAAATAGCAAGACCCTACAGGGCCAGTGACGCGCAAAGGTAGCGCAACACTGTAAAGACACTTGGCTAAGTAATGAAGCTTATTGGAACACAATGAGGCTTCATTGAGGGATTGGTAAGACATGGCCAAAGTTGTCAAATGCAACATGCGATGTTGGCATTGATGCATATCCGTGGAATTGACTTGGCCCGAACTCAAGGATGATGCAAGAAGGAAGAATAGGCTAAGAGTTGGTCTATGGCATTAGTTCAAGGCTGGCCAAAGCTTGAACAGTGCAAACAAGCTAGCAATGCAAGAGTGGCGTTGTTATTGTCAAGCAAATTGGTCAAGTGAAGCATATGATGCATGAGCAACCAGAATGAGCTTAAGGAGTTGGCCTTGATGATTGAAGCACAAGGATTGTCCGTGCATTAGCTTAGAGCAATAAGCATGCAGGGCCAAGATGGCTAAGCATTGGATCAAGGCAGAATTCAGTAAAGCACAACAGTTGTGCAATACGGCTCAAGTAACGGTTACGAGTTGGTTACGAGCTTCACAAGCATGCCAATGACGCGAGACAAGGTAGAACGGTTATAGAAGGAGTTTATAAGCATATTAGAGTGTTCATAACCACCAAGAACGGGTGTGGCACCAATTGGCGTGACAACACAAAAGGTGGCAGTTGAAGTTGGCAGTTATGGAAACTACTTGGACACTTGGTTGTCCAAGGCTTGTGAAAGCGGTTGCACATAAGTTTTGTCCTGATCCTAGTAGTATAAATAGTCTAGGAGTCAATAATGTTGGTGTTGTTCAATTGAGAGAAGAACCACTGATTTGTAGAGAGTGTTAGACATTCACCAAGAGGGTGAATGGCCTGTTTTGGTCCATGTGATGACCAAGTTTTGTAATCTTCCTTTAGTGCGATAAAATGGGTTTGTTGCAGTATATCTTTCTGTTCATTAAGTTGATGATCTTGTTGAGTTTGTTTAAGTAATGCATGGAAAACTTCTTATGCTTATGGGGGCATAAAGAGTTAGAGAGAAAGAAGATGAAGACTTCCGTTGCGTATTGCCTTAAGAGTGAAGGCAGATGCATATTTTGATGCAAGTATGCAATGCTGAGTACTTGTGGGTGAAGTTGATTCACTGAACCACAGAGTATTACCGGTCATGTCCCATGAAAATTTTAGGCGATTAAATGGGCGTGTGACACGTAGCATCGCTAGGTACACCGATCAAACACCTCCAACTTTACAACCTGAAATCCCCACCATTCATGGTAGCGATAGAAACAACAGCCAGTTGGCCCCAACACTGCGAAGCCCACCATTCTCTCCTCACTTCTCAACTACCTTCCTGCCGATCCCACTACAAAAGTGCTGAGAAGACTGGTTCAACTCTTCCCAAGTCGCACACAATCTATTTTTCCGACCCATTATGCCCAATCTTATTTACCAGTTCGGACCTTGATCTGTTACCCAATAACCCTAATACCCACACCCATAAATCCTAAACCTTCCGCTCCATTACCAACCACCCATATCCAATCCTGTCCCATATGCATATCTAGAGCTGGAAAACCAGCCGAAAACCCGCAAGTTGACCCGGCCCGGCCCATGAAAACCCGCGCCCGTCCCGGCTGGTTCCTAAACAAGCCGGGTGCGGGTTGGAGAAATATCGGCTTGTGAGAAAATGGGTTAACCCGTCCCGTCCCATGAACCCGCGGGTTCAGCCCGGTAACCCGTCCGCTCCTAATAATTTCCACCGCATGATTACTACATTTAATCCTGTTCGTTCGTTTATGATATAAAACTAAAAAAAACCCCTAGAATATTTCACTTTCTTTCTTCTTCAGTTTCCACTCTGCTCTCTGCGCCTCCTAGCACCACCTCCATCTTCGTTTTTCTTTCTTCTCTGCGTCTGTATATTTTGATTTAGGAGCAACGAGTTGTTGTTGTTGCTGCTGCTGCTGTAACAAACGCGAATGAAGAGATAATTAGACAGAGAAGAGATGCAGAATCCAAGTTGCCGTCAATCTCTAGAAATGAAAGATGAAGAAATTGGTTTGGTTTAAATCTGAATCTGTGTTGCAATTCAGAAGATGGGTTAATGGCATAAATTGAGATAGGGGTTTGACTAAATTGATGAATCTGAGCCGTGAGAGAAGATGAAGAACAGCTAGTCGCTGTCATGATTCAATCTGAGATGGTGGAGGAAGTGGTAACAGAGATGAAGTGGAGATTAAGATTAAGATATTGATTTTTTTTGGTAAGCGTGTTTGATTGGTTAAATCAATCTTCTGAAAAATTAGTTTTGGGATTTTAGATACACTGTTAACGTTGAAGTTGCGAAAGAGAAGATTCATTGGAGCTCCAAAAGAGGGGATTTTTACTGTGATAGTTGAAGCTCTGAAAGATTAATTGAAGGCTTGAAGCTCCAAGAGATATGTTTTCAATGTGAATTGGAGCTAGATTTCTAGCATTTTCTTGTTTGATTTTGTGGTTATGATGATTTTCAATTCCTTGTACAGTAAAGACTAAAGACCTATTATATTTTTCACCCTTTACCCCTTTGAGAAGATGAGTAGGTTTCGTTGGTGTTGAATATGTTGATTGAATTGAATCGAATGAATTAGATGAATGTTAGGTTGCAGGGAAGGAGCTTTAGATTTCCTGAAAGTGGTCGGAAATAGCCCAGAAATCAGAGGAAACTCTGCCAAAATCGGTTTCTAGCGAGTTGACTCAACAGAAACCAGCTAACCAGTGAGCCCGCAAGCTTTACCCGTTATGGGCGCGGGTTGGAGAAATGACCACCCGTGACGAATATCAACCCGCAAGCTTTGACCCGTATTAACCCGTAACCCGCGGGTTGGTCACAAGCCATCCCCGCCCCACCCGTTTGCCAGCTCTATGCATATCCGACACTAACACTCTTAATAATAAGCCCTTAATAAGCCCATTAGCTGAAATCAAAATGAGCTTAAAAGCCAAAATCAAAATGAGCCAAAACAACTACCCACAAATGTTAATTCCACCACCCCATCTCATCTACATCCCAATCCCTACCGATGAAATAGTATCCCCAGTTCCACTTTTCTTCTCAAAAATCTCCGGTTTCCTCTTCCACCTCAATAACCCAAGTTACCAACCACTACAATCAAATGCGCTCAGAAGCCAGGGACGAGTTGTTTGATACACTTCGGAAGTAACCTATGATACAATTCTTCGCCATCTGTAAAAAAAAATTTAATTCGACTATGGAGTGTGATCCCTCATCTTAGATATCAAACATTCTATCACAAACTCATTTTTGTGTGCTTGTAAGCCAACAATTTTATTTCTATCTTAAACTCAACTTAATGGAAGGAACAATTTTAGGGCTTTCGGTTCTCTAAATTTTCAACACCAATCATTATGTTTTCGCTCATGGAAGAAGTGGTGGCCTCTTGTTGCTATTGAAAAACTCAGTGGACTTGGAGGCCATCTCTTCATCAAAAAATCTCATGCACTGCGCAACTATAAGAAGCCACCACTTTCATACTCCTTTTTCATTATATATATCTATCTATATATCGTAGCAAATGTTGGAAATTTGGGAACCAGAGGATGCAATCAAAGAACAAAAAAGAATATTGTTTCACTAACTTCAAGGCCTTGCGATTCTTTTCAGCAATTATTTCGACCCTTCCCAAGAAATTGACGAGTACAATTGGTGAATGACATATTGCTTTCAGGATAGAATGAAGGCCTAACAACTTGTTGGATTCAAGAGTTGTACTCCCTTGACCCAACCAAGAACACATAGTATGAGATTCTGATTGTGCTTAGTGAGAAAACAAAACAAAATATTTTGATGTTTCGAATTTGGGAGAAAACTTTTGCTATTTATAGAGGATTTCATGTCTTTTGGAGATGTCTCTTCATCTCCAACAGACGCTTTCAAAAGACATCCATTAATGGGAAGAGACACGTCTGTAAAAAATTCCAGGACCCCCTTTCATAGTGGCAAACATATATTAAAAATATCCAACAACAAATTCAAGGACTTCAATAAAAAATCATGTACAAATAAAATCTTACCAAGGATTAGCTTTTACTAAGTCTAGTGGTGTTTCAATTCCAAACTCTTGCTTGTTGAGAACTCAAAAGCTTGAGTGAAAGCACAAGTGTTTTAATAAGAATTCAGACTTGCAAATTTATTCTTGAGTTTGTAAAGTTTTGTTTAGTAGTTTATAAATAATTTTTCAATCACTTGCTTTCACGAACCTGAACTTTGAGTTGTGATCCTAAAGCTTATAGAACTCAAAATAATATTTGTAATTCATTTGAGTTCGTGAACCAAAAGTAAAAAACTTCTACTGATGACTTTAGATAATTGAGTTCTTGTTAACATTTTGTGTTTAAGTTCGCGAACCTAACAAGGCACAATTGTTTCAATTAATTATTTTTTTGTGTTGGAGTTTGTGAACCCAACAAGGCATGAATGTTCATGTTGTCTTTTTCCATATTAGTTCGCAAACCTACAAGGCTTAGGAATTCTTTCTCTCTCTTATGTGTCCGCGAACTCAATTCCTTGAGCTCGCTAACTATAAATTTTAACAGGCAAACCCAACACCCTATTGGCTTTGGGCTTATTCAATTACCTTTGATTTTCAAGGTGATTTTTTCACATGCTTACAAATTTTTATTTCTTAACAAATTCCTTTGCTTGGATAGTATACGTTCTTTTCTCTTAATAGTTTAAGGTTATCTCTGATAATTTTTTTCTTCATAGACTTTACTTGAGATAAGAATTATTTACAAATTCAATCTATGGAAAGAACCTCAAAGCAATTCTAACTCTAACTAAAGAACAAAATATTTGTATCTTAATAAACGACTCAGATTTATCAATTAAGAATTAACTTAGGTTGCAAAAGAAACCCAACCTTGATCGATTATTATAAATTGGAGACATCAACAACACTGAAAAATCAATTCCTGCATGCTTGTATATCTTATTGCAAAGTTTTTTCTACAAACACCCAAGGATCTTCGAGATATAAGGTAAGATTTTGAAAGACTTCTCTTGGGATCCGTGAAGCACATGTTCACATATCTTCAATAGAAAGATAGTTTCATAATATGTATCTATATTTGTCATCAGTTTGTAATTCTTATCTATTCTCAGGTCATTCAAAAATTACTGATCAAATCCAAATTCTATAGAAACCTTCAAACACAATTGAGTATAAACATTATCGATTGAAATTTTGTTGGTAAGTTTTCCACAATAATTCATCTTAAATTTAACTATAGATTGTTATTCTTGTGAATAATTTTCTATGTAACTTTTGAAGAGAATAAACTCTAGATTTAGATTCGTCTAATTAACGTAATATATTTATGTCTCCTTGATCTTGAATGAGAAAGGAAATCATCAGGCGTCCTTCTTGAGGCAGGGTAGTGCTAGTCTTCATGAAGGATTATGGAGAAACTCATAGGCCGGTAAAAGACATTAGTTAGAGGTATCAATTGTGTAGGTTCTTACGAGAAACAAGAGACATAGAGACACAAGTGAAGCATAATAGCTTAGAATCTATAGTGAAGTCATCAAGTAGACTAGTAATTGTAGTGACTTAATATATTATGTATTCAAACTGGACGAGGTCCCATGACTTTTCATCTTTGTAGTTTTCCTCGTTGAGAAAATTTATGGCGTCTTGCTTTATTTTTATTTTCCACATTATATTAATTCATCTTTATAATAAAAAGTATAAGCAGGTTATAAGTTGATCAATCCTTCTGATTCAAGAATCTCTAATTGAGATTATCCAAGGATATTTCTTGTCTGCTTTAATCTTTGACTAGTGTTCACGTAAGGAACAGTTGTATAACGAAAAAGCTGGTGGTCAATTTGACACCCTCTCCTTTCAGTTGGTATCAGAGCACGCAAACGCTGAAAAGACCTAATGGTCTGTGTTTGTAAACGATCCTACCTATGAACAAGAACTTAAGTTCTATTAATGTACCTATAAGATTTAATGACACTAATTACTTATGGTAGAAAATTGTTACGCGATCTTCGATATTGTGCAAAAATTTTGTGTCATATCCATGACCTTGATTGTCAATATAATAACAAGTAAAAGACTTGAGAATAATATGTATGGTGTATGGACTATGGTTGGGCTTGGTGGTAGTGGACCTTGCTTAATGGCTTAATGGTTATGGAGATAGACACTGATGGGCTTGGTTGAATAATAATAAAGGAAAAAGATGTCGAGAGGAAATCATGAGTAGTAAAAAGTAGTAACATTAGAAAAGTGAGGAGAAAAGGGTAACATAAGGAGAGACGAGAAGTTTAAAATACAAAAGGTGAGAGGGATAGTTTATAGAATTTAAACGAAGAGATGTGGAGATCTCAATAGGTAGAAAAGAAGACAGGGTTTAAGAAAATTAGATGAAAAACAAAAAACAAAAAACAAGAGGATCGAAGGCGGGCACTTGATTCCATTTAACGTAAAACGAAAGTGTAAAATATAGAAAATAAGGAAGAAAAAAGGGATAACCTGATATTAACTCGTGTTTCATTGAATAATTTTTAATATGATATAGAACTACAATGGGCTTGTCTCCTTTTATAAGGAAATATTAATGTTCTAGTCCTAATTAACTAAGAAAATAAGTAATGCTAAAATTGAATAATATCTGAAAATAAATAAATTATAAGAATAAGAAATAATTAAAATAATAATAATTTAAAAATAACAAAAACATAAATCCTAAATCTAATAGACGTCATACATCAGGAAGTTAAATATACATTCGAATACGGAGGATCGAACGATGGGATGACGGGTTGTGAGGAAAAAATTGCTTCTCTTTATCAATATTAGTTAAAGTCTTGTCCACCTCATTTGAAAGATCAACATCTCCTTATAGAGTCATGATTTATTCAAAAAAAGTGGTAAGAATAGGGGTAAACAAAAGCAACGAGAAAAATCCAAAGGGTCACGACAGAAATGAAGAAATAAATAAGTATAACAACCATCAAAGTAAAAAAGCAGCCGAGATCAGGACAGGAAAACAAAAATTGATTGGGAAAAAGATAATCAAAACAAGACTTCAAAAAAGAAAGATAACCGTCGAATAAGAACATCTTTGTTATTTAAACAGAAGAAAAAACACAGACCCCTACCAGGGTTATCTAAAACCTATGCCGAGGTTGTTAAAGACCATTGAAGTTCTAAGACGAAGAAGTGAAGACGAGATAACTTTAAGATGACACAAAATTTACAGCGAGACATGAATTTTTTTTGTAACGAAATCATATAGGGTAACGAAATCAAAGGAAAAAAAAACATAAGGGAGGAGGGGGCCGTAAAACCTGACCTCCAAGAAAATAAGAGAAAAAACATCAAAAAATAAATAAATAAAAAGTCTGTTATGAAAGCATCAAAAATTACTTTCAAAAAAAATATAAGCTTCTTAAATATAAAAATTTATATATCAAGATTAAAAAATTCTCAAAACAAGAAATTAAAAATACTAGAGTAAGATTACAAAGCATATCTGCAGAAATTTGGAATGAAATTAAATTTGTCATATTGCTCAGCGAAGAAATGTATCGACCTAGTTTAATGCTTTTACATATCGACTAGACCTTATGGAAATCATTTCTGTTTTGAGACTGATTATAAGTATAATTTTACCCAATAGAGTAACCTGCATGGATTAAGAGTATGTCATAGACTCACAAACTTTTAGATAAATCTTCAATATTTTGTGGAAAATTGGATTTTGGAAAAACCGATCTACCTGTAAGCATCCTTTTGGTATTCATCTGTAGAAACTTTAAGGGATGTATTTGAACCTTTGATGCAAGCTTTAACAATTGGAGTTATAAAACCTCAACATAAATCACCAACGCCACCGATTGATTATTTTTAATAGTGTAAGATGAATGGATGGATTTGTGAGAAGAAAAGAAGAAATCCATTTGCCGCTTTTCAAAAGAACACCATAAGAAAACTTGAAACTAAGTCTCACGATCTTAAAAAAAGTAGCACTACGGTAAAATTCCATTGAAACAATTGCTTGAGGATCTGCAGGAAAGTCCATGATCCCGAGCAGAAAGATGGTTAGTTGTTGTTAGTTTTGTTTTTCTTCCCCGGCCCTATGATCTTCTGTCACCGAGACGTCAACCATGTATCACTTGAAGGGATACAAAACACATAGCTTAGGCATTTAGACATCCGTATCCATAGGTCCGTACATAATAGGATCTGTTTTGGAGTATCATCCGTAGCAAGACGTAATAGGTTCCGAAGGGGGTAATATTAGATAGATCATTTGTAACGGACTGTACCAACCAGCCTTGTAACAACGTATCACTTGAAGGGTATATCATTAAGATACCTATAAATAGGATGCTTAACCTTCAAGTTAATGATCATTGTACTTTAAGCTTTTTATGAAATCATTTTTTCAATAATCGTAATTCTTTACCTGTGTCTTAGCTTGGTAGTGAACTGATTAATACTTGGTGTGGTTGTTATCTTTTTAACAACTACAAGACCATTACCTAATAAAATATATTTAAAATAAATAAAATAATTAAAAGGTTGGATGGAGGGATTACCTAGCAGCCGCATACAAGGTATATCTGAACAATTATGGGATGACGGGGATAGAAAAACCCCGATGACTAATCATTTTGCCCTTCTTTTTTTTACTAGGAAAAAAAGATATATATTAATATAGAAAATATTTAGGCCAAGTGGAGAATTACTGTCCATCCATTCATCTGAAACATTGAATCTTCTACTATATTTAACTTCTTTATCAACCCAACCATTAAAACTCCTACTAACATACTTTATTTTTTCATAACTAAAATCACTAAGAAAAAAGAGGCAATCCTTTAAAGTAGAATGATCGAACTAACTAATCTGGTAAATGCCGTTATTAAGAAAAGAAATAGCATTCTTAGCATCACTTCTAAAACATGTCTCATTGTAGCCTTTTTCCTTAACCCATTTTACAGTTTCAAGTAAAACAAAACAATCATCTTCTTCAGAGCTTATGGCATGGCCTGAAATTGTCCTGCACCCTTTGCATTCTCCTATTTGACTAAAAATGACAATACCAGTACCAGAGTTGTTAGTATCCCTATCAAAAGATGCATCACTGTAAACAACATAGAGATCCCGTGGAAGATTTTTACTGGAAAGAAACACTTGTTCATGAGTGGTAGTTGATTGATTATTATTCTGACAAGAGAATAAAACTTCTTTAGTATCACTAATAAGTATGACATCTAGTCTAGATGTATTTAAGGAGTTGAGTGATATTTTTTTTGAAAGATATGAAAGCATTTATCCCTCAAGAGACACCAAATAGTGGCAAAAACAGAGCAACAATGATCATTATTGAAGAAAGGTGTTTATTAATCTAATCATAAATATTGATAGCAGTAATTGGATCTTGATGCACAAGGTTTCCAAAAGTCAATGAAGAATAATATGCTCAATTGTTGCAGGTGTATCCAAATTATACATGTAGCAAGTGTTATCCATATTAGGCTTAAAGACCGATAATATACTTGTTAGATCACTGCTCGGTCGAACTCGCAACCGTTTGTATCTCAAGCTTGTTGTCAAGTTTAGTTTCCAAAACTATAAGTCTTGATTTCTAGTCTACTTATAGCTAAGTCTCGGATTAGGATAGAAAGTGTAGTTGAGCATTAGAATTCACGGCGTTCATCGATCGAAGACGAAGAACTACTAAGGGGAGCTTATGGAACTTCATCAACAAAAGGTATGTGGAGACTTGAACTCATCTATCACTCAAAAGTCTATCTATTATATCTCCTATTTGAGACAAAAGTCGTATAGCTATATAGACTTCGATTATACACATTTGATATTTCTAGCTGAGTTTAACTCGCTTAAATATTTCTCGAAATATGTGTCAGTAAGCTTTCGCTTTAACCAAGTTCATCTTATATTCTTGACAAAAGTCAAAAGATGATCATGTGAAAATCGCCTTGTAACATCTTACATGATTTGTGTGAGACAGTCATTTGATGTAGACTCAGAATGTTTCGTATTGATCATTCGATCACTTGAAAATTGCTTTATAGTTTGTGTGAGACAACTATTGTTGTGTTCTAAGAATGTTTCAATGATTGAAATGGGAGTTTAGAACAATTAACCATGATTGGATATAGAACAGTATGCGTACTTGTATGCTAATTTGTGCAAGATTTTCCAAGTCCGGGAACCATGATATACATACCTGTATGCGTACTGGCATGAGTTTCAAGTTCCAAATAATTCAACTGAGTTTTGGAAGGTATGCGTACCCGTTCACATACTGGCGAACCCAAACTTAGTCTGGGCACTTAGGTATGCGTACCAATTTGCATACTTGAGTAGGTTATGTTCTAAAATCGGTTTGTTCATGAACTAAAACATTTATATAATAAGGAATGCAATCTTTTGCAAACCGTGGCTATAATGTTCATGAATTGATTCGAGTGAATCAAAATCGATTTTGCTTCAATTGTGTTTTGTATACTTCTATGAGAATATAAACAATTGAACAACTCTAGAACTAATTTCATTTGAGTCATTTGAACTAGTTATGGTTAAGATGAATATGGTTGATATGAAAGTGTTCATATGGCTAACTTCGGTTAACTATTGTTGAGCCAACAAGGTGTACACGTTTAGGTAGGGTTACTCATATCTAAATGAAGTCACTTTTCATTTGTGTGTAACAATCTAAATTCGATCTAACGGTTAAAAGATATTAGCTTGAGTCTAATCAGGTTTTATCCTAACGGTGAATATTGAATGCTTTGTTACCAAGGTAACATTGATTGCAAACCCTGATTTGAAGACTATATAAGGGAGAACTCTAGCAACCGGGAAACTTAATCCCCACACCTCCTGTGTGATACTAGTTGCGACTAGAGTCGATTCTCCTTTAACCTTAGGTTTTTCACGAGACCCTATAGGTTAACGACATGAAGACTTCATTGGGATTGTGAAACCAGACCCAACTATTTTCTCTGTATTTGCATGTTCTGATCTTGGTGATTTCTATCGTATTGAGTACTATCTTCTCTAAGATTTTCTCGAGATTTAATCTATGATAGGCAAGATAAAAAGTAGTCACAAACATCTTCGTCTCATCATTTGTGATTCCACAATATCTTGTTTCGCTGCCATACAATTAAGATTATTGTGAGGTGATTGATATTTCTAGGTTGTTCTTCGGGAATATAAGTCCGGCATATCAATTGGTTCATGTTCACTTTGATTTATCAAAATACGGAACAAAAACTCATAGGTATATCTATGGGAGAAATATTTATCTATTCAATAGACTTTTCAGTGTAAGACTGATTGGTTTATCAAGTCTTCGAATTTGGGTCGTAGCAACTCTTAGTTGTGGGTGAGATCAGCTAAGGGAATCAAGTGCGCATAATCCGGCGTGGTTCTAGAGGCGTAAGGAACACGACTGTACCTTGATCAGTATGAGATTGGTTAGGGCTCAACTACATTCCAGTCCGAAGTTAACTTTGAGTAGGCTAGTGTCTGTAGCGGCTTAATACAGTGTGGTGTTCAAATCTGGACTAGGTCCCGGGTTTTTCTGCATTTTCGGTTTCCTCGTTAACAAAATTTCTGGTGTCTGTGTTATTTATTTTCCGCATTATATTTTCTATATAATTGAAATATCACAGGTTGTGCGTAGTTGGTTGTTGATATAAATTGATTGACACTTGAACATTGGTCTTTGGTGCCGTTCAAGTTGTTTCACATAATAATCAGGCTAGCGGATTTCTATCTGTTTGATTTGCTGATTACATTGTGAAGCAGAGATACAACTCTTGGATATATTTCCATTGATTGAGTTTGACTGTCTAGTTGATTCTCTTGGAATTATATCGGAGTTTGTTCATACAGATTGCTAAGCGAAATATTGGGTGTTGTTGTTAGACCCCCGCTTTTTCAATTGGTATTAGAGCAGGCAAACACGTTTAAGACCTCATAAGTTTGTGTTTGTAGCGATTTGACTCAATTGATAGAAGTGCTATCTCTATAAACATACCTCTAGTCTTCGATTGCTCGAATTACTTATGGTGGAAAATTGCTATGCGTGCCTTTCTTCAAGCCTGTGATTTTCAATCATGGGTTTATGTTGTTAATGGCTATAATCCTCCGGTTGTTACAGAAGGCGATGTAACTTCTCCAAAGGATATCAGTTATTATGATGTTGTCGAGATTCTTGCCGCAAAACAAAATTCTGACAGATTGAATGCAATCATCCATGCCATTACCCCAGATCTTCAGCACCATATGACTACGTGCACTTGGTCTAAAGTGGGATATCTTAGAAACCGTATTTGGAGGGAATACCTGTGAAAAAGAAGTTAGGATTCAAAACCTAAATTCTGATTGGGAAAACCTTCGTATGGAAGATGAAGATTCATTTGATGAGTTTAATCACAACGTGTCTGAAATTGTTAATGCATCATTTGCATTGGGTAAGACTATTCCTGAAAAGGACATTGTGATGAAAATTCTCAGATCATTGCCATCTATACGATTCTAAGAAACATGCCATCGTTGAAGGAAATAACCTTGAAATGCTTTCCAGAAACACTCTTGTAGGAAAGTTAAAAATACTTGATCTTGATCAGAACATCTGTTTTCAATGTTGTGACCATCACAAGAAAATCTTCTAGCTTTTCATGGGTTGATGAATGTTGTTCCAATCACGTTGATTGTGATAAATCACTGATTACACAAAAGATCAAGGATATTGTAAAAGAAGCAAAATATGTGAAAAATGTCTTTCTCCTGTTAATGCTTCAGATGATTCAATACAAGAAAAATCATCCCTGGTTGTCAATATCTTGCATACTTCCGATGTGTATGATGAATTTTCAGCTCTTGCAGCAGAAACTTCTCCCTACTCAAATTCTGATTCAGAGTTGTCTAACACTTAGATTTTTGGTTTCTTGGAAAAGTGTGAAGAAATTCACCAAGAAAATCACCAACTAAAGGTTTTGTTGGAGAGACTTGAATCATCACTTCAGGTGAAAAATATTGAGATAGATTGTCTTAATGATGAATTCACCAGAACCCTATCTCTGAAGGAAAAAGAGATTAATACTCTTAAGTGTGACCTGCAAAGGTTGTCTGGAAGTTCTGATAAAATCTCAACAATGTTATTCGGTCAGAAGTCTTTTGGAAACATAAACGGTTTAGGGTTCAAAAGCAAAACTGTGAGCACTAACAACTCTTTTGTTCCAGCCGGTTTTGGATATAATTGATGATGAAAGTTGTGTTAAACAGGAGGCAAATAAGCAAGACAATAAATATTCCTTGATTTGTTCGTTTTGTGGAAATGCAAATCATTTCCAAAGTAAGAGTTGGAAATTCAAGAAGAACAACAAAAGAATCTGGCCTTGGGTAATCAACAAGGTACTTCTGAAGACAATAAAAAATCTAAAAGATCCAGATTTAGACGAGGTAAGAAGTCTATTTATACAACAAACCTTGATAAGTCACGTGTGATAAAAGATGTGAGCATTCAGCTCACTCCATCACTATCTAACATTAGTGACGTCTGCATCCTCATCTTTAACTTTAGAAAATGAGGATTGCATCAAGGTTGCTCAAGTCTTTTATAAATGTTAATTTATTTTTATGTTAAGAGAATATCTTCTTAGTTAAAATAGATAATGGATCATGAACCGTAAAAGATGTTTTCAAAGTTCTTTTAGGGTTTGGCTGTCCATTGGTCTATTTATATTCATTTGTGATCAAAATGCCCTTCACTTCTTTTATCTTGAAAGATACAGTTTCATGGCTCCTGTAACTAGAGGTACCACAAAAAGGGATGCAGTTGAAGCAGTTAATGTATATCTCTGTGAAGGAATCAAATCCTCAAGGAAGAAGAAGGTGAGATTCACAAATTATGAAGAAGGTTCTTCCTCTAACTGCCTCTTGTCTATTTTTCATTTTGATAATAACTTTAGAGGTACGGTGAAGGATTTCATCAACAAGAAATGATTTAAAAATATCAAATCATTTCCTATTTAGAAAAGATAGCTCACTATGAATAAATGTTGTCTCAAATAAGGAACACCTTGAGTGGATTAAAAAGAGAACTTAGTGAGTTAACTGATATTTCTGAAGATTTAGAGGAATTGAACGATCCCATAATCAATGGGTTTTTCAATAATGAGAAGGAATTCTCAGTAGATGCCCTGAGAAAGCTCTACGATGTCTAGGAAACTTCTTGTGAGTACACATAGCTATTTCCAATGATTTTCATCTTGCAATGTTTTTAGATTTATTTATTTAAATTCTAAAGTTTATTTGGAAGATGATTTTGCAGTATTAATCCTTATTGGTTTTATATATTGCAAAAAAATTATGGGATATGTGTGTTTGTGTCCGTGAACTATGATTGTCCCATATATGTCAAAAGTTAAGCCTATTATGTCATTATGCAAATATTGATGGAAGATAGGATGAACTTTTGATTGCTAAGATTAAGTCTATTATATGTATTTATGCAAATATTGATGCAAAATATAATTAATCTTTGTATATTCCGTAGTATTGATCTTTCCCTGATCCACTTCTTTGTGAAAGTACTGTGCGGCTCTGTAAGTTCTCTTATGTTGAGCATTTCCGATTAAATTAATCATGGGTTCTCTTGTGGTTAATTTAATTGAGTATTCTGGATACAAATTCATGTTTCATTTAATTTGTTAATGTTCAAAGAAATCCTTCTTTTCTTATAAAAGTAAGGTCGCTCTTGTTTTTCTTTCGGGAATGACATTTTATGGGGGAGAGTTCTTATTTGAACTTGTGCTTAATTGCCAAATCTTTGTGGGGAGTGCGGCTGTGGAATATTGTAGGAGTTTTCATGTATCTTTATAAACTCTTTGATGAATGCATTTTGTTTCGACTATATGATTGCATCTAAACAAAGCTGATATGTTTTCTTTTAGTCATGAAGAATCTCTATGAGAATTTCATTATGATCCCACTAGTTTTCGTACCTTTGCCAATTTATATTGACAAAAAGGGGGAGAATTAATGTGTAGTTCACACTACAAATACATATGGTTTACGGATCATTATGTAAGAGGGAGTGGTTTTCATGTGAGATGAAGTATTGACTAAGGGGGAGTGATACATATCACAATAGTATTGTTGTCAAAGTTGTGATACAATTGGACTTTGATGTTGTGTAATAATACTATGACACTGTATAACAATGATTGAGAGCCACTGTTTTCTCATTTTTATAGCTACGGATCTTCAACAACAATGATGCTGAGTTGAACACGTTCAGAATCACTGGAGTACTTGGAAGTGACGAAGATTTCGAGTAATGTTGAAGAACCAAGGAAATCAAGCATGTTGGATGAGAAGCTACAAAGTTTATTTATTTTGTAATCCATATGTATTGATAGTTTTGTCACTAAAATTGACAAAGGGGGGGATTGTTAGAGCACTGATCGGTCGAACTCGCAAGCTTGTTGTCAAGTTTAGTTGCTAAAACTATAAGTCTTGATTTCTAGTCTACTTATATCTAAGTCTCGGATTAGGATAGAAAGTGTAGTTGAGCATTATACTTCACGACGTTCATCGATTGAAGACGAAGAACTACTAAGGGTAGCTTGTGAACGCCGTGAAGTACATGGTTAGCAACTAGAGAACGGACAAGGGAGAGTTCATCAGATGCTCTCATAAGTTCGTTTTTCAGAAAAGCAAGGTTCCTTGATGCAATTTCAAGTTGTTCACATACGACCTCAAAATCTTGAAGAAGATTTCCAACCAATTGAAGAGATATCTGGACTGGAAGATCCTTTTCATGATCAATTGCTTGAAAGCAAATTATGGAGATCTTCGTGAAGTTCAAAAACATTGGCATCATCAAACTTGTCTTCCTTTTTACATCCTTCCATTGTGCACACCATATTTCCAAGAAAAGTCTTGACGTTACTGAACGAGTATATATCAAAAGGAATCCTTGATATATACTTATAATTTTCACAAGGGAACCCTAGGGTTACTTGTAAGCATTTGGTAACGGGTCGGGTGCACAGAGTTCATGGTTATGACCCAAAAATCAAAGACCAGGGAACCAATGGAGCTAAACGTTTAGAAGCATGTTTTGACAGAAAAACAAGTTCTGAACAAACGACATGAAACTTTGGCTCATAAAGAGTACAACACAAAGTTGGAAACCAACTGTCATTAAGGAAGAAAAAATACTTAAAAAAAATCAGACGGACAAAACACAACAACTTTCCGAAGCAAGGCTCAAAGAGGAGAAACAAAGCCACAAAGAAAGAAAATAATAGTACAATACAGACCATTTGTCAAGAAAGGAACATCTTCTTGAGAGTTATGTGTATCTTCTCATGGTCTCAAAGAGGATACATATAAGGAAATGGTCAAGTTGTAATTTGATGAGCATGAAGCTTATCAAGGGTATTGATATTTTCCTTTTCACTTTCTTGATAGAAAATAAAAGCTTTATGAGAATCTTCAAAAGAATTAACAGGAGAAGGACAAGAGTTACCTGAAGTTGCTGCTTTTCTCTCCTTCTTGATCTTGCGCTTGAGACTGTTGATATTGGTCTTGAGTTCCTAAACACGATTATTGATGTGAAAATAATCAGGAACACCCATTTTTGGAGCAAGATCATCTTTGAGGGAAAAAGCGGAGTTTTAATATTTTTTCTTTCTTCGAAAACTTTTTCTCTTCACAGACCTTTCAGAATTATCAGTCATCCATATAACATTGTTCTTTTTACGATTGTAAGAAGAAGTTGTGTTATATTTATAATTAGGAATTGGCCCATCATAGCACTTTTCCTGATTGTGGGATGAATTTCTAATTGTACACTGAGCAGGTTCGATTACTTCTTTAGACACCCAAACAAGAATGTTATGAAGTTTTTCATTCCGTGAGCGAAGATGACATCTTCTTTCGATGTGACCCTTTTTTCCATAATAATAACAATGGATCGGAATGTTCTTAACTGTTCTAAAATGAGCATTCCTTGAAGATTGACAACCAGTAACATTTGCTGCTGAAAGAGGTTTAATACTTTCACTACCAGTGATATCTTCGGTTTGACAAAGGTTTTTACCATGAAAAAAATTGATCTTACCAGTACTTGGAGCGTCTATACCTTTATAGCCCAGACCACGTGTATCACGATATTCTTTACATGCTCCCAGCATGGAAGATAATTTTGTAGAGCTAGAATTGAATCTTTTTAGATTTTCTTCCAGAGATTTAACCTTCTCGAGAGCAGCAGAAAGGTCAGTCTTCAATTCTTTTTCTCGGGAGAGAAAAACTTTCTCTCTGTCATTGAAACAAGTTTGTTGAGAGTCATACCTTGCTTCAGTATCTGCAAGTATTTCTTTCAACACAAAGAAATTTCGACAAAGAGTTTCACATTCAGAATCTTTTGAATGTACATCTTCCTCGCGATCTTTAAAGAAGAGATTACAATAAACTATAACCACAATCATACCCCTTAAAGAGATTTTTTTTTTTTCTAGACAGAGAGGAGTCAGAAACTCAGCCAAACAAGATGTTGACTTCTTTTTCTTTAGGAGATGATCGAAAATTTTGATGTACTGTGAGACTTCCTCATAAACATCTTGTCCCTCTTCTGAATCACTTTCATCAGAAAGTTCATCCAACTGTTCATCTAGGCGTGCTTCCCAGTTATACATAGATTTATATGACGGAGAAGACGTGAGAGATTTCTCAGGAAAAACAAGACTTTGGACCAAGTCAGAATGTTTCTGAACTGGTGATGCGTTGTCAGAGATATTATCGTCCATAGTCAGATCGCTACAAACACATACTTATAAGGTCTTAAAGGTGTTTTCCTGCTCTGATACCAATTGAAAAAGCGGGGGTCTAACAACAACACACAATATTTCGTTCGGCAATCTGAATAGACTAACTCCAATATACTTTCAAGAGAATAACCTAGACAGTCAGACTCAATCTTTAGAAAAGTATATCAAAGAGTTATATCTCAATTTCTCAATTCAATCTGCAATCAAACAAATAGGAATTTGCGAGCCCGATTGAATGAGAGAAATAACTTGGACGGTATCACAAACCAATATCCAAGTGTCAATCAATTCAATCAACAACCAAAAGGCAGGATTCAAGAATTGATTGAACTTAACGCACAACCTGTAACCTTCAATTATTTAAACAAATATAATGCGGAAAAGAAATAACATAGACACCTGAAATTTTGTTAACGAGGAAACCGCAAATGCAGAAAAACCCCGGGACCTAGTCCATCTTTGAACACCACATTGTATTAAGCCGCTACAAACACTAGCCTACTACCAATGAACTTCGGACTGGAATATAGTTGAGCCTTAACCAATCTCACACTGATCAAGGTACAGTTGTGCTCCTTACGTCTCTGATCCCCAGCAAGATTCTGCGCACTTGATTCCCTTAGCTGATCTCACCTACAACTAAGAGTTTCTACGACCTAAAGTCGAAGACTTGATAAACCAATCTGTCTCACACAGAAAAGTCTATTGATATAGATAAATCTGTCTCCCACAAAAATACCTATGAGTTTTGTTCTGTCTTATGATAAATCAAGGTACACAGGAACCAATTGATAAACCGGACTTATATTCCCGAAGAACAGCCAAGTATTATCAATCACCTCACAATAATCTTAATCGTATGGAAGCGAAACAAGATATTATGGAATCACAAACGATAAGACGAAGATGTTTGTGACTTCTTTTAATCTTACCTATCGGAGATAAATCTCAAGAAAATCTTAGAAAAGATAGTACTCAATAACGATAGTATAAGTAAGATAAGAACACGCTACTACAGAGAAAATAGTTGGGTCTGGCTTCACAATCCCAATGAAGTCTTTAAGTCGTTAACCTACAGGGTTTTAGAATAAATCTAAGGTTAAAGGAAAATCGACTCTAGTCGCAACTAGTATCACACATGAGGTGTGGGGATTAGGTTTCCAAGTTGCTAGAGTTCTCCCTTATATAGTCTTCAAATCAGGGTTTGATAGCTTTGGAACAAAGCAATAATTATTCACCTTTAGATGAAACCTGGTCTAAAAGCCAAGCTAAGTTTGCTTGAAACAAAAGAAATATCTCTCCAACGTTCGATGGTCTTAGCTTGTTACACACAAATGAAATCCTGATTAGATTCAAGCTAATATCTTTCAACCGTTAGACCGAACTTAGCTTGTTATACACAAATGAAATGTACCCTCATTTAGGTTTATGTAACCGTACCTAAACGTGTACACCATGTTGGCTCAACAGTAGTTAACCGAGGTTAGCTATATGAACACTCTCATATCAACCTTATTCATCTTAACAATAACTAGTTCAAATGACTCAAATGAAACTAGTTAAAGAGTTATTCAATTGCTATATTCTCATAGAAGTATACAAGAACACAATTGAAGCAAAATCGGTTTGATTCACTCGAATCAATTCATGAACAATATAGCCACGGTTTGCAAAGAATGCATTCCTTATTATATAAATGTATTTTTTCATAACAAAATCGATTTTAGAACTTTAACCATTCAAGTATGCAAACGGGTACGCATACTTGAATAGCCGGACCAAGTTTGGTTATCGCCAGTATGCGCACGGGTACGCATACCTCCAAACCCAGCAGAAAATGACGGACATAAACCTACGCAAGTATGCATACGGGTACGCGCACTTAGGTTCCCGGACTTTTCAAACCAACAGGTACGCATACGGGTATGCATACTATGGTTCCCGGACATGGATCACATATATGCAAGAGTGCACAACATGTTTATAATCCAATGTTGGTTAAGTGTTCTAAACTCTTATTTCAATCATTGAAACTTTCTTAGAGGATGACAATAGCCGTTTTCATACACTATTAGCATCAAAGCAATTTTCAAGTTATTGAAATAATCATAATGAAACATTCCAAGTCTGCACCAAATGATTGTATCACACAAACCATGTAAGATGTTACTTGAAAATTTTCACATGATCATATTTTGACTTTCGTCAAGAATATAAGATGAACTTGGTTGAAGTGAAAGCTTACCAACGCATATTTCGAGAAATATGTAAGCGAGTTAAACTCATCTTGAAATCTCTAATGTGTATAATTGAAAACCATATAATAATACGTCTTATGTCTCAATATAGGAGATAGAGTAGAAATAGGCTTACCAAGTGATAGATGAGTTTTAGTCTCCACATACCTTTTGTTGATGAAGTTCCACAAGCTCTCCTTAGTAGTTCTTCGTCTTCAATTGATGAACGCCGTGAAGTCTAATGCTCAACTACACAATCTATCCTAATCCGAGACATAACTATAAGTAGACTAGAAATCAAGACTTATAGTTTTGATCACTAACATTGACAAACAAGCTTGAGATATCAAAACTTGTGAGTTCGACCGAGCAGTGCTCTAACAATCTCCCCCTTTGTCAATTTTAGTGAAATAAATTATCAATACATTTGGATTACAAAATAAATAAACTTTGTAGCTTCTCATCCAAATGTTTGATGTCCTTGGTTCTTCAACATTACTCGAAATATTCGTCACTTCTAAGTACTCCAGTGATTCAGAACGTGTTCAACTCAGCATCATAGTTGTTGAAGATCCGTAGCTATAACAATGAGAAAACAGTAGCTCTCAATCATTGTTATACAGTGTCATAGTATTATTACACAGCATCAAAGTCCAATTGTATCACAACTTTGACAACAATACTATGGTGATATGTATCACCCCCCTTAGTCAATACTTCATCTCAACATGAAAACCACTCCCCCTTACTTAATGATCCGTAAACCATATGTATTTGTAGTGTGAACTACACATTAATTCTCCCCTTTTTTGTTAATATAAATTGGCAAAGGTACGAAAACTAGTGGGATCCTCATGAAATTTTCATATAGATACTTCATGACCAAAAGAGGACAACATACCAACTTGTTTCGATGATTTTACATAGTCGAAACTTAGTGTATTCATCAAGGAGTTTATAAAGATACAAGATAACTCATATAATATTCCACAGCCGTACTCCCCAAAACGATTTGGCAATTAAGCACAAGTTCAATTAAGAAATCCCCCCCATAAAATGTTATTCCCGAAAGAACAACAAGAGCGGCCTTACTTTCACAAGAAAAAAAGGACTTCTTTGGACATTAACAAATCACATGAAAACATGAATTTGTATCCAAAAACACAATTGAATTAATCACAAGGAAAATGATCAATTCAACTGGTCATGCTCAACATAAGAGAACTTACGGAGCAACACAATATATACACAAAGATGTGGATCAGGGAAGGACTAGTACTGCGGAATAATCAAAGATTTATTCTATTTTTCATCACCATTTGCACAATGACATATAATAGACTTAATCTTTGTAAACAAAAGTTCATCCTTTCTTCCATCAATATTTGCATAATGACATAAAAGGCTTAACTTTTGTAGTCAAAAGTTTATTCTATCTTTTATCAATACTTTCATACCGACATATAATAGAGATAACTTTTGAAAAAGTATGGGACAGTCAAGGTTCACGGCCGTAAACAACATATCCCATCAAAATTTGCAATATATATAAACCATAAAGATTAATACTGCAAAAATCATCTTCCAAATAAACTTTAGAATTTAAATAAATAAATCTAAAAACATTGCATGATGAAAAACCGTTGGCCATAGCTACGTGTATTCACAATAATGGTTATTCCAAACCCTAGTTATCCTTCTTAAAACACAAGAATAAATTCTCATAAAGAAGTTTCCTAGACATAAATCAAAAGAACAAAAGCAAAAAAAAAAAAAAAAAAAAACTTAGACACGATCAGCAACCATAGAACGGACAAGGGCGAGTTCATCAGATGCTTTCTTTATCTTGTTTTTCAGAAACGCAAATTCTTTGATGCAATTTCAAGTTGTTCATAAACGACCTCAAAATCTTGAAGAAGATTTCCAACCAATTGAAGAGACATTTGAACTGGAAGATATTTTTCATGATCAATTGCTTGAAAGCAAATTATGGAGATGGGTTCTTCGTGAAGCTCAAAAACTTTGGCATCATTAAACTTGTCTTCCTCATTGCATCCTTCCATTGTGCACACCAAAAAATCCAAGAGAGTCTTGACGTTACCGAACAAGTATATATCAAAAGAAAACCTTGTATATATATAAATATATAAGAGATTTTCACAAGGAAACCCTAGGGTCACTTGTATCTGTTTGGTAACGGTTCGGGTGCACAAAATTCATGGTTAGACCCAAAATTCAACAACCAGAGAACCAGAGGAGAAAACGTTCAGGAACATGTTTTGCCCGAACAAAAAAGTTTAAACACATGACAGGAAGCTTTGGTTTACATGGAGTGAAACACAAAGTTGGATATCAACTGTCATTTAAGGAAGTCCAAACTAAAGTTTTTAAACAAAGCATCAGACGGACAAGGCACAATAACTGTCTGGAGCAAGGCTCAGAAAGGAGGAACATGATCAAAATAAACAAGTACAACACATACCATTTGTCAAGAAGGAATCATCTTCTTGAGAGTTATGTGTATCATCTCATGGTCAAACAGAGGATACACATAAGGAAATGGTCAAGTTGTAATATGATGAACATGAAGCTCATCAGAAGTATTGATGTTTTCCTTTTCACTTTCTTGACACAAATCAGAAGCCTAATGTGAATCTTCAAAAGAATTAACAAGAGAAGGATAGGAGTTACCTGAAACAACTGCTTTTCTTGCGTTCTTGATCTTGCGCTTGAGACTGTTGATACTGGTCTTGATCTCCGAAACACGATTATTGATGTGAATATAATTGGGAACACTTATTTTAGGAGCAAGATCATCTTTGAAGAAAATAGAGGAATTTGAAGTTTTATTCTTCCTTCGAAACCTTTTCCTCTTTACAGACTTTTCAGAGTTATCAGTCATCCATATAACATTATTCTTCTTACAGTTGTAAGTAGAAGTTGTGTTATATTCACAATCAGGAATTGGCCCATCACAACACTTTTCATGATTGTGAGATGAATTTCTAACTGTATACTAAGAAGCGGGTTTGATTACTTCTTTAGACATCCAGACAAGAATGTTATGAAGTTTTTCATTCCGTAAACGAAGATGACACGTTCTTTCAATGTGACCTTTCTTTCCGCAATAATATCAGTTGACATGAATGTTTTTAACCGTTCTCAACTGGGCAGTCTTAGAGGGATGACATTCTTGGTTTCTACAGACATCTGCTGCTGAAGTGAGTTTTTCACTTTTACTGCTGGTGAAATTTTCAGCTTGAAAAAGATCATTAGGAAGAACAAAATTGATCTTACCAGTACTTGGAGCGTCTATACCTTTATAGCCCAGACCACATGTATCACGATGATCTTTACATGCTCCTAGCATAGAAGACAATTTTGTAGAGCTAGAATTGAATTTTTTCAAATTCTCTTCCAAGGATTTAACCTTATCAAGAGCAGCACTAAGATCAGTCTCCAATTATTTCTCTCGGGTGAGAAAACTTTTTCTCTATCATTTAAACAATTTTGTTGAGAGTCATACCTTGCATCGGTTTCTGCAAGTCTTTCTTTCAACTTAAAGAGATTTTGACGAAGTTCATCACATTCAGAATTTTTTGACCATATATCTTCCTCACGATCTTTAAGAACAGATTTTAGCAAACTATAACCACAGTCACATCCCTTAAAGAGTTTTCTCATTTTCCTATTTTCAAGACAGAGAGGAGTCAGAAATTCAGCCAAGCAAGAAGTTGACTTTTCTTTCTTTAGGAGATGATCGAAAAGATTGATGTACTGCGAGACTTCCTCATCAACATCTTGTCCCTCTTCTGAATCTCTTTCATCAGAAAGTTCATCTAACTGTTCATTTAGGCGAGCTTCCCAGTTATACATAGTTTTAGAAGATAGAGAAGACATGAGAGATTTCGCAGGAAAAACAAGACTTTGCACCAGGTTAGAGTGTTTCTGAACTGATGATGCGTTCTCAGAGATATCATGGTCTATAGTCAGATTGCTACAAACACAGACTTATTAGGTCTTAAATGTGTTTTCCTGCCCTGATACCAATTGAAAAAGCGGGGGTCTAACAACCACACCCAATATTTCGTTTGGCAATCTGAATAGACAAACTCCAATATACTTTCAAGAGAATCAACTAGACAGTCAGACTCAATCTAGAGAAAAGTATATCAAAGAGTTTTATATCTCTATCTCTTAATTCAATCCGCAATCAGCAAATAGGAATTTCCGAGCCCGATTGAATATAAGATAAATAACTTGAACGGTACCAAAGACCAATGTTCAAGGATCAATCAATTTCAATCAACAACCAAAGGTTAGATTTCCCAATTGATTGATTCAACGCACAACCTGTGATACTTCTATTATATAACAAAATATAATGCGGAAAAGAAATAACACAGACACCAGAAGTTTTGTTAACGAGGAAACCGCAAATGCAGAAAAACCCCGGGACCTAGTCCATTTTTGAACACCATACTGTATTAAGCCGCTACAGACACTAGACTACTACCAATGAACTTCGGACTGGAATATAGTTGAACCCTAATCAATCTCACACTGATTCAAGGTACAGTCGTGTTCCTTACGCCTCTGATCCCAGCAGGATACTACGCACTTGATTCCCTTAGCTGATCTCACCCATAACCAAGAGTTTCTACGACCCAAAGTCGAAGACTTGATAAACAAATATGTCTCACACAGAAAAGTCTATTGAAATAGATAAATCTGTCTCCCACAGAAATACCTACGAGTTTTGTTCCATCTTTTGATAAATCAAGGTGAACAGGAACCAATTGATATACCGTACTTATAGTGAGATGTGCTCTAACAACCATGAATTCTCTCCGGTATATCAATTGGTTCCTGTTCAACTTGATTTATCAAAAGACGGAACAAAACTCGTAGGTATTTTTGTGGGAGACAGATTTATCTATTCCTGTAAACTTTTCTGTGTGAGACAAATTTGTTTATTAAAGTCTTCGACTTTGGGTCGTAGCAACTCTTAGTTGTGGGTGAGATCAGCTAAGGGAATCAAGTGCGTAGTATCTTGCTAGGATCAGAGACGTAAGGAGCGCAACTGTACCTTGAATCAGTGTGAGATTGATGGGGGTTCAACTACAGTCCAGACCGAAGTTAGTTTGTAGTAGGCTAGTGTCTGTAGCGGCTTAATACAGTATGGTGTTCAAATCTGGACTAGGTCCCGGGGTTTTTCTGCATTTGCGGTTTCCTCGTTAAAAAAACTTCTGGTGTCTGTGTTATTTCTTTTCCGCATTATATTTTGTTATATAATTGAAATATCACAGGTTGTGCGTTGAATCTATTAATTGGTTAATCCAACCTTTGGTTGTTGATTGAAATTGATTGAACCTTTAAAATTGGTCTTTGGTACCGTTCAAGTTATTTCTCTTGTATTCAATCAGGCTCGCAAATTCCTATTTGTTTGAGTGTTGATTGAATCGAGAAATTGAAATAAAACTCTTTGATATACTTTTATTAAGATTGAGTCTAACTGTCAAGTTGATTCTCTTAAAAGTATATTGGAGTTAGTCCATACAGATTGCTAAGCGAAATATTGGGTGTGGTTGTTATACCCCCGCTTTTTCAATTGGTATCAGAGCAGGCAAACACGCTCAAGACCTCATAAGTCTATGTTTGTAGCGATCTGACTCTATGGACAGAAATTCTATATCCAAAAACGTACCACCAATCTTCGATGGCTCAAACTAATTATGGTGGAAAATCGCTATGCGTGCTTTTCTTCAAGCTCGTGATTTTCAAACATAGGTACGTGTTGTTAATGGCTATGATCCTCCAGTTAATACAGAAGGTGATGTATCTATACCTAAGGATATTGGTAGATATAGTCCAGAAAAAATTCTTGCTGCAAAGCAAAATTCTGACGGCTTAAATGCTATCATACATGCCATTACCCCATATCTTCAGCATCATGTGACTACCTGCACAAAGTCTAAAGAAGCCTGGGATATCTTAGAAACCATATTTGAAGGGAATACCTGTGAAAAAGAATCTAGGCTTCAAAACCTAAATTATGATTGAGAAAACCTTCGTATGGCAGATGAAGATTCATTTGATGAATTTAATCACAAAGTGTTTGAAATTGTTAATGCATCTTTTGCATTGGGTAAGACTATTCCTGAAAAGGATATTGTGTTGAAGATTCTCAGATCTCTGCCATCTAGATATGATTCTAAGAAGCATGCCATCGTTGAGGGAAATAACCTTGATATACTTTCCAGAAATACTCTTGTTGGAAAGCTTAAAATTTTCGATCTTGAACTTTGTCAAAGAGAAAAACGTCACCTGTTAACCAACCATGTTGCTACATCTGATAAAAAGTCTCGATGTCCTAAATTGATTGATACAAGGGATGAGAATTGCTTTAATTCAATTCTGTCACTATTTATACAACAATTTAAGAAAACTCTTAGACATAATAAAAGAAAGTCTCAAAAGAAAGCCCAGTCAGTCATCAAAAGGGACAGAAAAGTTCAGAAAATCTATGATAATGAAACTTGTTCCAATTGCTATAGAAGTATCCATGATTCTTCCAAAATCTATGATGAGTAGTTAAGTGAGTTAACTAAAGCATGGATGGCTACTCTTGACTATTTTCCTGAGGATGATATCTGTGAAAGTTCTCTTAATCTCTTTGCTGATAATCACACTTGTCCTCCTAACAGTCCTGATCATTCCACGATGAACAATCTTACCTCTCCAGAAGCGTTTCAACTGGAAAATGAAGCCTTGATTAAAAGGATTGAAGATCTGGAATGTGAACTGTTTAATTTAAGACAGGAGGTTGCTATCACTTGCATTGGCGATCTTAATAAGAAACATCGAACTTCTTCGATTAATTCTTTTAAGCATTATCAGCAAGTTACTCCTGATCTTATATCAGTCTCAAATCATCCTGAAAAGGATGATGTGGAGAACTACAAGGACTTACCAAACTGTTTGGTCTCCTTGTGTGAAAATCAAGATCATCTTGAAATTCTAACCACTAAAGGTCATGAGTATTTCTCCTCTGTTAAACCTTGTTTTCAGAAGATGAAAAAGAAATCTCCTATGAAATCCTCATTCCTTTCAAAAGAGATCTCCAAAGTCACTCATTGTTTGCAAAAATAAACAAACAAGGTATTCGAAACTGTGCTAAAAAGGGGAATGAATGATGTGCATAACTCTTCTTTCTTGAAGGAAAAACAGAAACAAGGAATATCAAATACTTCACCCCCTAGTAAGAAATCACCCAGTCCTGCTGTGGATTGGAGAAATTACATTCTATAATTCTGTCTAAGATGATTCTTGTTTGTCTCTCTTGGGAAAGAATCATAATCTTCAAGAGGGTTGTGATGAAATATATCCGTTGATTATCTAGTTTGATTCTGTTTTTTTTTGTTGCTCTTCAATTTTTAGTAAAGAAACGTTTGTGTTCGTGAATGTTTTTTTTCTAGAAAGACTTTTTCTTGGGGATAACCAAATTCTGTTAGGGTTTTGGTCAAAGGTATTTTTGGAAATTTTATCCCATATCTTCATTCCTTATTAAGATGAAGATTTCTCCTTGATGTGAGCATTTCATTTTTCTCTCTTCTATCATGTCCTCATCAAGTCTTTCAAGCAAATAAAGTGATGTCTGGACTGTTCTCTTTCCCTCTAAGAAGGTTTGTTTTTATTCTTCTGATAGTGAGATGTTCTCTAACAAGCGTGAATTCTCTCCTGATGGGAATCCCTCTGTCTCTCATCTTGATAAGCTCTCTTTAACCATGAATCTCGTCCTGGAACAAGTACGTGCCCTGAGGAGTGAACTTGAATCCTCTTCCAAAAGACTTGAAGAAAAGATGGATAATCTTGAATCTAGGATTGATCTGATCGAAGACGATCTTGATGAATATAGGGAATATGAGAAGAGTATTCAAAGTAAGTGAAATGCTTCATAGGAGTTGTGTTTGTTTTTATCGAGGAAACTTCTTATGAGAATTTATTCTTTTTTTTTAAGAAGGATAACTAGGGTTTGGAATAGCCATTATTGTGAGTACACATAGCTATTTCCAACGATTTTCATCTTGCAATATTTTTAGATTTATTTATTTAAATTCTAAAGTTTATTTGGAAGATGATTTTGCAGTATTAATCCTTATTGGTTTTATATATTGCAAAAAAAAATATGGGATATGTGTGTTTGCGTCCGTGAACTATGATTATCCCATATATGTCAAAAGTTAAGCCTATTATGTCATTATGCAAATATTGATGGAAGATAGGATGAACTTTTGATTGCTAAGATTAAGTCTATTATATGTATTTATGCAAATATTGATGCAAAATAGAATTAATCTTTGTATATTCCGCAATATTGATCTTTCCCTGATCCACTTCTTTGTGAAAGTACTATGCGGCTCTGTAAGTTCTCTTATGTTGAGCATTTCCAATTAAATTAATCATGGGTTCTCTTGTGGTTAATTTAATTGAGTATTCTGGATACAAATTCATGTTTCATGTAATTTGTTAATGTCCAAAGAAATCCTTATTTTCTTGTAAAAGTAAGGTCGCTCTTGTTGTTCTTTCGGGAATGACATTTTATGGGGGAGAGTTCTTAATTGAACTTGTGCTTAATTGCCAATTTTTTTTGGGGAGTGCGGCTGTGGAATATTATAGGGGTTATCTTGTATCTTTATAAACTCCTTGATGAATGCATTTAGTTTCGGCTATATGATTGCATCTAAAAAGTTGAAATGTGCTTTTCTTTTGGTCATGAAGTATCTCTATGGAAATTTCATTAGGATCCCACTAATTTTCGTACCCTTGCCAATTTTATGGACAAAAAGGGGGAGAATTAATGTGTAGTTCACACTATAAACACATATGGTTTTCGGATCATTATGTAAGGGGGAGTGGTTTTCATGTGAGATGAAGTATTGACTAAGGGGGAGTGATACATATCACCATAGTATTGTTGTCGAAGTTGTGATACAATTGAACTTTGATGCTGTGTAATAATACTATGACACTGTATAACAATGATTGGGAGCTTTTGTTTTCTCATTGTTATGGCTACGAATCTTCAACAACAATGATGCTGAATTGAATACCTTTGGAATCATTGGAGTACTTGGAAGTGGTGAAGATTTCGAGTAATGTTAAAGAACCAAGGAGATCAAGCATTTGGATGAGAAGCTACAAAGTTTATTTATTTTGTATTCCATATGTATTGATAGTTTTATCACTAAAATTGACAAAGGGGGAGATTGTTAGAGCACTACTCGGTCGAACTCACAAGCGTTGGTATCTCAAACTTGTTTGTCAAGTTTAGTTGCCAAAACTATAAGTCTTGATTTCTAGTCTACTTATAGCTAAGTCTCATACTAGGATAGTAAGTGTAGTTGAGCTCTAGATTCCACGGCGTTCATCATGCGAAGACAAAGAACTACTCAAGGAACTTGTGGAACTTCATCGACAAAAAGTTATGTGGAGACTTGAACTTATCTATCACTCAAAAGTCTATCTATTTTATCTCCTATTTTGAGACACAAATCGTATTGCTATATAGACTTCAATTATACACATGTGCTATTTCGAGCCGAGTTTAACTCACTTATCTATTCCTCGAAATATGCGTTGGTAAGCTTTCGCTTTGGCCAAGTTCATCTTTACTAGTGACGAAAGTCATGTTGATTATTTCAATAACTTGAAAATCGCTTTGATGAAAAATAGTTTGTAAATAACAACTATATAACATCCTCTAAGAAAGTTTCAATGATTGAAATGAGAGTTTAGAACATGTAACCATCTTTGGATATAAATATAGTGTGTTCTCACATTTGTGTAAAAGTCCATAACCGGGAACCCAAAGTATGCGTACCCGTATGCGTACTGGCGGTTGTTGGAAATCCGGGTAAGTATGCGTACCCGTACGCATATTGGCGGAAAGTTCACGTCCGTGAATTTCTGTTGGAGTTTGAAAGTGAAAAAAAAACTCAATCTGGTTACTTAAGTACGCGTACCTGTTCGCATACTTAGGTAGGTTACTTTCTAAAATCGGTTTGTTCATGAACTAAAACATTTATATAATAAGGAATGCAATCTTTGCAAACCGTGGCTATAATGTTCATAAATTGATTCGAGTGAATCAAAATCGATTTTGCTTCAATTGTGTCTTGTATACTTCTATGAGATCCAAGCAATTGAACAACTCTAACTAGTTCATTTGAGTCACTTGAACTAGTTATGGTGAAGATGAATAAGGTTGATATGAAAGTGCTCATATGGCTAACCATTGGTTAACTATTGTTGAACCAACTAAGTGTACACGTTTAGATACGGTTACCCAAACCCAAATGAAGTTACATTTCATTTGTGTATAACAAGCTAAGTTCGATCTAACGGTTGAAAGATATTAGCTTGAATCTAATTATTTTTTCATCTAATGGTGAATAATTAATGCTTTGTTACCAAGGTAACTTAGATTGCAAACCCTGACTTGGAGACTATATAAAGGAGAACTCTACTAACTGGGAAACCTAATCCCCACACCTCCTGTGTTATACTAGTTGCATAAGCTAGAGTCGATTCTCCTTTAACCTTAGGTTTTTCACGAAACCCTGTAGGTTAACGACTTGAAGACTTCATTGGGATTATGAAGCCAATCCCAACTATTTTCTCTATAGTTGCGTGATCTTATCTTGCTGTTTCTATCGTGATTGAGTGCAATCGTAAGAATGGCTTGAGATTTATATCTCCGATAGGCAAGATAGAAAAGTAGTCACAAACATCTTCGTCTCATCGTTTGTGATTCCACAATATCTTGTTTCGCTAGTCGATTAAGATTATTGTGAGGTAATTGATATTTCTAGGTTGTTCTTCGGGAATATAAGTCCGGTATATCAATTGGTTCCTGTTCACCTTGATTTATCAAAAGACGGAACAAAACTCGTAGGTATTTCTGTGGGAGACAGATTTATCTATTCCTGTAGACTTTTTTGTGTGAGACAGATTTGTTTATTAAAGTCTTCGACTTTGGGTCGTAGCAACTCTTAGTTGTGGGTGAGATCAGCTAAGGGAATCAAGTGCATGGTATCCTGCTGGGATCAGAGACGTAAGGAGCGCAACTGTACCTTGAATCAGTGTGAGATTGATTGGGGTTCAACTACAGTCCAGACCGAAGTTAGTTTGTAGTAGGCTAGTGTCTGTAGCGGCTTAATATAGTGTGGTGTTCAAATCTGGACTAGGTCCCGGGATTTTTATGCATTTGCGGTTTCCTCGTTAACAAAACTTCTGGTGTCTGTGTTATTTCTTTTCCGCATTATATTTTGTTATATAATTGAAATATCACATGTTGTGCGTTGAACGATCAATTGGTAAATCCAACCTTTGTTTGTTGATTGAAATTGATTGATCCTTGAACATTGGTCTTTGGTACCGTTCAAGTTATTTTTCTTGTATTCAATCAGGCTCGCAAATTCCTATTTGTTTAAGTGTGGATTGAATCGATAAATTCAGATATAACTCTTTGATATACTTCTATTAAGATTGAGTCTGACTGTCTAGTTGATTCTCTTAAAAGGATACTGGAGTTAGTCCATACATATTGCTAAGCGAAATATTGGGTGTGGTTGTTATACCCCCACTTTTTCACAAATCTTATCAAAGATAGTACTCAATTATGATAGTAAAAGTAAGATCAGAACACGCAACAACATAGAAAATAGTTGGGTCTGGCTTCATAATCCCAATGAAGTCTTTAAGTTGTTAACCTACAGGGTTTTGGAATAAATCTAAGGTTAAAGGAGAATCGACTCTAGTCGCTACTAGTAACACACAAGAGGTGTGGGGATTAGGTTTCCCAGTTGCTAGAGTTCTCCTTTATATAGTTTTCAAATCAGGGTTTGCAATCTAAGTTACATTAGTAACAAAGCATTCAATATTAACCGTTAGATGAAATCCTAATTAGATTCAAGCTAATATCTTTCAACCGTTAAATCGAACTTAGCTTGTTATACGCAAATGAAATGTACCCTCATTTAGGTTTATGTAACCGTACCTAAACGTGTACACCATGTTGGCTCAACAGTAGTTAACCGAGGTTAGCTATATGAACACTCTCATATCAACCTTATTCATCTTAACCATAACTAGTTCAAATGACTCAAATGAAACTAGTTAAAGAGTTGTTCAATTGCTATATTCTCATAGAAGTATACAAGAACACAATTGAAGCAAAATCGGTTTGATTCACTCGAATCAATTCATGAACAATATAGCCACGGTTTGCAAAGAATGCATTCCTTATTATATAAATGTATTTTTTCATAACAAAACCGATTTTATAACTTTAACCATTCAAGTATGCAAACGGGTACGCATACTTGAATAGCCGGACCAAGTTTGGTTTTCGCCAGTATGCGAACGGGTACGCATACCTCCAAACCCAGCAGAAAATGACGGACATAAACCTACGCCAGTATGTGTATGGGTACGCGCACTTAAGTTCCCGGACTTTTCAAACCAACAGGTACGCATACAGGTATGCATACTATGGTACCCGGACATGGATCACATATATGCAAGAGTGCACAACATGTTTATAATCCAATGTTGGTTAAGTTTTCTAAACTCTTATTTCAATCATTGAAACTTTCTTAGAGGATGACAATAGCCGTTTTCACACACTATTAGCATCAAAGCAATTTTCAAGTTATTGAAATAATCATAACGAAACATTCCAAGTCTACACCAAATGATTGTATCACACAAACCATGTAAGATGTTACTCGGCAATTTTCAGATGATCATCTTTTGACTTTCGTCAAGAATATAAGATGAACTTGGTTGAAGCTAAAGCTTACCAACACATATTTCGAGAAATATGTAAGCGAGTTAAACTCAGCTCGAAATCTAAAATGTGTATAATTGAAAACCATATAGTAATACGACTTATGTCTCAATATAGGAGATAGAGTAGAAATAGACTTTCCAAGTGATAGATGAGTTTCAGTCTCCACATACCTTTTGTTGATGAAGGTCCACAAGCTCGCCTTAGTAGTTTGATAGACGCATTATTGTGTCTAATATGTCTCAATTGTATATATTGTTAGTGTTCGATTTTGTATTTATTTTGTTATTTTATGTCTTTGTGGGTATTTTTAGAGAAATAAGCTCTTGCGGCAAAATTGGCTCGAAAAGTGGTGTTTTACACCCCAGGATAGAGTACTAAAGGCACCCCAGAAATGCACCGGAAGCACCCCAGAAATGTGTCGGAGGAACCCCGGAAAAATTACTATCTACGCCCAAAAATTACTATTTGCACCCCATAAGACAAGTGCTAAAGGGACACCCGTGCAGGATTAGGGGGAGGACATGTTCTTCTCAAATTCAAAAAATGAATTTTGGCGGGAAAATATTTTCATTAACAGCAGAATTTCAATCGGATATTTGGACGTGATTTAGTGAGATTCAATCCCTGAAACTTAGTGGGTACACGTGATATGACTATAGAAAGCTAGTATGGGTGATTTTATCGATCAAATTTGGCTGGATAACTTGTTTTAATCCAAACAGGGAGTTGGAGGAAAAACATGAGCTTGCATGAGTTGTGAGAAATTTAATCGTGTACTGCACGTGCTTGGAAGATTTAATCGATATTATAGAGCGTGAAGAATGTATAGAAGGAAATAAATACAGCTGCAGATGCGTGAAAATCAAAATCAATGAAAAAAATGGAAAAAAATATACCCGAGTAAAAGAAGATTATTTGTAGTTAATGGAGGAGATTCAATGTCGAAATTATGTATAAATAGGTTCATAGGATCACATAGAAGGGGGGTAGAGAGTTTGGGGTCGATAGGAGAGCTCAGGAGGCGTGAATCAAGAGTTTTCAGAACTCTGTTGTTGCTGCTGCTGCTGCTCGTGAAGAACAGGGAAACAGCGACGGTTTCTTCAACTGGTTGTAACAGTTTCTTCAACTGGTTTGCAACATTTATCTTCGTTGTAACAGTTTCTTCAACTGGTTTGCAACATTTATCTTCATTGTAACAGTTTTTCATCCTCTTCTGCAACATTTATTTTCATATTTGTAACGATTATCTTCATCATAACAGTTGAGAGTTGAAACAGTTGGTCTGTAACGCACCTCTGCTGTTGCAGATTTCCTGTTTCATTATTTTCTCTTCTTGTAAACACTTTTTGAGCCATGAATACATATTTTGAGTGTGTTTTCGACATGATGAGTTAAACCCCAACACTGGGACGACGGAGGAGGCCGAACTTCATACATGGGTAAATTTATTTTTATTCTTTTTATGACTTTTGCATTAAAATTAATTGAAATATGATTTGATTAAATTGGTTGTCATTTGATTAGATGGGTCATGCTTAGCTTAGGTGATTTGATGTCCCATGCTTAACATTTACAATCAATGTTTTGAGAATCTACCTTGGCAAAAATAGAGTCCATGTTTATATTTCTTGAGCTAAAATTGTTGAGAATAAATAAGTGAACCTTATGTTATAAAGATTGGCTAAATCCTTAGTCCCAGTACCTCTCGCCCATTGTTAATAGTCTTTGTATATATTTATTTATTAATTTTAAAAAACTCGAATCTTCACAAATCTGAACGAACCCATTCTTACCACTATTTAAAATTGCATCATAGTTCTTCGTCTTCAATTGATGAACGCCGTGAAGTCTAATTCTCAACTACACAATCTATCCTAGTCTGAGACATCACTATAAGTAGACTAGAAATCAAGACTTATAGTTTTGATCACTAACATTGACAAACAAGCTTGAGATAGCAACGCTTGCGAGTTCGACCAAGCAGTGCTCTAACAAGTTTCATTTGAGTCATTTGAACTAGTTATGGTTAAGATGAATATGGTTGATATGAAAGTATTCAAATGGCTAACTTTGGTTAACTATTGTTGAGCCAACAAGGTGTACATGTTTAGGTACGGTTACTCATATCTAAATGAAATCACTTTTCATTTGTGTGTAATAAGCTAAGTTCGATCTAACGGTTGAAAGATATTAGCTTGAGTCTAATCAGGTTTTCATCTAACGGGTGAATATTGAATGCTTTGTTACCAAGGTAATATTGATTGCAAACCCTGATTTGGAGACTATATAAGGGAGAACTATAGCAACTGGGAAACCTAATCCCCACACCTTATGTGTGATACTAGTTGCGACTAGAGTCGATTCTCCTTTAACCTTAGGTTTTTCACGAAACCCTGTAGGTTAACGACTTGTAGATTTCATTGGGATTGTGAAGCTAGACCCAACTATTTTCTCTGTAGTTGCGTGTTCTGATCTTGTTGTTTTCTATCGTATTGAGTACTATCTTCTCTAAGATTTGCTCGAGATTTAATCTACGATAGGCAAGATAAAAAGTAGTCACAAACATCTTCGTCTCATCGTTTGTGATTCCACAATATCTTGTTTCGCTACCATACGATTAAGATTATTGTGAGGTGATTGATATTTCTAGGATGTTCTTCGGGAATATAAGTACGGTATATCAATTAGTTCCTGTTCACCTTGATTTATCAAAAGACGGAACAAAAACTCATAGGTATATCTGTGGGAGACAGATATATCTATTCAATAGTTTTTTCTGTGTGAGACAGATTGGTTTATCAAGTCTTTGACTTTGGGTCATAGAAACTCTTAGTTGTGGGTGAGATCAGCTAAGGGAATCAAGTGCGCAGAATCCGGCGTGGTTCTAGAGGCGTAAGGAACGCGACTGTACCTTGATCAGTGTGAGATTGGTTAGGGCTCAACTACATTCCAGTCTGAAGTTAACTTTGAGTAGGCTAGTGTCTGTAGCGGCTTAATACAGTGTGGTGTTCAAATCTGGACTAGGTCCCGGGGTTTTTATGCATTTGTGGTTTCCTCGTTAACAAAATTTATGGTGTCTATGTTATTTCTTTTCCGCATTATTTTTTCTATATAATTGAAATATCACAGGTTGTGCGTAGTTCAATCAATTAGATAATCCAACCTTTGGTTGTTGATATAAATTGATTGACACTTGAATATTGGTCTTTGGTACCGTTCAAGTTGTTTCACATAATAATCAGTCTCGCGGATTTCTATCTGTTTGATTTGTTGATTACATTGTGAAGCAGATATACAACTCTTGGATATATTTCCATTGATTGAGTCTGACTGTCTAGTTGATTCTCTTGGAATTATATCGGAATTTGTCCATACAGATTGCTAAGCGAAATATTGGGTGTGGTTGTTAGACCCCCGCTTTTTCAATACTCTTAATAGGCAGAATATCTTCTACGCATTTCCACAACAAAAATTATTTTTTAGGCAAAAACGAGACCCTTCAAAGGCTCTTATGGATAGGAAAAACTTGGAATAAAACCAACAACAGAGAGATCACAAGCCAAAATTTTATTGGCTGATTTAACAGTAAAATTATCATTTTTAATTAATGGTCAAACCAGGAATCTTAATATTCATAATTTTCTGACTATTATCTTGTGTGAAATAGGCTTGTCCTAGGTCCGAATTCCAAGTCCTAGTACCATATTCTTTTTTTTTAGGAATAGAAAGGTTAAACTTTTTATAGATACGAAAAATGGGATTATATCGCAGTTACCCACGACGAATCCCACATACATTAGCTTAATAAATTTCCAATCGGTAATAAGATCCATAAAAAGAGTAGTCTTATTAAACCACTTTGCCTCTATGCACCACATGTAAACAAAGCTTTTCACCTCATTGATGATAACCGTCTCCGCCATGGGTGCTTTACTAGCCGTCACACGTCTATTACTCTCTCCCCATATGACCCAGCAGATAGTAAAAAATAAGATATGCTATATTTTTCTACCCCTATTCCTTCCTTTCCTTAATTTCCAGACCAATTGAGAGGAAATGTCCATGTTCTGCACCCACTTCAGGTTATAACCAGTTACAAAGTAATTCCATATATTGTGTGAGAATTTGCAGTGCAGCAGTAGGTGGCCTACTGTTTCCTCTTCTATATTACTTCAGGAGAAAATGGTACTTGGCAAGATAAACCTCTTCTCGTAAAATTGTCTGTAGTTGTTGTGGCATTTTGTAATGCAGTCGAGAAAATGGTACTTGTCAAGGTGCAACCTCTTCTCGTTAAATTGTCTATAGTTGCTATGGCATTTTGTAATGCTGACCATAAGAAAAATTGGACTTTGGGAGGCAATGTTTGGTCCAAACACTCTGAAGAGGTACAATAGAGCTGTCTCGACCTGGGGCCTCTGCCTATGTACTGTTTGCAATGATCCAGTTGTAACAACACTTTGTTGAGAAGCCTGAAGCCAAGTTGCTGATCAATATATCTTCTTCACCAGCTACCAGAGTAAGGAGGGTCTCCTAAGAATGAGAAAAAAATTCAAAGAATTTAGCTGCATTAGGATTACTTCTCACTTGAATTGAAGAAGAATCCTCTATTGTGTGCTTGCTTTTGTGATTAGGGGTAAGAGTTGCGTAAAGGAGAAAAATAAAATGCTTTCATCGAGAGGAAAAATAAAATGTTTTCATTGAATTGTTCATCCACTTTTCACTTGAATTGAAGAAGAATCCTCTTTTGTGATTAGGGGTAAGAGTTTTATAAAGGAGAAAAATAAAATGCTTTCATTGAGAGCAACAATAGAATGTTTTCATTGCTTTGGCGATGGGATAAGAGTTGGGTAAAGGAGAAAAATAAAAAATTCTTTCATTGAGAGTTGTACTCAAGACCTCCTGCTTACTAAACGGGTGCTCTAACCAACTGAGCTATGAAAACTGGTTTGACCATTATATTTACCCCTTTGGTCATGGTCCATAGGACCTAAGATATTTGAGTGATCCCTGGAACTGTCCTTAGGTAAGGTTGGCTACTTGTCTGTGGTCGTAATCGTAAACATGTTCGGCACGCGAGGTTGATGGTATCTACACACCACATCTGACACTAAGCGCGGCTCCTTTCTTTCAAAGGTGTTCGCGTCACTGCCTGCATTTTAGCATCTTGGGGGTGCCCCCATTAGAAAAATGATAAAAATGTGAACACTTTTTTTGGGTGCAGACTTTCTTGATCTCATACGTGCCCTTCATGTCTTGCTGATAGCTTATTTTAGCTGATCCCATTATGCTGGTGTAGTTAGGTAATCAGTAATCTATATTGCAACCGATGGATGTAACACTTGCGAATAATTGTATACTCTTTTGTCCGCTACTTCATAAACGATATAAACTTCCATAAATATCATCTAACCGTCGGATTTCAAACTTACATTACATTGCGTGGGAATCTTATATATTACTGGCCCCATGATGTTAACTTTGGTCGAAAAAAAGATTCAGAATCTAAATATAATGGAGGATCTGGTTTCCTTCAAGGAAGGGAATGATTCAAAATTGTATATTTTGCAAAAGAATTATGTGTCCCACATGATATCATCGTGGAAAAATTTGATGATTATAGAAATCAACAAATCATCATCAGATACTCTTAAGTGTAGAGTATAAGCCAACAAAAGTATCAAACAAGAAAAAGCTTCAAATGGCGTGAAGCAAAGAGCAAACAAAGCTTTGTTATATAGAAAAAGAATCTGTAGAACTTTGGTTTTAGGATTTTTGTTTGTTAAGAAGAGAATCGAAGAGAGTTGTTGATAAGAAGAAGTAGCAAATCTGGGGAAGTCAGCAGGAGAATTGTTTGTGGGTATATTTGATTGTATCCATGACATTACAATTGCTTTGGATTTGTATACTAGAATGAAAGATTCTGCTGCTTATAGAGTTAAAACTATGTCTCGTATTGCTCAATGGAAGATTGAAAACATTTCTTCTAATTATGCTTATATGAAATCAGATCCTTTCAAGCTTGGAAACTGGAATTGGTAACACAACACACATTCATTTTCTTTCTCTGTTTACAAAATTTCAATGATTTTTTTGATTAAGTTTCTGATACTTGTTACTATTATTTATCTGTGAAGGCATATATCAGTGGAGAAGAATCGAATGCTGTTTATAAAATTACATCCGGAGATATCAAATGTAACAAGAGATCATCCTCCTATTGCTTCATTTGTTATCCGAGTCATTTGTTATGCAGACAATCGAACTGTTTTGGTTCATCCAGGTCATACTTTCTGAATTCATTTTACTTTTTCTTTTTGAGCAAATGGTTTGCGGATCATCAATCGGATGGGAGAATTCGACTCAAAGGAAATTATTCAATGGATTACGAATTGATGCATATGGTTGTAATTTTGCAGAGGTAACGGATAAACAACTGAAGAAAAACGACGATTTTATTTGGACAATTGATTCTTCATTTACAGGGAAATTCATTGTTGAAGTTGAGTTTACTGATCTCAAGACAACTAGTCCAGACGTATGTTTCTCTGTCTCTCTTTTAGCCTTTTAATTTACATATACCTGTACAAATGAAGTTATAGCCTGGCTATCACGGCTACTTGTGCCGGATATTAGAGCTCCGGTACAGTTTCAGATTGTATAGCAAAAAAGATCAGGCACCTTTAGATTGTTTTGGTCTGCATTATGGATACTCTTTAGTGATGGCTGTTGAAGATTCCATGACCCATTTCACTTTAATCCACTTGCATTAAATGAGTCAATGATAAAAATAAATAGAACCAAAGTCGTTTAAGTAAGTGCGGAGAATTATTAGTGTCTTTTGAATTAGTCCACTTTAAGAGCTAACATTCAAAGTCTGATTAATAGCTAACATTCATAATGTGACACACAGGGAGGTGAACTGTGTTCAATTTGGGGTCAAGGATTCAACAAGAAACAGTCCGATACAAAAGCTCTAGCAGGACTAGCACAAATGTTATCTGAAAACATCCACACTGATATCACAATCAATACTTCTGATGGAAAACTAGGTGCTCATCGTGCTGTTCTTGCTGCACGGTCACCTGTTTTTCGTAGTATGTTCTCACATAATTTAAAAGAAACCGAATTATCAAGCGTAGATATTTCTGATATGTCCATGGAAACTTGTCAAGCTTTCTTAAACTACATTTATGGAAGTATCGATGATGAGGAGTTCCTTAGTAATAGGCTTGCACTTCTTCATGCTGCGGATAAGTACGATGTCTCAGAACTTAAAGAATCTTGTCATGATAGTCTTATACAAGATATTAATACGGAGAATGTACTTGACCGAATACAAATTGCAAATTTGTATCAATTGCCGATACTGAAGAGTACTTGTATGAGGTATCTAGTGAAGTTCGGTAAAATATTTGACATTCGTGACGAATTCACTGATTTTCTTATATGTAGAGATAGGGAACTCATAGCTGATATTTTCCACGAAGTTCTCAATAGTTGGAAAGGTTTCTGAAATTCTCATAAAAGGAATATGCTTAAATATATATACAGGTTGCTGAATAGAATTCTTTTGTGCAAGATTTGGCTCCAATTCACGGGGAACCTTTTTCTGTTTATTTTTTTTTCTTTAGGATAAATTAAATTTCATTTCTTTGTAAATTTAGATTTGAAAGAAGAAGAAAAATCGTGTACATAGCTTGTATGGGTGCTCTTGGATTCTATCAAAATGTAAATGCCGTTCCTATTTGGTTATTGTACAATCGCATTTCTCTACTCCAAGCAATGCTGTTAAACTACGAACTTTTGTCTTTGTACTAGTTCTTTGCTTTGCAACATAAAAAACTAAGTGTCGTGGAGTCTGAAATAGAATCCGCCCATCTTTGAACGACAAAATCACCCTTCAAACAATCTGCCTAGCCAAGCGTTCACTGATTATGGAAACCCATAAGCCAGAATCACTCGTACATCAAGTGCATAAACAAGTCCTTTCAACACTCGCAGAAGCACCCCTTGAAGTTTGAACACTACCACGGTCTTACGCGAAGGTAAATTTCGAAATGTTCTTTTGCTGCGAGCATTTGATTAAACTCCTCCTAGCTAAAATCCAAAGAGACTATAAATTCCTGCACTAGGGTGTTGCCTAAGCCAAACCAATGACCAGCCCCAATAACAAGCACCCCAAATACACTGTTCATAATGGATAAATGGGAAAAATACAACGGATGTTCTGAATGCTTCAACTACAGACCATCCTAAATATCCGCTATTTGAAAAGCGAGCTCTGCTCCGTAAGCATGACGTAAGTTTTTTCCTCACTGAGAGTTGGTTTGAGAATTTCCTAATGCAACTACCAGTTTCTTTAAGCAATTCTTGCTCTACTCAATTCAAGTTCCTTCTATTCTCTATCATTGGTTATCTGAGTTACTTCATCAAGATTGTAATCAAAACTTGCAACCACAAGACTACCTACAGCACCACAGAAATCAACAGGAAAAAGATCATTACTCCTTACCCTCAAAATCTTCTCACATATATAACTCAAAGTTCTAACATTACTGCAACAACAACTGAAGAAATTCACAATAACATAAACATTCACCAACAATTTTTACAAAAAACTGATATTCTTGAGGTCCTCATATCACCCATCACCACCCTACCATCACTACATTTAACACCATTGATTATCAACAACAAAATACTAATATAACCAAGAACAAAACCGACCGCCGGGAGAAGAAGAAACAAAAAAAGTTCGCCATCGCCATCATCTGCATCAGGAAAAAGAAGGAGAAGAGCAAGTACCGAGAAATCCAATTCATCAAAAACTTGTTAATCATCTTCAAACTTCGTCAAAAATCTGAAGATTTGGCTGCTTTTAGTAGTCCAGAAGGGACTTCTAAAAGTCCTCTTCATCGTAGCTCCAATTCTCCTCCTCTGCATACTGATCACTATAATCGCTGCCTGATGATGCAGGAGATACCTGACTGTCGTCAGATGAAGAACTCCCTTCACTATCACCCCCTTCACTCTCATCACTTTCATCCTCTAGAAGTTCTTCATCATCATCACTTGGTTCTCCTTCACGCATGGTTCTGGCAAAGATTTTCGGATTGGCTCGTTCATCGTCGAATCTTCTGCGAAGCTTCCTCTCATGATAAGCCTCAATCCTTTTCCTTTCATCTGCAGTATCGGAATCCTCATCACTGGTGTTCATCTCTTCAATTGGGTACTCAAAACCATTCTCAGACTCCTCTGAATCACTCTCAGTGGCACTTCCATAACCTGTCTGCTTCTCTGCCTTTACTGATCTCTCTTCCTCTTTCCTGTCAACCCTATCAAAGTGTTTTACTTTCCAGACCTCAAACAAAGCATCAATTTCCTCCTTCTCACGTCTCTGACGATCCAATTCTTATGCAGCAATTTCTTCCCTTTTATGCCTCTGACGAATCCTTTCCAATGCACGCCTATTTATCTCCTCTAGCAAATCATTCTTTAACCTCTCTATCTCTTAATCTTGCAATGAAAAGGAAAGAGCTTTGGCCTGCTCGTATTCTACTGATGATGGTGGAACGACGGGAAGAGGATTTTGTGAATTCTCAGGAATGTTTTGATTACCGGTGTCGGCCATTCTCTAAAAAAAATTCCTTTCTCTTAATCTTTGCCTTTTCTGGGTATAAACTTTCCTATCCTCTGATAACCTCTTTTTATAGACCCTTAATTAATACTTTTCATAGCCATTTATGGCGTTTGGTTAAGAGTCATGTCTCTAGACCATGCACGCAGGTTCAATACCCTATACACGGTACTCAGAACCATCATGACGCTTTGAAAATTATCTACCACAATCAATTTATCTAACCTTTTGGTCCTGGCTTAATTACACCTCTTCGACCTTACCACCTCAACACACCAAACCTAATCCATTCCTTACCTCTAGCCTCCATGGTTCCACCATTATGAGTGAAATTGGTAAGCCACCAAACCTAGAATTTTTTCTCATGCATTAATCTTGGCTTTTGATTTTATGCAGGTTCAGATATTGCATCACCTGTTAGGAGGCACCATTGGCTCTTGGGGAACGTCAAGTAGTTACATGAATTATAATTTCATCAACTGTCTCCTAATCAATGCTCAAAACCCTATACCCCAAAATTACCCATACCTTACAAATCCAAAACCTGAGTTTACAAACATCTCTTTATTTCGCCCCTTGTTATTTCATACCGCCCTTCATTGCACCCTATATACCATTATTACATTTGGAAGCATTCAAATTCTGTTGCATTACCCAAAAGTAAACAATAAACTAAGAGTGTATCTTAATATCCATGAAGCTAAATCTCCTCCACATGTGTTAAATAAGTTTTATACCTTTATGGTCTCTACCATTATTGCAGATGTCTTATATTATCCTACCAGTTGGGATTGATTATGTCAATAAAATATCAACACTGCACAACTATCACGGATCCTGCAGATACCATTGATATATTGCCCAACACCACTGCTACTGAACCTTACCAACACATACCCAACCTGAACCTTTCACAATTTCGTTCTCACTTTACCAACATAAACTATAATCATCCTCTCGGACTTTCTATTTTTAAGGTTCAGTCTTCTATACAGACTTATATTACTTTATCTCTGGATATCTCCATGACCTCTCTTCATTCTCCTCTGATCCCCATTATATCTTGGCATTATCATCTTCAAATACAAATATATATTATCTCAACACCCAGTCCTAAACTTTCAGATACGCACTTGTCCCTTGAGATCAATATCTGTTTTGTTGTTTATATGGAGAATTCAAACTCTCCAAGTGATACCCATTCTGCTTTCTCTATTCAAAATCTCTCTTCTCAAATGGCTGAGAAGCTTACTTTACTCAAAAATCTTCCTTCCCCCCTCTCTGAACCAGTGTACATTGATAAAACTATTATTCTAGCTGAGAATTATACTAATTGGAAATGGTGTATGGTGGGTTATGTATGCAGTGAGACCTTAGTGCCCACCTCTTCTATCAGATATTACATCTGCTCTCAATGGCCTTTAGACCAAACTCCTACTATCACCAACTTCAGTGGATTGAGAAACAAAGTTCTTATTAGATTCTTAGATGAGAGTGATTTCAACAGGGCTAACTAACAACGCCTTGGTTTGCTTGTGATTTCCTTATAGTATTAAGAGTTTTTCCACCTACTGGTTGGCCGACAAACTTTCAAGTTTCTTTTGAGGAAGAATTAATGTGGCTCATCTTATGCAATGTTCCTAAATAATGTGTTGAATTTAAAGATCTGAAGAAGCTTATAATTAATCTTGGAGAACTGATCGATTCTAAAGAACCTTATGATAATCATCCTCTCAAGAAGAATGTTAAAGTTTATGTAAGAATCCCTATCAAACGATCTCTTCCAACCGGTATTCCCATTCTTACTAGAGATAAAGAAGAACCCTTTCTCATCGAATGCAGGTATCTTAAATTCCCCAGAAACTTTTGTCATTCTTGCCATATCATTGACCATAAAGATGTTATCTTCCCTAGCTGGCTAGCAAAACAAAAGCTTATCAAGGAAGCTATCTCTTCTGCTTCAAAATATGTTTACCCAAGAGTGTCTAATCTTATGCTTCCAACACCTCAAGCACACGATCTTCCTATACTTGCTCAGAATATCTCAACTGTTGATTTCTTAATGACACAAGCTGAGGTAGATCCAGATAAACAAAGCCAAATGCTGGAACCTAATGGTTATGTGGACAAAGGAAAAGCTGTTGTTATTGCTCAAAGCTCAAATGCTACTAACCATGAGCCTTTCAAATGCATGATCAATATTGGCCCTTTTGGTAGTAGATCTACAACTCTCAAGATTCATGAAGGAGAAACAAATCAAGTCCAACAGCTTATTCCTTTGGTCAATGGTCTACCAGTCATTTTAAAGAAAGTAACCAGTCAAGTGACAGATTCTTCTGTTCTAAGTCATATCCCTGAATCTAGAAACTCAGGACCGATCCGTACCAATAACTCGGCCAGGAGATTCAAAACTGCTGCTACTCCTACTCAGAAATATGTTATATCAAAGGATCAAGCTATATCTTTAGAAGCTGAACACGACGCTCTCTCTACTCTGAAAAGAAAAATCAACCCTCGTGCTGATCTCCGAAAGAAGACTAGATCAACCTCTTCTCTTCTGGTTGATTCATTTACAAATTCCCCTAAAGTTGATAGCTCCGAACCAGATTATTCTACCATTTGCCCTCCTTTCACTATATTGGGTGACATTTTTACTTTAAACCTATCTCAATTTACCTTTAATACCCATCCCTCTCCTGATGATTTTTGGAACTTCACTATACCTTATGATGCTGCTCCAACTGACAATGGTGTCCGCAATAATTCCTCTCATGAGGCTGCTGATCTGAACCTGGATGCTACCCAAGGAACTAGTTCTGCTGGTGGAAATACCATTTATCAATCTAATGGAAACCAGGACTCTGCTAATCAGGTTTCCTCCTCCCCCATCCCTATTATTTCCTCTTCCTCTCAAGCTGCTCTTACTTCTTTTCTTGTTAATAATATGAATTTAATATGATGGAATGTGCGTGGTCTTGGAAAAAAATTTGGCTAATAAGGAACTTAGCATCCTGCTTAGGAATATCAACCCCGATATTGTTTTCTTGTCTGAAACCAAAATGCAAAAAGATTTTGCTGCTCAAAAATTGAGTAATTTGGGTTTCCCCTATACTGCTAATGTGCCTTGCATTGGGAGAAGTGGTGGTCTTGTGCTGGCGTGGAAGAAGGAAATTGATCTTAATATTGTTACCACTAGTAGTAGGGGAATCTATGTTACTACCAAGGATATCATTCACTCTAAAACTAATCACCTTTTCTTCATGTATGGTGAACCTAATAGTTCTTTAAGACAATCCTTGTGGGAAAACCAATGCCTTTTGCCACCTATACCTTTAGATGAACCAGCCTTCTTTGTAGGTGACTTTAATGCCCTCTTAGGCCTTGGGGATACAAATGGGGGTTTAGAAGTTGATGACACTGATTTCTTTAATCTTATGAATTTTTGTAATGTTTTTGATCTGCATGATCCTGGTTTCTATGGTCCTAGATTCACTTGGTCTGTGTTAATAATCTCTCTAGGTCCTGATCTTATTCTTGAAAGACTAGATAGGTATCTCATTAATCAGCATGCTGAGATGCTATGCCCTAAGTTCTGAGTTAATAATCTCTCTAGGGACTCTTCTGATCATTGCCCTATGCATATTGGTTTTAATTTTGAAGTGAATTTCATGCCTAAACCTTTTCATTTCATGGCCATGTAGATGGAAGACCCCACCTGTAGAGATATTATAGCTAATGCTTGGTCTGTTAATGTGGTTGGTTCCCCTGCCTATAAACTTAAAGCCAAACTTCTTAATACAAAAAAAATCCTTAGAGACTGGAATAAGATTCCTTTTGGAAACATCCAGACCAATATCAAAACTACTAGAGAAGATCTGATGGATCTTCAAACTTCCAACCCTACTGACTCTTCTTCTACCTCTAGATTAAGGGCTAGACTATAGTACTTGTACAACCTTGAGGAGCTCTACTGGAAAGAAAAATCTAGAGAGATCTGGCTCTTGGAAGGAGATTTTACTAGAGTCACTCTCTTTAGGAGGAAGGAATGCTATTTAGCTGGATAAAAAATTCCCTTGGTACTGTCTTAACTGATAGAAATAGCATAGGTACTTCTTTTGTGGATTACTTTAGAACTCTTTATTCATCCCAACCACAGCAGTTTCAAGATGAAATTTTAGAAAATCTACCTGTCAAATTCTCTCCTGAGGATAATGCTTTGTTAAATCTCCCCTCTCTGCTGAGGAAATAAAAAAATTGGTTTTCCAAATGGGTGGAAAAAAAGCTCCTGGCCCTGATGGCTTCACAGGTCTGTTTTATCAAAAAAATTATAGTTGGAGAAGCTGTCATAGACATGACCCAAACCTGCATTAGAACTGGTCACTTAGCAAAAGTTTTCAGTACCACCAATATTGCTTTGATCCCTAAGGTTCCTCTGGATGAATTAGTCTCCTAATACAGACCCATTGGCTTATGCAATTTTATCTATAAAATCCTATCCAAAACCATGGCTAATGGACTTAAACCTCTCATGGATAATATTATATCCCAAAATCAGAGTGCCTTTGTCCCAAAAAGAAGCATATCTGATAACATTCTGTTAGCTAATGAGGCTGTCTATGTTGTCAATCATCACAAATAGAAAGAGGGCATTGTTGCTATTAAACTAGATATGTCCAAAGCCTATGATAAATTTGAATGGTACTTAAAATGGGTTTCTCTGATCACTGGATTAATCTTATTCATCAGTGTGTTTCAACTGTTTCTTATTCTATCTTATTGAATGGTAGTCCTACTGGCCTCATAAATCCTGAAAAAGGCCCGAGACATGGTGATCCCCTGTCTCCTTATCTTTATATTATTTGTTCTGAAGCTTTATCTGCTTACATTGATAATCTGACCAGTAAAGGCAGTAAAAGGAATTAGAATTCGTAGGAATTCCCCCTGCATGACACATCTCTTATTTGTTGATGATTCCCTCCTGTTTTCTAAAGCTACTGAAAAAGATTTTAGAACTATAAAAGACTATCTTCAGAAGTATTGCTTAGCCTCTAGACAGGAAATAAACTTTGATAAATCTGGTATTCTGTTCAGTTAAAAAATTGCCTACCCCTCTTATGAATCATTTATCTAATATTCTGGATATCCATAACATAGATTTAGGGGGAAAGTACCTAGGAACCCCTATAGCTTTTCAGGCCTCTAAGATCCAGACCCATATGGGTATTCTCCAAGCTGTTGATGCTAGGATTACCTCTTGGCTTCATAGACTTTTATCTCAAGCTGCTAGAACTACTTTGGTTAAATATGTTGGGCAGGCTATTCCTTTATACCAAATGGGTGCTTTTCTTATCCCTAAGCATCTTTGTAGAAAAATGGATTCCCACTTTTGTCAATTCTGGTGGGGAGAGACCCTTGACCCTAAAGACAGAAAACTTCATCTTCTGGGATGGGATGCCATGTGTTCACCTAAGTCTGAAGGTTTCCTTGGCTTTAGGAAATCAGAACTTTATAATTTGGCTATGCTAGCTAGAAATGCCTGGAAAATTATAGAAAACCCTGACTGCCTCTTGGGTACTGTGCTTAAAGCTCGTTATTTTCCTATGACTGATTTTCTTAATACTGCTTGTCCTAGTGATTGCTCATGTACTTGGAGGTGCTTACACACCATTAAAAAGATGATTACGCCTTTTATTTCCTGGATTGTTGGTGACGGTAAATTTATTGATCCCTGGTGTGATAAATGGATCTCTACTCTAGAATCTGCTACCCCTAACCCTTTGGTCCCCCTGACCCTTGTGTTAAAGTCTCTTAATTTATTGATGATAATACTAGATTTTGGAATTTAAACAGATTAAAAACTCACTTTGATGATGCTTCTGTTCAGAAGATCATCACTATTCCCTTAAGCCAGTTACGCACTCCTGATAGGAGGGCTTGAGAGCTTTCAAATAATGGTAGATTTTCTTCTAAATCTGCATACTTAGGACTTAGAGGGTTTGGACCTTCCCCTAGTAATAAACTTTGGAAGTGCATTTGGAAAATTAATGTTCCTCACCGTATTAAACTCTTTACTTGGAAAGCTGCTAGAAATGTTTTTCCTGCTAAAACTGTTCTTCAAACTAGAATGCCTATGCACTCTGTCACTTGTAGTAGATTCTCTAACCCTTGTGAATCTATTATGCATGCTCTTGTTTTGTTCCCCTTTGCTAGTCATGTTTGGAGTCTATCTGCTTTCTGTGCTAATACTTCTGCTTTTTGTTCAAGTTTTATGTGTGATTGGTTAAATTTCTGGTTGGTAGACCCTCTTACTAGAATACCTATGGATAGACACTGCATGTTTGTTGCTGTCCTGTGGTCCTTATGGACCAGTAGAAACAATCTAGTGTTTAGAAATCTTCAAGAAAATCATATTGCAGTCATTCATAGAGCTAAGGCTATGCTCCTCACTATGAAAACTAGAATTCAACACCCTCCTTGTCATACCATTTCCTATAGTGATCACTGGATGCCCCCTACTTTTGGATGGATTAAATGTAACACTGATGGAGCTTATGATGACAGTACTAAGGATAATGGTGCAGGATATGTGATGAGAGACTTCTCCAGCAAGGCTTCCTTTTGTACTTCTATTATCTTTGATGTGGAATCTGCTGAGGAGGCTGAAGCTAGAGCTATCTGGGCTATGTTAAAGAAAGATTTGTAATTAAAGCTTACTCATATCATTATGGAAAGTGACGTCCAAGACCTAGTTTCCCAATTCTCTGCTGGAAGATTTGACGGAACTCTTAGAACTGATGCAATCTTTAAAGACATTCAACTTTTTGCTTCTTCTCTTAATGACTGTATTTTCTCGTTTCAACCAAGAACTTGTAATTCAGTTGCTCATGAACTAGCTAAATGGGCAAAAAACAACAAGTCGTCTATGTACTGGTCCGTCCCTCCTGTTTGGCTTAGGCCTTTTGTCGAGGAAGACCATTAGCCTTTTTGAAAGAAAAAAAAACACTACAGACCATCCTCTTACTTCAATATTGAAGTTCTCAATAGTTGGAATATCGTGTACAATTTGTCACAAAAGCTTATATGGGTGCTCTTCAATTTCATCGAAATGAAAATGCCATTCACATCTATGGACTATTCAACATGAAAAAGAAAAACAATTAACTCGTCACTGTTGCTGTGAGAGTAAAAATACTGCTCGGACACATGGCATAAGATTAAAGCCGGAATAACTTAGCACCAATAAAGTTGTATGCACTATAGTTTTAGCTTAATTATTAAGCTAATGGTGACGATGTAATTTTTATACTCCTTCCGTCCAATTATTAATTGACCCACTTTAAAACTGAATTGTTTAACAAACTAGATCAATTCTTAACTGACCTACTTCAAAACTGATTTGTTTAAAATAGACTTCTTATATATGTACCAGTCTAGGAATGGTAATTTAGGTATTTAAAAGTTTCGCATTAGATATCCCGCACGTGTACAGGACCAGGTGATAAGAAATTGGGTCCATTTTTCTTTTTTATTTTAACTATGGACATCCGGTTACTGGGCTTTAGTGAGTGGACCTGCCACTAACTAATACCATTATAATAGTACCTATAGGTAATTTATACATTAATAATGGGACGGAGGGAGTATATCTCTACTTCTAGTCTAGATATAAAGGAAAGTGTATTAGGTTAAGGGGGATCTTCTTTTTATCTTCGACACACTCACTCGCTCACCAGAGTTTCGCTTTTTTAATGGAGTTTACATGTAAACAAGTTATCATAGTGAAAATCCTTAATTGTCGGTTTATTAATGGCCGAACCACGTAAAAGAATTTACATTCATTTTTATTCTTATGCATTTTACTCTTCATCTGTGAAGGTCAATAATGTTTATGACTTCAATTTCCTTGGGTATGATGAAAGTTTTCTTGCCATTACGTTTTGGCGTTAGAAATAGGGATCGATCATGAACACTTCAAATTCCATCACCACCAACAATCGACCAAATTAAGATAAATTGATCAATAATTGAAAAGACGAGGGTCCCCAAATACACCACAATCTTTTATTTATCCACCTATAAGTCCTCTTACCGAAAGTGATTGTCTATGGACAAAGTCGAGACAATACTACAAATCGGTATTCACACTTTGTGTGATTGTCTATGGATACGAGATCGAGACAATACGACTACCAAGGTGTGATTACTGGATAATAGGTTCGGACTTAACCAAACTCTATAGGATCACTATCAAGTAAAGCGGAGTTAACGTTTGTGTATTTTACTTCTAATTATAATAAACAATTATAATTGTGGAAATAGAAAAGTAAAAGACACAACAAGATTTTGTTAACGAGGTAACTGCAAATGCAGAAAAACCCCGGGACCAAGTCCAGAATTAAATACTCTCATAATTAAGCCGCTATACAAAAACTAAACCAACTTCGTATAGATGAGACCAAGCAACTACCCCTAGTTCACTTAGTTTCCTCAGTACCTGCGCTTCCGACTTCGATGAATGGACGTATTGGAATAATTCCTTTGGATCGTATTCCAAACAGCAAAGGAACAACAAATATGTTTGGTAACAACCCTATTGATTCTTTAAGATAATATATCTCAAGTCATATGCAAAGGCTCTTCCGTTTAAGCTAATAAACTCATTTGCTTGGTTAGATCAATCAATCCAATAGATACAAAAATAGTCAAGTTTAGATTTGCACTCAATCCAAATAAATCTCAAAGAGATATATTGTGAATGTCGATCTCATGCAACTATCAATCAAATAAATTCGATTCTAGTTGGATCCCACCCGATCAAGGTTTGTGCAACACAAAGATATGAGAAACCAATAATAAATCTTCTTCGTCTTCAAATCTTCTTTAATCTTCAATTAAAACCTGCATAACACCACTTGAATCTCTTGTGATCAATCACGCACAGAACGGAGTCTGTTAACAATTGATTATCACAAGATATCTTTAGATCTACAAACATTTCTAAAGATCACGTCGATACTTCGATCTAGTTTGAGTGAATCTTATATCAGAAGAGAAGATTCTCAAGAATAAACAAACTAGGTGCAATCAAAGTTTCAATAACCGTTAGTCAATCAAATCAATCGAAAACTAATAACACTGCAATTATCTAGTTTCCCACCAACGGTACTCGTAGAACTTCTTGATCCCACGGAATTATTTAAACGAGAGGTCGTAAGAGGTTTAGTCTAATTAGGGTACTTTCCTCTCCGATTAGACGGCTCCACCAGAAACAGCAAAAAGATGAAGTTTGTCTGGCTCTTAGGATAGTTTCCTAGAAATGCAAACTTAGGTATTTATAGACCAAGGATGTTTGGACACTAAGGAATTTCCAAAACCGAAAATATTCTCAAGATATGCAGTGAATAGCAAGATTTGGTTTTCATAATTCCAGTAAATGCTTGTCCAATATTTTCCGAAATCTCTCAATAGAAAATCTCCAATTAGTAAATGCACATTACTAATTTTTATTCTCTAGAGATATGCATTTAATTACTGGTAATTAAAAGCATATATAACTAAAAACCTTAATTAAAAGATTCTTAATCTATTTCGGTACAGGATCTCCTTGAGTACTAAGGAATATCTTTGAACAATAAATGATAAGAGTTATTGTCCGTGTTCAAAGTATGTTGACATCTTTTCTCTGTAAATCATCTTTCATATTTACATTCTTGGAATCGGTTTTACCACACTTCTAAACAAGTTTAGAATTGATTCACCTGTATTCCAAGACTACTATGTGATTGATCAAATATCAAATCACATCCATGGGTTCAATCGGTTCTACCAATCACTAGGATCGGTTATACCCTAATATGGAAACACTTGTGATCGGTCATACAAGTTACCAGGACCGGTTACATCAATTACCAGGATCGGTTACATCAATTACCAGGACCGGATACCATACACTCATGGTATTGCTTGTGATCGGTCACACCAGTCACTAGGATCGGTTACACCAATTACCAGGACCGGTTACACCAATTACAAGGATCGATTACACAACTCTCTGTGATCGGTCAAACCAATTATTAGGATCGGTCACACCAATTACAAATATCGATCATACCATCTTAGGTGATTACTTAGGATCGGTTACACTAATTAAAAAAAACTAGTGATACCAAATCATAAGTCATGCATTGTGATTAGTTGTACCAAGATACATAACAAAGTTACGATCGGTTCTACCATCTAACACATATTGGTAATCCAAAGATTTGCAATGAATAGCCGTACCAATAAGCCTAGCGATTTCCCTTTCGATTCATAAAACAAGTTCATGAATGTACTTCCTTTAAACAAATGTAAAACATTGTTTCCTAGGATGAAATCTTCACCATTACCCATTCACATAATCATAAGATTATGTCGATGTCATATCTACGAAGTTCAAAAGATAAACGTTATACTTCGTAGTCTAATTCCATAATACTATGATCATGTGATCATGTCTCACTACTAGAGTAATATATCCAATACACAGCTTCGCATTTATGTTTTCAATATAGCACGACTTGAAAGATACATTAGGAATGAAACAGTTCAAGTCAATATTACTAATCTCAAGAGGAAGGGTGATATCGTCGTTGTAGCTCGTTACTTCTTCACGTTGTTCATGTCTTCGAGTAATACTTGTCTGACTCAACATTCCTAGACTTTCTAGTCTAACCTAAACGAAGTTTTCTCTAGTAGATAATCAAGCAACTCTTAGATGAGTTTTGACACACTAAAATATGACAACCAAACTTGACATACCAACGCTTGGTGGGTTCAACCGAGCTATGCTCTAACAATATTAACCTATGAAACTCATTGAAAACACAATACTTGTAACCTGTGAAATAAAATGAAAATGGCTTTGTAGTAGTAAATAATCTGGAAGCCACGTAGAAGCATGTTAGAGCTGGGATTACGGAAGTAGGGGAAGAAAAGTTCGGGATCGAAACTTAAAGCCCCGCACCTTTTCCAAGATATCTTCCACAAAAAGCACAAGATGAAGACATGTGTCAGATCATGTGTGGGTTCGATATCATGGGAAACAAAGTTTGAGCATCTGAAACAAGTCATTTAATGCACCTGCCTAACGATGAAAAGAGAACAGATTAGTCAGATCATGTGTGGGTTCGAGAATTCGACTCTAATAAGGAGAGTCAGACTCGGAGGCGATCATAACAACCATCGGCGGAGATAAAATAAAGATTGGTTTTGGGCTCCAGAGATAGGGACTACAAGTTATTATGCACCCGTATAACATCGTAATTTCAACGTATTAGCATTCTTATTAAAATTATCGTGCTAAACCATTGAGTAAGGGGTAAGATTTTTGGAAAGGTAAGTGGGGGTAGAGAGAGACTAGAAATTTTTTAGAGCATAAGTGTGAGAGTTCAACCCATAGATCTTTTGTAACTTTTTACCTTAATAATAATCAATTTCTTTTTTCTTTTGGACGTGAGTATAAGTACCGAACCACGTAAATATTTATTTTAATTATATGTTTTATGATGTCTTTAGTTTGATTTAATGCTTGTTAGTGAAAAGGAGAAGGTACCAAGTACACCAACAAATTTTTCTTCCGGCAACCTGTATGGACAAAACCTAACACAATCATAAGTTTGTCAAGGAAAAGACCCTTGAATGAGGTTATATATAGAGCTTTTTTTTTTATCTCTCTTCCACAATCAATATGTTTAGACTAAAAGAACGTGAACCTGATTGTATAGAAGATTTTTTAGACGATCTCAAAAACCAATATCCCAAATCAATCTAGTTGTATCTGAATTAAGAGGATCTGAATTCTAACAAGTATGAAACTTGCAATCTATCTTTCGAGATGCGAATTCAACAAGAACAAGCCTTCTTTTGTGGTCTCAAATAATAAGAAATTAAACTATCTAGGTTGATTACTTACTACTTGTGCTATTCGTATTATAAAGATAAAAAATATAATGCGGAAACGGAAAAATATAAGACACCAGAAGTTTTATTAAGGAGCAAAACTGCACCTGCATAAAAACCGCATTACCTCATCCAACTTTGAACACCATATTTTATTAATCCACTACAGACACTAATCTACTATCATAATTCAGATGGAATATAGTTGAGGCCGAATTAACCCTCAAAGCGATTCAATTGTGATGGTGTTCCTTACGCGTCTTGAACCTCATATGCTTCTGCGCACTTGATTCCCTTGGCTGACGTCCTTTACATCCTAAGAGTTGTTTCAACCTCAATGAAGATTTTTTATACCAATCCGCCTCTAACATACAAGCCTATTTGATTTCCCTTTTGATGTTTTCAATCTAGGTTTGGAAATCTGTTTGCAGTATACAAAGTTCAGCAAAACTCACGAATTCGGAACACTTACACTCAGTTAGCTGAGAAACCTGGAGTTTTAACCACCTCTCAAGAACAATCCAAAAAAATCAAAGAAAATATTTATCTTGAGGAATCAAAAAATCTGAGAAGAAGAGAACTTTGTGATTTCTATTTATCTCGTTCTTGATATAAGATTACGAAAACCTCAAAGAGCAATAAGAACAAGATCTAGATATATGAATTATCAGGTAAAAGATAGTCTGACCGGGCTTCACGACTCCCTAAGTGAAGTCTTTAAAGCCGTAACTTAATTATGTTTCACAAAGCAAACCTAGGTTATAGAGGACAACTCTAGCTAAGCATACTTGTGTAAACAAGATGAGTTTTCTTGTCCAAGTATTTTTAACTACATGGTTTTGAAGTCGATTCTTTTCCGAAAAGATCTTTACTAGAGGATATGATTACATATAAGATGTGAATTTATTTTCTAATCTGATCAGAATTATTTATTTAAGGCTGATACCTATGTTTGGTATGTGTTGAAATCCATTGGTATATGTACTCATCTTGTTTGGGAACTTATACTAAAAGATGCATTCTCAAACCAGATCTCAAGCTAAGATCCTAAAAGCCTTGAGTGAAATGGTTTTTATTGAAACCATTAATCTTGTTGATACCTTCAATAAATCTGGTTGCGAGGATAAGGGAAAAGAGAACGAAGATGTGACATCTCATGCAGGGGTTACTAATCTTCTTGTCCAAAACAGTTTGGATCCTAAGATTGATATTTTCAATCTTCGTCTGGTCCTCCTCAGAAAGATGATTAAACTTGGAATCGGCAATAGGGAGTATGCTCGAAATATTAATCAAAAGGTTAATGCTTTATCCTGTGAACACAATCAAGGTATTGTTTGTCGCATTCGGGAAATCAGTCGTGATGTTTTTGATGAAGATCCCGAAAAAATTTGAGGATATTGGGGATGATCTTTGAGAAAGACTGATTAAAGACCTGATCCTGGAAATAGACTATTCAATTTGTTGATTTATTTCAATATTTTGTATAAAGTCTATTTGAATAAAACTATCAATTATTATGAATAAATAAAATTTTATTTTATAACCTTTGTTTCATTATTTGATGGTTTCCGATTGCATAGCCTGTGTGAATGATTGTATTTTATGATATTTTCTTTCGGTTATGAGATGTTAATTTCGGTTTTTATTAACCTAATTATTCGATCTCATGTTGTGTTTCCCTTATGATTTGTTTGGATTTTTGATTTAGCGAGATTAAGTTCTAGCCCTTGTTGGTAGGCTTTATCAAATGATCATAAGGTGTTCCGATTAAAACTCATGTGTGAAAAGTCACAATATATATGTTGATATCAATTTATGTTTACATAAGTTGTGTTTAGCATAACATGTGGGTTTTGGGTTTAAACTTTTGTTATTGGCACGCATTAGTTAAAACCGATTCAACCTTTCTCTGGTAAAGGTTACTCTTGTTATTGTTCTTTTTTTCTTGTTGGAGGATGACAACAAACTGGGGGAGAGTTCTAATTTGAACTTGCGCTTAAATTATATATCTTTCTAGGGAGAAGTGGCTGCGGAAATTGAGGTAACAATTTTTATTGTTAGTTAATTGTTTTTTCTGTTTAAGAAAAGCTTGAGTTTTTGCATATATTTTGCTTTTAACAAAATTTCGGTACAATTGATATGTTCTTTTATATTGTATGGATTGATTATTGTGATTCAATTATTTCCGGTTAAGAAAAACTGTGTCAATTTATTGACTTATGATTTGGTATCTTCTTTATTGTTTGGTACAAATTGTTTTGGCTTAACGGAATTCAGTGCAATTGCGGTGCTTACATTAGTTATATTTATTTCAATTGCTTCCGATTAAGAAAAACTATGACAATTCAATTTTTTGGTTTGTATCTATTGTTTTGGCTTAACAAAAATTACGGGGTCATTTGTTTAGTCCATTTGATTCTGGATAAGAAAAACTAATTTAATTCTGATCTTAGTTAGACTTATCAAATGGAGGATTCATTTATTCAAGTCTAATCGAATCCCTTGACAAGAAAAACTAGTTATCGAACCAAGTGTTTGTCTTTTCTAAAGGGAAAGGTCTAAGTTATTTTATGGAATAATTAGAGCCTGATAAGAGAAATAGAGTTAATTCTAGTCACTATTTGTGTCTTATCGAATGAATCGATTGTGTATGTGTCCGAATCGTAACCAAGATACTTGGTAATTCGGTTCGGTTAATAACTAAGCTATTTTAGTTGATTTATCGGACTAAAAGGAAAATTGCTTCGGAAAATTGTTTCCTTGATAACATACTAAAGCTAGATTACTTTTGTAGTTTCGGTTTTAATATTGGTTATCTAAAATGGTATATGAAACCTACGTGGTTAACTCTTATAAGTTATACAAGTCTTATGGATTTGTAAGATCCTTTCGGTTTGTCCTTTTGTTTGCTCGTACCTTTGTCATTTTTGTGACAAAAAGGGGGAGAAATATATGGAGTAAACAAGTGATTTATAATCACTAGGAAATGATATATTGTGTTGTTTAAACTTGGAATCAAGCGTATGAAGAATGAGTTATTTTGTAATTCGTTTATCTACATCTACATTTGTAATAGAGTTTTGTCACTAAAATTGACAAAGAGGGAGATTGTTAGAGCATAGCTCGGTTGAACCCACCAAGCGTTGGTATGTCAAGTTTGGTTGTCATATTTTAGTATCAAAACTCATCTAGAGTCGCTTGATTAAATACTAGAGTCAACTTCATTTAGGTTAGACTAGAAAGTCTAGGAATGTTGAGACGTACAAGTATTACTCCGAAGACCTGAAGAATGAGAAGAAGTAGCGACTACAACGAAGACATCATCCTTCCACTTGAGGTTAGTAATATTGACTTGATCTTGCTTCCATTCCTAACGTATCTTTCAAGTCAGATTATATTAAAACCATAACATGCGAAGATGTATATATATAATATTATAGTAGTTAGACTTGGTCATATCATTATGATCAAAGTGTCAAGGAATTTATTGAATTATGAAGTATATGCGCTTATGTTTTGGAACTTCTTAAATACGAAATCAACATAATGTTTGTATTTAGTTACTTGATTATGTGTAAGATATAGGTGTGATTTTATCCTAGAAAACTATGTATTATTACATTAGTTTAAGGAAGTAGATGTATGAACTTGTTTATAATCGAAAGGGAAATCATGATTGGTCCGGTTCTTTATTGAATATTTTTTGGATGACCAATGCAAGATGACAAGGTAGAACATATCTTAACTTACGTTGAGAATAGAGGTAACCGGTCATAGCCTATAATATGTAGCATGTTGTAATCGGTCACAAGCTACTTTGGGAACCAAGGTGCAACCGATCACAAGTTAACTCGAGAAGTAAGGTGTAACCGGTCCCAAGCTACCTCTGGGAAGCATGGTGTAACCACTCACAACTTACATTGTGAGTCATGGTAGAACCGATCCCAAGGAGCAAAGTCGAGTTTCCAATATTCACATATTTCTTTATGTTTTGTGTGAAGCTTGGAATCAGGGTTTGCTGAGAAACTTCTAGATGTCGACATTATTTTAACATGTACATAACTCTTATCATTAATTGTTCAAAGATATTTCTTGATGCTCAAGGTGATCCCGAACTGAAATATTAAAAAACATTTATTTATGATTTTCATAATATATGTTTTAATTACCAGCAATTAAAGTGTATCCTCTGGAAAATATTATTAGTTAATGTGATACACTAATAATATAAGTTTTCTAAGGGAGTTTTCGGAAATATGGTTTGGTAATTAATTGGAAATAGGAAAACCGAAATTAGGTACTTTAATGAATATCTTGAGAATATTTTCGGTTTTGGAATTTCCTTGTTCTCCAAACAATCTTGGTCTATAAATACTTGAGTTTGATTTTTTTGTAAACTATCCTAAGAGCCGGGTAAACTTCATTCGTGTTGTTTCTGGGGGAGCCGTCAATCTGGAGAGGAAAGTACCCTAATTAGGCGAGATATCTTACGACCGCTCTTTTAAACACTTCTACGGGATTAAGAAGCTCTACGAGTACCGTTGGTGGGAAACTTGATAATTGCATTGTTATTTTAGTTTTCGATTATTGATTTGATTGACTAACGGTTGTTAAAACTTTGATTGCACCTAGTTTGTTTATTCTTGAGAACCTTCTCTTCTGATATAAGGCTCACTCAAACTAGATCAAAGTATCGACAAGATCTTTAGAACCATTTGTGGATCTAAATACATCTTGTGATAATCCATTGTTAACAGATAACACTTTGTGTGTGATTGATCATAATAGGATTAAAGTTGTGTTGTGCAGGTTATTAAGAAGACAATCGAAGATTTGAAGACGAAAAATATTTTCTTATTAGTTTTCGTATCTTGTGAATTTAGTGCACAAACCTTGATCGGCTGGGATCCAACTAGAATCGTGTTTATCTTTGATATACTTGATTGGCTAGTTGCGTGAGATCTGCATCACTTTATAGTTGCTCTTTGAATTCTATATTGTATGATTGCAAATCATGAAATTGATTATTTCGGTAATCAAAGTTTAGATTGATCTAACCATACAAAGGATTTTATTAGATTAAATAGAAGAGCCTTTGTCAACAACTCAAATATCTTATTACCAAAGATTGAATAGAGTGGTTACCAAACAGCTTTATCCTTTACTGTTTGGAATACGATCAAAGGGATAGGTGATTCATGTGCGTGACTCTAGAAGTCGAAGGCGCAAGGATACTGAGGAAACTAAGTAGCTAGGGGTAGTCTACTTGGTCTAAACTATACGAAGTTGGTATTATATTTTGTATAGCGGCTCAATTCTGAGAGTATTCAAAACTAGACTAGGTCCTGGGGGTTTTCTGCATTTGCGGTTTCCTCGTTAACAAATTACACACGTACGTTAATCCTAATCACTTGATAGTTATTTTGGGGTAAAAACTGATTCTGCTGTTTTTGGTAAATTTGGGTGCATTGATGAGAAACGAATTCAAACCCTAAACAAATATACTGCACATGAGTACTTTTAGATTCAAGTGATCAATCTATAAGACTCTGGCCTAAACCAAGAAATGGCCGTTCCAGATTCAATTCGGTCACAAAGTGAAGGAGAAGAGTTGATCTTAGGGAGGGAAGCGAAGAAGGTGTTTGAGATTAGAATGTTGAATTATGAAGGTGTGGCTGTTTTATGACTTGTATCAGAATGTGGAACTGGCTTGCAGAGTGTAAGCTATCAGTTCTTGGTGTTTTCTAGATACTTGTGTTGATCACTTCTGTTTCGAAAATAGGTTGAAAAACCTATTTATACAAGTCATTGAGCGCACCCCTGATCTCGTAGGAAGTGGAGGCAGTTAAGTAGTGGAGAAGTGGGGTTGTGCAAAAGGTGGTGACCATCACGTTTCCATTATGTGGGAAGACCGGTCACCCTTTCACCCACTACTCCCTCATTGCTGTTAACCGTCCGTCCTTTCCTTACACTTTTTTGTAATGGGCGCGTTGCACGCCGCACGCTGTAAACCGCCAGACCAATACCCCAGTGAGCATCCCCCAGTTAGTGACACGTTTGATGTCTCGAGTATTTTGAAGGAAAATATGTACAGCAGGCTGCTGAATGAGTCAAGTCATGAGACTCGCCGTTTGAAGTAGCATATAGTGCTTTTAGGTCAAATAATAAAATTGTTTGTGGAATCAGTATTCATAAAGCATCGTTTATAATTGATGCAACTGAAGCATCGCTTTTAAACAAACTGCTGAAAACTAATCGATGTGCAGGAAACATCGTTGTTTTAGAGCTCGTCTAAATTAGTCGCGAGTTGAATGTCTTAAAAAAGTAGCGTGACCGGCCACCTTTGGGCGATTATTTGGGAACCTTATGGGTGAGCTACCACTTGGTCGATCGCTCCCTGTGAAAGAGGGGTGGCCGATAATCACAGCGTTACCATGTTGGCCTCCTGAAAATAAATCTAAACTATCCAACTAGGCTAGCGAAGTTGGATGGATGAGATGATTCGCGGCAGTTGCGTACTGCCGTTGGATTATGCAAACAACGTGACCAGCCTCTTTTGGGTGATCGTTCGGAGGCCATATAAGCAAGCCGTGGCTTGGACGATCGCTCTTCATGGAAGAGGGGTGGTCGGTGATCACAGTGCCACGCTGTTGTCCATCTAGAATACGATCTAAGCTGTTCGGCCAAGCTGGCGAAGATGGACGAACACGATAAATTTGCGACAGTTTCATAACGCCGCTAACTTAATTTAGGGTTTAAAGAGCGCGTGATCGCCCTACTTCGGGCAAACGGTTTGACGCGCTCTTGGATTGTTATGTGTAGTTCGATCAACCAGGTATGGAGCTGGGTTGCCGGTGAACGCGTCAGCACCTCCTTGATAATTCGAAGGAATATCTAAGCCGTCCAACTATGCTAGCTAAGTTGGGCGGTCGTGATGTTTTTGAGACCGTTTTTGCTGGTCTTAGCTCGTTTGAGCTCATCTTTCATTAGCGCGATCACCTATGTTAGGGTTAGCGTTCAAAGGAGTTGCGGGTATACTAGATGGAATCCGATCGGTTGGGATGTTAGTGGGCCCGCTGATGGTCATCATGATGATCGCCTAGTTTCGATAGGAGTAGGTTAGGCCTGTTGAATTGTGTGGCCAAATCGTGTGGCCGTGATCGTTTTCTAAGACTGATATGGACAGTCTAGATTTTCCTTAAGGAATTTAAACGCGTTCGATCACGCTAACTTTTAATTAAAAAGCGTGCAAACACGTTGATCTCTTTATCAGAGAGTGGTGTAGCTTACGTGAGTGTTTTCATGCAAGTCTCGATACTGACATTTCGGGAGCTTCGTGCTACTCCGCTGCGAGTGAACATTAATCGTCATGTCATGCCAATATTGAGAGTTCGGATGGGAACATAGCATAGGAAAATACCAGGAAGGCCATGCATTAGTGAATAATGCAATAGGTTAAAATTTACAGAATATCTGGGATTGTTGCTTCACGCATCATTCTGGATAAATTTCATAAATACGTTAAATTGCTCAATACATATTTAAGTAAGGAGGTCTGGACACTCATTACTTTTGAATGGCTTAGTCTCTTTGCAGAATAACGGCGCATTAAATACAGGGTTTTATGATTTTAGCCCTGAACTAAAAACCACCATCAACATTAAGTCCCCTACTTAGTACGTAACAGTGACATTGTTGCGGGGTAAGCACTAGATGGTGACAGTCTGGAGATAAATGATTAAGTTAAAGTGAATAAATGTTACCAGGAAAGTGGCAGCTGTCTCGAAACAGTAACTCATGAAGCCAGACCACGATTGTACCTCTCGGGTATGTTGATTACAGTCCAGCCACACTAGCGAGCATGTTCTGTTAGGATTTCGAGTCTAACAGTCTTCTCCCGGCTTTAACTAGGGTTTCAACAAGAAGTACGACTTGGTTGGCGTTGAATCCTTGTCTATCGGATAAGTCATGTTGAGATTGTTCAGCGTCCGCCTCTTTTTAGGGTTTCTGCAGCGTATATACATATGCAGGTGAAATTAAACCATCCTTCTCGATTTGGAATAAGACTCTCTTGCTGAATCCCCATCCTTTTCATCATGTCAGACAGAAGTGGGTCATCTTCTTCGTCTCGGTCAGATCTTTCTACCAAACGCAGGCGGCTTGTATCCAGAGTATGACTTTAAATATCTCCTGATTTTGAAGTGGTAATTCTTCTTTTTCTTTTGACGTCTAATCACCGTTTTTTCTTTTCTTTAGAGTGGACGAATCACTGAGCCTCGTGACAATTCCCCTGTCCGAATCCTCCAAGTCAATAAGATCATACCGGTATACTTCTTCATTTGTGAATAGGTATTCATTTGCCATGGCCCGTAATAATAATATTTTTTTTGTATAGGTACCCGGTTGTAACATGTGTAACAGTGGTTGACGATGATGATTTGACCACTCATCTTCCTTCAAGTTCAAACACGCCTACTGGTGCTGACCTGGAAGACGCTGACTTGGGTGTCTTCTCCTACGAGTATCCCAATGCAGGTTTTCCGTTTGATATTCACATGAAGTGTTTATGTTCTAGTTACCGAACTGTTGGTGAATTTCTGGTACGGAAGGATTTTGTTCCCTTGTACACAAAAATATATAAGAAGTACGGCCACATCGCTACCAGGAATGTAGTGCGACATTGTTCGTCGGCTTTGGTCACTATGGTGAACTGTCTTCTGCCCATGGTTGCGGAGATGGAAAGTACATCCATCCGTGATGTTGCTGAATCAACTGTTGAAAAGTGGGAGAACATGGTATATACCTATGAATCCATGGAGTTCAACGTGAGCTGGTTGCGGCAACGCATTGATATTATCAAAGTTGATCGAGCTGGTATCATTGCCAATGTTGTTCCTGCTGCGAAAGCTATCTTGGAAGAGGAAAGGGCCTTAGCTGTAGAATCTGAGAAGGTGGAACAAGCGATCCAAAATTTGAAGAGTATGACTGAAAGGTATCTGGATAGGCTGAAAATGATGCTTTCAAGGAACTACAACTTGTTGGATGGCCTTTTCTGAGCCATGCTTATGTTTTTTTTTTTTTTTGAATAAGCAGGCATGAGGACGTTTGATCGTTCTCCTTTTGTTTTTGGTCTTGAACATTGTTTTTTGGAAAATGAATTGCATTGGGTTTTGGTAAACGAATGGAGTTTACATTAATAGGCTTTAACTAATGAAGAACTTGATAACTCAGATATGAGAAAAAATGCCTGATTGTCGTAGCCACTGTTATAAGCCTTGGTGATCACGTAGGGACTTTCCCATTTTGGAGAAAACTTTGGTGCGGACATATCTTGCTGTATGTGCTTAGCAGTCTTCAACACCAGATCTCCCATTTTAAAAACTCGTGATTTTACAGCTTTATCGTACGCTCTGGAGATCCTATTTCTGTACGCTTGAGCGTGTTCTTCCGCTTTAACTCTCCTGGAGTCTAGAGTATCTAACTCCGCAATTTTGGAACTCGATGTTTCGGCCTCATTCCATTGGACTCCACTTTCTGCTGCAATCTTAGCTGATGGGATTTTAATCTCTGCTGGGAGAATTGCGTCTGCGCCATAGACAAGCGAATAAGGAGAAACGCCGGTAGAGCTCCTAGGCGCTGCCCGATATTCCCACAGCGCCATTGGCAGTTGTTCGTGCCACATCCTGGGATTATCGTGCACTGTTCAACTAAGTATTCGAATCACAGTTTTGTTGGTGCTTTCAGCTTACCAATTTCCTTGAGGGTAATAAGGAGTGGAGAAGACTTGCTTAATTCCGTATTCCTCGAGCAATTCTTGTACTTGCTTGTTAGCAAAGGGAGTACCATTATCAGTAATGATGTTTTTAGGAACACCAAACCGACAGACGATGTATTCATTAATAAATGATGTGATTGTTTCCCCAGTGGTTCCCCGAAGAGGAATAGCTTCAACCCATTTGGTAAAGTATTCCGTCGCGGTTATGATATACCTATGCTGTTTTGATGATGGTGGATTGATCTACCCAACAATATCAAGTCCCCAGCTGTAGAAAGGCCATAGACTACTCACTGAATGAAGCGGGGTGCAAGGCACGTGATGAGATTCCCGTGGGTCCGACATTCATGGCATTTCTGAACGAACGCTGCTACGTCATCCTCCATAGTTTGCAAGTAATACTTTTCGTGTACTTGGAGGAACAACTTCTTCTTTCCTTGGTGTTCGCCTTCATGCGTCTCTCTTAACATAGTCGTGATTTCATATTTTTCCAAACATCGTAGCAGATTGGCTCAAAATATCTTGCGGTATAGGATTCCTTCATGGAATACGAATCTTTTGGCCTTTTGCTTCATCTTAGCCGCATCCTTCTTGTTGGTAGGTAGCACACCATAACGGAGATAGTTGATGTATGGTTCTCACTAGTCCCCAGCAGAGCCAACGTTAAAGACTTCTAATTGATGTGGTGGTGCTTGAAAACTAGAGCAAGAACCTTGGAGTGATCGAGATTGGGTCTCCATATCCGGCCAGTAGTATCCAAGGCGTTGAAGACGTCGGTAAAGAGTCACTACTAGTGTTTGTCCACAGATCTCACCGTGAATATGATTAAGCTGTAGTTGTGCTTCTTCGTCTCCGAGATATCTTGACAGGGATCCATCTGGGTTTCGGTGGTATAGTACTCCGTGGAGCATGAAGAAGTTTTGTAGGATTTTGATACTAACCTTTCCCTGAGAAAGCGAACTATTAAGTTCTTGAATAATTGGAGTTCTCCAATCGCTAGCTTCAGTATCTTTGGACTATAAAAGCCACATTGACGCCACGGTCCGCCTCCTCACTGTCAATGTTTCTTCCAGACCTTCGAATTGCAGTTTTGAGGCTAATGTAGCTAAGCAATCGACGTGTTTGTTGTTATTATGGCCGATATGAGTTATAGTTGCATCAGCAAAGTAGTTTAATAGCTTTTGCGCCTCAGATCTATAGGGGCCCAGTGTTACCTCATGGAAGAGGGGTGGCCGGTGATCACAGTGCCACGCTGTTGTCCATCTATAATCCGATCTAAGCTGTTCGACCAAGCTGGCGAAGATGGATGGACACGATTAATTTGCGGCAGTTGCATAATGCCGATGACTTAATTTAGGGTTTAAAGAGCGCGCGATAGCCCTACTTCGGGCAAACGGTTTGACGCGCTCTTGGATTGCTATGTGTAGTTCGATCAACCAGGTATGGAGCTTGGTCGCCGGTGAACGCGTCAGCACCTTCTTGATCATTCGAATGAATATCTAATCCGTCCAACTATGCTAGCTAAGTTGGGCGGTTGTGATGTTTTTGAGACCATTTTTGCTGGTCTTAGCTCGTTTGAGCTCATCTTTCATTAGCGCGATCACCCATGTTAGGGTTAGCGTTCAAAGGCATTGTGGGTATACTAGATGGAATCCGATTGGTCGGGATGTTAGTGGGCCCGCCGGTGGTCATCATGATGATCGCCTAGTTTCGATAGGAGTAGGCTAGGCCTGTTGAATTGTGTGGCCAAATCGTGTGGCCGTGATCGTTTTCTAAGACTGATATGGACAGTCTAGATTTTCCTTAAGGAATTTAAACGCGTTCGATCATGCTAACTTTTAATTAAAAAGCGTGTAAACACGTTGATCTCTTTATCAGAGAGTGGTGTAACCTACGTGAGTGTTTTCATGCAAGTCTCGATACTGACATTTCGGGAGCTTCGTGCTACTCCGCTGCGAGTGAACATTAATCGTCATGTCATGCCAATATTGAGAGTTCGGATGGGAACATAGCATAGGAAAATACCAGGCAGGCCATGCATTAGTGAATAATGCAATAGGTTAAAATTTACAGAATATCTGGGATTGTTGCTTCACGCACCATTCTGGATAAATTTCATAAATACGTTGAATTGCTCAATACATATTTAAGTAAGGAGGTCTGGACACTCATTACTTTTGAATGGCTTAGTCTCTTTGCAGAATAACGGCGCATTAAATACAGGGTTTTACGATTTTAGCCCTGAACTAAAAACCACCATCAACAATAGTGATCCTATAGTGTTTCGTTTTTATACTGTACCTATTATCAAGTGATAAATTTGTTATTGTATTGTCTCGATCTTGTATCCATGGACGATCACATAAAATGTGTACCATAGTTTTCGTATTGTGTCGACTTTGTCCATAGACGATCACATAAAATGTGTACCATAGTTTTCGTATTGTGTCGACTTTGTCCATAGACGATCACACTTGGTAAAGGACTTATAGGTTGATATTTAAAAGATTGTGTTGTATTTGGGTACCCTCATCTTTTCACAAGACATCATTAGAAGATTCTGAAATGATCCTAAAAAGGTGATCTGCTACTACATTCTCGGATCCCTTTTTGTCCCGAATATCAAAGACAAATTCATGTAGCAATAAAATCCATCTAATCAACCTAGGTTTAGCATCCTTTTTGGAAAGAAATTACTTCAATGCGGCATGATCAAAGAAGATAATAATTTTAGAGCCTAAGAGATAAGGTCTGAACTTTTCTAAGGTAAACACAATCCATAAGATTTCTTTTTCAATGGTAGTTTAATTTAATCGTGCATCATTCAAAGTCTTACTAGCATAGTAAATAACATGTTGTGCTCTCTCCTTATGTTGTCCTAAAATAGCTCCAACTGCAAAATTAGAAGCATCACACATAATCTTAAATTGCAGATTCCAATTAGGCGGTTGTATAATAGGAGCAAAAGTTAACAACAATTTCTTAAAAGCTACAACAAAGTTTCATCAAAAACAAAAGCAACATCCTTACTAAGAAGATTGCATACAGGACGTGAGATCTTACTGAAGTATTTAATAAAACGATGATAAAAAACTGCATGACCTACGAATGATCTAACTTCCATAACTGTACGTGGAGGTTTCAACTTAAAATTCAAATCAACCTTAGCCTTGTGTACTTTTATACCCTTGGACGAAACAATGTGATATAACACAATTCCAGATTGAACCATGAAGTTACATTTTTCCCAATTCAACACCAAATTTTTTCCCCTTGTATCTCACCAAGACAAGAGTTAGATGATGGAGATATTCATTGAAAGACAACCCAAAAACAGAAAAATCATCCATGAAAACTTCAATAAACCATTCAACCATGTCAGAAAATATGCTTAACATACAACATTGAAAAGTAGAGGGTGCATCACATAACCCAAAAGGCATGTGTCTATATGCAAATGCCCCAAATGGATAGGTAAAAGTAGTTTTTTCTTGGTCTTCGGGGACAATGTGGATTTGGTTATATCCGGAATAACCATCTAAGAAATAATAGTGGTTATGCCCGGATAAGCTCTCAAGCATTTGGTGGAAGAACGGTAGGGGAACATGATCTTTCCTCGTGCCCTTATTCAATCTCATATAGTCAATACATACATGCCACCTGGTGGTCTTCCGAGTGGGAATCAATTCATTACAATCATTTTTGACTACTGTAATTCCTGATTTCTTGGGTACAACTTGAACTGGATGACCCAAATATTATCGGATATCAGATATGTGATACCTGCATCTAATAGTTTAAAAACTTCATCTCTTACAACCTCGTTAATCTACGTTGCATTTCTCTAGGTGTTTTAGAATTCTCTTCAAAGTGGATTTGATGCATGCAATCAATAGGACTAATACCTTTCAAATATGCAATGGACCAACCTATAGCCGTTTTATGTTCTCTAAAGACATCTATCAATCTTTCTTCCTGTTCTAATGTGAAATTAGAGGAAATAATAACAGGTAAAGTGTTTTCAGAGCCTAAGTAAACATATTTTAGAATGTCAGACAATGGCTTATGGGTTAAGGTCGGAGCTTTCTCGACAGATGAAACAAGTCGAGACTCGGGCAGAACAAGATGTTCAACTTTGGGATTCCATTAACTAGTGTCTAGCAGTGATGTGGAGCCTAACAAGGCATTAACTTCACAAATAACACTATCATCATCAAAATCCTGCTCAAAGTGAGTTAAGCATGCCTCTGATGGATTTTTAAAATTATTTTGCAAGAAGGTATCATAAATAATTTCATCAATCATACAAACTGCATCATGGTTATACAAATCGGGGGGGGGGGACGTGCAACATTAAAAACATTCACTTCCATTTTCGAACTACTGAAAGTAATTTCTATAAAACCATTCTTGCAGTTTATAACTGCGTCAGCGGTTGCTAAAAACGGACATCCTAAAATAATAGGAATCTTTCCACTAGGGTCTGCCACAGGTTGTGTATCTAAAATTATGAAATCCACAGGATAAATAGAGCTTACAACCTGTACAAGAACATCTTCTATCACTCCCTCTAGGAATTTTAATAGACCTATTTTCCAGTTGGAGTGTAACATTAGTGGGTTTTAAGTCACCAAGTCCTAATTGTTCATACACAAAATATGGCCAAAGATTCACACTAGCACCTAATATACAAAGTATGTTCAATCTTGTGTTCTTCTATAGTGCAAGCAATAGTAGGACAACCAAGATCCTTATATTTAGGAGGCGTTCTCTGAGTAATAATGGAGCTTACCTGTTCAGCAAAAAAAGCTCTATTTTGCACATTCAAATTACGCTTCACAATAAACATATCTTTCAAGAACTTAGCATAAAAAGGAATCTGCTTAATGGCATCAAAAAGAGAAATGCTAATCTTAACATGTTTGAAACAAAACTACACGTGACAGGGCGTATTGAGATTATTAGTCACATATAGTATGAGAAGTCTAAGATCCCGTAGTTTATAAGCCTTAGGCAACCTTAACCTTGCAAGACGGTTTTCGAGATTAGTTAGGCCCATGGAATTCAATATGGTATCAGATCAGGCAATTTGTGACGAGTTGTTCGACCGCAGCTTTACTCTGCGCCACCCGATCCATTGTCCAGGTGTTAGACCCAATGAGACCATACGTGAGGGGACATGTTGAGATTATTAATCTCACATGGTATGAGAAGTTTAAGATCCTACAGTTTATAAGCCTTGAGCGACCATAAACTTGTAAGCCAGTTTTCGAGGTTAGTTAAGCCAATGAACTTCCATAGTAATAGACAGAGTCTCTCTTCCTTGCTCTCTAGGGTTAAAAACATACTACAATTAATCCTCCTTTCATAACCCTATATTATGGGTCAACTTTATCATGGAGCAATATTATCAACAATTAGTTGACCTCTATGGATCACCAAGTTCAACTTTCAAGTTGAAGTAATGTCAACTTGATTCAGCTTCTAACTCTTATGGTGATTCAAGATTGAATCACCAAATGCGCCTAATAGTTTGGCACATTGTGCCTAATAGTTGGAGAGGAGTCGTCACAAATGTTTTTATGTAATGGTCCAGATTTTATGTGCCTAATGGTTGGGAACAAAAATGAATCTTGTTTTTGCGTCCATTCATTGGCCGTACTGGATTTGATTCAAACGTATGGTTAAGAAGCTTCACCAGCTTGAATCACGGGATTCAGCCACAATTTTTAACTTAAAAGGTTGAAAATTAAATGACCATAGATGTTTTTTTTAATATTTTTTTATCGTTTAAGAATTTGGTGCTAGTGTACAAACGTATAGTTAAGAAGCTTCACCCGCTTGAATCATGGGGTTCAGCCACAATTTTTAACTTGAAGGTTGAAAATTAAATGACCACAGATATTCTTTTTATATTTTTTGATCGGTTAAAAGTTTAGTGCTATCGAATTTCGAACTCAGGTAACTGGTATCGTCACATAATAACTTTACCACTATACTAGGATGACCATAGATGTTACCATTATTGACTCGGGAGTTGATTGAATCTAGTGATTAATGGCTTCCTTCCTTGAGAGAGCTCATCCTTCAACGAGCGTCGTGATCGAATCTCATTTTGACACACTACTGAGTCACATTGGTCTTCTCGAAATCTAATTCTAACCATTTTAAGCCTCATGAAATGAACTAGGATGAAGCGAGGGATATCACATGCTTCGCCGGCTATGTCTTCGTGAGTCTTATTATGCTCTCCACCCGTATCATAAAATCACGACTGAAAACTAAGTTATCCGGTTCTGGCTGGAGGAGACATTGAAAAATGAAACTATGGTCATCATTTTGGTGTGTCCGTCGGTATACCATTCAGCATCCCCACCGTCTGGTTTCTATTGCGCCGCTGCATATTTGAGATGAAAATATCAAAGGAACATCACATCGGAGGAAAAGTGGTTTCCAATCCAAATAGGTAAAAAAGAAACACCCTCACAAAGTAGTTAATATCGTGTATCGGTATCGTATCGGTCGGGTCCTATACACCTATATAAATGATAATATTTGTTTTTATAGGCGATACATCATTAGGAATTTTTTAATATTTATTATTTATCAAACAAAAAAATATATTGATATAACCATAATAGAAAATAATAATTGTAGTAAACATACTTCAACCTTACAATATAAGAGGTGGTTGATTAGAGCTTTATACTATCAACAATGAAACCAAGCATTGAATGTTTGTTAGCCCACCAACATCACATTTACAGTAATTACATCCACCATAATCATATATGAAGTTACCAAAATTAGTGGAGTTACTTTCTTGAACTAAAAGTTCAAGAAATCATAATAAAAAGAGAAAATACATTAGTGATATATCAGTGTACAAGTGAAACCTATATTATCAGTGTACAAGTGAAACCGATATATCGGTCCGTACAGGATGAAACACGCGTTTTTATCGTTTCTCCTTCGTATCGCCGATATTTTCAATATCGTAAAGATTTTTTCCGATATCGTATAAAAACCTTTAATATCGGCCTATACAACTGATATTGACTACCTTGCACCCTCAGGTTTCTAATTCTTAGCCAAGGAAAATAAGGAAACAGAGAAAAGGTTATTTTTATTATTGATTGATAAAATTATGTCAATGAAACTGAAAAAAGTTCAAACCTTTGATTTGGAATTCTAGTTTGAGGAGTAATTTCAATTTGAGGGACATCAATTTTATTTATTTATTTATTTTTCTGGCGGTGAGCTTGAGCTTAGTATAAATATAGGCGTTTGTGTGATTTGGTAAGGAAAAAATTGTGAATTTGCAAAATTTATTTATACTTCTCTATCTTAGACCTTTATTTTTTGGTAAGCAATAAGGATAGTAGTGAAAACATGGGGGTTGACGAGGAAGCAAATACTCTAATTGATCAACTGATGAACAGTGGTGAATATAAACAAAGATTACAGCAGTTTGAAGATTATATCAACTTTGTGTATAACTTCTGTCACGGAAGTACTAATGGTGATGATGAGGATGAAGAGGAGGAAAATGAGGCTGATCATGTCATTCGATACTCATCAAGAGACGATATATTACGGGGGCTGAAGGATATATTGAGGACCATTCCTAGAGACAACATGAAGAAATCTATGGAGCATCTTCAAATCCTCGACGGCTGTTATATAACCTGGATTCTTGTGTCATTGCTCCGTTCCCCAGTTAAAGAAAATAAAGAGATAGCCAAGGAATGTATTAGGCTCTTTCTAATCGACCCTAAAACCAATTCTGGTTTCTTCTTACCTAGGTCCATACAAAATCAGTGTGTTACTATAGTTTTGAGCTTTTGCGAATTCTTTCGTGGAGCCACTGATGATGATGGGTGCCAGTTATACTACTCCTGTCGAGAAACTCTTGTATCCATACTGAAATCAATTGCTTTTTCAAATAGGCCAAAATATTTTGGTATCGCAAGGACGTCTCAGTTAATTTATGGCCTCCACAGGTTTCTAAGCGAGGCAGAGAGGAAGTTGTACGGATGTTTGAAATCAACTTATTTGTCACAACCATCCCTAGTAACTTCTGATTTAAGGAGTCTCAAGAGCTATTTCGACGAATTCGCATTGTTTTCACTCCATGTCCGTAGTGCAATTCAGGATCATGTGAGAGTGAATGGTGGATCACTTCCATTGAGTCTGGATGACTTTAAGAAGGAGAGCCCAATTTATTTGGCTTAAATTGGTAGGTTTCATTGTGTTCTATTGACTTTGGTGAGGATCCTCAAGCAATGCCTGGACTGGTTGTGCACATCTATTAGGGATGCTGGAAGCAGTTTGAAATTCAATTTTGGGTGGTCTTACCTTCTTTCTATTTTGAAGGAGTTGAACAACATATCTGAACTTTACGAGGATGGAGAAGAACTTCTTTCTGCTGCATTTCAAGACTTTCCCCTTGCAATGAATTATCTTATTAGGCACTCCAAGAGGAGTGATGATCATCTATGGCTTCTCAAGTATGGCAATGCAATGGATTTTGAATCAAGAATACATTTGATAGTGATGATGTTCCCTGAGGTGAAGGATGACGAGGAGAAGCTGCACAAAATCCTCATTGACAGGTCGTTGTTATTGCCAGAATCATTTGAACACATTGCTCTTGTAAAAGCCCGGTCCTTGCACAATGGCCTTTTCGTAGAGTTCAAAGATGAGGTAGCTACAGGTCATGGTGTCCTGCGGGAGTGGCTTTCTTTGGTATGCCAAGCACTCTTTAGTCCACAAGAATCCCTTTTTGTAGAATGCCCGGAGGACCGTCGCAGGTTCTTTCCCAGCCCAGTAGAAGGGAAACCCCAACAACTTAAATATTTTGGCTTCTGTGGTCGGGTTGTTGCTTTAGCCTTGAAGCATAGAGTGCAAGTAGGCATTGCATTTGATAGCGTGTTTTTCTTGCAATTAGCCAATGAGAAAACATATTTGGAGGACATACGCTGCCAGATCCAGTCATGTACCGGAGTTGCAAAAAGATTTTGGAGATGGATGCTGACTTTGTTGATTCAGATGCTATGGGGTTGACATTTGTCAGGGAAATCAAAGAGTTTGGATCCAGGAAAACTGTGGAGCTGTGTCCGGGAGGGAACAACATTGTCGTCAATAGCAAGAACAGAGAACAATATGTACATCTTCTTATTCAGCATTTGTTCGTTAGATCAATTTCCGCGAAGGTTGCCTATTTTGCCCGCGGTTTTGGTGATATTCTTTGCAAGCGAAGGCTAGCTAAAAACTTTTTCCATGGCATAGATTTGAAAGGTCTTAATTGTGTGTTGCTTGGAAGTGATAAACCTATTTGTTTAAAGGATTTGAAAGCACACACAAAGTACGAGGACTTCAAAGAAACTGATGAACAAATCTGCTGGTTTTGGAAGGTACGCATGACCCCATAATCCCTTTATGAATTCCGTAAGTTCTTATGATTAGCTTCAATGCTCATTTTATACTATGTCATGTATTTCTTTGTTGGATTGTTTGTTCGGTGTCATTTTCTCTCGTCTAGTTAGATCTCTCTTTCATTTCTATGATCTTGTTTTTACAATCAGTTTTAGTTATGTCTTTTTTTTTATTTACCCTAATACCAAGCTGGATGGTTTGAGAGGCATGTTTTTTCACTCAGTAGCCTATTTGAGCCCTAGCATGTAACATGTAAACCTTGTAGACCTTTATTGCCTGCAATAGCTTAAATGGTGTTAAGCGATTATTGGAAACCTTAATAAAAGGATAAGGCACGAGCTACAAAAGATAGAGAAAAGAAAAAGCGAAAGAACCAAAATAGTCGAAGAATTTGGTACTCAGGTTATAGCCTTGTGTGAAAGTCACAGACTTAGCTTGCCTTGCCTTGAGGTCATTCTTTTTATATAGGACTAGGACGGATGAGGGTGAATAAGTTTTCTCCTTTCTGCAAAGGCTTTCACTGTTGGAGCTAGATGGATATGTACCATCTCCTTGATTCTCAAGGGAAAAACTGATTTAGAAGATAATATATATTGTCTGTGGAACCTGATACCACTTTATGAAACTATTCCTGCAGGTTGTAGAGGTTATGTCCATGGAACAGCAGAGGGAGCTTCTTTTCTTTTGGACCTCAGTGAAATACCTTCCGGTAAATGGATTTTCTGGTTTGCCTTATCCTTTGACCATCTACAAGACTTGCGGTTCTGATGATCGCCTGCCGTCTTCCCACACATGCTTCTACCGCTTGTCACTACCATGTTACCCATCTATGCCCATCATACAGCAGCATCTCTCTTTTATCTGCCAAGCACACATTGGCTGTAGTTTTGGGTTTATGTGAAGCTAGCTCCACATGCTTCTGGTTCTTGAGATTTTGAAGTCTGTAACGGATGCTTATATTTTCTTTAAAAGTACTCCGTTTTATATTTTGAGTGAAATGGTATCAGTGGACAACAGTAAAAAAATCGCAACATTGGTTTCTGTTGCTAAATTTTTATTGCGAAATCTTGGGTCGGTCATCATTGACTTAGTCAAGATTTAGTAACAAATAGTAAAAATTTCGCAACTGCTATGAACTGTTGCTAAAAAAATCGTTGCAAGTGCGTTAACCTGTTGCAAAAGCTTTTGCGACTATAAATTCGTAACAGTTACTTTTCGTTGAGCAAACCAGGCCATTCGCAACAGCTGTGTGCAGTTGCGACCCCAATTCGCAACAGCGTAATTCTGTAGCTAATGTCCATTTTTTGGTGTAGTGTTTATATATACAACTTGAAATAAAAATATATAATTCTTATTTATAAATGCTTCAAGTTCCATCATGCCTATTCTTACTCTCACTTTTCTTGTTGTTAGACTAGAATACTGCAGCCGAATTATCACACTATAACACTAACGATTTAGAGATAGAATTCACGATTCTTAGCCCTATGATTAAAAATAAATAAATTAACATATAGATTGTGAAGTTTTTTCCTAACATGATACATACTCTTCCTTCATAGTTGACGTTGTTTGTTTGCCCTTTTCCAAGAAATTGCTTATTCGGCCAAAAGAAACTGTATCCTAATTAAAGTTGAATATTTAGTGTCAACATCATCTGCAAAATCCGAATCTGAATACCCAATTACTTCTAAAGGGTCATTAAATTGTCTGTATGTGAGCACAAAAACTTTGGATCCTCGTAAGTGACATATAACTTTCTTTGCGCCACGCAAATGCTTGAAACCATGGTTACTCTGAAATCTGCCCAACATTCCAACTGCGAAAGCAATATCAGATCTTGTACATACATGTTCATACATTAAACTTCCAAATGATAATGCAGAGGGAACGTTTTCCATCATTTGTCGTTCTAGATCATTTTTCGTACAACGATTTAAACTTAACTTATCTCCCTTTGAATAGGTGTTATACTAGGTGCACAATTCTGTATTTGGGATCGTTTTAAAAATTTATTTATATGCACAATTTTTTTCTTTGGGATTTGTCTCTATGAATCTCTATGCCAATAAGATAAGAGGCTTCACCCATATCTTTCATTTTAAAGTTTTGTGAAAGAAACTGTTTCACTTTATGTAACAGTCCCATATCATTACTAGCCAACAAAGCATCATCTACATATAGGATAAGAAATATTATTTTGCTTCTACTAACCTAAAGGTATATACATTGATCCAAAAAAAATTCTACAAAACCAAATGAAGATATCAAATGATGGAATTTTATATACTATTGGCAGGATACCTGTTTAAGACCGTATATAAATTTCTCAAATTTGCAAAACTAGAAAGCCACCTTGAATCGAAATGAAACCTTGAGGTTGCATCATGTACACTTCTTCATCTAGACTTCCTTTAAGGAGTGCAGTTTTCACATTTGTGTAATTCTAAGTCAAATAAGCTACCAATGTCTTGATTATTCGAAATGAGTTTTTTTTTTCCGAAACTTGGTACATAGTCTCATGGTAATCAACACATCTCCTTTGAGTAAATTCCATAGCTACAAGTATATCTTCAACATGACCTTTGGAATCTTTTTTATTCTTATACATCCATTCACAACCAATATGTTTAACTCTTTCAGGTAATTCTAAAAGGTCCCAAACTTGATTGTCATCCACGAAATCCATCTTGTCTTTCATGACTTCATGAAAAAGTTTGGGTTTGGTATCATTAACAGATTGTGAAAATTTCAATGGATCATTCTTTACTCCGATGTCATAGTTACATTCTTATAGAAACACTTCATAATCAGAGGGTATTGTAGATTTTTTTTGTTCTTGAGGAACTTTTTAATGGAATATTCTCAACATTTTCATTTTGAATTTTTTGTATTTCGTTTTTTATTATGACTGGGTCTTCATTAAGTGGTAATTCTAGAACCACCGCTTCTTGTATGATATTTTGTTGAATGTCATGCAAAGTGGGTAATTTTAAAGAAGGTGCATGTGTAGTTAATCGATCACGTAATTCTCCAAATACAATTTTTCGAAGACTCCCACTTGTGTTCTCATCCTCTATAAATCTTGCATTTCTAACCTCAACTATTTTCATTCAATGGTTAGGACAATAAAACTTAAACCTTATAAAAAATTCGTTGTATGTTCTCAACTTGACAACCCCATATATGTACATGTATCAAACTAGGTTTCCAACCATTCCATAACTCAAATTGAGTCTTTGGAACCGCTTTACTTGGAATGTACGCAACGGATTTTAAGGCCTCACTCTACATAGAAATAGGGAGGATATAGTTATTAACCATACTCCTTACTATGTCCATCAATGTACGATTTCTTTTTTCAACTACACCATTTTGTTTTTCGGAGCCAAGGGGTCCTATATTTAGCAACAATTCCATGTTCTTCAAGGAAATTTGAAAACGGATATAGTTTTTGTCATGTTTCAATGCATCTTCGATATTTACCTCCTCTATCAGATCTTACAATCTTTATTACTTTATAAGTTTGTTTCTTCATTGTTGCTTTAAATGATGTAAAAGCATTTAATGCTTCACTTTTATCATTAAGAAGATAGAGACACGTAAATCTTACATGATCATCAATAAAGGTGATGAACTATTTTTGACCATTCAAATATGAAGGTGTAAAAGGTCCATAATATCAGTATGAATGATTTCCAAAGTATTAGAACTTCCTCAGGACTTCCCACGACGCTAGCGCATTTCTAGTGCCAAACTGAACATGACGCGAGATTATTTTTAGCTCCCAAATTTAAATGGCGATGGGACTTTCCCAGTGCCAGACTTTCCATGCGTTATCCTTGCTAGCGCCAAACTCTTTGCGGTCCCAGTGCCAGAAATTTCACGCACTAGCCTTGCTAGCGCCAAACTCTTAGCAACGCTGGGCTAATCCTAGCGCAAGGCCCTATACGATGCTAGCCTATTGCTAGCGCCAGAATATTAACGGTGTTGGGATAATCTTAGCGTTGCTAGCTTACCTAGTGACATCACCGGTACTTCTACCTAGTGTTGGCCTCATGCTAGTGATCATTTGGTGTTCTTCATTCTTGGTGCAATATCAATCTCTTCATTTTCCATGTGTATATGGAATCTGAGATATCTCCTTATGCTCTGAGTCATAAATATTTTACAAGTGAGCCTACCAACTGAGATCACCTAAGACGCCACCATTGATAATTTATGTTCATTTGTTGAGTATCAGACTACTCGATGCCCTGACATTACCAGAACTCAATGATAAGGTCATGTCAATATGGTACACTCTTAGACTTGTAAAAATATAATTCATTCATAGACTAATTATCATACTTGACGCTAGTCAGTTTATAGGATTGATCATCCAGTCTCAGCACGCCATGGCTATGACCATGACTCCATTATTTTCAAAATGATATAACATATGTCACGCGGGGATTCTCAGTGGGATATTGATTTGGTGGTTTACAACAACATGCGGCGTGGAAACATCCCATGATGAGAAAGTAACAAGTACTGGGAATGGTTAAGAGTAGTTAGGAGAATGAGAGAGTAATGGTCATACATAACTGATGATCACCACTACCTCCATGACTCCACTCCTTCAAAACTTCCACTACTTACGAGGAATCAGTGTATGTTCACGAAATAGATTACTTCATCTATTTAGAGGGATCTCTCAGAACAAGCTTATGTTCACAAATTAGCCTTCACATAGTAGTTCAACAGCTCCACACTTCAAACACATCACACGGTGATTTCTCAACTTTCTACGCTTCCCTTCCCTAACATCAACCCATCTTCTCCTCTTTGTGACCGAAACAAGACGAGAACGTTCATTTCTTGGTTTAGGCTCGTCTTGAACAATTTTGATTTCTTGAACCTTAAAAGTACTTTAACGGTACATTGTTTTTTCCCTCAAAGAAAATAAAAAAATTAGTTACGTTGGAGAAAAAAATCTTGGACTTGGTATAGGACTAGGACTTATTTATTTTAGAGGAGAGGAAGTACATAATAATTGTGTGTTTGAGAGTTTATGAATTTGGTATAGGAAACTTGACGAGTTTTCTATATAGAAATTGATGAATATGCTATTTGGATTTACATTCTGATCGTTGACTAGTCAAGCGCAATTCGAAATTGCGCTCAACACCTAAATTGAGGAACATGATTCCGGTTATGTTCTGGCCTTATTTGGTTTTGTGTTTCCATGGATTCCACCATTAAACTTGAGCTTTCATTATCTATTACAAGTGTTGAGATATCATGGAATTTGGAAGATGGAATTCTTACACCATAAGGCTTGCTCTTAGAGCTGCGTTTCTTTCTCGGTAATTTTTCTATTAAACATATAAGTAACAAATAACAATGTTATTTTTTCAGACGATGGATCAAAAAGTGAACTGCAACATCTAAACACGGACATCGAAGAAGGTAAGGTATATCGAACACGTCAAGTTTGTGCCATGGATAGATCCTTACACTCATATGCCAATATTGGCTTTGGATTACACGTCGGTTCACTCATTCGATTTTAAAGTAAAAATAGCTTAATTTATTATTCAAAAGGTTATCAACCCCAATTTTTTAAAAGGCTCTGCTACACTTACCGAGGGTTGTAGCTTATGCATTATTCTTTCATTTCCATTTCCAAAATCTTCTACATAAGCTTGGAACACCCTATTCCAAAAATTATTGATTAGAGCATTTTATCCGATATTTGGATCAAGGCTAACATTTGACCAAACTCTTGTGATAGATAAATCTTTATTTATATCATACAATGTCGTCTACTTGCGAGAAAATTATATGAATTGAAAGAAGGTATGAAAATAAAAAATTTACAAGAGATGCTGAAGAAAATCTTGAAATTTCGGTGTGATTTGGTTTGAGTAGAAGAACTCAAATTATAGAGAAACTTAAAAATACTAGTCATTGAAACACAATTCCGATTGGCGCTTCACTGTGCTCTGTTGAATAAAAAGAGTAGTTGTATATTCAACGGCTATGAGATGGAATCGTGCAATTATTCTCCAATTAATTTGATCACATAAAATAAAGTAAAGCATGTTAAGTCATGACAATTTCATGATCTCTAATCTTTTGAAAATAACAAATTATGCAAAGTAACTATCTTGATCATCTAAACCCTAAATTTTCATGTAAAAATCGTCTTAAGTGTTCAACAATCATATCTAACTCTCTATAACATCAAACTATCGATTGCTTCGATCAAATAAAAAAATAAAAGGAGAACACAAGTTAACTTACCTCCCTTTACATTGTCAATGAAAATAATCAATTGAAGCATGTAGAGATTTCTTATCAACCCAAGATCAATCCCTTCAAAGCAATCAAACTAATTTTATCCATGATGGTGAAAAATTAAAAGGGGAACTAGAACTTTTAGAGGAGAAGAAGTAAAGAGTAGTTGTGTGTTTGAGAGTTTATGAACTCGCATAGGAAGCGCGGTAAGTTTTCTGCTATTTTGGATTTGCATCACCTTGGATTCCATCATTAAACCTGAATTCCATAATCTATTTGTGTCTCCTTGGATTACACGTCGGTTCACTCATTCGATTTTAAAAGGTTGTCTAACCCAATTCTTTATAGCATGTTTGAACACCAGAAGCATAAATAAAATGATTCATAAAAAGTCAAACTAATTTATGACATTTTTGCTTCCAGAAGTCAAAAAACAATTTTTAGAGTGACATCTAAATAGGCTATTAAAGGACTCCGCTACATAAGGTTATCCGTCACCATCACGGATTAGAGTGGGTCCCACTCGGATTGCGTCAGCGGTATCACCCGTGGCACCCAATCCGTGGTGGATATAGAATTTTCATTTGCTTTTACCGGTTGCATGATGAATCACCACCTCTAGCGTCGATATCAATGGCCTGAAATATAAATACAAGTTTTACGTCAAATACAAAACTTGTGTATGAGCGAGGCGTCACTACCTGGTACTTGTCCTCAAATTTGTCCAACATTGCTAATAGGGGTACCAAATTTCTTGGGATGTACCAATACAAAGCTTGAGGAAGTTTTGTCCTATATAAATATTGGTACACCCCCAAACAATTTTGCACCCCATTAGCAGCCATGAATTTGCCCACCACCTTAGACACACAAATGGCCCACCCTATTTTCCCCAGACCATCTCGCTTGCTGAATCAATCATGATTTATATGGGATGATACCAGCTCTGCTAGGGGCTGATACCAGTCCACCGATCCAATGGTCAGGATCGTCTGGATCTTTTTGTCCTATATGGATTGGTATCAGCCCTTAGTAGAACTGGTATCATCCCATAGAATCAATGGCCAAAATCAATGTCACCTGATGGTGGCAGGCAGTGGCGGAAGGGAGCGGGAGACGTGCAACAGCTACGATCAAAAGTAATCATCTCAGTTTAACCTCGTAAGGTTTCCAGCAAATAATGGTGCCGGAAACCAAAGATTGGATACCTAGTCACATCCTAATCCCATCAGATACGATAAGACAGTCAACCTTAGTCTCTATCTTACAAAAACAATGCGTATACAACTCTCCAAACAAAAGAAATTCTCCCGACTACACACGTGGCACCATGTGAGGACGTGTACGGAAAACCCTTTTGTTTTTATTTTAGAGCAGAGAACTGAGATGAGTGAGAGTCTCGAAGGTTCATTCATTATATCATGGATGTTGCTAAGTTTACAGGAATGTTAAGAATTACATCTCAATCTTCTATATTTGCTCTTAATTCTTCATTTTCATCAACTTTGCTAAAACCCCACACAAGAAATTTCATTTCTTTGAAAGAAATTTCTCTCTGCAATTCAATCTCTACCAAAAAACGTGATCTTTGCTTAGTTTCTGCATCAAAAATGGATCATTTTCAAAATTCATCACACCCCCAGGTATTTTATCTAATCTCTTCTGTTAAATTCACTCACAACTTAATATCTTCAGATGCAAATTAGAAAGAAAAAACAACAACAAATGGGACTGTTCTTCGTTATGTTTTTGCAGGGTATTGACTCATTTTTTAGAAGTGTTTTAGCTAATATGGAAAAGGTCTATTTAAGTAGAAATCCAACTGCAAAATCAATTCTAGAGCTTGTGAATTCATCTGATGATGAAGATCAAATTTGTTATGATCATTTTGCATTCAGAACATTTGGGGTTGATGGTTATGGGATTGATTCCATGGCTCAAATTTTCTTAGAATATGGATTTACACCAAGAGGAGAACTGAGATTCCCTGCAAAGAAATTGAAAGCAGTTTGGTTTGCTCCTCCTACTCATCATAGTATTATTGAATCAGATGATAATGGAAGTGGTGTTAATGGACCTTTGCCTAGAATCTTCATATCTGAGCTTCTTGTTGATGAGCTGAGTCCTAAAGCTCAGGTTTGTTCTTAACTGTTATGGTATTAAACGGCTGGTTCACGTTTTGATTAGTATTTAAATTCTGACCAATTAGCAGACGCACTATGCAACTAATCTAACAGGTCTAATGAAACTTGGAACTTTGGTCTTGGTTTCATTGTTTTTAAATCGGCATATGTTGAAGTATGATTTTTTGTGTTCTTAGTTCCTAGTTCAGTCAATCTCAATGTTTGTGGTTTCACATTTGGATGTGCAGGAGATAGTTCGGAAATACACTAAATTATCTGGTAATGGAAATAAACATGCAGCTCTTGCAAGTGCATTGGGATCATTAACATGGGAAACGCCAATATATTCTGAGTTTCAAGAATTGGCTAAGTAATTGTTTTCGCACTGTTCTCTTTACCGATATGTTTTCTCTTCTAATAGGCAGTCACATAATTTACGTGTTAGGTTAGACTTTAATGGATTACTGATTATACATTTCATTATGAAGTAAAAGCATATTATGTGCCTCCAAAAAAATAAATGGTTTTGTCTGTTCCGTCACTCATGAATGAGAAACATTTTTGTTCCCATATTAGTGATGCAACAGATCTATTGGCTTACTTACTGGATTCTTGTTATCCAGAGAAAGTGAATATGCGGCATGGACTCTTGTCAACGGATATGCATTGAACCATTTAACGATTTCTACTCATCGATTAAAATCTCACTTGCGAGACATTACAAACCTTAATAAGTTTATTGAAGAAAGTGGATTCAAATTGAATTCTGAAGGGAGTGTTCTAAAAGGTTTGTTATCCCCCTCCTCAATTTATTCGTTTTGTGTTAACTGTCTTCCCTATTTCTTTCTAATGATGAGTATTAAAACTAAAATGATGCTTGGTAACTGTTTATCTGTCATTAAAAGGTTACAGCTACATTTTATTTTATTTTGGTTTTGAAACATTCCGCGGGGTTATAGCTACATATGCATTACAATATCGTACTAGCTTACTAGCTTCCACAGCTCCTCTGATTGTTGACTTTGTGTGGGTTGTAAACAGTGAGCCCTGATGGACTTCTGCAGCAAAGTTCGACTGTGGCAGATACATCAACTTTTCATTTTGCCGATGGCGTGACTGAGTCTGTTCCACGCTCATACATTGAGTTTGCAGAGCGTCTTGTGCTGCCCCAGTATAAGAACATACCTAACAGTGAGGTAAAAATGCACGTAGATCCTATGATAATTACTTCTACGATTTCTGTACTGAATCTAGCTTTTCAATCACACATAGATCTTAGTTCATCTTAGCACACTTAGTTTTACAGTCTCCGTCCAATTTGACAGGTGAATTCTGTTATGAGCTAAACAAAAAAAATTAATGCTGTCAGACTCTAGCAGATGAATTGTAGCTTATATTCATTGATCTTATACTGACCACTTCTATCTCCATTGTTGTTTAAATGAACAGATTAAAGAACATCACAGGCGTGACGGATTTGAGGTGGGCAATGCTGATAAGATATTTGAGAGCACATCCAAGGATCAATTGACCAGGAAAACAACTGTCAAATAAAACCACCTTTGTAACATGTATGTTGCTTGGAGAATTGGAACTGTTAAGGACACGCGTCAAGGGAATAAAGTTAGTTGTTGATCATATGTAACCATTGCTCATCTACGGATTTGGACTTATTTAAGAAGGAGAAGTTATAATGGACAGATCTAATGGTTTTAGAGATAAAACTAGTGCTCACCTTTGTGTGGTGATAAACAAGACTAAATTTTATTTCAGAACCTTGAAGTACTCTCCAGTAGAACTCAACATCATAAGACCTAATCAATGGTCAAATTAGTTTCCATGTAGCCAAAATTAAAATCCGAGAACTTTGAGTAAACCGAAACACTGGCATGAATACTACCTAGAGCACCCTTTGATGTTGCAAACTGGCATTGATGCCCATTCGTGCTAATGATGCTTATCAAAGAAAAAGAAACACCCACTGAGTAGTCGGACATTATTTGTTTGCCGATACTTATACCTTGGTAACACATTATTAAAAACACATGAAGATATTGCCTTTACTCGTCTGAAATATATGGTCGACCAAAAATCTTCTACCTCACAGTCTCACACCTTCGGCTTTGGATAAGACATGCACCAACTGGCCTAACAATAAATTTTTAATCCTATCCAACTAATTGAAGTTGCCTAAACTCATCGAACATAACATCAACCTCAACTCTGTAATTCCCTATCTAAGATGCATCCAACGCACTAATGATAAACAGGGAGATCTCTTTATACATTCACCACATGAGGGTTGCGTCAAAACTACTATAGAAACAATAACAATCACCCCTTATAATTTAGTAAGGACAAAGACCACGTATCTTTGTAATTCAAAACCGCATACAAGTGCACATGAAGCTAGAAGATCTACAGTACAATTTATATATCTATTTGGTTCACCTTGAGCACTTCAACTGAAGTTGAAAACGATGAACCAGCTTTACAGCTATTTGCCACTTGGCTTTGGGGACGGGTGATGGCGGTACGGAGAAGGGTGTGAACCATTTGAGCTCGAAAGGCTCCTCACAGGTAACCCATTTCTTGATACAAACCCCCCTCCTTGTGTTCTCAGGCCATTCCTAGCACTGGAACTGTTGTTGTTAGCACCGGTTCGTTCTGCTTGCATAGTTTGGTAGTAGTAGGAAGAGCTAGCCATGTCTTTCAGATTTATGAGAGGCTTCAGAACTTCTACAACCTCGCTCATGAGTGGACGAGATTTTGGGTCTCGGCTAAGACAACTGTGAGCCAGCTGGGCAGCCTTCTGAGCACCTTTAATGGAAAAATTACCTTCAAGCCGAGGGTCTATGAGACGGTAAAACCGTCTTCTTTCTCCTAGATGGGGCCGTGCCCATTCCACCAGGTTGTGTTCCCCGTTTGGGCGATTTTTGTCCATGGACCTTCTGCCAGTCAGCATCTCAAGTAACACTACCCCAAAGCTGTACACATCACTCCTTGAAGTCAGATGTCCTGCATAACAGATGAAATCAATTAGACTCCCAAGAATCAACCAGCTATGAAATGACATTATAGAGAAAGAACTATTAATAGTAAGGAAATTTTCATGAATCACACAGCGTTGCCGTCCTTGATAGTGAAAATCAGCACCAATAAACATCTATCCAATTGTTTTATCATCATTATTTTTCAAGGAAAACTCATCCATCAATTCCTATGCCCTCTCATAAATAGCATACAGAACTGGAAATTTATATTAAGAACACAAGCACAGAAGGAAAACACAAGGCAACTGAAATGTGAAATTAAAAATACTTTACCTGTCATCACATACTCCGGAGCTGCATAGCCATATGTTCCCATCACTCTAGTTGACACGTGAGTTTTATCTCCCTCTGGACCATCTTTTGCAAGTCCAAAGTCAGAGAGCTTAGAATTATAATCCTGGAAAAGTCATTTTTTGTCACACAAAAGATCCTTGAGAGAGAATATGAGCTCGTCTCCTAAAGGGTTTAGTCACTCACCGCATCTAACAGAATGTTAGATGTTTTAAAATCACGATATATTACTGGTCTTTCAGCCTCCTCGTGAAGAAACGCAAGGCCCTTGGCAGCACCGAGTGCAATTTTCATTCTCACAGCCCATGGTAGAGGCAGGGACCCTTCTGCATTTTACATGGTTGTTACCAGAAATACATTAAACCCTCAATATGTAGTAAATTTCATCAAAATGACAACCCATATTCAGCGCAAATAATCAAACTGATTGATAATTTAAGTGTTGTCAGTTTTAAGCACCGTGAGACTTCAAGGAAACACCATGTGATGGAAGAACCAAGAACCGTCAACATGGCCCCCCAACTCATCATCACAACCCGATATTATTAAATTATTACATTTGAAACCATTTTGGTGCTTTCCGTAACATAATGCATATGTGACATGCCACTCCTTGTATTTAACTCAGGTTTCAACACATAAAATTCTAAAGTTTGCTACTTTGTATTTAAGCTACAATGAGGATTGAAAGATGGGAATTTACATACTCCTGAAGAGGTGGTTCTCCAAGCTTCCTCGGGGCATAAACTCGTATACTAGCAACCGCTGATCATCTTCTATGCAGTAACCAATCAGCTTAACCAAGTTAGGATGAAGGAGGTCACCAAGAAAATTTACTTCGGCCTGCCAAAAGGGAGAGTCTGTGATATATAAACCGTGTTGACTATAAAGCATAACAAGCACATAATTTAATGAATCAGAATAAAAGCACCTACCAGCCATTCCTTGTGACCTTGAAGTCCATCATGGTTGAGTGTTTTAACTGCAACTGTAAGCCCTGTACCAGGCTTCACTGGAGCAGTTCCATTCTCCTCAATCCATCCTTTAAAGACACAACCAAACCCACCCTCACCAAGAATACTCTCTGGCCTAAAATTTCTTGTTGCTGACTTAAGCTCAATAAATGTAAACTTTCTCAGCTGTGATGCAATTTTCAGATCCTCCCCCACTTTAGGGGTGTCAGGGTTACTTTCTCCATTACTAGTAGTAGAAGAAGATCCTAACTTAGGAATCCGTTGGTCTCTACTAGTATCGTTTGTAGACTTACTCTCCGCTGGTTCAAACAAAATATCAACAACACATCAAATACAATTTCCTCCACATTGACTAATCGAGTAAACACAGACATTAAATACAAATCCAATGCAAGAAGTGGCAAAAATAGGAAAAATTCAACAAAATTGCGCTGATATTTTTGAATCATTCTAACCAGACAAGTGTTTAACTCAATACAACTCTCAAAAACTAAATACTATTCACCATTAACATGCATAGATAACCAAATTTTCATAAACTTCTAATGCCCCAATGCCCCATATGAAATTACAAGTCTAATAATCTCAAAAGAGTTGGTGAAAATGAAATGACATTAGACAAGTTAAAGGCTTACCATAATGAGTACTAGTGCCACTAATAGAGCTATTAACTTTAGATCTTGAAGTAAGACAACCCATAAATCTAAATTTAACCCAACACCCGGTTTCCTCTTCTTCTTCAACTTCATCTACTATGTTTGCTTTCACTTTCACTTCCTCATCTTTCTTTTTCCTTCGCCCTTTTGATTTTTGTCCTAAATCCCATACTTCTTTAACTTTAATAGCATCATCAGGACCTAATCCCATCTTCACAAACCTAAAATCAAAGTCTCATTTCTCCACCTCTTGATCTGATTCCAAAACACCAAATCCTTCCTTCCCTAAATAAAAAATCCTCTTTTTCCACACAAAATATATTAATTTTCTTAAAAAAGAAAAAACACGCTTTAAAATACCAAAATAACTCAAACACAAGATGAGTACTCCAATAAAGTTGAGAACTGGAAAATCGAAAATCAAAAAACTATATCCCCTTGCTCTATATTATTTCTAATTATTTTTATATGTACCAGTAAAACGATGGGTGTAAACAAAGACAGAAACTTGATCTTCGATGTAATGATACGATACAAGGATTACAAAAATGGCAATAAAATAAAGTAGATACACAGTGGTAGGGAGGGGAAGAAGAGATAAAAAAGAGAGAGAAAACCAGAGAAAGTGAAGGCACTTAAGAGAGAGAGAGGAGAGTAGAGAAAAACGGGTACTTAGGGCAGAGTGGGAAGCGGAAAATGCGGGCAGGTCGGGCAAGAGGGAGAAAGATAGAAGGTAGAGATGTGGGTTTGCCTAACTCCTTTTTTCTTTAAACAGTCACCAAACATGTTTTTGGAATCAAATTTGTTTATTTTCTTATTAAAAAATGATGATTTTATTTTTATTTATTTTTATTTTAATGCATGAAAATATTCAGACACTCTTTGATTCTTTTTTCTTTTCTTTTTCTATTTTAAAGAAAATATTTACGAACTAGGTGCGTACGGTGATTTTTGTAACGAGGATAAAATGATCATTTTAGAATTTTGCTCGAATATTTTTGGAACATATACAGAAGTAAATGTGTTTTGGACCCCCGTTTTCAAATATAAGCATTTTTTTTTTTTCTTATAAATCTCGGCCAATCAAACAGATTCCATCCAAATCCGTTATCTCAGTTAATATCTCGAGATCTCGTGAAGGTGTTAAAATTACTAAACTGCCCTTTATGTACGTGTGTCAGTAGCACAGTAAATCTCGCACACGTGTGTCGATATGAAAGCCTAATCTAAGATCGATGAAATCTCAAAGATAATTGAATGGCTACGATGGACGTCCATAGGAATTAACTCTACACGTGTCTGTCTCAAAACTAGTAATCTGAGATTTCCAGATCTCGGGAAAATTGGACGGTCTAGATGCTTAGATGCCATCTAATAGCAGAAGAGAGAGATCGATTCTCGTTTTCTTCTTCCTTCTTCTCTCTGGTTCATCTAAATCAATTTTTTGAGTGATTGTTAACGTAGAGAAGCTAGGGTTTGAGATGATTTCAGAGAAATATAGGTAGCTGCAGAAAGGGTGGCGGAATTTGAAGACTAGCTGAGAAAGGGGTTTTGATTGTGGTTGCGAGATGAGTTACAGTTGATTTGAGGAATGGTGATGAAATACAAGCAGTTGATGGTGGATTTGAGTTGGGTTTAGGTCGAATTTGCAATCTGACTCTAGTTGGAGATGTTACAAAGAAATTAGGGTTGTGTGGTTATCTGCATTTAAGATGAAATTGATGAGGAATTGAAATGATTTTTTGTGAAGGGTTTGCTAATTGAGAGTTGGTAGAGGAGATTCAAGGTTTTGATTGTGATGTCGAACGATTCTCAGATGCAACTGATGGTGTTTTGATGATTGAGGAATGTTTATGATGTGATAGTGATTTATGTTGGTTACAGGTATTGGTGGTTTGAATGGGTAATTGCACTGATGATTACTGTATTAATTCGATGATTTCGACTGTATCAAATGGAATTTGGGGATTTTGGCATCAATTGATAGTGGGTCTTTATTTAATGGATGGTGAAGAATCGATTGAGCTGGTGAAGGGATACTGTGAATTTGGGATCATGTTGATGGGAGAATCGATTGAATAAGGAATAAGACAAGTCAGATCGAAGAATTGGTGAAGATTAAAAAGGGGTTTTAGGAGTTGATACAATTTTAAGACTGGGTTATTCATGAATTGAAGATCTTAGATGTTGTTGCTGCTTTAGAGAAATCAAGGGTTTGTGTAATTTGTTGAAACAGTAAGGAAATGTTTGCTGTTTCCATCGCTTTGAGCTTGAATGGGATTTGGTTTGTTAATTGAAGTTCAGACAGGACAAGAACAAAGGTCTGAAATGCAGTGAAGTAGTGTTCAGCTGAGGCAGAGAAAATTGCGTTGGTTGCAGTGTGCTGGTGATGAATTGCAGTTGAGCTCGATCAATCTGAGCTGGGAATTGCAGGTGGTGTTTGTGTTTTGGAAGAAGGCTGTATGAGATGCAGGGACTATGATATTGAGGAATAAGCTTATATAACTGAGAAGGAGCTTTGGGTTCTGGATTGTGTGAACTAGAATAGATGTTGCTGCTATGGTTTATGGGCTGGAGTGTTGTAAGCTGCTTCAGATGGCAACGTTATTTCGTTGGTTGATAGCAGTTTATAAGAACGTTGCAGGCTTGCAATTCTGGTGCAGTGGTGGTTATGATGGCTTTGTGCAACTGTGACTAGATGCATATATAGATTTACAGGAAGATGGTGGATGCTCATTGATGGCTATGGCAATGAGGAGATGAATCGTAGTTAGGGAGTTTTGTGTTGTTGTTCTGAGCTAGTGTATGTATAACTGCAGCCGTGGATGAATATGTTACAGTTGAGAACGATTGGATGGAGGATACAAAGATGAAATGGCTTTGACAATGCTAAGAGGGTGCAGGAATGGAGGAGTTGAATAATTGAACATTAGATGAAGGACTAAATCGTCTTTTAAACTGGGAAAATATGGATAGGGGGCAGATAACAGCAGCTAACTTTCCATCCACCATAGTTTTGTAAGAAATAAAAAAAAGTGGCTTAGTTTTGTAAACTATAAAAATAAAAATAAAAACTGGCCCAGATTTTAAAAGCCCAATATTTTTTCGCAAAATTTAGATTTACAGGGGCAGCCCTAAAGTCTTGGCCTCTGTAAGATTTACTCCGCTCATATCATGAGCAAGCCTCCTTCGTTCTCAGCTCACCTCATAAACAAGTTTCCATTTTCAACCTCATGAAAGGCACTTCACTCGCCTCCTGAACAAGTCTCCATTCCCGACCTTATGAGAGAGATCCTGAACTTACGAACCTCGTGATACCCATGAGATACATTAGTCATGATTGTGGAAAATGAACGTGATTCATGACTTATTCCTAGTAACATTCCACGAGATTCACTGGTCAAAGCCAAGTTTTCTGTAGTCTCGAATAAACAAGAGACACTCAGGCACATATACTGGACTCACGCTTAGTCTCATGAATATGTCTTAGTTGAATCCATGAGCCTTGAGTACCACGAGCTCATATTTATCTCGCACAAACACGAGACGTAGGATACTAAGTCTCAAAAATAGGCCTCATCCTCGAATGTAGGTTTTAAATCTTTCTCATTCACAAGAAAGACTCATCAACAGAGTTCGGCCTCATGGGTTGTGCATGGCCGACCATGCCAAGCTGAGGCTCATACTCAACTCCTCTCGTATCTCACACACGATCCTCATGCTACATTTGTGCTCTTCACACGAGTCATCGTAGTTATGACGCACAAATCAGGGAATATTCATCTACCTCAACCAACATCGGCTACAAAGAGTATTGCAACCCTAGCGTTACATCAACACGAAGGATGACTTAGTCACGCAAATATGGGATATCTTTTAGATTTTGGTCTGGCGGTTTACAACATGTGTGTAAAATACACAACTGCATTTCTTGTCGCTAAAGAGAACAGTCAGTCGAAGGGGTTACGATAATCAAGGGATAAGCTCAGCTCGTCATTGGATATTCCTTTAACTACGGAAGGAGTCCTCCTCACGTCACCCCATCCTTATCTCACCGACTTGAGATCAGGGTTTTGCAGCTACAACAGTCAAGCGACATAACAATATCTTCTTCTATATAACTAGAATCACTTCGATCTCTCTCTTATCTGTTTTCCTCCCTAAGACCGGCCTTAGATTTCTATCTTATGATTCAAGCAGTCTTCAGACGACCATTCCTCTTGGTTTAGGCTAAGATAGTTCGTAGACAATCTCTTCCGCATTCATTCAGACCTTAAACATTAGTTCTACCCCTTCACTCAAATTTAGGTATCTACACTAGCAAACGGAAAAAATGAAAGACTTAAATCGTAGGAGTAGGAAATGAATTACGTAGCCATATTCATTTTGAATTATTCTACTCTTTCTAGAATATCTTCCACTTAGTTGGCATTTAAAACGTAGTTACACATGAATCTCTGATCCTTTTTTAAGAGGTCAACATCGTCTGGAGCTAGAAACCCAATCGTATCAAAGGCGAAAGAGACGGAGACATGTTAGTTGTAATCACACGTCTTCTCATACGGCACACGCGCAACCTCTTAACCCCTAGTAAAAGGAAAACACTCTCTAGGTCAACATACGCGTGTTTTCTTCGAATCTATCTGTATACTAGAAAGTCTGGTGCTAAAGAATGAATCTTCCCTCCTGCAAATCCGCAAAAAGATTGAAAAGTGCCTCTTCTTTAACTGGAATATCTGCCCTTCCTAGAGTATCAAAGTGTTTATTATGTTTGTATTATAACCTCAGTGTAAAGCATACACAGAGAATTCTGTGTTTCCCCTGGTATCCGTTTGTACCTTGTGACATGTTGGACAAAGTCTGTGTATGTATGCAAAAGAATGAAATACCCATGTCTGAGAAAATAGTTTTTAATAGGTTGCATATGTTGTTGCAAGCCCTCTATTGGAATAACCATGAGATAGCAGAAGCATGCTCATATTAAAGACAACTGAAGACAATTTTTGCCGCTTTAATAGGTTGAAATTTCGTCCAAGTATTGCACAATTTTAACAACCAAACTTGTCAGAATGTGTTATGTTTTAATAAGGATAAATATTCGTACTGGTAAAACTACTGAAGTCAAACATTTACGACGAAAATTATAAATGAAAAACTAGTACCGATTTGTTTTATTATTTTAAGGGATTTTTGAGTTTAGTTCCCAGCTTTGTCCAAATTTGAGTTGGTGCCCGGTGTGTCCTGGTTAAATAATTGACTTAACGGATGACACAGTCCTGTTTAAACTTAAAATCTTATTTAAAAAGAATAATTTAACGACCTACTAAACCACCACCACCTTTCAGTAATTTAATCAAACACTTGAACTTCATTTGGAAAAATCATCCGTGAATAACACAGTTCGACGACATCAACTCTTCTTCATGGTCTCGGTAAGGAAATCTTTGTCCAAACCTCTTTTAACTTGTCTAAAGCTCGAAATTCAACTTAAATCCATGTCTTCTAGACTCTAAATCATCTCAATCCATTCATTCGAATATTCGATCCTTGAAACCACCAACAAAAGTTAAGTTCTTCATCTATATTTCCTCTTTCCGAATCCGTTGCTGTTCAAATCAAAATCAGACCATTTTTCTTAATTTTACACAAACTCTAGCTATTACCAAACTGAATACCATCCATTCATCTCTCAATAATCAACACATAATAGAATGTGAAAGTGAAAGGTTCTATTATGGAGAAAATTTAGTATAGGGATTGATGGGATTATTGTATTTATGCCGAAAAAACGTATGAGTAATTTGGGTGGTGGGATGGGTGGGGGTGGGATGGGCTGGGATGGGCTGGGGGGTGTCATATGGGTTGTAAATCTACATTGACACAAATTTGATGAAGACAGTGGAAACATTTTATCTTATGGGTTGTTCCATTCTGCTCATATCAAGGAATTTCTAAGTTGACAGAGTACAAAGCTGGGTACTGGGTTTCGTGGTGGAACTGAAATGAGCAATCGAAGCTATTGTCTACGAACTTTTGAAAGATTGGAAAAAATCATAGCTGAGAAGAGAATTTCTTCATTGAGTGAAGAAGATGAAGATTGTTGTTCCACTGGAAAACATGGGTTAAAAAATAGAGGAGGGCAGCGTCGATGAATAAATTCAAAATTTGGAATTTAATTAGTAAATTCAGATTTTTAAATCTAAACTGGATGGTCAAGACAGTCAAATATAGTCAATCTATTGACTTGCCACCAAACTCAAATTTGGACAAAGTTAGGCACCAAACGCAAAGGTATACCATTTCACAGCCACCATACTCAAAATATCCCTTATTCTAAAATTAGAAACTCCGAAACAAAGTTAAAATTCACATGAAACTCTTTTACTCTCAGAAACTCCGATTTTATCAATGAACAAAATAATTTGAGCGATGATGGAAAGATTTTTGTTATAGGGAAAGCTGGAAAAAAACTTAAGGGAAAGCTGACTTTGGTACATACAAATTGTCTTGCAATCAATAAGGGAGGAAATAGAGAAAATAACATGTCATCCCTGACCATTACTTTTCCTCTCTTCGACTACCACCTTCAAACAAGATTAACCTTCGTTCCTCCCTAACTTTTAACTTTTAAGATCTCTCTGCAAGTGCAAAATAAAATCCTCGAAGCTAATTTAAAATCGAATCTCTACAAAATCCTCTGAAAATGTGTGTGGGTGTGATCTGTTGTTGATTCTAGTGTTTTCGTGTGTATCTATTCTAGTGAATGATTAAAATGCTTATCTTCGTTAATTAGGAAAAAAAATCTCAATAGCCCAAGGAATTAAACACCCCAGCAAATCTCAAGTATATATATTTTAATTAATCCCCCATTGAATGACTTAACTTGATTAGTTATCGACAGCCTAAGGAATAAAGACAACCACCCAATAATAATCATTATTTTCTTGTTCAGTAAGGTAAAATACACTACATCAGATTCTCACTCTATTCGTCTTCCTACTCCATTAATTCCTTTTGGTTTTGTTTTGAAACCCCTAGACCTTTTTCAATATAAAATCTTATTACTTTGAAATAACTTTCTTATAGTGAATTATTGTCATGAATGTATTTATATAGCCAAATTAAATTCAAATTTTCATTAATAAATTGCTGATATTTTTAACTTACCATTAGACTTTGTTATTTCAAGTTATGATCAAATTTTTTTAGAAGATCTCACAATTGTACTTGTAGTTCACTATCCGGACTCCAAGAGAAGAAAATTAGGTTCAGGTGCACCGAGTGAAAATGATGGAATGTGGTTCAGATACAATGGGTGATTTTGATGGAATGTGCAGGGAAAACAAGAATCAAGTGGAACTGTGGAAGAAGGCTATTAACATGGGATGGTTTTTAAATTTTTATGCTTCCACCCTTTTTGACCAAAAGCCAATACATTGAGACCAAAAATCAGCATCCTCTGTTTAATTTAAGCTTTCTCTATAACAAAAATCTTACGAAAAATAAGCATAAATTACACCTAACATATGCACCCATCATGTCTATGCGGAAGGAATGCAGATTTTGATATTCTTTTGTAGCATGATCCCATTGTTTTTCTTCATTTGTTTTTACTATTACTATCCACAAAATGAAATGAATTATGTAGATACATTACCATTACTAGTAAAAATAGTAACACTTAGTATTTCAAAAGAAATATCTACAAATATAAATATACACAAAAATAAAATAAAATGAAATGAGTTTTTGTTCTTGTCCCTTTATACACGAATTCAAGGAATCAAATTCCAGTTCAGAATCTATTGCAATCTGCAATAATCTGACAAATCTCCATAATTTGGTAGGCAGTGTGAGTTTTGGAAGCTTGATAACTCATAAACAAATAAACAAACCCATGCAATCAATTATTGCTTAATCAAACATATGATTGATGTTTTTAGAAAGTTTCGTCTTAATAACTACTTGTTAAATACATCAAACTAAAGTTAGGTGAAGACATGAACATAGGTCTTCATTAGTATTAGTTTTTCTTTGAAATTTTGTTGATTATTGTAGTAAAACTCAAACTGGTTTCATATCAATCCGACAATATTTCAACTCAAATAAAATATAAAATATAGTAATAAACATTTAGTATGTTTTTAGAATATCTCTGTTCTCACTCTTTTTCCTTTCTCCTTCTTTCACTATTTTTTTTCTTGCTTCTATTGAAAAGAGAGGGTGCTGTGTATTGTATCAATTTGCATGTGGTGTGCCGTATTAATTTGTCGGTAGCCCTGCAACCCGGCCGGGGATACAGTGAGTATGTTATTTCAACCGTCCCGAACGCGTAAACTCTACTAGAGTAGTGTGTCCACTCCCTGTTCCACTTCATGTTCCACCCATGGCACGGAATGTGCCAAAGATTTTATACTGTCTATGTACAGGTTGCTCAAGCAGGCGAGCCGACGTAGAAACCTAACCATATTTTAGGAGATAAGATCTTCACTAGATATTATCACTGCTCTACCTTGACTTGATCGGGACTAAAGAGCTTGGTTTTGGATTTTTTGGTACTATGCTTCCTCCTAAGGCTATGGGTAGTCTCCAAATGGAGACTAACTCGCTCAATTGGATGACCACTCAATCAAACGAACGAGAGAACTCACTATGGGCAAATACAAAAAAAAGACACTACACGGGAAACAGTCTCCCGTGCAGTAAAAAAAATTGGGATTTTGATCAGACGGGGGACTGTCCCCCGTCCAAAAAGGGAAAAAAAATCCAAACGGGAGACTGTCTCCCGTTTGGAACTAAAAAACTTCTAAAACGGGGGACTGTCCCCCGTTTGGTGCAAAAAGTTTTGCTACACAGGAGACAGTCCCCCGTGTAGCCCTATTTTTCCTGACGGGGGACTGTCCCCCGTCTAGTGTTACACTCCCAACCATGCATGAACGGGTTTGAGGAAAAAGTGGGGTAAAGACTACCCATAAGAGTCTTTAATCTGCTCAAATTGGTAGTGCACTCCTTCATTTGAAAGAGTGACACTACCCATAGGATTTTCTCTAAGGACTTTAATACACTCTAAATTGGTATGGAAATGCTAGCTTAACCGACATAGATCCTGTCAAAAATCCGGACCTTCGTTTTTTTGTTTTTGTTTTTGAAGCATATGAATCCGGACCTTCGTAACTGCCTGGCTCAATTTTTACCCTTTCTTAATCTCAATAGTAAACGGCAGCCAGAAACCGTTAGATTGTCCTCTCGGAATTTTTGCGGTGAAAGTCACAGTAGGTGCAGCATCGCCCAAATTAGTATCACTATGAGTAATCTTGATATTCTGTATGTACACCAATATGGTTTAGCCACCAGTGGACTCAAGGTCAAGCTAGTCTTGTCTATCCATTCAACCAAATAATGGATTGGTCCTTAACTTCGCCCCTCAGGTTTATCGTTTTTTGCCGACCTTGTTGCTGTGCAACTAGCTAGTTTATGATTACCCCATTAAACTTTCACTCAAGTGTCAAATCATTTGGAATGAATCATAAATCTAACGCTAAACAGGGCATCATTGGGTTTAAGTTGCAATCAACTTGCTAGCAAATTCAGCTACTTTCTACCATTTTTCATATTTTCCGCACCCAAATTTACCTATTGTAATCATTATCTTGCTCCTTACTAGAAAGTTTTTTTGGTAATTTACGAGTAAACTTCGATAATCCTTAACTTCAGAGCTGGAGACTTATTAATCACTGAAAACTAATAGTCTTAGTCTAAACTCTAAAGTGAAATCAACAGGCTTAAGACTTATTCCCATGCTTAGTAACTGGTTACAAAATATTAAAATAGTCCGTCATAATAATAAAATTGTATGAAATGAGAATTGGAGTTCAGATGAAGTCCAAAATGGCGTCCAAAAGTGGCAATCTGGATCGACTAGAACACCGTTGCCACGGTGGATTGAGCCGACCGAAGAAAAACGAAACACCCCTGATTATATAGCGCGTTATATATGTTTTTCTTTTTTTTGTCGGAATGTTATTTTTGAGGCATATACATCGTTTTAGTGGTTGCATAACCAAATTAGTGGATGCATGAACCAAATTATTTGTGGTGGCTTCATAATTCGTTATGCATCTTCTTCTTTTTGTTTGGAATGATATTTTTAAGCATATACTACCTCCGTTTCAGAAAAAGAGATACTTTCACAATTTTATTTTTGACTAAAAATAGGCCAAATTTAAAAAGTGAAAGTATCATTTTTCTGAAAAATAATGAAAGTATCACTTTTTCTAAAACGGAATATGAAAATATCACTTTTCCTGAAACAAAAAATTAATTGATGCATAAACCAAAATATGGCTATATAAATCCTTTGTGGTGGTTTGCATAATGGATATACATTTTATTTTTTAAAATCGTGCCTAAAATGATAAACACCTCCGAATTTTTTGTAAAAACTTTAAATTTAATATTGTTGTTTGTACTCATTGCGTAGATTTTTGTAAAACCTTTCCAACGATATAAAATTTGTAAAATTCTAAGGCACGGATTTTTAGATATGTTATATTAAAGTTTGGTTGTCAATTATACCCCTAAAAGAATAGGATACATAAGGAGTTATAGTAATTGCACTAAAAGAGAGGGATATTTTGGTATTATCAAGTGCACACTACCAAAATCTTTTTATCAAATTGCAAATTTATGTGAGATTTCATTTTACAAAAAAAAAAAGACCATAAAAGGGACTCCCTCCCTTCGGGCCCTCCGGTCAGTCAGCCCAATAATGCATGAAACAATGAGAATATCATGCAGCATGGCTTGGCTACAGTAGTATATTATATGTATACCCTTTCAAGAAAAACAAAAGGATAAAGATTACACGTAGAAGAAAAAACTCATCCCCACTATCTTTCACCAAAGTGTATATACTATATAGGGCGAAAGTAATACCTTCTTTCAAGAACGAAGAGGATCCGTTGACACTTTTAGATGGACACTATCTTACATGATTCGTGTCATTTTTTCTACAAAATCCAAATGATAATGAATTTGAATCTTATATTTTGATGGTACGTTCCTATTATAAGACTCTACATACCTATCAAAAATGAGCACAATTCGAGACGTATAACACCACCATCTATCCCTTTAAATATCAGTCATTAAAAGTTAACAGTTGAAATTAAGATCGATAGATGGTGAGGTTTGGTATCTCGAATTGTACTCATTTTAAATAGGAATGTAGAGTACCCATAATATATATACATCGAGCTGTCGGAATATACAAATTAAGATGAATAATGATGAAAACATAGGACGTTGGGGACTACTTCACCGTGAGATTCACCATAAGCATCGAGACAATACGAAACTGTTGCTTTACCATCGGTAGAACTCGTCAAGTCGATGTGCTTTAAAGAAATATCAGTGCATGGAACTGTTTCACTACGCGCAAGAACCACGGCCCTTTCTTTATTTGAAGTCCCATATACATGGTTATACCTCACATTGCTGATTTTCACCGCCGATGTCTGAAACATAAATACAAAAATCACCACAAAATGAGGGTATGAATTTTTAATTTTTAAGACTTTGGATCAGAGTTATACTTATAAACATAACAGCAAGAGCGGATCATTACCTGATTTTCGCAAGGTTTATCAGAATCGCAATAGAACTGATCAATGATAATTGGATTCCTTGCGCCAATGCATTGGATTTTTTCAAACAGTACATCTCTAATATAACCTTTTCCTCCTTGCCATGTCTTAATTCTAACACCGTTTGTAGTTCCTCTCAATTCAACATTTTTTACACTAACATGCTCTATTGTTTCTCCCTTTCCATATTTACCTATACTCCTAATAAATAATCCCTAGAATGTTACTCCCTCCGTCCCAAATTAATTGAGCTATTTGTAGTTTTGAACAATTATTAAGGCAAGGAAAAAATGAGAGTATGTTTAAGTATTTTGTTATAATTATACCTTTATGCATGATAACTACTAAAATTTAGAAATAATTTATCTCTTAAACTATACACGGTATTCCGTAAATTTTATACCGTTGAAAAACATTTAAAACATCTACCTAACGGAGTCCAACTTTATACACCCCTTTAAAACCGGGGTTCACATTCCGGCCCTCCTGGTTGGTTAGCGAAAATCTTAAAAACCACCTCGTTTTCGCTTTGTTTTTATAGTCATTTGACTTTCCTTTTTATTCTTTTTCTGTTTCCTAAAATTACGTCAATAATAAAAAATAATAAAGACTACTTAAATCTTCTTTACAACCCCTCTTTCTTCTCCCCTAGTTCTTAAAAAAAATGCCTTCACCTTGCAGAATCCAATACTTCACTTTCATTGATCAAGCAAATCAAGCTTATTTGATAACCCAACTGCATTATTCAGCAATCAAATTAAAAGGAACATAAATAACATTTTCTAAAGTAGGTCCAAATTTGAACTTCTGAAATCAATCGAAAATGAACTCTTTTCGTGTAATGGAGTAGTGTATCTTCTCTAATAGTTCATAGCTTCTGAGATGTTAACTATAATTCAAGCTTATATCCCCTCAGTACTGGATAATCCAACTAGATTAATGAACAAAAAGAAAGATTACTTGGTACCCTAATCATACAAACCAGTGATGTTTTTAGGGGATTCGTTGAGATAAAGTTGCGAAAATTTTATAGGAAATAAGTAAAGGTTTCAACAAGCAATTCATTTGATTTGAACATGTAACTAATGAGTTTTTCATCAGAGATAAGATTGAATCAAACCCAAATCCGAAAACTTAAAAAAGATGAAACCTTAAGATTTACAATCAGTACAATCAGATTTACTTGATCTGATCATAAATTACTTTTGTCATCAGATTTCGATCGGTTTTGAGAAATCAATTAATATGTGTATAGGTATTTTGAGTTTTAGAGATGGAATTTCAGTAGTTGTGGCGAAGAAACATTTAAGAATTGTTGAGTTTGATTTAATCAGATAGACAAGCTTGTTTTTTTTTCCCGATGAAAGTTGATGTCTGGAGACAGTCATGCAATGGTGTGTTTTTAATTTCGAACAGAGAAACAATTACAAAGAAAATTTTAAAGTAAAGCAAGGAAAGAGAGTGGTTTTCCTTTGTAAAGAGGAAGGGAGTGGTTTTCAAAGATTATTTTAACCAACTAGGAGAGCATAAAGTTAGACTTAGGTAAAGAAAAAAAAATACGACCATTAAATTATATATATTTCATATAGTAATAATAATCAATTAAAATGGTAGTTTCAGAGATATTCTCTTAATTAGTGAAATAACTCAATTATTTAGGGGACAAAATATAAAACCAAATAGCTCAATTAATTTGGGACGGAGAGAGTAATTGATGATCATCAAAAATGAAATTGAAAGAAAAGATTTATGAGATTGTAATTTGTTACCTTATTCCATGACCAGGTCCACATTTGATGTTGTTGACGTTTATGTGAGAAGTATCAGGCCCTATTGAAATACAATCATCCCCTGCGTGACCAAAACAAAATGAGAATAAACTAGTAAAATTGAAGGGGATGGCAATTCATTTGAGCAAGGAAAGATTGGGAAATCATACCAGTTGAAATGTGTGAATGTTCAACAAAGACATTTGATGACCGGGCGACTAAATACCATCTGTGTTTGGACTTCCAGGAGGAGCGTGTATTTCTACGTTGGAAATGTATACCCAAGTTGACTCAAGAATGAAAATGTGTTTCTTAGGACTGTTTAAGAATTTCAGATTTGATATATGTACATTGTTGGACTGTATTATTTTGATTTTTGCTGTAAAACGATCAACGGTACATTAATATCTAAAACACTCGTATAAAATCATGCTATCTTTTCGAAACTCATTTCATGCACCATAATGACCGACCATGAATATAATGAAGATCGGTAGCGACCAATATGTTCACTTGCTGACAAATCACTCACCGTCGGTTTCTGGCCACATTCCTAGACAAAACGAAGAAGAGAAGTAAATCAGAAAGAACTCAAGATAATCTGCAATGGGTGAACTTTTTTGGTGACTTAAATAAGAAATTTCGTAATTTAATAATTTATTTGGATTTACTTTGTGGTTACATTTGGAATGTTCCCACCAATTTGAGCATCTGCCGTCGAGCGAACCCGACCCATGGATGAAGAGACCATTGACGTGATAAAACAAGATCCAATTTTCACAAATGCTACTATCATGGCACTTCCATTGATTGATATTTTCTGGTGCAATAATTTGTCCATCTATCTGCAGCAAGTTTAGAAACAAAGACTGTAACCAGACTAGACAAGTGCTCTAAAAGGCCAGGGTATCCCGGCCGTAAATTTCTTTTTATAGGCCCATGTCCAAAGTGTGCCCATTAAGTAGGTCTCATTCCTTCTACGATGACACAGAGACTCTAGGGTCAAAACATTACGTTTGGGAAAAGCTCTTACATACCTGAACATGAATTTGCTCACACTTGCAGTTTCCTTGAAAGGTAGAAGGTGTCAACAAAAAGGTTCTACCAGAAGGAATAAGCATGGTTGGTGAAGATGACGAAGAACTGCATGTAGCCTCCCATGCATCTTTGAAACCCTACCCAAAAACACGCATGATGAATAAAATATCGATCGATAAACCAACAATGATCAGACTTTTTCTTGGCAAAATATATACGTAAACTCCCATTATAGCTGTAGAAACTGTGAATACTAATTAATAAATTACCTGCGCATCATCAACTAATCCGTTCCCTACTGCCCCAAAGTCTAGTACGTTAAAAATATCATTGCGAGCTAATGAAGGTGGAATGATCAGAGTTGAGAAAAGAAGAAGGAAAAATAATTTAATCATTATGTCAAGGGAGGAAGAAAAAAAAAATTCTATTAAGAACAGATCTTTATGATATGAGTTTGTTTAGATTTTGGTATATGAGAATAATTGGATAACTATCCGGCAGTGTTTGATTTAATACGGATTCTGCACCCAGTGTTTGCCATTTTAATTCCATGAAAAGAGGCTAACAGCATATGTTGAGGACTATTTCCCTTCGCCAGAGGGGCACAAACAGCCAAGCTCAAGGCTCAAGTACATATACTTCGTTAAGATCTATCAGTTCCAATGAACTTAACAAAATATAAAGTTACCATTATGGTTTTTGAAGATAATTCTTGGTGCTTATTTCTTCTTTTTTACAAAATCTACACCCAATCTCTACTTAGCTAGTATAATCAGTTTCAAGGCTAGTATAATCAGTTCCAAGTCTAACTAGAACAGTCTCATTGTTAAAAACGACTTCGGGAGAAAAGATCCTCAGGATCCTGTTTGCGTTCAAGTCTCAACCCATGTTAAGGAGCCCATTATGAGGTATTTGCTGGGAAGCTCCCCCAGTGAGGGTGCAAGGTACGTGATCGTCTTCCTGAAAACCCATGAAAGCAGGATCACCAACAACAAAAAAGTCAGCAAATTTTAAATAGGGAACAATTTTAGAAAAGAATAAGATTCAAGAATCAAATTATTCAAATCATACCTCTGAACGTCAATATCCGTAACGTAGATAAAACCAGCAACATTACTGCATTCGTCCACCAAATGGAGTTAATCAGTAAGAGTCGATAAGAGAGATTGAGGGAGATGAAAAAATTACCAACTGACAGGGAGTATAGTATGTTTCACCTTGAGATGATTTCACTTTGTTCTTTGGCATAGGAAACAGCAAGAACTACATGGAGAAGGTCTCGGTTAATATTCACAGGGACTAGCCTCGTGGGGTCAGCAGTTGGCTCTGCACCTATAGGAAGAGCTGAGCGTGGTGCTTGCGGTCCACCTCCAACTTTATAGACATGCAAATCACTGAAATTCGCCACGTTGGAATGTGGAGAGAGATCATTTGTGAGTCCGTAGAAATATTCCTGAAAGATACAAAGAAAACAAAACAATTTACATCATCAATTCAAATAGATCAGATTTGAATATGACCTCAACAATTTACTCGAGAATATTTCAACCCTAAACATGCCTACTATGAACACAGTGTTTGTAGGGAGACGAATGTGATAAGAATTCAAGGGTTTAATAAAGAAACGGAAGAAAGAAAGATGACCTAAAAGGATGGGAATTTACCCTTATCCTGAATCCCCTCGCCTTCTGACGGACTTTTGCATTTCTAGACACAACACCACCAGATTTTTGAAGTTTCACCACATCCACATTAGGCTTTTTTCTCAGTACATCTTTAAGCATGCTGCAAAGCTTATCCTGCAGATACCGCCACCACACAAACATTAATAGAAGGTGGGCAGTGAAAGAACGCCTCATAGGAAACCTTCTCTTGCAATAAAAACTGTTATCCACATCTTGACAACTATGGACCTTCATAACTTGTGATGGTAAACAATCATGACGGAAATGCAAGTTTCGGGAATGGCATATGAGGGGCCCCTTTCTACAAGATATAGAAACTAAACCATAAACGGACTGATTGGCCTTCACATTGATTGATGACCTCCAAGAAAATGAGAAAGGATTTCTACCTGACCAATAACCAGAACTACATTTGCATTGAGCGTATCGATTGAATGAAGAAGTAACTGCAGTAAAACATTTGGCGATACGAGTCAAAAAGCACATAAACATAAACTTGTGTATTCCATAGTAATACCATGTATAACATTGGGAGGGAAATAGTAATACCTCGTATCCTAATCCCTCAACCCAACCCATGGTATTGATAACCATTCCTGCTGCACGAGATTCAGCATTACCAGCAAACTGTCTCTCTAAGATTTGAGAAAGCTCCTTCACAAGAACCTTATATAAATCTGCATTGGCACTGTTGAAGCACTAAATCAAAAAATACTTCACAAACGAAAAAAGAAGACAACAAATTCCCAACTTTCTTTTCAAATAGAAACATGTGAGCAAGCCTCTACAAACACTAATATAATCTGTCCATCAAAAAGGAAAGATGGGTCATGAAAGTCTTTAGCTAAATTTGCATTCAGCATGAAAATGTTAGTTACCTGGGAGTTGGGTGCCCAAAGTAGTAAACAAGCGACATTTCAAGAGGAATCCCTTCCACTGGATCTATAGGCATCTCTACTGGAGTTGCAGCAATGCACCCAGGAATAGTGATAGATCCTTGACCAATATCCAAATCAACAAAAGTAGGTTTCCAACCCTGTTTAGCCGCCCAGCTAAGAAGCATTGCTGACAAGCTACTTTTTCCCGAATCTGTAGGTCCTATGACAATCACCCTAGGCCCCTGAAGCACTAAAAGATCATAACTTGAGATTCAAAATAAATGACTGAATTCAAAACAAATGACTGAATGATTAATCCTTATTATAAAATTTTCAAATGTTAATTTTTTTAAGCGGAAACATAGAAGAAATAATACCTGAGAAGAGCCAGGGTCATCGGTGGATGCTGCCTTGGCACGACTTCGGCGCCCTTCCAACACGGCATGAACGTTTACATAACTTATCATAGGTGTCTATTAAAAATAAATAAATCCAAACAGCTATTAAGCATACAAGATATTAAATGCACCTAACAACACCGACTCCTTTTATCACAAACATCAGTTTCAAACCATTTGCCAAACAAAAATCATTAGAAAGCACACATATAAACAAAGTAAATAAATACCTCATCTGCAGTATAATCAGTTTCAGTAACTCCATCCATTTCGATTGTAGCACCGGACCAAGTAAAGACCTAAGTTGTGAAATTTGATATCAGGCCAGAGCAACACAAGCATGGTTCTGATATTTTTGTTGACAAAGATTAACCGAAGTTAACTGTATACATAATGAATATAACTATCGCCTTGCTAGTTGCACGCTAGTTGCTAGCGTCCTGAGGCGGCGGTGGACGACCCATCCATAAGCCTTAATCCCCGGGATGGTGAAACCTTTGAGGATAATGCCATGATTCGAGGGCTATAAGGGTGGGGCGTCACTGCACACGAGTAAAGTAACTAGAGTGGAACTCAGAGAGCAGTCAGCCATTTTTCCTAATTCTAGTTTGCTATACAACCCTAAGTGGAGTTCAGGTGGTCTCACTATGTTTGACAGCTTATATGTTAATTTATAGGTGTAAACCCTAACTGAAATAGGGCAATAATCAAATATCTTAAATGTAGATTCCTGATCATCAATAAACTGAATCCCTAAAACACTAATTCGTGAAACTCAAGAAGGTGTAAAGAAAATGCTTACAGCGAATTTAAGTCTTGGAGGAAAGGAAATCCAGATCTCAGGAGGAAGTTCAGTACCAAAAATCTCAGCAGTTCCATTAACAAGACGAAGTTTGAGTGGAGCATCTATACCTACTTCGATCCTTAGTTCACTCTCTTTGTCTAGTTTCACTTGCCTTATTGATGTTGATGATGGAATTGAACTCATTCCTCCAGTTGCCGCACCTCCGTAAGCCATGATCTCTCGGAATTGATTACAAATTTTCGAAACCTAAGCGCCGAAAATAATCACTGGTTCATTCCAGGTCTTTGTAATTTATCGAACAACTCCCAAAGGACAGTCGGAGAATGTATGTTGGTTGTGTTCTTAACCACCCCGGAGTCTTACGGGTGCATCTACAATTTGGGGAGTCATAAATGTGATTTTAGTCCAACAAGCGCACTCGAGTCGATCCCTAGCTCTTATATTAACCCGGCTAGTTTTGGGGCCAAGGTGAATTATTTGGGTCCTATCAATTTCCTCATCCAACTTTGAGAAAGGGATAAGGGTGTCTAAACTACTTAGATTTACTAAGTTACCGTCACTATTTAAAATTCAATCCTAAGGGCAATTCCTATGGGAATGAATAAACCCATTTGTTTGTTGAGCCAGATGGATGGCCAAACAGGTTTTTCCACTATGGTAAATCATTGGGCGGTTGATCATCAAGCGCCAGAACTTGAGACACACGCTGGCGTTGGCATATAAACCGCTGGCGTTCAAAAAATAAACGCGGCGCTCGAACATAGACCGCTGGCGTTTGTAGCAAAAACGCCAACGGGTAGCTTTTTTAAAATTCAAAATTTACTTTTTACCTCTATAAATTACCATCATCTTCAAACAATTCACTCACACCATAATTCACTTCTCTTGAATTTTCTCTTCTAAAATCTATTTCAATTTTTTAGTTTATTGTTGGTGAAATGGCTGAAAAGGCGATCACACTTTTTTGCGATGCAAAACTTGAAGCTGTTGTTTCTAAGATATGTGGGAGTTTTAAAAAGATTGAAAATTGTAAGAGGGAAGTGCAAGTTTTAGAAGTTGCTCCAAGAAAATATTCCGCTAAAAGGTAAAGAAGAGCTCCAGTTTTGAAAGTTAACAACAACAAAATTCAAAAACAAAGGCGAAACTGTCAAAGAGCGCGTTGAATGGAAGATACGTCAAATGAAGATAAACAGGAGGCCAAAACTTGTACTTGATTTTTATTGAAGTTGTTTAGTACTTTTTATTATTCTCTAAGTTTATATCTTGTAAAAGAATTGACAGTAATATCAATGAATGAAAATATTTAGATTTTAAAACAAATTTCCACTTCATCTTAAGCGAAATTTATTACAATTTAAACTTGCAAATAACATCAAACTACATTTTAATAAACCACAACAAAAACATCAAACTACATTAAATCCAGCGACATTCTTTTTGTAGAGTTCATAACATTCAAAATGCTTAAACTCTCTTCCGCTTTCTTCAGTAAACTTGGTCTGAGCGATGGTTTTTTGTAAAACAGATAAACAACAAGTTCAGATATTTATGATGCAGTTGATCAGTGAGGACAAAGGTAAGATACTCACCAGTTCTTCGTTGGATAATCCAGAATAGCTACGGTGAACCATCCACAAAACTTATGTATAATGTTTGACTTCCTTAGTGATGAATGCAATTCCTAGTTCTAGGCTCTTACTGTTTCTTATGGTTTCGTTCCGCGATGATACAAAATGTCCCAATACTCTTTCCCATAAATAGTCACTGTTCATTGGTCTCATCATACGATGTAACCAACATCGAACAAGAGTAACATCTTCTTCCATTGTAAAGACCGGGAGCGGCATTCAAGCGCAGTACAGATGCGCTTGAGATGGACTATCTTTTACAATTCTAAAACACGCTTCGTAACGAAAAGGCTTACCATTAGCTTCCTCCCAATTATCAAGAGCTGTTTGGATCACTTCATCTTCAGTTACACCGATGAACTTTTCTCGATCAATTTCCATTACCAGAGCAAGAAATGGATGGACTACAAGCCCAATAGATTGAAAACGAGCACGCAATCGACGAGCATCTCGGTTTCCTGGGTTTCCCGTCAGTGAGACGAACATTGAAAAACCGTTCTCTCAAAAAGAACCGTCTTGAAAGCCCGTACCAGTGATTACCCTATGAAAAAAAATGCTTTGCATATAGTTATATCCTCTTCTTCAGTAAACTTGGGACCACGATTTCTAACAGACATTTCTGCAGAGTGAGAGAGATTAAGAGTTTTAAAAGAAAAGAAAAAAGAAGAAGAAGAAGATGTGATTTTGGAGATGGGAAGAATGGAATTTATAGGTCAAGAAGAAAATCTAGCCGTTGGAAATTTATCCGTTGGCGTTTGTAGTAAAACCGCGCGGCTTTACTACAACCGCCCGTTTGAATTACCATAGGAGTTGGCGTTTGTAGTAAAACCGCGCGACTTTACTAGAACCACCCGTTTGAATTACTAACGCCTATTATTTTGTTATAAATACAGCACTAAGTTTTGTTCTCAACCAAACCAATAGATTTCTTTCTCAACATTATGTTTTCTAAAGGAAAAGCGAAGCAAATATTATGTGTCGAAGCAAAAGAGGTTTGTCCATTATGTTTCATGGATAACCACAGTCTTATGCAATGCCCTTGGATATATTCAAAGTGTCCGCGGGAAGGTTATTCACGCATCAGAATGGTGATTGAATCACAACCGGAAAAGATCAGGTGTTTGCAATGTCAAGATCCCAACTGTCCAGAGGAACCACATATGCTAGATGATGCTATGAAGATTAAAAAAGAAGAAGAAGAAAAGATTGCAACATTCTGCAAAAACTTCAAACTTAAAGCCAAATTGAAGAAGGAGTTATTACACTACAAGCATTGTGGATATGGAGATCACGAATACAAACATTGTCCACAGAGAATCGGTGGATGCTCAAAGCCCGGTTGCAAGACTTTTATGCATTTGCGGACTTCTTCTGAAGAAGACACATATGGAAAGCATTTATGGGAATGTCCTACGTGTTTGTTGGTGGACTAGGCTGATTGAAGTTGAAGGACAAATCGATGACTATGGTATTATGTTATTTAGTTTGTTGTTTATTTTGTGTTATTACGATTATCTAAAACCAAACAGGTGGATGTCTTCACATTTGCACCATTAATATCATAAGTAATTTAAAATTTTCCTGGATTAAACGTTTCACCATCAATCTCATAAATAAAAAGATACTTCATTGGACAACCACATCATACATGAGAATAAAAGAAAAACATTAGATTAAAACAACTACTACATAGGCGTCAATTCTCGGCGGGTGTTGGAATTCCTAGGGCGATGGGATTGTATTTGTTGAGCACCATAAGAATGTTGAAACAATCATGGAAATCGAAAGGACGACCGCCGTGAGATACTGCCCACATCGCTAGAGTTCTGGGTTCCACTTCATGTTCGGCTTCACCGTTGAGCTTATTTTTGTGATTCTCCATTAGTAAAGCGATGAACTCCGATACATGACTACTAATTGAACTAAAACGATGCGACAATGAGTGAGAATCACGCCCATGGATGTTCCCTGTTTCAGCGGTGAACATTCTATAAAATTTCTCCCAGAAAGTCATAGTCGATTCGGCCACATTACTTAAGACAACATCTTGTGTGTGAAAAACAAAGGCTCTACAAATAGCTAAATCCTCTTGTTGAGTGAATCTAACACCACGAACTCTGGGAGGCATTTTTGTAGATGATTTGAAAGTGAAGAATGTATAGAATGTGTGAATTTAGAGTTGAAATGGAGAGTATTTATAGAACTCAAAAATTATAGCCGTTAGATCACAAGAGTTTTAAGTCGTCCAGATTCAGCCGTTGGCGCTTCTATGTCAAACGCGGCGCTTTCATGAAAGACACTGGCGTGTGAAATAACAACACGCGTTAGAAAGACAAGCGCCAACATTTTTGGGACAAGAGCCAGCGTTGGCGCCAAGGTCGCCCGGCCTTCCATCAAGCGCGCTACTGTTCCATCTCACTCAACAAACCAACAAATTTGTTGGTTTGAACATCCATTTTTCATGTTTGTTGAGTCCATAGTGGGAGCAAAATCAACAAACTTCAAGTTTGTTGAGTCCATAGGAACTGCTCTAAGCATATCCTTCTAAAATCCAAATATATGCAAAACTAAAACCTACTCAAATCATTTTCTTCAAAAACTAAACAAAAATCTAACTTCATCAATCGACTCTAACGACATCGATCGATTTTTTTCATCATCATTTTTTTTTAAATTAGTCAATTTAAACATCATCGATTGCAACCCATTACTCTTAATTATACTTGTGATTGATTTATCCATTCAAAATTGAAAAATACAAACAATCTTGGGTTTCTGTGTTTGACCATAATCGGTTGACATCCATGTCCATATGGACATATTCCTATGATAATCGGTCTATGTTCATGACCACGTCAACCGATTGTTCTATATGTATTTTCTGGTTGAAAAACATTTAACCAGAATTTGTTGATGTTCATGCCCATATCCCCCGATTCTGGTATGAAAGAAATACCAAATTTTATGTATGTTTTTTCTTTTGGTAGAATAGGATTATGTGAAAGTCCACATAACCGATTGTAAAATTCATATAAAGACCAATTCGGACTAACTCATTTTTTTTCCAATTAATACTCTATCACAGAATGAGTATGAAATCATACTCGATTTCAGTTCGAGTATAAATTTTATACTCTGAAATGAAGATAGTTTTATACCCGAATTGAAAATGCGTATGATTTTACACCCAATTTGAAAACGCTTTTATACTCGAATTGAAAATGAGTATGACTTCTCAAACGATCTGAAAATGAGTATGAAATCATACTCATTCTTAACTCGAGTATATCTATGAAGTAGAATGAATTTTAGTTTTATTTGATGTTTAACAACACATAATCGGTTTATGTTCATGTCCATATAAACCGATTCTGGGTAAAAGCAAATTTCAAAAAAAATCGGTATGTTTTTTAAGTTACAATCGGTTGATAACGATGTCAACATAAACCGATTCTAGGTTGGTGTTCTTAAAATTTTCAAATTTTTAATTTTTTTTCATGTTTTGATGATTCGTTAACACAAGTTAATTTCACATCTAACACGATATTTTTACTACTAATCAACTAAATTAATGATAATTAATCATGGGAAAATTAGCCATTAACTAAAATAGTTGGATAAGGGTTTTTTTTTGTTTACTTCAAAATATTCTTTTTTGTCTTCTAGTCGTACACCTCAATTAAAGTGTATATGCCCCAAACTAGGAAGGTATATTAAATTGGTGAACTTTTCAATAATTTGGAGGTGAGCATGGGTGGTTCAACCCGCTAAACCGACGCAATCCACTCGCAATTTGGCAGGTGGACACCCAATATGCTCACAGGTAGATTGGACATGGGTTCATTCTTGAAAATCTATTAAATATTGGATCGGGTACGGAAGGATGTCTGGAAATTCATTGGACACCTGCACCCGTTAGGTAAAGGGTATTTTTAGAATTATGCTAGGTATGAAAGTAAATTTAATTTAATAATTTATATGCAATAGCATGTCGATTTCGTATTACTCATCTATGGAAGTTTCAGTTTGGACGTTGAAAGTAGAAAGATAGAGGGGATTAGTTAAACATGTAAGGATATTTATCTAAAGATGATTTGGGATGTTATAAACGTGTAATTATGTTAAGAATATCTAGGGTGTATCTCATTTATTATTGGGATGCCCTTGTGTCTAGCCCTATAAATAGAGGCTCTAATGTTTGTCTAACACACACATGAATAAAAATCTCTCTCATTCTCTCTACTTTATGTTCTCTACTTTTGTCTCCTTCTCTATTCATAAGACGTTATCAGCACGCTCTACGCTGAGCGGATTCACAACTCTTTTTATCATGATTTTCTTTACTATTTTTTTTAAGCATCTATTTTAATATGTGATAGCTTATTGATTCGTTTCTTGCATTGGATGTTATCATCCAATATTGAAGGTTGGAAGGAGGTTTAATTAAAAATAAATCAGAGGCATACACACACTGTGTGTGCATTAAAAGGTTATGCAGCGAGGTTTTGACAATCAATATTTTTAATATTATTTTATTAATTTGTTTTGTAGGTTATTAGCCTTGGAATTTGATGTTTTGTACATCAAGGTCAAAGCTACATCTGGCCTCTATCATCCTTATTGTATATGAGAAAAAACGATATAGTAACATAGATGGATGATCGAAAAGTTGCGGCCATTTATATTTATATTTACACAACAAAGATTTGACGGTAAATAAATCATCATTGTTTTTATTCAATTTTTTTCTTCTAATTTACAACATATAAAATTATATTAGTATGTGGATAATCAATTTTGGGAATAAGATTGATTTTCTTCTCTTCTCTAATTTTCTTTATCATAGAGTAAAAAAAAAAAATCCATCAAAAGATGTTTTAATGTTTCCATTCTCTTAATGAAACTGTAATCATCAAAACTTGGTGTTATCGTAATTTATTTATCTTTACGATAACTAATCACGTGCATGGTTGAGAAACCTCCAACCAATTAATATTGGTATCTTTGTCCGTTGGACAATGATCATGTGATTCATATATGGTTTCTATTTATTTACAAGAAACCATACATCAACCACAAAGTGGATTCTCCCTTTGCGATGACTAAAACGACAATATTTTTTTATTTTGTCGACACGATTTTGATAAATCGTATAAACCAATTGGTGTTAGTTTTTCTCTATCGTTTTTATAAGATAAGAGAGATAAAAAATTGGCACATCTTACATATTTTTTCCAATATGGTTGATTTTTCGTCGATTCTTAAAGAGTGACGATATCGTTCAAAATATATCTATACCACCAAAATTGAGTTGCACTTGTAGTTGCAAGCCATGTTAATAATGTCAATCTTTATAGCATGACAATAAGATTTCTATCTCACTAATAAAAAATCTTTAGGTTGGTGATTTCTTCAGTTTTAACCAAACGAGATGGGAGGCACTTGTTTTTATTTATTTTTACATGAAACAATTTCATTGGATTTTTTTTTGCTATGAAACCAATAAAGATAATGATTTCTTTATTTTCTCAAAAAGAATCGTATAAGCCAATTTATTTGGTTTTTCATCGATCCTAAAGCGATATATAAAGTATCTTTATTAGGTATGAACATCGCAAACACCATTCTCAAGGGCTATTTAGCAATTTTTTCTTTCCTCATGGTAAATCTCTAAAAATTGAAGTCGTTCCACTTGTAGCTGGAATACGGGTGGACACTAAAGATCAATGGGTTCGCACACGGCCAGTTAGCCTAAATCATTAGTCCTTGTAGTGACTACATATATTGGTCTTAGAATTAATTTCTTTTGATGAAATAACGTGTCTATAATTTCATTATTAGGTGAATGAACATCTCGTTGGCCCTATAAGTCATTGGAGATTAATTTGCATATTTATATGCTTTTGGATGTAACCCCAATAAAATTTATGGTTGATGATCAATTTGTATGGTGGACTACAATTTAGGACGATTTTTTTTTCATGGCTCTTGAAGTCGGAATCTACTATCCCACCTGGTGTTGTGAAAATCCAGAGTTTATTATGAGTATATGTCCTAGAATTAATCGGATAATATTTTACGAAACTCTTTTTCGTGCATGAGATGAAAATATTTCCGCCATAATCAGGGCGAGACAACTATACACTATCAAAAGTTTGTGTTGATTAACTTAAAAGTTATATTAATTTCTCTCCCATCATGATTAAATCGAAAACGGCTGCTATTGACTTGGCGTGAAATGTCTCACTTGCTTTTATATAAGTTTTTGCCTCTTTAAGAGGAAAATCCAGTCACATCAAGCAAAATAATTAGCGTTCGATAAGAAGCTACTGGTAATGCTCTAATTGAGTGTTCCAGAACACAATTCACATTCTCAAAGTTATTATCTCCTCATTTGAAGAAGAGAATATTATAATGCCCGTGGGCGCTGGTACCAGCAATTCTGTGATTTTTCTCTCTTCAAGATATGCATATAATTGAGAATTATGTGGGATCGCTGTTACTTAATATTATCGATATTCATTTACAGTAGCTACTGAAATAAGAAATGATGGTAGTTTTTAACCCCTTGCAGAGAAATATCGAAAAATGTGATTGGTTGGCATATAATCCAAATTATGTTGGATTGCAATCTCGATCGATTAAAGCAATTTTGGATCCAAGACCTGAAACCTTAAAATTGCCAAACTCATTTACTTGAGGTTGGTGTAGTTGTCATAATGGGTTATATGAGAAATATGTTCGTTGTAAAAACGATTTAAGGGTTTTCTTTTTTCTCAGACCCTAGGATTGGTTCAATAACTGTTCTTCTTATAGGACACATTTGGCGTGGTAGTCCTTGAAGGACTCATATGTGGTCGGAGAACATATTCGAATTTGTGATCCTTGGAGGACTCAAATTATATTTAGGCAGCCACTTGACTCGACTATGTTAGGCTTAACAATCCTTCATGCGTTTTTAAAAATTTGGTATAAAACCAAAAATCCGGATTCATTAGTTAATGATATTAACTTAAAAACACTAAAATTCACGCTTCGGCAATATAAATAAATTTTTTTTTTCTTCTTTCTTTCTTAAATCTGTAGTTAGAATTATGCTAGCTTAAATACGTCTTTCAGATATACAAGAGTTGTTTTTTAATTTTTTGATGCTTGTCTTCTGTAAAACTCATATAGTTGAGTTAGCATCCATAAATCGTCAAAACTTGTACTCTTTTCCCTTCGTTTCAGGTTTTTTCCTATGTGGTTTTCCTGACAAGGTTTTAACGAGGCAACATCTCGCCGACGATGAATTTTTATTAAATATGTTGATATTGTGCTCTTTTTCCTTCGTCCATGTATTTTTTTTCCATTGGGTTTTTACTGGAAAGGTTTTAGTGGGGCAATTTAATTCAACATGGTGGTCATTCAAGGGGGAGTTGTATCAATTATGGTTATTTGGTTGATTCCCACCATTAACTAGGTCATTTTGTTAGACCACATCAACATAACCATCTCCTATGAATTTGGATATCATTCTAATCTATATAAGGTATGATCACAAATTTTGTTCGCCTATGCAACTGTAACTACATATTGGCACTGCGTTGAAGAAGTTAGATCAACTACTTCTTCAAATCATCTTCGAGAAGCTAGCAATCCAAGAAGCAAGTCCTCAATATATTTAAAGAAGCGTGAAGACTCGAGAACACTACCATTTGAAGACTAACACAAAACAAGACTTCATCAACTGGAAAATTTCTTACGCAAGCACTGCTATCTCCAGCATTCAATAAATTCGTTTAACGAAATTGGGAAATCTCGACTCGAAGATTTGCAAGCCAAGACTTAACTGAAGTACTTATCAGTGGGAGTATCAAATTAAAAGGTATTTTACTGGACTATCACGTTTTACTCTTTTCTTTCATTAAGGTTTTTCCCATTGGATTTTCCTTGTCAAGGTTTTAATGAGACAACATATGCATGTTCATCTTTGTTTTAAGTTTAATCACAATTGTACTCTTTTCCCTTCGATCAGGTTTTTCCCTTTGGGGTTTTCTGACAAGGTTTTAATGAGGAAATTAGCTTAGACACAATGTCATCAGGGGAGTGTTATAAACGTGTAATTATGTTAAGAATATCTAGGGTGTATCTCATTTATTATTGGGATGCCCTTGTGTCTAGCCCTATAAATAGAGGCTCTAATGTTTGTATAACACACACATGAATAGAAATATCTCCTCCTTTTCTCTACTTTGTGTTCTCTACTTTTGTCTCATTCTCTATTCATAAGAAGTTAAATAATATTTTTATTGGTTTTTTTTTCATCTTACTTAAATAAAAATCTTAATACAAATCTGCAGCCCACCCACATTTAATACATCTACCCGCCCATTTGGGGATCTTAGATCCGCGGGTGATGGATCGGACGTGGATAAAAACGTAGCACCCGCCATTTAGATCGATCGGATGTGGGTGGCACAAAATCCAGGGATTTTACTTGTTGCTCACCCTTACTTTTCATAGGTAATTGAGAACCAGCGAAGCCCATCATCCACTTGGGTCGCACTACAGGTTCTAAGTCCTATATGCATAGACGGAGGTAAGCATTTGGTATCCAATTCTGTGAAATTCAATGGATTTTGGATTGAATGAGGGTGCTGTCTTAAAAATCCGTTGAACACCCGCGCTCATTACATTAAGGTTATATATAAAATTTTCGTAAAGGCCAGTATAATATTTACATATAATACTTTTTTCTTCAGTGAATGGTCTCTCAAGATTTACTTTATCCTCAACAAAAATACTAGGCTTATGAGATTATTAAACCTTGGTCTTGAAACAAATTGTTAGGCGGAAAGAGAAGTATAAAAATATGTATCCTCTAAAGAAATTTGGATTTTCCATAACACATACCACCATCTATCTTTAGACAATTGATATTACTCAATTTATATTTTCAAAAGGCTAATTGGTAGAATTACCTAAAATTATTCTCACCATCTTTTATCCACCTATCTTTAGCTCTTTGACCCTGTTTTCTGGCAAAATTAGAGTTAAGAAGGCATGTTTTGATTTAGCATCTTCTCTTTCCACCACATAAGAAGTGGTAAGATGCGGAAATTCCTTTATGAATCGATCATATCTATGGACTCTTCCAAAGTATCAATCTGATTCTGCAAATTGCCTAAAGACCTTTTCCATGGTTTAATGAAAAATTTCAAACCTTGTAACTTCTTAGCAAAGATGAATTTTGGTTTTTCATAAAAGGTTAAATTACACCGCCACAACTTTAAATTATCCAAAAAGAAGGATGAAGTAAAAGGTAGTTATCCAACCTAAAAATAGAAATTAGCTTATCGCTAGACTTACATTTAAAAAGGACTGGAACATGATTCGATATTGGTCGCTATAACCTCATCTGCATCAGAGCTGGGCATTGAGCTTGTCACTCTGAAAAACGGGGGTCTAACAACCACACCCAATATTTCGTTTGGCAATCTGAATAGACAAACTCCAATATACTTTCAAGAGAATCAACTAGACAGTTAGACTAATTATAGAGAAAAGTATATCAAAGAGTTTTATATCTCTATCTTTCAATTGAATCTGTAATCAGCAAATAGGAATTTGCGAGCCCAATTGAATATAAGAGAAAAAACTTGAACGATACCAAAGACCAATGTTCAAGGATCAATCAATTTCAATCAGCAACCAAAGGTTGGATTTACCAATTGATCGATTCAACGGACAACCTGTGATATTTCAATTATATAACAAAATATAATGCGGAAAAGAAATAACACAGACACCAGAAGTTTTGTTAACGAGGAAACCGCAAATACAGAAAAAACCCGGGACCTAGTCCATATTTGAACACCACACTGTATTAAGCCACTACAGACACTATCCTACTACCAATGAACTTCAGACAGGACTGTAGTTGAACCCTAATCAATCTCACACTGATTCAAGGTACATTTGCGTTCCTTACGTCTTTGATCCCAGCAGGATACTACGCACTTGATTCCCTTAGCTGATCTCACCCACAACCAAGAGTTGCTACGACCCAAAGTCGAAGACTTGATAAACAAATCTGTCTCACACAGAAAAGTCTATTGGAATAGATAAATCTTTCTCCCACATAAATACCTACGAGTTTTGTTCCGTCTTTTGATAAATCAAGGTGAACAGGAACCAATTGATATACCAGACTTATATTCCCGAAGAACAGCCAAGAAATATCAATCACCTCAATATAATCTTAATCGTATGGTAGCGAAACAAGATATTTTGGAATCAAGAACGATGAGACGAAGATGTTTGTGACTACTTTTTATCTTGCCTATCGGAGATTAAATCTCGAGCCAATCTTAAAGAAGATAGTACTCAAACACGATAGAAATAGCAAGATCAGATCACGCAACTACAAAAAAAATAGTTGGGTCTGGCTTCACAATCCCAATGAAGTCTTTAAGTCGTTAACCTATAGGGTTTCGTGAAAAACCTAAGGTTAAAGGAGAATCGACTCTAGCTTATACAACTAGTATCACACAGGAGGTGTGGGGATTAGGTTTCCCAGTTGCTATAGTTCTCCTTTATATAGTTTTCAAATCAGGGTTTGCAATCTATGTTACCTTGTTAACAAAGCATTCAATAGTCACCGTTAGATGAAAACCTGATTAGACTCAAGCTAATATCTTTCAACCGTTAGATTGAACTTTGCTTGTTATACACAAATGAAATGTACCCTCATTTAGGTTTAGTAACCGTACCTAAACGTGTACACCATGTTGGCTCAACCGTAGTTAACCGAGGTTAGCTATATGAACACTCTCATATCAACCTTATTCATCTTAAACATAACTAGTTCAAATGACTCAAATGAAACTAGTTAAAGAGTTGTTCAATTGCTATATTCTCATAGAAGTATACAAGAACACAATTGAAGCAAAATCGGTTTGATTCACTCAAATCAATACATGAACATTATAGCCACGGTTTGCAAAGAATGTATTCCTTAATATATAAATGTATTAGTTCATGAGCCAACCAATTTTAGAACTTTAACCACTCAAGTATGCAAATGGGTACGCATACTTAAGTAGCCGGTCTGAGTTTGGGTTCGCCAGTATGCAAACGGGTACGCATACTTAGTACACTTCCAAATCCCAGCAGAAATTATCGGACCTATACCTTATGCAAGTATGCGTACCGGTATGTGTACTTGGTACACGGAATTTCACAACTACAAGTACGCATACGGGTATGCATACTTTAGTTCCGGTCATGGATCACATACATGCAAGAATGCACACTATGTTTATAATCCAATGATGGTTAAGAATTCTAAACTCTTATTTCAATCATTCAAACTTTCTTAGAGGATGACAATAGCCGTTTTCACACACTATTAACATCAAAACAATTTTCAAGTTATTGAAATAATCATAACGAAACATTCCAAGTCTACACCAAATGATTGTATCACACAAACCATGTAAGATGTTACTGGGCGATTTTCACATGATTATCTTTTGACTTTCGTCAAGAACATAAGATGAACTTGGTTGAAGAGAAAGCTTACCAACACATATTCCGAGAAATATGTAAGAGAGTTAAACTCAGCTCGAAATCTCAAATGTGTATAAACGACAACTATATATTAGGACGACTTTTGTCTCAATATAGGAGATAGAGTAGAAATAGACTTTCCAAGTGATATATGAGTTTTAGTCTCCACATACCTTTTGTTGATGAAGTTCCACAATCTCGGCTTAGTAGTTTTTCGTCTTCATTTGATGAACGCCGTGAAGTCTAATGCTCAACTACACAATCTATCCTAGTCCGAGACATAACTATAAGTAGACTAGAAATCAAGACTTATAGTTTTGATCACTAACATTGACAAACAAGCTTGAGATAGCAACGCTTGCGAGTTCGACCGAGCAGTGCTCTAACAATCTCCCCCTTTGTCAATTTTAATGACAGAACTATCAATACATATGGATTACAAAATAAATAAACTTTGTAGCTTCTCATCCAAATGCTTGATCTCCTTGGTTCTTCAACATCACTCGAAATATTTGTCACTTCCAAGTACTCCAATGATTCCAAATGTGTTCAATTCCGCATCATTGTTGTTGAAGATCCGTAGCTATAACAATGACAAAACAGTTGCTTTCAATCATTGTTATACAGTGTCATAGTATCATCATACAGCATCAAAGTCCAATTGTATCACGACTTTGACAACAATACTATGGTGATATGTATCACTCCCCCTTAGTCAATACTTCATCTCAACATGAAAACTACTCTCCTTACATAATGATCCGTAAACCATATGTATTTGTAGTGTGAACTACACATTAATTCCCCCCCCCCCCTTTTGTCAAGATAAATTGGCAAAGGTACGAAAACTAGTGGGATCCTCATGGAATTTTCATAGAGATACTTCATGACCAAAAGAGAACAACATACCAACTTGTTTAGATGCCATCAAATAGCCGAAACTAAATGCATTCATCAAGGAGTTTATAAAGATACAAGATAACCCCTACAATATTCCACAACCGTACTCCCTACAAAGATTTGGCAATTAAGCACAAATTCAATTAAGAACTCTCCCCCATAAAATGTCATTCCCGAAAGAACAACAAGAGCGACCTTACTTTTACATGAAAAGAAGGATTTCTTTGGACATTAACAAATCACATAAAAATATGAATTTGTATCCAAAAATCTCAATTGAATTAACCACAAGGAAAATGATCAATTCAATTGGTTATGCTCAACGTAAGAGAACTTATAGAGCAACACAGTATATGCACAAAGATGTGGATCAGGTAAAGACCAATACTGCGGAATAATCAAAGATTCATTCTATTTTTCATCACTATTTGCACAATGACATATAATAGACTTAATCTTTGTAAACAATAGTTCATCCTTTCTTCCATCAATATTTTCATAATGACATAAAAGGCTTAACTTTTGTAGTCAAAAGTTCATTCTATCTTTTATCAATACTTTCATTCCGACATATAATAGAGCTAACTTTTGAACAAGTGTGGGACAGTCAAGGTTCACGGACGTAAACAATATATCCCATAACAATTTGCAATATATAAAACCATAAAGATTAGTAATGCAAAATTCATCTTCCAAATAAACTGTAGAATTTAAACAAATAAATCTAAAAACATTGCAAGATGAAAACGTTGGCAATAGCTATGTGTACTCACAATAGTGGCTATTCCAAACCCTAGTTATCCTTCTTAAAAACACAAGAATAAATTTTCATAAGAAGTTTCCTAGACATAAATCAAAAGAACAAAAGCAACTCTAAAAACAAAACGGATCACAAGCAAAGATCAACGTTCACGTATGAAAGCTTCATGGGTTTCAAGACCTTCAAGCTTGTGACTGACAGCATCAGCAGCTTCTTTGGAGAAGATATCCTCTTTGAGAAGATCCTTAACATGTGACTTCATGAGAACAAGGTTAGAGTTAACCTTTTTCAACTCAGTTTGTAACACATCAAGATCCTTCTTAGAGTTTTCAAGCTTCAGTTTTGCTCTCCCGAGATCATTGAGAAAACCATGAACCACTTCAGCAGAAACCATCTCGGTATTTTCTCGATCTTGATGAGAATATGCATAAAAGCATGATGCACCAGGATGAAGATTGTCAGCTTTAACAATGGTTCTTTTCTTCGTTACTTCGAATTCAAAGTAAATAGCTTTATCAACAAAATTTTCTGGCAAATCCCAAGAACAAGGAGGAGAAGCCATCCTCTAATCAAAAACAAAACCTAAAGTATGCGTGCTTAGGCAACCAGTTTTGGTATTTTAAATGATTTCTCAGGAAGACAAATTTAGGGTTTCCAGAGTTAGTCCGTGATAAGTAATATGGATACCCACACGGACACAAACTTGACCCATAGCCGGAAAATATCCAAATAGCGAAAAACAATAAACAAGACATTATTTATACACCAATGTTTTTGCTACGTGAATATTTCACAATTCTAGCTCAATAAAATTTACATTCTCATCAGAGAAAAATTTAGAGCATAAGAGTAGCACAAACCAAAATTTCAAGAAGAAATTAAAAATCAAAACCTTCGTCAAAACAAAATACAAATACTTATGCAAACATGTTTGTAAAAGATAATCTAGCTAGGAACGATAAGAAAATAGCCAGAGAATCAGGAAACACTTTGCCATCAAGTATACCTGACCATATCTCACTCAACCAGGAATTTTTGTGAGTTAGATTTCAACCTTGTGATTAATTAGCACAAGTATGAGGCTTGAGCTCATCAAATGAATATTGTTTTCGGTTAAACCTCTTTCTCCTGATCTTTGGAGGAAAACCGTTATGATGTGAAAAGTTATCATAAAACTTACTATTATCAAAATATGACGCAAAGTTTTTGTTCTTACCTGAAGAAATTTGACTAGGAGGAATTGACAGCCTGTTAATAAACTCTTTATAACCTTCAATTATCATTTTCAGGTTGTCTTGCATATCTCCATTTTTGCTTCCTTCTTCTGGTAACTTTTTCACATCATGAACAACATTATCTCCCTTTTTAATAGAAGAAGATCCCTGAGCTCTTCTTGGACGAAATGGTTTAGGAAGACTGTTTCGTATTTGAACATTTGAGGAACATATCGAACTGACTTTCCTGGTAGGGTACACAGGTGAGTACTAAAACCGATTGGTCTAGACATACGTATGTCAGTTACACCTTTGAGAATTAAATATAAGGTGTGTTGAAGACGAACAAAATAATTGTCGTTCAACCTTGATTTTCTCTTCTGTTCAATATGTCCTTTTAAGTCACAAAAGAGACACACTTTCTGATCACCTGAGTGATTAGGAAGAACAGTCTTAAAACCATCGTTAGGAGATATATTCCTTCCATGTGATGCGGCTACTCCTTGATTAGAGGAAGATACATGCACATCCTTTTCAACATGAAGGGATTTAAATTTTGCTTCTGAAACTGATTTTTTTACAGTTAAATCAGAAGCAATTGGTACAGTGGACTCTTTGGAACATTCTTGAACATAGAGTTTACTCAGAAGTTCAATTTCCAAAGCATCATGTTTGAGTTTTTCCTCAAGCAGAGTTCGTGAGGAACATATTGAGGCAATTTCCTCTTGAAGAACCTTTAGAAGAGAGTCACGCTCATTTACCACACCAACAAGAGTATTGAATTTGTGTTTCAACCGGTTGACATCATCAGCCTGGATTCTAACAAGTTTTAGAATCACTGCACTCTCTTTGGCTGCTTCCCTTTCGACTTCAGAGTCAGACTCGTCAGTAAGGTAGTCCAGGTAACACTTGTCAATGGAAGTCTGTTTCGTTGGAACACAAGGTTCGTCTATTTCCGAGATTGACAAATCTTTCTCTTTAATAGATTTTATAGAAACATAACTCTTGTTTCTGGTTGTGCATTTATCAGAGATAGCACTTCTGTCCATTACAGATCGCTACAAACACAGACTTATGAGGTCTTTAATGTATTTGCCTGCTCTGATACCAATTGAAAAAGCGGGGGTCTAACAACCACACCCAATATTTCGTTTGGCAATCTGAATAGACAAACTCCAATATACTTTCAAGAGAACCAACTAGACAGTTAGACTCAATCTAGAGAAAAGTATATCAAGGAGTTTTATATCTCTATCTCTCAATTCAATCTGCAATCAGCAAATAGGAATTTGCGAGCCCGATTGAATATGAGAGAAATAACTTGAACGGTACCAAGGATCAATGTTCAAGGATCAATCAATTTCAATCAACAACCAAAGGTTGGATTTACCAATTGATCGATTTAACGGACAACCTGTAATATTTCAATTATATAAACAAAATATAATGCAGAAAAGAAATAACACAGACACCAGAAGTTTTGTTAACGAGGAAACCGCAAATGCATAAAAACCCCGGTACCTAGTCCAAATTTGAAAACCACACTGTATAAAGCCATTACAGACACTAGCCTACTACCAATGAACTTCGGACTGGACTGTAGTTGAACCCTAATCAATCTCACACTGATTCAAGGTACAGTTGCGCTCCTCACGTCTTTGATCCCAGATGGATACTACGCACTTGATCAATAGCCGTTTTCACACACTATTAGCATCAAAGCAATTTTCAAGTTATTGAAATAATCATAACGAAACATTCCAAGTCTACACCAAATGATTGTATCACACAAACCATGTAAGATGTTACTAGGCGATTTTCACATGATCATCTTTTGACTTTCGTCAAGAACATAAGATGAACTTGGTTGAAGAGAAAGCTTACCAACACATATTCCGTGAAATATGTAAGCAAGTTAAACTCAGCTCGAAATCTCAAATGTGTATAAACGACAACTATATAGTAATACGACTTTTGTCTCAATATAAGAGATAGAGTAGAAATAGACTTTCCAAGTGATAGATGAGTTTTAGTATCCACATACCTTTTGTTGATGAAGTTCCACAAGCTCGCCTTAGTAGTTCTTCGTCTTCATTTGATGAACGCTATGAAGTCTAATGCTCAACTACACAATCTATCCTAATCCGAGACATTGCTATAAGTAGGCTAGAAATCAAGACTTATAGTTTTGATCACTAACATTGACAAACAAGCTTGAGATAGCAACGCTTGCGAGTTCGACCGAGCAGGTCTCTAACACACTCAATAATTACTAGAAATCTCTGTAATCTAATTAGAAGTGGGGGTTGATGTGAATTCGTCCAAGTGAATTTACCTCCGTTCAAGGGAAGATCAACAAGTGACTACTTGCTAACGAAATTCCTGAAGTATTTTCTGCTAGTCAGACAACCACTCGGGATATTCCTTTTTTCTTGAGCTAAAATAGTATTGAAGTCTCATCATACTAACCAAGGTCCATCAAATAACAATCTAATGTCATTCAACTCATTCCATAATTGCTTGTAATAACCACAATTAGCTGCACCATAAACAGAGCTGAAAATCCACATTTTTTAATTTGATAGTAAGAGTGAAAGCACCAAGTAAATTATCCTCCATCACCTTCTACATCACAATTATACCTCCGAAAGATCCAATAGTAGGCAAATAGATGTAATTGCCACTGTCATTACCCCAAATTAATCTAATCAATTTGTCGTCAACAATCTACTTCTTAGATTCTTGAATATAATAGATAGAGATATTATTCTTAAAAATTGCGTTTCTAATTGCACAAACCTTTTGATCTTTTCCAAGACCCCTGATATTCCAAGATATTATATTATGATCCATTGAGTAACCTCAGAAACCCTAGAAATAGAAATTGGATTAAATACTTTTATTTCTATATATAGATTCATCATCTAGCGAATCTCTATCTGCATCAATCTGTCCATCTTCAGCTAGAACATCTTCCATAGTGTCTTCATCATCTTCGGAACAGAACGGACCCATACCATCATCACCATCAATTGCCGGAATTTCCAAATTATCAGTGCTTGAATTTTTAAAATTAGTTTAAGACACATGCTTCTTAAGTTTGTATGGTTACAAGAAATACCAAGTGCTCTGTTAAATTCCATATTAACATATATTTTTGCATTTATATCAAAATTCTCCATCTCCATTCTAACCACAATGATCTCCCACCAAATTGGATGATTCTTAGCCTTAGCTTTTTTAGCTAAACTATTAGCAACCTCATTAGTTTGAACCCACATTTGGGGGATACGCAAAAAAATAAAAAACAGACACTATGAAGTAATTTAAAGAACCTGATAAGTGCCTAAAATATATCATTTGAGTATCACTTCCTTATGCTTTTCTTAGCTATGTTCTCTTGTATTTTCGGATATTATGCTTGTTTTGCATTTTGTAGGTATTTTGGAGTCATGTGATAAAAAGAAGAGAAAAATGATCTCATTTGCTCTTTGGGAACCTTATGCGTTGGCAAACTTGGAATTGACGGATTCAAATTTTATAAAGACACAACACTCTAATGTGTCAAAGAGAGAATTACTGAGGCACCTATCATTCTACTCAGGGCACCTCCTGCTTTATACCTCAACAGATGAAGACCATCCCAAACTCATGTTGCTGCAACCAGTTTCAGGCAAGTTCTTTGCCTTTGCAGCTGAACCAAGTCAAGTGCCATGGGTCTCGTGAGTCCATCGATTTCTTATACTACTCACAAGTGACTTCAGACCGGTTAAGACAAGCACAGAACAAATCGCAGGAGTTTTTGCTACTCTTATTTTATGAGAAAGCAGGGAAGAAAGGGAGTCTTGCTGCCATCGATTTGCAGTGAGATAATGAAAGAGATTTGACTGGTTTATTGAGTCCGTGAACTATAATGAGAAGTGGGTTTGTCTTAGAGTTCAAGTTGGCAGCAAGGTGAACGGATTTGGTTAATTGTGCCAAGAAACGTCAGTGAAGAACTTGAGCTACCACCATTGATTTTGGTAGTAAGCGAAGTGACAGAATTGAAGGTCTATTATAAGTTGAAGAGTTGAACAAGAACACAGTTGAAAGCAAAGTGTGCTGCCATTGTTTTGGGTGTTGAATGGATGAAATTACTGTGTCATATAATGTTTTGAATGAATTAGAAATGTGGGTTGTGTATGGAATTGACTCTTTGCAGGGAAGGAATGATTTTTGCGGCTTACAGAATGCATACAGTATACAGCCATTATCAAATTGCTGGACGTACATAAGCTGTTTGTGAAAATGTCTGAACCATACAGCTCTTTCCAACCTCAACAGAACCAGCTTACTGCTCTAAGTCTGGTGGGTATTTGCCTTGGGTTAGGACATGGACTCGAAGCCAATGAAGAAACAAAGGTTGGGTACGAATTGTTATAGCTTTTGGGTCGATTTCTGGCTGAATTACAAGCCGAGAAAACAGCAAGGGAGGATGAGTTACTGCCGATGGAAACTGATGGCTTGTTGTGGCTGATATTGAAGTGTTGTTTTCTTAAAGAAGTCGGAGAATATTTTGAGCTCAGATTAACCGAGAATTCAGTAGAGAACTATTGTGGTTACCGTTTGATTGAGTAGTGAATGGTGTATATTGAAACTTGTTTTAGAAGTCGAGAAGAAATAGGGATTGGGGCTGTATCCGATTCGAATATGCAGGATTGTAGGGCAAGTAATTGAGAGCTATAAAAGAAACCCTCGACTGCCAGAAAGATCCTCATACCCCCTTCACGCCTGTTTGCATTACCAACAGAGAGGAGCTCTGCTCCTCTCCAAACCCTATTCCACCATCTCCATTACCATCAGCATACTCTCCATCTCCACCTGCATATCCTCCACCAGTGCATACCACCCTTCACCAGTTCATATACATCTCCCTGTTTGCATCCATCTGCATACCACCTGCACTATCCTACCATCTCCATCATCACCAGTTTGCACTTCACCACCACCAGTTCCCTTCCACCTGCATACATCCATCTCCAAACCATCGCAGCACCAAGGCAGCAGACCTGCAGGCAACAACACCAGCGGCTGGGTTATCTACATCACCAGCTCACGATCACCAGCAGCTTAAGGAGTTTGTGCGCTGTTCACTGTCCATTCCACCAGTTCAACACCAGCAGCTTCACAGTGCGCAATCGCAACACAACAACAGTTCAGTCCAGCACCTGCACCATTCCATCCTGCCATCAGCCTACCTGTTTGCACAGTCCACGGCATCCACTACCATTCCATATTCGCATCTCCACCTGTTGTTGCTGTTTCGGTTTGCTTATTGTTTTGTTTCAGTCATGAACTCCCGTAGCTAATTTCTTGTTTGGTTAGGGTTATTTCAGAAGCTATGTGACTTGTCTTGGATATTTTATCAAGTTTAATTTTTCTTCCCAATATCGTTTTATTGTTTGTCTTTTACCGCGTTTATGACCATGGATTGTTTTCAAGTTGTTTGAGTGGCCAATTAGATAACTTGTTTGCGAAACTAATGCTAGATTTTGGAGTCTTAATCCGTAATTGTTAAGAGGACATAATCATAAGTAGCAAAGCATCAACGTTGCAATGAGATTTTGTGGATTTTGATGTGTATTTGACAACCCTAAGTTAACATGTCGAACTTACGTGCATGTGGTTAGGATCAATTCAACTCATAGAACATATCGGTTAGTTAAGTTACACTAGAGAGCTTATTCAAAGTGGCTTGATTGACTAGACACGAGTAGAGAACTTATTCTACGAAGTGACTTTGGAGTTTAATGGACTTGTTGAACTTATAACTTGTCTAGGATTGTTACTAAACGTATTTTGAAGAAGATTCATGTTCACTAGTGGAGAAAAACCCCTAATCATTCTCATTCTCATCCTCATTGTTCACATTCATATTTGTTTTGTAGTTTTTGCATTATTCATATTTTCAGAAATTAAATCGACAACTTTAGTTCAACTCTCCCTTAGGAACGAACCTGCTTATCCGTATACTACTAGTTAGTTTAAAGAAGAGTAAGGAATATATTTTTTGTGAGTTTGACACCTCGTCAGAACCCCTTATCCAAATAACTTTGGTAATGACTAAATTACCCCTAATTAATTAGTTGTTAATTAGATTAGTTTTTTTTAATAGGAAAAAAGATACATTAGGAACTTAAACTTTAATTTACATAAGAGGAGTATTTCATGAGATCTCCAAACTCTTGAGCGGAGACTCGATCCACTGACCTCATACTTGAGAGTCAGGCTCTTGGCCAACAGGGCTAACCCCTGATGGTTTAATTATGTTAGTTTGTTAAGCTTAATTAGCTAATAAATTAGTGTGTTAAGATTAAACTAAACATTTTGATTATTTTTTTTAAGTGTTAGTTACAGAATAAAGAAAGAATAAGAAGGATTTTGAGAGATTTGAGTGAAATGAAAGATTCTAGTGAGGAATTTGATATTGGGGAATCCTCATATCACCAAGAAGAAGGTGCTTACATTGATTTTGATAAGGATTCCCAATTGTAACCTTTTGTAGAGAATCAAACTTTCATCCATGAAAAAACCCTAAATCAAGGTTCAAATTAAGTCATTTATGAGAATGGATGAACAAGTGAATAGCCACACAAGGAAAATGAAGAAACTAATGATACAAGTACTATGAATAATCAGGTATTGGTGCAAATGAGGTTAAATGTGATTTGTTTATTTCTTGGTTTGATTCGAAATATGAATGAAGTAACAGACCCATAGGCGACGTAGATGAATGATAAAGACAATGCCGACTTTGAAATTCGTATTGCTTTCATCATCTATTAATGCCGACGATTGGTATTCCACAATTTATCAAGGGACAGTTGACATGGTCGTAGAACACTGATAATTGTCGACTTTAGAGTTGGTATTAATTTAATCTTCGAAAACTATGCCTACCGTCCCTTGATATTAGGTAGAGGATTTCCATATAAGTCGACATAGAAAGGCATCTTTCTACGACTTAGAGGCAATGTCGATTTCTGAACAGTCGACATTATTTGAGTTTTTCGACTATGCCGACTGTTTGAAATATTTCGACTCAGAAATCGACATTATTTGAGTTTTTCGACTGTGCCGACTGTTTGGAATATTTCAACTTTTTTTTTGGTTAAATCGTACTTCATCATGGTGAAGACCTCAAGTGTGCAAGAGTTGGGTCCAAATACTTCGGAGAAGTATGCGAATGATTTGGAATTCACGAATAAAGATAAGGCAATTAAGCGGGTTAAATATACAGCTCTCAAGAATAAGTGTGTATTAGTGAGAAACCATCAAGGCAACGATATTCGGTTTGAGATGACTTGTGAGAGAGGTGGGCCATACGCTATCCACAAGAGAAACGATTATGTATATCAAAAGAATACTAAAGGTTATACAAGACTTTTACGAGGAAGGATGGATGCCCCTTTAAGCTTGAGTTGTTGTCTTATATTCTTTTTCCAACCAAGAGTAACCGATTTGACAGGAAATAACCCATTGATGTAAAAAAAAAAAAAAACTAAGAGAAAGATTTTTTTCAAGTTGCCTAACATTTCATTCTCAATAAGAGTAAGTAAAGAACATACCTCTTCAATCTGATAATGATAGAGTCTTCAGGACAAGCACAGAACTCCATCTCCCTCCATTTTCAATATGAGCATCCCAATCTTCTGTTGTCATATTCTTGGATTCTGAAATAGAGTCTAACCTCGATAAATTAGTAGTTTTGGGACCAGAACAAAAATCGTTTAACAAGGTTATTTGTTTGTCGATAAATGAATATTCATTCACCTAGAAAGTACTTCTTTTTTTAATCTTATTAATTGTTGTCATCTCCTAATTTACGCTATAGAATTGTGATATACGTCGAATATCTTTTGAACTATCGATCCTAATGAGAACGATGCAGTTATGGAATCACCTACATGTGAAGAAATTATAGAGCCTGTAATAAATGATGAGAATGATCCTAAACCATATAATAGTAGTGTCATATTAAATGAGACTTTTCAAGCAGTAATCGGCACAAAGAATTACTTTCTACAACATATAACAAATATTCTAGAAGTTGTGCACGCATTACAAAAAATTAATGACGGGATGCATCTTGGTTTAGGTGGAAGTAAAAAACAATCAATTTTACAAGCATTTTTTTGAGAAGAAATGACTTCTTATGTGAACATTGCTGAACGGAAGAAATATTTATTCGAATAATTATATTTTTTTGGTATGTAATTTAGTAATTATTCATTAATGTTTTCAGAGGGCCTTTAAGGATTCAAAAGATTTTATTCATTAATGTATTTAGTGAGGTTATTCATTTAGCCCATTTGCCGAAGTCGGGACCGGAATATTCATTTAGCAAGGTTATTCATTTATCGAGGTTAGACTGTATATGTTTGGATATAAGAGTTTGAAAGGATGTTCACCTACGACCTACCCAAGTATCCTCTTAGAACCTAATGGAGTTCCATTCCCCCACGGTAATATTTTTACCCTGTGTGAATGCTTTTAACTGAGAGAAAATTACTTTCCACACTCCACACTTGCTTGGTTCCATGATTGAAAAATTCTCGGAATTGTACTTTGTGGCAATTTTCTTTTTCAAGAAAGAAATATTCTCTTTATAAAATCTCCACCACCATTTGGAAACTAACGGTTTATTTATGCTCCTTAAAGACTTGACATACTTTGCTTAGATTATGTATACTTATATTTTTACAGGGTTCAAATACAGACCGAGGAAAAATAATTCTAATGGAGCGAGATAGAAAATAAAAATGATAAATGAAAATTGTAAACAAAAGCATTTTCAGGGAGAGGACTCTGATCAGAGTTTCTTTGGAATTACGTGAGAGAACCTAGCAATGGATGTAGGACCACAACCACAATTAGGGAATTAGAATTATTCACATTATGTACTCCCTCCGTTTTTGGATTTTTTTATAGAAATAAGTCAAAATGAGAAACTGATAGTATCTCTTTTCCAGAATCAAAAGTAGTAATTTACATTCACTTTGTAACTAGATGAGTCGTGATGTTATTGAGAAACCGAATCTTCTCAAGTCTCATATTCATATCTCTCGAAGAAATATTATTACAAGATCCCTCCCATTACCATGATAACGTTTATAGTAAATGGTTATCATATTCTGCGTGTCATTATAAACTGTGATGGTTTATTTTGGCGAGTTGACATGACAAGGTGATACATGATTAACAATGTATAATTTTGCAGTTAAGCGGAGAGCTTATAAATGCATTATAAAATATAATCCCACATCTCCTAGATTCCCTAGATTTGTGAAGTGTGTATGCCTTGGGAAACTCTAACCTTGTAAGCTAGTTTTCGAGCTTAGTTAGGCCTGTGGATTTCTAACATGGTATCAAAACAGGTGTTTAGGTGGTGAGTGAACATTGTTTGGCCCGTTAAGGGATTTTTTGTTTTGTGACCCATTAAGGATATTGTTTCTTCTCTTCTTCTTCATCGTGTTCGTTAGGTGACCCAATAAGGGTATTGTTTGGTCCCCAGCTCTATGTGAGGGGGGTTGTTAAGTAAAGTCCCACATCGCCTAGATTCCATGGATTTGTAAAAGTGTATATGCCTTGGGAAACCCTAACCTTGTAAACCGGTTTTCGAGGTTAGTTAGGCCTATGAACTTCTAACATGCATCCACCTGGATATAGCACTGCACACAACATATGGTGTGTGCAATTATGATTGAAGCTATAGTTTGGCAAATACTTTTCTCAAACAAAAGATCACTTTCATATCAGATTCGAAGTCAATTGTCAAAGTTGTAACATAAGATATAGAAGCTATAATAAACAACATCCCAAGTATAATACTATGAGAACTAAACCATACGAAGAGTTCATATAATAGAGTCCAACATGTAGCTTCGAGGCTAAAGGTCTTATCTTAACATCCAAGTTTTTATTTTGAGAAGCCAAAATTCATCTTCAAACTTAATTCACATTCAATTCGTTTAAAATTTAATAACAGACCCAATATAGAGAATGGTGTTCTTGAACCAGAAGTTGGCCAACTGAGGGTATCCAAGGATTAACTTATGTGATTTATAATTTATATTATAAAATTACGATGAATGTTTAACAACTTTTGAGTTTTCCTAACAAGAATGAATTTTTTTATTACTCAATGCATTCAGCGAGATCACTTTAGCCTTTTTGTCCAAATCTGAACAAGAGTATTATGTTTATTTATCGAGGTAGTGTAGTAACTGACAAGGTTAGTCATGACATGTATATTCTGGTAAAAGGTTTCAATTCATTGTATTGAAAGAGTAGATTACAACAAGTTCTTATGCAGAGGTGTTAGCGTAATAAAAAAATAAAAAAATAAGAAAAAATACAAACTAATCAAAACGGAATATACATGCTATGAAAACATGAATAATATCAAATATACGCCATATCTTTCAGCAGTAACAATTAGAATAAATGCAACATTATGCATCTACCGTTATAAGAATTGATATTGTTGCGTTTTTTGTTGTTTGGTTGGTGACCCCATTGCTTAATTAATCATGAGTTCTTTTTTCTTGATAGGATAAATTGTTAAAAATTTACACAATTACGTGACAATAGTGTCTCTCTAATGCATGTACAAGAAAATCTGTGGGTACATACTAAAACATAAAGTTCAAATTGCTAAAAATTAGTCTTAGAGCTTCTCCAATGGTATGTGTGTGAACAAAAAGGTCTTTTTACGTGTAGGATACACATCCAAAATCCTTAAAATATTTCTCCAACCCCAACCTCTAAGACCAATGTGTAGACATGGCATAGTTTTATGAAGACACCTGATGTGTTTTAATTTGTTGTAAAAAGTGATAAGTAGAGTTCGTTCAACTCGGGCTTGTGAAGGATTTTTGAAAATTAAATAAAGTTGTTTCAACAATAATAGGAAAACACCGAGACTCTGGATTCCACCATTAACCAATTAAGTGATATAATCTAATCAATATTCATGCAACTCTTTACGTTTAAAGTGATTCTAATATTTTGCAAAAGTAGATTTTTGGAATAACAAGTGTATTTCGAAAGCATAGAATATCAAAAACATAAGTCTAAGCATAATCTATCAAGAGAATCACAATTGTTTAAGAAAAATCATTCAATCAATTCTCAATCAAAGCAAATAATCATATAAGAAATTGTAAAAATAATTAAAATAGAATTATACCACTTTTCATGGAACAATGGCTTCCTCCGTCGCCTCGGCTAAGGGGTTTAGCTCCTCATATTAATCACTTGCTCAAAGTACATATTTATAGCTCAAAAGTTGATTAAAAGAGTAAAAGAATACACTGTAGTCGCTGAAAGTCTAAAACAGAAGACTGAATCGTTGCTGAAAGGCTTTCTGTGACTGCAGGAAACTGTTTGTAAACGATACTCAGCTGCTGCTGTTGAACTACGATATTCGTCTGCGACGGTTCAGTGAGGGTCGTATGTTCTTCTTCTTCTTCTCCGGCAACAGCAGCAGAACTTGGTTTCCTGCAAGTTGATTTTTTTGGCTCTGTGGTGTTCTAAACTTCCCCTAAAGTTTTCCTCCCCTTCCTAGGACTCGTACCAACTCTTTTATACATCATAGGGCAACTAAAAATTGAGAAATTCCTTCTTTTCTTCGGTCCAAAGTTCCAAATTTTCTTTCTCTTTTTTTTTCTCTTCTACACGTCTCTAAAAGTGATATTAACGGTTAGATGGTAGAATCAAATCACTAGGATATTTTCTCTCCACTTCTTCACGTTTGTTTCCAAAAACAAACCATAAAATTTCCGTAATATACCGTGATATTATTCATCCCTGTTTTGCCGAGATATGCTTGGAAGATTGATTTCTTTGCGTATCTAAAACCCTTACCACTCCTGTTTGACTGAACCAGGCCCAATCCATTCTATCCAGCAAGAAAATTGGACAAAAATATCTCCCAAATCCGGTCCAGAAAAATCTTCAGGCGAGAAAATTTTCTGTCCGCCAAAACCGTGTTCAAAAAATGGTGTCCCCCTATCCAATCCCGGTCTGTGCTTAGCAGCTGCTTGGAAATGGGTTACCCCTTATCCAAAATGAGAGTCTGAATAGCAAATGTCCTCCCAGGAGCCTTTAACAACTTTTTGAGCCAACTTCGCCGCAAAAGCCTATTTCTCCAAAAACATCTACAAAGAGATAAAATATCAAAATTAGTACAAAAATGGGTACTAACAATATACACAATAGAGATGAAAATAGACACATAAATGCGTCTATCAACACCCTCTTGCCCAACCTCTTGTTCTAGAGGTTTACATAGAGGATGTCTCCATCCTAGTAAGAATTTTACCTGATTTATAACAATTTTAATTACAAATTAAAATTAACAATTTTTGTTCTTCGGTTCTTCCAAATTTTTTTCAACGAGAGTCTTCTCTTTCTCACAAGCCCCTGAAAATAACTTTATAAAATCAAAATCATATGATTATATAAATAAGTTGGATTAAATCGTTTTTTATTTTTTTTAATCAATTATATTTGATCAATACATATTAGGTACTAATTTTAGTCACCTCTCTCGATGTTCGTAATCACCTGATGAAATTCAATCATGTAACTAACATTTTGATGATATTTCATTACATGACGCGTAACTTGGACAATGTACAGTATACAAAAGATATTAATGGAGGTTTAGGACTTACTGGATAGAAGGGAAATATGTATCTCCATGATAATTCTTAGAACCAGAAATAAAACTACAGAAACAGATTCTTGAACAATTTTAGTTTGTAGGTAAATTCAAAATGATACGTGACTAGATTTGCAATAAATTTCAGTAGGAATTAGATTTGTAATCAAAACTATATTCAAGAGAAGCATAATGAATAACATTTTTGATGCATAAATTCCAACAAACTATTCACAGCTTGAGTATAATCATCTTTTCATGATCTTCAATCAAAATCGTCAAATCTGCAATAGTTCTCAGTAATGCCAACGCTCAATCAATTTTCTTTTTACCCTCTTTCAATCAATTTACATTTATTGGATTTATCAGGAAAGAAAATCTTATAAAATCTTAATATCAAGTAACGAAGAATACTCAAAGAGTAATAGGGTTGGAGATTAAAAAAAAAAATCCTAACTTTTTGGAGAATTTAACACCAAATAGGAAGGAGGACGTCTAGTTTGTGTTGCCACATAGGAAAAACACACAACCACCATTGGAGAAGCTCTTAGTATACTTAACAAGAGTATCTGCAGCGGAATTTGCTGGTCCCTTAAAACAAATAGCGTTTCTATTTCTTTCTAACTTTGTTAACAAGTTTTGTATGAGACTGCATGTTGTTTAAAAAACTCTGTTAATAGAGCAACTAAGAGCCTTTATAGCATTCATATCGTCTCCTTCAAGATGTAAACATTCAATCCCCTTCCAGTCAATTGTCTCCAACACTGCCTTTGCCATGGTTGATATGCACATCGTCCATTAAAAGCTGCTGCAAAAGTATGTTGCATTAATTGATCCAAATCTATTGCCTTTGTAGCCTTTAAATATGAGGCATCGTAATTATTTTTCAAAATTCTTTATCAGGAGGGAGTCATTGTGGTTCCTCAGTTGGTATGGTGCATGCATACCACTATCCATTGGCAAACATTGTTCCCAGTATGATATGAATTTCTTTGCAGTTTGAAGAAACCAGCTGGATGAACCAGCAACTTTTTAAAATATGTTGAGCATCTTTGTTTCCGTAGATGCCATGTAGATACGATTATGAATCTAAGATGCTACCGATAAGAGTTATTCGATAATCGCATGATAATCTCATATCGTTATCATTATAACTGTTATTTACAATAACTAGAATCCTGAAGTTCCCACCGAAAGAGACAAAAAATAGATAAAAAATGAACCCCACTTCTCAAACACCTATCCAATACGAGAACAACTTCCCAAATCCACTGGATTGCCATTGGGAGAAAACTTCGGTGTGTCTACCACTATATATGTTTGGTATTAGAATTTTTTTTTTTTTTTTTATGTAATTGTTATTAGAATTTCCATTATAAAATTTTCACTCGGACTATATTAATCTATCCCAGTGTTAGGGTCATCTAATCCAAATATAAATAGTAGTTCCCAGTTTTAGGGTCATCTAATCCAAATATAAATAGTAGCACTTGTATGCTGCAATAAATTAATTATACTGATAATGTACGTCTTTTTCCACGAGAGGGCATTGCAGTTGCAGTTGCCCCCGCTTGATATGTATAAGTGGCTCTTGGAAGTCGGAACAAATTGATTATACTAAAAAAAAATGTGATACTAGTACAAGCTCGTTATATGCACATTCTAATCTACGACTTTATCCACTAATTATGGATGATCTTCTGGTTGAAGTCGGTCGTGGATTCTCCTTTTGTGTAGATTATGGATAATATCAGCTCACTATTACTAAAATTTGGACCCTAACCTCATAGAAAGGCAGACTCTTGATTATTTATTAGTAGTTACTTAGATGCGTAAATTATATAGTGAACAAAATTAGTTTTCTATAAGTGTTGGCAATTAATTAATATAAGCAACTATGTAATACTTTCTCCACCATAGAAAGAGTGGGTCTTATATTTAACAAAAAAATCATCCCATAAAGAGTGATACTTCTCAATTTTTATATGAGATATATTTCTAGAACAATCGTGTTTAACTATCGTATATAATTTGGTGATCATGTATATACTTGTTCCGAGACCCTTACAATTGCTGAAAGTAATGGGAACATCATGGGTTTAAAATCAACAAACACTGCAAAATTCATCTGCTGTTCGCGAACGATTGTCTAATTTTCACTAAAGCCACCACTAGTCAGGGTTCAGCCTTCTAAAACTTTTTGAGGAATATGGTAAGACCTCAGGGCAAATGATAAACTTCTTTAAATATTGGATTTTTTTCACTCCGCACATCAATAACGGTTCTGGAAAATCCATAATTAATATTCTCAAGGTTAAGAAAATTAAATTAGATGATAAATATCTAGGAGGCCCTCCCTCCGTTCACTAATAACTCGATAATTGCCTCCTTTTGATAATCTGCTAGATAAGATGGGTGGTAGACTGAAGGGTTGGAAAGGTAAATCTTTATCTCATGTTGGTAGAGAAATTCTAGCCAAGTCTGTCCTTGAAACTTTACCTGTTTATAACACGTATACTTTTATTCTTCCTAAACAAATTACTAAAAGAGCTTCTGGTGGGGTAAATCCCTGGAGAGTCTAGAGGTGTTTATATGAAAAGTGGACTAAACTTTGTGATTGTAAAGAAAAGTGGGGAAATGGATTTAAAGATCTCAACAAAATGAACTTATCTCTGATTGCTAAGAATGTGTGGAGATTGTTTCATTAACCTAACTCCATTTACACCAAGCCTATGAACGAGAGGTACTTTCTGCATACCAACCCTTTCCATGCTAGCTATAATGAGGTAGCCTCTTAGGCTTGGAAAGGTATTCACACTGACATGATGAAAGTGGAAGATTATAGCAATTCCAGTGGAAGATTATAGCATTTGGGGGAATTGGTAAAGGTAATAATGTCCATATCCTTAAGGATATATGGATACCTGACATGGTAGATCATCTTTTGATATTAAACCCTGATTACATTGGAATCTATACTTTTGTTGAGGATTTATTTGCTGAGAATGGGTGAAATATTCAAACTTTGCAGTAGATGTTTGATCAATACACCTGGGAGAGAATTTTTACTCTCCAACCAGTTAGGAACAATGAGGAAACCTTCAGATGGATTGATGACCCTCAAGGAAAGTTCATCAGCCAATCATTATATGACCTCCTTTATTACAAGCGTGAGCAAACTACTGACAATTTTGCTGAGAAACTATGGAGCCTGGATATCTTCCTAAAATCCAGTTCTTCATCTGGAAAATGAAGCACAATATTTTGCTTTTTAGCGGTTGAGAAACACAACATTATATGACCTAATTCATTACAAGCTTGAGCAAACTACTGACAATTTTGCTGAGAAACTATGGAGCCTGGATATCTGCCTAAAATCCAATTCTTCATCTGGAAAATGAAACATAACATTTGGCTTTTTAGTGGCTCCCTATCTGTTCACTTAAATCATACTGACCCTCTTTGTGTTATGTTCAAGAATGGAATAGAGACAGGAGATCACTTTCTAAGGCAATGCTCTTTTACTCGAGCCATCTGAGCCTTTTGTTCTATAAATATGGAAATTGCAACTCATGGTTTCAACTGTTTTAATGATTGGTGCACTAGCTGGTTTCTAAATTCCCACCTCCAAACCCCTCTCGACCCATGGAAAAACATATATGCCATGATGCATTTTTAACAGTGGTAAGAAAGGGATTCGATTCTCGGACTCTTTTGAAGATTTGGTTTATGATTATTAAAAGAAAATACTAAGAAAAATTAATTAAATTTGATTTTTGGTTTACCAAGGAGAGATGAATCTAGGGTTTTGGATTCACTACTTATAATATTTGTAACTCAATAATAATTTCTTTGACAAAATACTCCTACTTTACTCAAATCAATTTCGAACCCAATCTCATGCTTTGGAAGATATAACGTTACAAGCTCTTTTTATGACTCTCGTCGCTATTCCAAGGCATAATTTTCCTTCGCTTATAAAAGATAGGTAGCTTAAAACTACCCAAAACAATTGTTAAGAAACATACAAAGAAGAGAAATTTTTTAGACTAATTAAAAGCACTAAATTGGAGTAAATAAGTCAAAAAAAAATAATTACTAAAACTTACTCATAGAAAATAGCTTCTTCCAAAATCCTAGAAAAGAAATTTAGCTACTCATGAATTGAGAATTGGAGAAATTTTTATTATTCATTGTATTCAAAAGGTAATCAATGATTTACAGTCGCTAAATAGGTTTAGCCACTAAGTTGTTGCAATAGTTCAGTTACAAAAGACCTACTGCAACCAAAACATTGTACGATATAGTGCTCTTTTGGTTGATTAACAGCAGTTTATGCCACTGTCTCTTGCAGGTGTTTGTTCTTCGTGTTCTTGGTTGAGAAGCAGCAGGAAGAATTTTTGTAACCTCTCTTTTCTCGGTTCTAAGCCTCTATTTCTTCTTCCAACTCTTCGTCCCCCTTTTGGCATCCCTACCACCATTTTTATACTCGACGGAACCATCCAATCTTCAAAAATCTTCGCAATTACTATCTTTCCTTTTTCATGGTAGTCACAGGAAGTATTTTTTTTTTTAAAAAAAAATCTTCTCCACTCGTTTTTAGCAGTTCAACCTTCCTTATTTATCTCCTTCACGCTCCTAGAAGTATCCCAATTCCTCTAAACACGTACAGGGCACATCTAAAACTCACAACAATCGTGATATCCCATTGAAGAACTAGTGTCCCCTGTTTTCTTCCACAAGATGATTCTACCTTATTTTCTCGATTCTAAGAGACTTACCATCTTTGTTTTGATATAACATGCTGGTTTTAATCCATTGGAGTGATTGAGTCTCACCCAAACTCTTCAAAGGTCTAAACAGAAAAACCCGAGAATAATATTCTCCTTACATTCATGATTCCATCCAAATTTAACTAATTATGAAGCTCATATCATCCCTGTCTTGACGAATCAATCCTTCTCCATGAATTCCAGCGATTTAGTCTCCGTAAAACACCATCAAAAACCGAACCCTAAATCTGTTTGTTCAAAAAACCCATTTTCCCGCCAAATTTTGATTTTCAAAAGGTTTAACCAGACTGTTGGGGTGCCGATAGTAATTGGGGTACCCCTTAGCAATTAGGATGCCCCTTAGCAATTTTCCTGTGTGTTTTTAACAAGTTTTCTGGGGCATTTTTAACAGTTCGATTTTCAAACTGTCTGGAAAAAGGAATGCAGTTATAAAATCTCTAATGAAGCTTCTTAAGATTTAGATATTTCAAGAAACTTGAAAGAACATGAGCTTGGGAAAGTAGTACGTTTACTGCAATTTCTAGGTGATCCTACTAATATTCTTAGTAACGCAGATATTGATGATCAGTTGAAGTTCCTTCTAGGTGACCCTTTGCTATAATGGGGCACCAACATTGAATCTTTTGTAGAGTGCCCGGAGAGTTACTACTATCAATTGCTTGTTTAGCAGAGAGGAGCAAGATATAAATATGCATTTATTTATGCATTGTAAAGAAACGTTTAAACTGTGAACTATTTCATCATTAGTTTAGGTTTCAGCTGAACTTTTACCGATATCGCTAAAGCCACTTTATGGAAATGGCCTTACAAAAAAGGCAGTGCTATGACAGAGAGATTATGGGGTTTTATTCTGTTTGCTATTTGGTGGACGATATTGTGAGGAAAGAAATGAGCGACTTTATGGAAGGAGGAAAAGGAGTTGGTGATGTGATTTCAATATTGTTGTAGTAAATAAGATTCGAACTCTACGACTTGCGAAGATTTAATGAAAATAATAAATAAAAGCGAGAATTACTGGGACTAGGATTTCACCGAATTCTTATCATAAGGTTCAATTATTTATTTTTCAGCAATTATAGCTCAATAAATAAAAACATGGACTCTTATTTTTGCCAAGGTAGATTCTCAAAAAATTAGTTGTAAATCCTAAGTATGAGAATCAAAACATCTAAGCAAGCATGACCCATCAAATGAAATGACAACTAATTAATCAAAATCATAATTCTATTTTAATTAGTGCAAAAGTCATATAGAGAATATAATAATTTTACCTATGTATGAAATTCGGATTCCTCCGTCGACCCAATGTAGGGGTCTAGCTCCTCATGTTATAGACACTCTCAAAAGATTATTTTATTGCTCGAAAAGTGTTTACAATGGTGAAAATGAAGAGAAATAACAGAAGCATCGAGTTTGCAACGATGTAGGGACATTACAAACTCGCTGTTACAAAGCAGTGTGGTGAACCAAAGATACGCGTTACACTCTCCGCAACCCTTCTCTGTTCACCCTTTCAACTTATATAGTCTCCCAGCACCGATAATACTCCCCCATAACTGCGAATAATGCACCAATAAATTCATTATTCTCTTCTGTTAGAGCATTGCTCGGTTGAACCCACTAGCATTGGTATGTCAAGTTAGTTGTCAATTTTAGTTGCCAAAATGCATTATTGATTTAGTATACTAAAGATAGTTTCGGACTAGATTAAGTCTAAGAAGTAGAATCGAAGCTATCCTTGAAGGTTGAAGTTTGAAGACTACAAGAAGACATCAAAAAGGACTTCATAAACAAAGGTATGTGGTAATTGATTTCATTTGGATTCTTGTTCAATTCTAACTTTCTAATCTATCGAAACAAATGCTCACTCTATGGAACAATTCCTATGACGATAAATGTACGCTTATGTATATATACTCGAGGTTATTTGAGCCACGACTTTTGTGACAATAACCTTTATTCCTGGAAAGGTTCTCATGTATAGTGAATGAGCCTACGAATTCAACAAGCCAAGAATAACTCAATTCCGAGTTATAACGATGAAGTTATGAGTGATTTATTAAAGTAACAATTATAAGTGTTGCTGTAATTGTTATAGTTCGTTAGTAGGAAACTATCCACGAACTGTTTGTAACGGTTCACGGACTTGAGCCCAATTACGTGACTAGAAGCCATTTTTGGTCATGTTTATGATGTTTCCTTATCTAGGCAAGATAGCTATTACTCCAAACATATTTGATTACCATATTAAAGTGTTTGTGATAACTTTTAATTCTTGCCTAAGTTAAAATGTGATTTATTCACATAAATAAAATATTTGCTAATTAATTAATTAATTATTTTGGCAGGAGTTGTAACTTACGAAAGACTCCCAAAATTAGGAGAGTCTTGAAAAAGAAAAATAGCTTTGCTTAGCTTTCAAGCTACCTTTCAATATATAAAAGGTTCGTGAGTGCTACACGTTTTTCATCCCCTTCAGAAAATTGGTGTAAGCTTCATAAGGTTGTTTTCCATGTCTTATGTTCTTCGTGAACAAGAGTGAGATAAAAGTCTTTGTATTGGGGATTCCAAAGCCGAGTTGGATTTAATCTTCATGATTGATTATACAACTTGTAATCTAGGTTTTTCACCTCTTGTCTATTCTAAGGTTTTCTCTTCTGATATAAAACCATTCAAGAGTTGTTGATCATAAACCATAGGTTTTGATAGATTTCAGTTTCCGATCGTATAGAAACTCTTGTTAGTTGAAATCGGAAGCTAGAAAGAAAACTTCGATTAAGGTATCTCGTAAAAATCCTTAAGAAGTTTTAAACAAGATAACTCTAGATTTATTCTAGTTGTTCTTGTTGTAGAATAATTAGGTTTCTTTTCTTTTTCTTGAAGAGTATAATAAACCCTAATCTACAAGTTTGTTTTGATATTACTTTTACTTAGTAATTGTTTTTATCAAAACAAACACAAGATTTCCAAAACCTTGATTTACATCTAAAGGGAAATCATTTCGGTGTTCTGTGAAAACAAAAGATCGAAAAATATCAACCGTGTTGTTGTATCTTTTGAAGAGAACTTTGTTCTGCCAAAAGATTTTCGGGAATAACTTCTAAAGAGAATTTGTGTTCTGCTAGAAGTTATACGAGAAGAATTCTTAAAGAAAATCGGTGTTCTGCTAGGAGTTCTATTAGTACTGAAGCAGGTATTACATCTAGTCCGAATAGGTAGTAGGAAATTATGGTAACAGCTTATAATCAGTGTGTGTTTATTCCGGACTAGGTCCCGGGGTTTTTCTGCATTTGCGGTTTCCTCGTTAACAAAATTTCTGGTGTCTGTGTTATTTCTTTTCCGCATTATATTTTTTATCTTTATAATACTCTTCTTCCATAGGAAGCGGCTCATTCTGCGAGAAATAGATGGTCTTTACTAGATTTACAACTCGAGAATCGAGTTCAAGCGTCTTATTTGCTTGAAATATCACAGGTTGTACGTTAATCAATCATTATTGATAAATCCGACCTTGTTTATTAGATAGGATTTTGATTGATCTTGGATATTGGTCTTTGGTACCGTCCAAGTATTTCTCAAATCAATCAGGCTCATAGATTTCTATCTGTTTGATTTGCTGATTAATTTGAGAAAAAAAGATAAACTCTTTTGTATTATTTTTTGATTGAGTTTTCACTCTCGGAATATTATTGGAGTAAGTCCTCTCAGATTGCCAAACAAAATATTGGGTGTGGTTGTTAGACCCCCGCTTTTTCAATTGATATCAGAGCGGGAAAACACGCTAAGACCTTATAAGTCTGTGTTTGAAGCAATCTGATTATTATGGACAGAAGTGCTATCTCTATAAACGTACCGCCAATCTTCGATAGCACGAACTATTTATGGTGGAAAATTGATATGCGTGCTTTTATTCAAGCGCGAGATTTTCAATCATGGGTTCGTATTGTTAATGGCTATAATCCTCCATTAGTTACAGTAGACGGTGTAAAGGATATTGGTTATTATAATGATCTTGAGATTCTTGTTACAAAGCAAAATTTTGAAGGATTAAATGCTATCATCCAAGCCATTACCCCAGATCTTCAGCACCACATTACTACGTGTAATAAGTCTAAAGATGCTTCTGACTGGGAAAACCTTCGCATGTCTGATGATGAAACCTGTGATGAGTTAACCAAGGACTTTCTCAAATAGTTAACCCCTCATATTCATTAGGAAGAACTATTCCGGAGAAAGTTATTGTGTTCAAAATTCTCAGGTCTCTACCATCCAGATACGAGTCTAAGAAACATGCCATTGAAGAAGTAAACGATCTTTCTACACTCTCCAGGAATACTCTTGTTGGAAAGTTAAAGATCTTTGATAATGAACACCGGTCTGGAAAAGAGGTGATCTCTTTTAAACCTGCAAACAATTCTGAATCCTCTAGAGATAAATCTGGTTCGCCTAATGCTAAGGATGTTACTCCACGACAATTTAGAAAAATCTTGAGAGACAAGAAAAATATTTTTTCTAAAGGTGCAACATCTCCTAATGATGATGTACAAGTTTCGGGCATTTATCCTCAGCATGTCCTAGCTGGAGCCGTAGACAATCGGCATATGCAGCAGCTTTGCATATTCTTGATGATGGACCTGAATATTGTGATCACCAAGAGTACGTAGGCGAGGTTGCATTAGCTTCTGGAAAAATTCTTTCGGATACTGATTCTGATTCTGACGAAGAAGTGTTCCATGTAAATCCAGTTGTTAATAATCTTCTTAAAGAATGTCATCAGAAACTCTCGGAAGCTGAAAACATCATTTTCAGTGAGAAAGTTAAATATGGCAGACTTCGTAGTCGGAATAAATACTTGCAAGACCAACTTGATTCTATTGGTGCAAGAGATTATCTCAACGAAATACGAAAACTTAAAGAAGAAATTGCCGGAGGTCGAGATCGGGAAATTACTCTTCAAGCAAAGCTAGATAACTTGGAGAACATTGATATGAACTTGTTATTTGATTCGGAACGAGAAGATCTCAAAGTTCAATGTGAATCATCCAAGAATGATCTAGTTATTGCGCTTGAAAAGGTCAAAAGGTTGGAAGAAGAAAACTCGAGCTTAAAAGAGAGTTTGTCTAGAAATATCAGCTCAGATAAATTAACCTCGATATTGGGAGCATGTAGAATTTATCGTGATACACGAGGATTTGGCTATGAAGGAATAGACGCTCTTGGTATTTGCAAAGAGGTAAAATTTGTCAGAGCTAAAGTTTCTTCTCAACCAAAACCTTCCACGGTTGACAAAAGTGAAGTATCTCTACCAACTGCCGATGACGAAAAGAGGAAATCCTGTAAGTTCCAAAGCAAGCACATACACATTCAGGTAACACTAAACATAACTTTTTCCGTTCTACTAAACATTGCTTTTATTGTGGAAAACCAGGTCACTTGCAAAGGAATTGCAGATTTCTTAAGCGAAATAAAACTAGATTTGATTATGTTAAGATGACAAGATCTGATGTTCCAAACTGGAGAAAAACTTAGTCTCAAAATATCAGTTCTTCTAGTATTCCCCCCAAGAAGTTTCATAATTATATTGGGGAGAAAAAGAAATACGTTGCTCCAAAAGCTGCTCAGAAATGGGTACCAAAGAAGATCAATAAAGCGACGAGTACTGTTAAGAAGGATCTCCCAGACAAGAGTTGGACAAGGGATAACATCTTAAAAAGGTATGGAACAGTTATTGAAAGTTTCAAGGAAGTTGTTAAATTCCTAGAGTCTATGCATGATTTTGTTTCAAATACTTGTAGTGAGCAAGATTTTGTTCACCTCAACACAACCTGATTATGTTGAAAGTGCATCCTCACCAAGGTAATCAATATCGGTTGTACCGGCCGATAATATAGGTTTTTATCGTGTATCAGAAAAAACCTTTACGATATTTAAAATATCGGTGATTCAAGGAGTGAACGATAAAAACGCTCATATCGGCCGGTACAAACCGATATATCGGGTTCACCGATACACTGATAATATCGGTAAGGGTAATCTGGTAGAATAAATTATTTAGATCTGAGAATCTATAAAAAAACCCTTCTTCCTAATAATATTTTTCTTTTCTATTTCATTTTTTTAATGAGTTTCTTGTCCTTGAAATAACTATGGTTCTTTATTGCTCGTTCTCTTTCTTCCGAAGATATATAAAATGAGAATTCATTATCATTGACGCTTTTAAATATCAATAATTCAGGTTAGGAGTAGTATATAAGGGATAAAAAGCGGAATGTGATTGAATTTGTACAATGAAGCTTTTGATCTTGAGAATTAATGCATCATATGGCACCAATTTTTTTAAATTGAAACATTTATAAATATTTAGAATTTTAGTCTTAATGATGTATCGCCGATAAAAACCGATATAATCTTTTGTATAGGTGTATCGGACCCGACCGATACGATACAGATACACGATATTAACTACTTTGATCCTCACCAAGAAGCCCTTGTAAATGCGGTGATGATTGCAAAAGAATTGGGGCGCACATATTATGTTGGGTAATTTTTGAATATGTGGAACAATTTATTATTTCGAGATGAGTTTAACTCGCTTACATATTTCTCGAAATATGTGTTGGTAAGCTTTCGCTTTAGCCAAGTTCATCTTTACTCGTGACGAAAGTCATGTTGATTATTTCAATAACTTGAAAATTGCTTTGATGCTAATAGTGTGTGAAAACGGCTATTGTCATCCTCTAAGAAAGTTTCAATGATTGAAATAAGAGTTTTAAACACTTAACCAATTATTGGATATGACATGTTGTGTACTCTTGCACATATGTAATCCATGTCCGGGATCCATAGTATGCGTACCCGTACGCGTACCTGTTGGCTTGAGAAATCCGGGAACCTAAGTATGCGCACCCGTTTGCGTACTGGCGTAAGGTTCATGTCCGAATATTTCTGCTGGGATTGGAAGTACACGTACCCGATTGCGTACTGGCGAAACCCAATCTTGGTCCGGGTATTTCAAGTATGCGTGCCCGTTTGCATACTTGAAGTTAAAGTTCTAAAATCGGTTTTGTTCATGAACTAAAAACATTTATATAATAAGGAATGCAATCTTTGCAAACTGTGGCTATAATGTTCAGGAATTGATTCGAGTGAATCAAAATCGATTTTGCTTCGATTGTGTCTTGTATACTTCTATGAGATCTAAGCAATTGAACAACTCTCTAACTAGTTCATTTGAGTCATTTGAACTAGTTATGGTTAAGATGAATATGACTAAATACCACGTGTATGATTCTTAATTACCTAACTTGATTTGTGATTGAAATTCTTAAGTATAACAGGTTAGAAGCAATAATCAAAGCCATTGGATGTTGGTTTTTATTTTCAAAGAAACTTTTTCATACACTTATGGTAACCATTCTTGGTGTAAATCCTTGTGGAAAAGGTTATTCTTCCTTCTAAGCATATCAATTCTTGTTTATACAAGTTTGTATCTTAGAAAAGATGATCACAATACTTGATCTTCATGATTACATATTGTGTATTATTACCATGAGATAGTTCTATTTTTTAGTAACACAATCTCATGAGAGACTTTCAATGATTGGACCTTAGCTTGTATCTCCTTGTGGGATTTCTAAAATCCAATATATAAATCCTTCTCCAGGGAGAAAGGTCACTCTTGTTGTTCTTTCGGGAATGACATTTTATGGGGGAGAGTTCTTAAATGAACTTGTGCTTAATTGCTATATCTTTGAGGGGAGAAGCAGTTGTGGAACATGTAGGAGTTTTCTTCTATCTTCATTAACTCCTTGATGAATGCATTTAGTTTCGGCTATATGATTGCATCTAAACAAAGTTGATATGTTGTTCTCTTTTGGTCATGAAGTATCTCCATGAGAATTTCATTAGGATCCCACTAGTTTTCGCACCTTTGCCAATTTATATTGACAAAAAGGGGGAGAATTATTTTGTAGTTCACACTACATATACATATGGTTCATGGATCATTATGTAAGGGGGAGTGGTTTTCATTATGAGATGAAGTATTGACTAAGGGGGAGTGATACATATCACCGTAGTATTATTGTAAAAGTTGTGATACAATTGAACTTTGATGGTGGGTAATAATACTATGATTGATCTTCAACAAGTACAGGATGAGCACACGCATAGTTGAAGAACCAAGAAAATCAAGCATGTCGGATTTTGGAGCTGTAATGCTTTTAACAAGTACAATCCATATGTAAAATGGTTTTGTCACTAAAATTGACAAAGGGGGAGATTATTAGAGCATTGCTCGGTTGAACCCACTAGCGTTGGTATGTCAAGTTAGTTGTCAATTTTAGTTTCAAAAATGCATTCTTGATGTAGTATACTAAAGATAGTTTCGGACTAGATTAAGTCTAAGAAGTAGAATCGAAGCTACCCTTGAAGGTTGAAGTTTGAAGACTACAAGAAGACATCAACAAAGACTTCATCAACAAAGGTATGTGGTAATTGATTTCATTTGGATTCTTGTTCAATTCTACCTTTCTAATATATCGAAATAAATGCTCACTCTATGGAACAATTCCTATGACGGTAAATGTACGTTTATGTATATATACTCGAGGTTATTTGAGCCACGACTTTTGTGACAATAACCTTTATCCATGGAAAGGTTCTCATGTTATAGTGAATGATCTTACGAATTCAACGAGCCAAGAATCACACAATTCCGAGATATAACGATGAAGTTATGAGTGATTTATTAAAGTAACAATTATAAGTGTTGCTGTAATTGTTACAGTTCGTTAGTAGGAAATTATCCACGAACTGATGGTAACGGTTCACGGACTTGAGCCCAATTACGTGACTAGAAGCCATTTTTGGTCATGTTTATGATTGTTAGAGCATTGCTCGGTTGAACCCACCAAGCATTGGTATGTCAAGTTTGGTAGTCATATTTTAGTGAACCAAAACTCATTTAAAGAGTCGCTTGATTATTTACTAGAGTCAACTTCGTATAGGTTAGCTAGAAAGTTATTAGGATATGAGATTTACAAGTATTGCTCGAAGACTTGAAGAATGTAAAGAAGTAAAGAGCTACAACGACGACATCATCCTTCCTCTTGAGGTTAGTAATATTTTGACTTGAACTGTTTCATTCCTAACGTATCTTTCAAGTCGTGCTATATTGAAAACATAACTGCGAAGCTTTGAATTATTATACTCTAGTTAGAGGTAGTATTAAGGAATTATAATACGAAGTATAACACCTATCTTTTGAACTTCGTATATAAGACATCGACATAATCATATTACTGCTATTGTGATTATGTATGGGTATAGGTAAATATTTCGTCCTAGGAAACAATGTTTTACATTCGTTTAAAGGAAGTACAATTCATAAACTTGTTTTATGAATCGAAATGGAAATCGCTAGGCTTATTGGTATTGTTATTCATTGCAAATATTTGGATTACATATATGTGTGTTTAGTATAACCGCTCATAACTTGTTTATGTATCTTGGTAAAACTAATCACAATGCCTGACTTATGTATCAGTGTGACTTTTATTAGTGAAACCAATCTTAAGTAATCACCTGAGATGGTATGATCGATATTTGTAATTGGTGTGACCATTCCTAGTCATTGGGTAACCGATCCTAGAACTTGGTGGGACTAATCACAAGATGTGTAATCGATCCTTGTAGTAGGTTAACAAGTTTTAGTAATTGGTGTAACCGATCCTATAACTTGTGCAACCGATCACAAGTAAGTACCATAAATAGTGGTAACCGATCCTGGTACTTAGTTAGCCATTTTATGGAAACTAGTGTGACCGATCCTAGTAGCCACTTGGAGGTAGAATCGAACTTGTGTTTGGTAGAACCATTAAACCCATGAATGGTGATTGAATGTTTTTGATCAATCACATAGTTCTTGGAAATCAGATGAACCAATTCTAAACTCATTTGGAAGTGTGGCAAATCGGTTCCAAGATTGTAAATATGAAAAAGGATTTACAAAGTAAAGATGTCGACATACTTTGAACATGTGCATAATTCTTATCTATTATTGTTCAAAGATATTCCTTAATAACTAAAGGAGAATCCCGGATCGAAATAAATTGAGAATCTTTTAATTAAGATTTTTAGTTTTATATGCTTTTAATTTCCATCAATTAAATGCATATCTTTAGAAAATAAAAATTGGTAATGTGCATTTACTAATTTGAGATTTTCTACTGAGATTTCGGTCAATATTTGGACAGAGCATTTCAGGAATTATGAAAACCGATTTTGGCTTTATTGCATATCTTTGAGAATATTCGGTTTTGGAAATTCCTTGGTGTCCAAACTTCCTTGGTCTATAAATATTGAAGTTTGCATTTCAAGCAAACTAATCCTCAGAGCCATCAAAACTACCTAGTTGTGTTGTTACTGGTGGAGCCGTCTATTCGGAGAGGAAAGTACCCTAATTAGGCGAAATCTCTTACGACCGATCGTTTTAAAGACTTCTTTGGGATTGAGAAGCTCTACGAGTACCGTTGGTGGGAAACTAGATAATTGCAGTTTATTATTAGTTTTCGATTGATTTGATTGACTAACGGTTGTTGAACTTTGATTGCACCTAGTTTGTTTATGCTTGAGAATCTTCTCTTCTGATATAAGATTCACTCAAACTAGATCGAAGTGTCGACGGGGATCTTTAGACTGTTTGTAGATCTAAAGACGTCTTGTGATAATCCATCGTTAATAGACTCTGTTCTATGTGTGATTGATCACAAGAGATTCAAGTTGTTTGTGTGCAGGTGTTTATTGAAGATCTAAGAAGATTTGAAGACAAAGAAGATTTCATATTTGAGTTCATAATCTTTGGTGTGCACAAAACTTGATCGACTGGGGATCCAACTATAATCGGTTTATCTTTTGATAGATTGGATTGATTAGTTGTGTAGATCGGCATCAATACATTTCTTTTTTATTTATAGTATTGATTGCATAGTCTAAACAATTACTTTGGTAGTTGTTGAATAGATTGATCTAAGAACCCGACAAAGGAGTTTATTGGGATAAACGGAAGAGCCTTTTGTCAAACTCATATCACGTTGTTTGAGAAGAGTTGTTACCGAACAGATTTGTTGTTCCTTTACTGTTTGGAATACGAACCAAAGGAATTATTCCAAGTGTGTGACTTATTACAAGTTGGAGGCATAGGGATACTGAGGGAACTAGGTGAACTATAGGTTTAGTTGCTTGGTCTCAACTATACGAAGCTGGTTTATATTTTGTATAACGGCTTAATTATGAGAGTATTTGATTCTGGACAAGGTCCCGGGTTTTTTCTGCATTTGCGGTTTCCTCGTTAACAAAATATTGTTGTGTCTTTTACTTTTCTATTTCCTCAATTATTATTGTTTTTATTATAATTAGAAGTAAAATACACAAACGTTAATTCCTAATTACTTGATAGCAATCATATAGTGTTTGGTTAAGTCCAAACCTATTATCAACTAATCATACTTCGTTGTTGTATTGTCTCGATCTTGTATCCATAGTCAATCACACAAGTTATCTTGTTGTCGTATTGTCTCGATCTCGTATCCATAGACGATCACACGAAGTGTGAACCGATTCGTTGTATTGTCTCGACTCAGTCCATAGACAATTACTTTCGGAGAAATGACTTATAGGTGGAAAAGTTTTAGATTAAGGTATATTTGGGTACCCTCGTATTTTCAATGATGTTTCCTTATCTAGGCAAGATAGCTATTACTCCAAACATATTTGATTACCATATTAAAGTGTTTGTGATAACTTTTAATTCCTGCCTAAGTTAAAATGTGATTTATTCACATAAATACAATATTTGCTAATTAATTATTTTGGCAAGAGTTGTAACTTAGGAAAGACTCCAAAAATTAGGAGAGTCTTGAAAAAGGAAAATAGCTTTGCTTAGCTTTCAAGCTACTTTTCACTATAAATAAAGGGTTCGTGAGTGCTACACGTTTTTCATCCCCTTTGGAAAATTGGTGTAAGCTTCATAAGGTTGTTTTCCATGTCTTCTGTTCTTTGTGAACAAGAGTGAGATAAAAGTCTTTGTATTGGGGATCACAAAGCCGAGTTGGTTTAATCTTCGTGATTGATTATACAACTTGTAATCTAGGTTTTTCACCTCTTGTATATTCTAAGGTTTTCTCTTCTGATATAAAACCATTCCAGAGTTGTTGATCATAAACCCTAGGTTTTGATAGATTTCAGTTTACGATCGTATAGCAACTCTTGTTAGTCGAAATCGGAAGCTAAAAAGAAAACTTCGATTAAGGTATCTCGTAAAAATCCTTAAGAAGTTTTAAACAAGATAACTCTAGATTTATTCTAGTTGTTCTTGTTGTAGAATAATTAGACTTCTCTTCTTTTTCTTGAAGAGTTTAATAAACCCTAATCTACAAGTTTGTTTTGATATTACTTTTACTTAGTAATTGTTTTTATCAAAACAAACACAAGATTTCCAAAACCTTTATTTACATCTAAAGGGAAATCATTTCGGTGTTTTGTGAAAACAAAAGATCGAAAAATATCAACCGTGTTGTTGTATCTTTTGAAAAGAATTTTGGTCTGCCAAAAGATTTTCGGAAATAACTTCTAAAGAGAATTTTTGTTCTGCTAGAAGTTATACGAGAAGAATTCTTAAAGAGGATCGGTGTTCTGCTAGGAGTTCTATTAGTGCTGAAGAAGGTATTACATCTAGTCCGAATAGGTAGTAGGAACTTGGTGTAACAGCTTATAATCTGTGTGTGTTTATTATGGACTAGGTCCCGGGGGTTTTCTGCATTTGCGGTTTCCTTGTTAACAAAATTTCTGGTGTCTGTGTTATTTCTTTTCCGCATTATATTTTTTTATCTTTATAATTGAAATATCACAGGTTGTGCGTTAATCAATCACTATTGATAAATCCGACCTTGTTTGTTGGATAGGATTTTGATTGATCTTGGATATTGGTCTTTGGTACCGTCCAAGTATTTCTCACATCAATCAGGCTCATAGATTTCTATCTGTTTGATTTGCTGATTGATTTGAGAAAAAGAGATAAACTCTTTTGTATTATTCTTTGATTGAGTTTTCACTCTCGGAATATTATTAGAGTAAGTCCTCTCAGATTGCTAAACGAAATATTGGGTGTGGTTGTTAGTCCCCCGCTTTTTCATCTTCTGCCAGTCACGGGAAATAATTCCCTTTTATAGCTCCTTCACGCGTCTGCATGGTGTTGACGCACTCCAACACACTTAATACTCTTCCCAGACTGAGTCAGACTTCAACAGAAAAGATATCTTCCCCGTTTTATCTATGAACTTTTCATTTCCTAACCCGAGAAAATAATCTTCCCTGTTTTATCTCTTCCACGCTTCTGTAAACTGTTAACTCCTTTTTTTTATCTCCTCCATGATTCAAATTGTCTCTAAACACGTTCTATGGAGAGTCAACATCCTAGCAGCCACACGCAATCACAACCCTGGAATAACTCCTCACATACTTGCCCTATTTTATCAAAACTACTCGGACTGTTTAATTCTTTCGTAACAAATCCCATTACCAGTCCTGGTTAATCAAAACAAGGTCACACAATTCCAAATCCGTGAAAAAATCCAACAGCAACTCAACAGAATCCGACCCAGAAAGTTACGCTGTTAAACTACCTTTGAATTACATTTTCCCTCCAAATTTTTTTCTTCACGAGGATGAAGAAGGACATCCCTTAGCCAAATCCGAGGTGTGAATAGCAGTGGGTGTCTTGGGGTGCAAACAACAGCTAGTGTGTCCCTTAGTAATTGGGTGCCCCTTAGCCAAAACTAGGGTCCGTTTAGCAGTTGTCCTCCAGGTGCCTTTATCAACTTTTCGAGGAGATTTTCCGCAAAAGCTTATTCTTCAAAAAACATCTAAAACAAGTTTATTAGAGAAATAATGAGTCCTAGCTATTGTAATTATGGGTGAAAAGCATCTCAATTCGTGCTTATCAGTTGGAAACAGCTAATTGGGAAAGACCAATTAAGATCTTTGATGGTTATTCTTTGAGCGCGCACTCTTATTTATAATCAGAATGCTGTAGTTAGTAATAGTTGATCTATAGCTTTCGGTTTGTCATTTGTCACTATTTTGGTGACTTTTTTCTTTTAAGTAAATTTGCTATATTTTTCTTGTCAAAATAATAATAATTTGTGGTTAGAATCTTTAGTAAGAGATAAACTTACCTCGTATTCAGTTGAAGTTTCTTAATATTACTCCTATTAAAAAGAAGAAAAAGTACTAAACTATTCCGACAAAAATCATTAATAATTTTTTTTATTATTTTGTAGTTGGGGTGGAGAAACTCCTTTATGTTGACACCCTCCTCCTTTTTTTTTATAGAGAAACTTAGACAAGCATAAGGGGAGTACATGTTGGAAACGGTGGCATAAAGTTTGCCACTGCTTCCAAGATTAATGTCCTTTGAAGCCAAAGCTAAATGAAAAGTTTCAATATTCTGGGTTCGGTGCATAGTTGTGAGATTAACTAAAAGAAAAGATTTCATCTTCATTATCCTTTCTACTTCTTTCGTTATAACTAAGATGAAATCTCCCTCGGACACTATTTTGATAGAGTACAGTAAATTTGACAAGAATCTCCATAGTTTCATCTTGAATTTCAACATTTGTATGTTGCATTCATTTGGCCTAGTTGAAAGCTAGATCTTCTCCTCCTGTTGCTCTCCATTCTCCATGGTTTCCTGAATGTCCTCTAGTCCCCATGGTGTTACCTGTAAAATCCATAACAGTCAGTGCAATATAGTAATAAAGGGTCTCTGGATCCTATAGAGTGCATATTTTTATAACAACTCCAAAGTATCTTCTTTGGTTAACAAAGATATGAAATTGAGTATCATAATTGTCCTCGACATGATAGAAAACATCGTTGAAGACGCGATCTTGAATGTAATGTATTATGTTATGTGAGCAGAGATGTTTTTTGATGCTATGAGTTGTGTTTCTAGCATTTGGTTTGGTGTAATTGAAGATACAATCACACCTAGCTTTCCAATTATACCAGCAAGATGTAGCATTGGTATTTCCATTATATTTAGAGGAATTATTACCTAAAGCAAACCAGGAACTGAACCAATCAATAAAATTTGTAGTGGAATCAAATTCTCCATGATTTAAGCTGGTGCCATACAGAGATAACAACAGGGAAGTTTAAGAAAAGATGGGTCATCGTTTCCTCCCCACTATTGCACAGCTTGTAGATAGGGTCAATATGGTGAATGATGCTAGTAGTTTTGACTTTTGTTGAAAGGATTTCATGAGCACGTTCCATTAAAAAATGTGTATGACTTGGGTAACATCCAATTTCCATATTGCTTCCCAATTACTGGTTTGAGTATCTGCCCCATATAGCATGTTCATCACCAGGGTGAGTGGCTGTGTCAATTATGACTTTAGCTTCAATGAGGTTAAACCATTTATGGGTCATAGAGATGTTCCACTCTCCATTATCCAGAAGTATATACTCAACAAGTTGGAGATCAATTAGGCAGTTGTCAGGTTTGGTGAGTAAGAAGTTGATGGTGGATGTCCAAATGTCTTCCCATATGATAATTCTTTTGTCATTTCACTGTAGGTGCAGATAAAGTGATAAGTTTTGAAATGACCTTGGGAGTGGTCTGAGATGAATAATTGAACTAGAAAAAAGTGAACTTTATTTTTAATTTTTGTCACGGGTTGAGCCTATGTCAGAAAGTTTTGCTTAACTCCCGAGCTAGCCTTTTGGGTTCTGTGGTTTCCAATGGGGTTCCTCTGTATTACAGCTTCCCATATGTCTATCAATTTATCGTTATATTGCACATGATAAGAGTTGGATGTGTTATAGCATATTTGTGTTGGAGAGGCTAATAGTATCCCGGTTCTACACCTGTTGCATATAGAATATAGTCTAACATATAATAAAGTTTGAATCATACTTTTGTAGTTAAAAGAGTCGTGACTAGCAGATATTCCTATCCAGATCTGCTGGTAAGACTGAGTCAAATTCAGCAACATGCTGCTACACTCTAGATATCGCATAATCAAGATCAAATAAACAATGAGATTCCATACCTAAGTTGATATACCTGACCAGGTCGATTCAATGGTTTGATTGTTTGTGAGAAAAGTATGTGTGAGGATTTTTATTGAGATAAAAGTTGGTTGACTAGTTTTATTTTTGCTGACTACGTGCCATGTTGGTCATAGGTGGCAGAAGTGTCATGCTGATGTGCATCTAATGAGACAATCAGGTCATTAGACAGCTCAATGCCAGCAGAGCGAAGATGTTAGAGCACTTCTCGGTCGAACTCGCAAGCATTGCTATCTCAAGCTTGTTGTCAAGTTTAGTTGCCAAAACTATAAGTCTTGATTTATAGTCTACTTATAGCTAAGTCTCGGATTAGGATAGAAAGTATAGTTGAGCATTAGAATTCACGGCGTTCATCGATTGAAGACGAAGAACTACTAAGGGGAGGTTGTGGAACTTCATCAACAAAACGTATGTTGAGACTTGAACTCATCTATCACTCAAAAGTCTATCTACTCTATATCCTATCTTGAGACAAAATTCGTATTGCTATATAGACTTCGATTATACACATTTGCTATTTCGAGGCGAGTTTATCTTGCCTATCTATTTCTCGTAATATGTGTTGGTAAGCTTTCGTTTTAACCAAGTTCATCATATACTCTTGACGAAAGTCAAAAGATGATCATGTGAAAATCGCCTGGTAACATCTTACATGATTTGTGTGAGACAGTCATTTGATGTAGACTGGGAATGTTTCGTATTGATCATTCAACAACTTGAAAATTGCTTTGAAGCTAATAGTTTATGTGAGACAGCTATTCCCGTCTTCAAAGAATGTTTCAACGGTTGAAATGAGAGTTTAGAACAAATGGATTTAAGCATAGTATGTGTACTTGCATATATGTAATCCATGTCCGGGAACCATGGTATGCATACCCGTATGCGTACTGGTTGGTTTGTTAAGTCCGGGAACCTGGTATGCAAATAGGTACGCGTACTGGCGTAAGGTTCAGGTCCGGGAATTTCTGCTAAGTTTGGACGGTATGTGTACAAGTTCGCGTACTGGCGAAACCCAAACTTGGTCCGGCTACTAAGGTACGCATACCCGTACGCATACCTAAGTGGATCATGTTCTAAAATCAGTTTGTTCTTGAACTAATACATTTATATAATAAGGAATGCAATCTTTTGCAAACCGTTAATGTTCATGAATTGATTCGAGTGAATTAAAATCGATTTTGCTTCAATTGTGTCTTGTATACTTCTATGAGAATATAAGCAATTGAACAACTCTAGAACTAGTTTCATTTGAGTCATTTGAACTAGTTATGGTTAAGATGAATAAGGTTGATATGAAAGTGTTCATATGGCTAACTTCGGTTAACTATTGTTGAGCCAACAAGGTGTACACGTTTAGGTATGGTTACTCATATCTAAATGAAGGTACATTTCATTTGTGTGTAACAAGCTAAGTTCAATCTAACGGTTGAAAGATATTAGCTTGAGTCTGATCAGGTTTTCATCTAACGGTGAATATTGGATGCTTTGTTACCAAGGTAACATTGATTGCAAACCCTGATTTGAAGACTATATAGAGGAAAACTCTAGCAACTGGGAAACCTAATCCCCACACCTCCTATGTGATACTAGTTGCGACTAGAGTCGATTCTCCTTTAACCTTACGTTTTTCACGAAACCCTGTAGGTTAACGACTTAAAGACTTCATTGGGATTGTGAAGCCAGACCCAACTATTTTCTATGTAGTTGCGTGATATGATCTTGCTGTTTAAATCGTGATTGAGTACTATCTTCTCTAAGATTGGCTCGAGATTTAATCTCCGATAGGCAAGATAAAAAGTAGTTACAAACATCTTCGTATCATCGTTTGTGATTCCACAATATCTTGTTTCGCTACCATACGATTAAGATTATTGTGAGGTGATTGATATTTCTAGGTTGTTCTTCGGGAATATAAGTCCGGTATATCAATTAGTTCCTTTTCACCTTGATTTATCAAAAGACGGAATAAAACTCATAGGTTTATCTGTAGGAGATAGATTCATCTATACAATAGACTTTTTTGTGTGAGACAGATTTGTTTATCAAGTCTTCGACTTTGGGTAGCAACTCTTAGTTGTGGGTGAGATCAGCTAAGGGAATCAAGTGCGTAGAGTCCTGCTGGGATTCAGAGACGTAAGGAGTGCAACTGTACCTTGATCAGTGTGAGATTGGTTAGGGCTCAACTATATTCCAGTCCGAAGTTAACTTGGAGTAGGCTAGTGTCTGTAGCGGCTTAATACAGTGCGGTGTTCAAATATGGACTAGGTCCCGGAGGTTTTCTGCATTTGCGGTTTCTTCGTTAACAAAATTTCCGGTGTATGTGTTATTTCTTTTCCGCATTATATTTTGTTATATAATAGAAATATCACAGGTTGTGCATAGTTCAATCAATTAGAGAATCCAACCTTTGGTTGTTGATTATATTGATTGACACTTGAACATTGGTCTTTGGTACCGTTCAAGTTGTTTCACATAATAATCAGGCTCACGGATTTCTATCTGTTTGATTTGCTGATTACATTGTGAAACAGAGATACAACTTTTGGATATATTTCCATTGATTGAGTCTGACTTTCTAGTTGATTCTCTTGGAATTATATTGGAGTTTGTCCATACAGATTGCTAAGAGAAATATTGGGTGTGGTTGTTAGACCCCCGCTTTTTGTATTGGTATTAGAGCAGGCAAACACGTTTAAGACCTCATAAGTCTGTGTTTGTAGCGATCTGACTATATGGACAGAGGAGCTATCTCTATAAACTTACCACCATTCTTCGATAACTCAAATTAATCATTGTGGAAAATTGATATGCGTGCCTTTCTTCAAGTGCGTGATTTTCAAACATGGGTTTATGTTGTTAATGGCTATGATCCTCCAATGGTTATAATAGACGGTGTATCTATTGCAAAGGATATTGGTAGATATGAACCTAACGAGATTCTCGCTGTAAAGCAAAATTCTGACGGTTTAAATGTTATCATACATGCCATTACCCCAGATCTTCAGCACCATTTGACTACGTGCACTAAGTCTAAAGATGCGTGGGATATCTTAGAAACTGTATTCGAAGGAAATTCCTTTGAGAAAGAAGCTAGGCTTCAAAACCTATGTTCTGATTAGGAAAACTTTCGTATGGCTGATGAGGATTCATTTGATGAGCTTAATCACAAAGTGTCTGAAATTGTTAATGCATCTTTTGCATTGGGTAAGACTATTCCTGAAAAGGACATTGTGATGAAAATTCTCAGATCGCTGCCAGCCAAATACGATTCGAAGAAGCATGCCATCGTTGAAGGAAATAACCTTAACACTCTTTCCAGAAACACCTTGGTTGGGAAGTTAAAGATCTTTGATCATGAGCATACATCCAAATATGAAAAGGATATTGCTTTTGAAGCAAAAAAGAACACTAAATTACTGTATAAAAGTAAGAGTGTTGGCATCTCTGAAGATGATCCTTCTGAGACTGATTCATCAGATGAAGATCTTGACCAGAGACAAACCTAAGTCATCAGTTAAACCTCATAATCGTGTTCCTCCTAAAAACAGGGATAATGATGATACTGATGAAGAGGATATGCCACAGTGCTTCAAGTGTAAAGGCTTTGGTCATTTTGCAAATGAGTGTCCAAATCGCAAAATGTACACTGAAAGAGCGGGGGTCTAACAACCACACCCAATATTTCGTTTGGCAATGTGAATAGACAAACTCCAATATACTTTAAAGAGAATCAACTAGACAGTTAGACTCAATCTAGAGAAAAGTATATCAAAGAGTTTTATATCTCTATCTCTCAATTCAATCCGCAATCAGCAAATATGAATTTGCGATCCCGACTGAATATAAGAGAAATAACTTGAACAGTACTAAAGACCAATGTTCAAGGATCAATCAATTTCAATCAACAACCAAAGGTTGGATTTCCCTATTGATCGATTCAACGCACAACTTGTGATATTTCAATTATATAACAAAATATAATGCGGAAAAGAATTAACATAGACACCAGAAGTTTTGTTAACAAGGAAATCGCAAACCCGAGACCTAATCCAGATTTGAACACCACACTGTATTAAGCCGTTATAGACACTAGCCTACTACCAATGAACTTCGGACTGGAATGTAGTTGAACCCTAATCAATCTCACACTGATTCAAGGTACAGTCGTTCTCCTTACGTCTCTGATCCCAGCAGGATACTACGCACTTGATTCCCTTAGCTGATCTCACCCACAACCAAGAGTTGCTACGACCCAAAGTCGAAGACTTGATAAACAAATTTGTCTCACACAGAAAAGTCTATAGGAATAGATAAATCTGTCTCCCACAGAAATACCTACGAGTTTTGTTCCGTCTTTTGATAAATCAAGGTGCACAGGAACCAATTGATAAACCGAACTTATATTCCCAAAGAACAGTCTAGTATTATCAGTCACCTCACAATAATCGTAATCGTATGGTAGCGAAACAAGATATTGTGGAATCACAAACGATGAGACGAAGATGTTTGTGACTACTTTTTATCTTACCTATCGGAGAATCAATCTCGAGCAAATCTTAGAAAAAATAGTACTCAATACGATAGAACATGGAAAGATCATAACATGCAACTATAGAAAAAAATAGTTGGGTCCGTCTTCAAAATACCAATGAAGTCTTTAAGTCGTTAACCTAGAGGGTTTCATGAAAAACCTAAGGTTAAAGGAGAATCAACTCTAGCTTATGAAACTAGTATCACATAGGAGGTGTGGGGATTAGGTTTCCCAGTTGCTAGAGTTCTCCCTTATATAGTTTTCAAATTAGGGTTTGCAATCTAAGTTACCTTGGTAACAAAGCATTCAACATTCACCGTTAGATGAAAACCTTATTAGACTCAAGCTAATATATTTCAACCGTTAGATTGAACTTAGCTTGTTACACACAAATGAAATGTACCTTCATTTAGATATGATTAACCGTACCTAAACGTGTACACCTTGTTGGATCAACAATAGTTAACCGAAGTTAGCCATATGAACACTTTCATATCAACCTTATTCATCTTAACCATAACTAGTTCAAATGACTCAAATGAAACTAGTTCTAGAGTTGTTCAATTGCTTATATTCTCATAGAAGTATACAAGAGCACAATTGAAGCAAAATCGGTTTGATTCACTCGAATCAATTCATGAACATTATAGCCACGGTTTGTAAAGAATGCATTCCTTAATATATAAATATATTAGTTCATGAGCCAACCGAAGTAGCCGGTCTGAGTTTGGGTTTGCCAGTATGCGAATGGGTACGTATACCTAAGTACACTTCCAAAACCCAACATAAATTCCCGGTCCTATACCTCACGCAAGTACACGCACTGGTATGTGTACTTGGTATGCGTAATTTCACAAGTACGCATACGGGTATGCATACTCTATTTCCGGTCATGGATCACATACATGCAAGAATGCATACTATGTTCATAATCCAATAGTTCTAAACTCTATTTCAATCATTGAAACTTTCTTAGAGGATGACAATAGCCGTTTTCATACACTGTTAGCATCACAGCAATTTTCAAGATATTGAAATAATCATAACGAAACATTCCAAGTCTACACTAAATGATTGTATCACACAAACCATGTAAGATGTTACTCGGCGATTTTCACATGATCATCTTTTGACTTTTGTCAAGAATATAAGATGAACTTGGTTGAAGCGAAAGCTTACCCACACATATTCTGAGAAATATGTAAGCGAGTTAAACTCAGCTCGAAATCTCAAATGTGCATAATCGAAAACTATATAGTAATACGACTTTTGTCTCAATATAGGAGATATAGTAGAAATAGAATTTCCAAGTGATAGATGAGTTTTAGTCTCCACATACCTTTTGTTGATGAAGTTCCACAAGCTCTCCTTAGTAGTTCTTCATCTTCAATTGATAAACGCCGTGAAGTCTAATGCTCAACTACACAATGTATCCTAGTCCGAGATATCACTATAAGTAGACTAGAAATCACGACTTATAGTTTTGATCACTAACATTGACAAACAAGCTTGAGATAGCAACGCTTGCGAGTTCGACCGAGCAGTGCTCTAACGATCTCCCCCTTTGTCAATTTTAGTGACAAAACTATCAATACATATGGATTACAAAATAAATAAACTTTGTAGCTTCTCATCCAAATGCTTGATCTCCTTAGTTCTTCAACATTACTCGAAATCTTGGTCACTTCCAAGTACTCTAATGATTCTGTACGTGTTCAACTCAGCATCATAGTTGTGTAAGATCCGTAGCTATAACAATGAGAAAACAGTTGCTCTCAATCATTGTTATACAGTGTCATAGTATCATTATACAACGTCAAAGTTCAATTGTATCACAACTTTGACAACAATACTATGGTGGTATGTATTACTCCCCCTTTGTCAATAATTCATCTCACAATGAAAACCACTCCCCCTTACATAATGATCCGTAAACCATATGTATTTGTAGTGTGAACTACATATTAATTCTCCCCCTTTTTGTTAATATAAATTGGCAAAGGTACGAAAACTAGTGGGATCCTCATGAAATTTTCATAGAGATACTTCATGACCAAAAGAGAACAACATACCAACTTGTTTCGATGATTTAAAATAATCGAAATTTAGTGTATTCATCAAGGAGTTTATAAAGATACAAGATAACTCCTACTTATTCCACAACCGCACTCCCCACAAAGATTTTGCAATTAAGCATGTAACACCCCGAGTTCCGGACCAGGGTCAAACCCATATGGAGATCCGAACTCAAAGCGTTACGGGTCGGAAAGAGGCAAAAAGTTTTTATTTTCCCTAAATTTTATTTTCTTACTTAAAGTTAATTAGTTGATTTCATTTCCACCCTGTATTTCTAGTCTAAGCAACTCATCTATGTTAAGGAAAAGAAAACAATGATCCAAACTAACTTGGTTAAACTCCGACCCGAACCGGTAACTAAAAGTACCGGGTATTATATTCTTACCCCCTTAAAAGAAATTTCGTCCCGAAATTAAGAACATACTTATAAGCTCACATAATATAAAACAACACCACAATTCAATCTAGCACACAATTAGTTATCTTGTTATTTCTAACAAATAAAAAAAAATCGTATACAGAAAATTAAGCAACATCACCAGCAATCATAACAAACAATCATGCAAATCAATTCAAACGATTTTTTTTTTTAGCGTCCCATGTAAGATCTAAAGCCTAGAGCTCTGATACCAACTTGTAACACCCCGAGTTTCGGACCAGGGTCAAACCCATATGGAGATCCGAACTCGAAGCGTTACAGGTCGGAAAGAGGCAAAAAGTTTTTATTTTCCCTAAATTTTATTTTCTTACTTAAAGTTAATTAGGTGATTTTATTTCCACCATGGATTTCTAGTCTAAGTAACCTATCTATGTTAAGGCAAAGAAAACAATGATCCAAACTAACTTGGTTAAACTCCGACCTGAACCGATAACTAAAAATATCGGGTATTACAAAGCACAAGTTCAATTAAGAACTCTCCCCCGTAAAATGTCACTCCCGAAAGAACAACAAGAGCGACCTTACTTTCACAAGAAAAGAAGGATTTCTTTGGACATTAACAAATCACATGAAAACATGAATTTGTAACCTAAAATCACAATTGAATTAACCACAAGGAAAATGATCAATTAAATTGGCCATGCTCAATATAAGAGAACTTACGGAGCAACACAGTATATACACATAGATGTGGATCAGGGAAGGACCAATACTGCGGAATAATCAAAGATTCATTCTATTTTTCATCACTATTTGCACAATGACATATAATAGACTTAATCTTTGTAAACAAAAGTTCATCCTATCTTCCATCAATATTTGCATAATGACATAATAGGCTTAACTTTTGTAGTCAAAAGTTCATACTATCTTTTATCAATACTCATACCGACATATAATAGTGTTAACTTTTGAACAAATTGATCTGTACTTCTTATGGATTTCCACATTTAGCAATTTAATTGAAAGATAAAATCATTCAAGGATAAAATACCATAAAAGTTATTACAACCATTAAAATAATAGTTTTAATGAAATCAACATAAGAAGTTTAACAGGCAAAGCAAGTAACAGAATCACTAGAGCAGAGATCAATCAGTAGTCCCATAATAATCTCTAGCAATTTCATAAACTTCTCGATTAGATCTGGATGTTATTCTTCAGCATAATCCAACTGCTCTCTCATGCACTGAACTTTATGTTAAAGACGGACAAGTTCAGACTTTGCAGTTGCAGAAGTACTTGCTGGGGCACTGGTTGAAGATTGCTTCATCTTTTCGATGCTTGCCTTACACGGAACTTTTGGACCACCAAGATCAGATCCATAAGGAGGGATGCCAAAGTGACTGCAAATCCTTGAAATGAGGCAAGGAAAGCCTAGAGTTTTCCTTGAAGTCTGTTTCACACTTATCATCTGATTAACAATAAGTCCACAGAAATTAATGTCTCTCCCTTCAACAATATAACAGACCAATTCAATAAGAGACCTGGTCCATAGCATATTGTCAATAGTGCTTGGCATCATGTTGGACACAATCAGTTTCCCAACAACTTTGAGAAACAAACCAGCACCGTGAACATCAATCTTGCCATCTCTCCGAGAGACATCTCTATTAAAGAGAAGGTTTGACATCACTTGTGGAGTCAATCTTTCATTCTCAGGAGGAGGAAATCGAATACTACCAATATGAGTTATATTCAGCAGGTAAGCAATAACATGACGATCCACAGTGAAAATTTTACCTCTTATAATAGTCTTGAACATGCAATTGGTTGGGCCTGTATCATGAATGTTTGCATAAAACTGTGCAGTCATATCAATACGAGCAGCTCCTAATGGTTTGTGAATGATGCCCCAAGAGTGATTTTTGAAAAAATCGGTTAAACCTTGTACCTAAATTTCTGACTCATTATAGTATCTTTCAAAAATTGGTTGTTTGTTCTTATACTCCAAATAGAGGACACGAGCAGCAGGGCTAACAAACCTAGCACGGATAGTGGGATCATAAAACGAATTATCCCCTTCTTGACCACTTGAACTCCCAGCATGACTGGTTCTCCTATGTGCCATTGTTGAATATGAACTCACAAAAAAAAATGTTGAGAAACTTACTTGGTTCGTGAACAGTTGTTAATGGTGGAATTCCAAAACGATGACCAAAACGAAAATAGTTCTTGACCCGACGTACACAAGATTCTCCTGAATTCAATGGTGAAAACCAAACACAAAATGGTAATGAAATGAGATGAAGGAGAACGATGGTACGTGAATAGTTGGTTTTTCTTCTTCGTACACGAACAGAAGAGATGAAGAAGAAGGAGAAGAAAACAAAGAGATTCTCCCTCTTTTATTGTGTCAAGCGGTGAACCTGAGCTGGTTCGAATACGTTCTGGAACAGATTTCGAACACGTATGGGAACCGGGTTCAAGGTGTGTGAACCGTACGTGTGCGAGTTATGACTTGTTTGGTTATGCAACTAAACAAGGTATTTGGAGTACCAACTCAACAAATGATTCCTTGAATAATTTTTGTATGATCAAAATGACCCAATACAAAAAAAATAATCTAGCACACCATGACACCAAGAGAGAGTTTCTTTCCAGCAAATTTTACATCTTGAAGTGTTGAGAAACACACAAGGAACTGTTTTTATAAGTTTATCAAAGGACTTTAAGAGAACCCAAAAAGATTTGTGTTTCTGATTTCTCGTTTCCCAACTTATAAAAAACAGTTTTTGCAGATAAATTTTAGTACTTCGAAGGGAAACTCTTTTGATAAAAAGAGACGTCCTAGCTTCTCAATGAAGGAAGACAATACTACTATCTTAATAGGAAGTATCAGGAATTGAGCAATGAATCGATTCATGCTTTGAGGTGATACACTCATATGACTGAGATTTAAACTCCTCTTGTAATTCGTTTAGTTTGATATAACTAATTGGATTACGTATAGGAGGAGCACTGCTTTCACTGAGTAGTAAATCAATATCAATATCAACCTCAACATAAATATTATTTATCATAACTTGATTTAGCGTGTCAAGAGATTCTCGTTCTTTTTGGAGATATAGATCAACATCAAAAGATAAGCTTTCAGGTTTCTTTTCAATTCCTGAAAAAACTTCAAAGGATTTTAAACATGGTGGAGGTTTAGATAGAATTTCTTCTACAGATTTTATTAAATCAGTCATGGAAGAGAATTCTGAAATCCCAGGATCTGGTGGTGCATTTATTGAGATAACACTTATGTCCATATTCAGATCGCTACAAACACAGACTTATGAGGTATTTAATGTGTTTGCCTGCTCTGATACCAATTGAAAAAGTGGGGGTCTAACAACCACACCCAATATTTCGTTTGGCAATATGAATAGACAAACTCCAATATACTTTCAAGAGAATCAACTAGACAGTTAGACTCAATCTAGAAAAAAGTATATCAAAGAGTTTTATATCTCTATCTCTCAATTCAATCCGCAATCAGCAAATAGGAATTTGCGATCCCGATGAATATAAGAAAAAACTTGAACGGTACTAAAGACCAATGTTCAAGGATCAATCAATTTCAATTAACAATTAAAGGTTGGATTTCCCAATTGATCGATTCAACACACATGTGATATTTCAATTATATAACAAAATATAATGCAGAAAAGAAATAACACAAACACCAGAAGTTTAGTTAACGAGGAAACTGCAAATGCAGAAAAACCTCGGGACCTAGTCCAGATTTGAACACCATACTGTATTAAGCCGCTACAGACACTAGCCTACTACCAATGAACTTCGGACTGGAATGTAGTTGAACCCTAATCAATCTCACACTGATTCAAGGTACAGTCGTTCTCCTTAAGTATCTGATCCAAGCAGGATACTACGCACTTGTTTTCCTTAGCTGATCTCACACACAACCAAGAGTTGCTACGACCCAAAGTCGAAGACTTGATAAACAAATCTGTCTCAAACATAAAAGTCTATAGGAATAGATAAATCTGTCTCCCACAGAAATACCTACGAGTTTTGTTTTGTATTTTGATCATCAAGGTGCACAGGAACCAATTGATAAACCGGACTTATATTGCCGAAGAACAACCTAATATTATAAATCACCTCACAATAACCTTAATCGTATGGTAGCGAAACAAGATATTGTGGAATCACAAAGGATGAGACGAAGATGTTTGTGACTACGTTTTATCTATCCTATCGGAGAATCAATCTCGAGAAAATCTTAGAGAAGATATTACTCAATACGATAGAACAGGGAAAGATCAGAACATGCAACTACAGAGAAAATAGTTGGGTCTGGCTTCACAATCCCAATGAAGTCTTTAAGTCGATAACCTACAGGGTTTAGTGAAAAACCTAAGGTTAAAGGAGAATCGACTCAAGCTTATGTAACTAGTATCACACAGGAGGTGTGGGAATTAGGTTTCCCAGTTGCTAGAGTTCTCCCTTATATAGTTTTAAAATAAGGATTTGCAATATAAGTTACCTTGGTAAAAAAGCATTCAATATTCACCGTTAGATGAAAATATGATTAGACTCAAGCTAATATCTTTCAACCGTTAGATCGAACTTAGCTTGTTATACACAAAAGAAATGTACCCTCATTTTGGTTTGAGTAACCGTACCTAAACGTGTACACCATGTTGGCTCAACAGTAGTTAACCGAGGTTATCTATATGAACACTCTCATATCAACCTTATTCATCTTAACCACAACTAGTTCAAATGACTCAAATGAAACTAGTTAAAGAGTTATTCAATTGTTATATTCTCATAGAAGTATACAAGAGCACAATTGAAGCAAAATCGGTTTGATTCACTCGAATCAATTCATGAACATTATAGCCACGGTTTGCAAAGAATGCATTCCTTAATATATATAAATATATTAGTTCATGATCCAACCGATTTTAGAAATTTAACCACTCAAGTATGCGTACGGGGTACGCATACCTAAGTAGCCAATCTGAGTTTGGGTTCGCTAGTATGCGAACGGGTACGCATACGTAAGTACACTTCCAAAACCCAGCTGAAATTCCCGATCCTATACCTCACGCAAGTACGTGCACCGGTATGTGTACTTGGTACGCGTAATTTCACAAGTACGCATACGGGTATGCATACTCTATTTCCGGTCATGGATCACATACATGCAAGAATGCATACTATGTTCATAATCCAATAGTTCTAAACTCTATTTCAATCATTGAAACTTTCTTAGAGGATGACAATAGTTGTTTTCACACACTATTAGCATCAAAACAATTTTCAAGATATTGAAATAATCATAACGAAACATTTCAAGTTTACACCAAATGATTGTATCACACAAACCATGTAAGATGTTACTCGGCGATTTTCACATGATCATCTTTTAACTTTCGTTAAGAATATAAGATGAACTTGGTTGAAACGAAAGATTACCAACACATATTTCAAGAAATATGTAAGCGAGTTAAACTCAGCTCGAAATCTCAAATGTGCATAATCGAAAACTATATAGTAATACGACTTTTGTCTCAATATAGGAGATATAGTAGAAATAGACTTTCCAAGTGATAGATGAGTTTTAGTCTCCACATACCTTTTGTTGATGAAGTTCCACAAGCTCTTCTTAGTAGTTCTTCATCTTCAATTGATGAACGCCGTGAAGTCCAATGCTCAACTACACAATGTATCCTAGTCCGAGATATCACTATAAGTAGACTAGAAATCAAGACTTATAGTTTTGATCACTAACATTGACAAACAAGCTTGAGATAGCAACGCTTGCGAATTCGACCGAGTAGTGTTCTAACATACACTGGAAACAAAGGTTTTGATGCAACTCTTGATGAAATATATGATCATTTTGATTCTAATGAAGACGAAAAATCAAGTGTTGCACTCTTCTGTGAAAATATTGATTTTGATAATTGTAGCAATACGTACATCAACCTCGATATTCTTCCGGGAGAAACTTCAACCACTTTGGAGGATAAAATGGATTTCTCCTTGTCTACTGGAAATTCTTCTTCTAATGTTTCAGATTCTACCGTGTGTCTAGCAGCTTGCACAGCCATGGCGTCTAAATCATCCTCTCTATTGACATGTTCTTATTGTACTCTCATGGGTCATGAACTCTCCAATTATTTCAAGTACAAACATAAGATAAGATATGTCAATAAACTACAACGGAGAGCAAATCGATTAGCAAACAAACTCAAATTTGTTCAGAAGTCGACTGAGGTATGTTCTCTTATCTTCTCTCCAAAGAAGTTAATTTCCAAAGATAAGTCTAGACCACTATAAAAAAAGAATACGGTCTAAACAATATGTGAAATAGGGTTCTAAGAATTCCATTCAAGAAGGTTATGGTGGACAGATTATTGTTCACCCCAGCACAACTTAATTGTGCTGGTTGTGTATCTTGTCTCATGTGCCTGATTTGAAGAGACAAGAGTTTGCACACTTCAGGCTTTTGGAAAAAGAAAAATTATTTTGTTTTGCTTTGTTTTTCTTTTTTAAGTCTTGCTTCACCGTGTTTGGAATTCTTCCATTCTTTCATATCTAATTGATATTGAAAGGAGTTTTACTCTATTTGATCAATAAAAGAGGGTTAAAATCGACAGTTCTTCCTTCTTTATGGTTGTGAGTTATGCGTATGTGAATCCTTTTTTAGTGTATAAAGGTTCCGTAACCCTACATTCCTTTTTTCTTCTCTTAAAAACCTTTTATCACAAGACTGCTTGTTGAGTCTGATTTATGAATTCTTCTCACAATCTCATACTGGTATGGAGAATCCAAGCATTATGTCTTCTGATGGAAAAGTTGTTAATATGATTGGTAAGCCATTAATCATGAAGGAAAAAGATAAATCTCCTGTACCTTCAACTTTGAAAAGAAAAAGGAGGAATCTGAGAAAACCAAGAGCTGTTCCGTCTAATCAACAGAAGTTCTCTGGGTTCTTGAAGAGTTGAAGGAAACAAGAAAGGAGATTCAGGAAATAAAGGCTATTGTTTTTAGGACTCTAGAAATTCAGAAGGCCCTGGTTCGGCATCAGTCTAAAAGGTTTGTTGGAATTAACTCATTTCTTCATGAACCTTATGTTCCTATGGCTGTTGACGACAAGGAGTTCAGGGACGATAATTTTTTTTAGAAGTCTTAATGTCTAGGAAACTTCTCATGAGAATTTATTCTTGTGTTTTAAGAAGGATAACTAGAGTTTGGAATAGCCATTATTGTGAGTACACATAGCTATTTCCAGCGATTTTCATCTTGCAATATTTTTAGATTTATTTATTTAAATTCTAAAGTTTATTTGGAAGATGATTTTGCAATATTAATCTTTATGGTTTTATATATTGCAACTTGTTATGGGATATGTGTGTTTGCGTCCGTGAACTATGATTGTCCCATATATGTCAAAAGTTAAGTCTTTCATATGTAATTATACAAATATTGATAAAGGATTGAATGAACTTTTGACAAACAAAAGTTAAGCCTATTATGTCATTATGCAAATATTGATGGAAGATAGGATGAACTTTTGTTTATAAATATTAAGTCTATTATATGTCTCTATGCAAATAGTGATGAAAGATAGAATGAATCTCTGTCTTTTCCGCAGTATTGGTCTTCCCTGATCCACATCTTTGTGTAAATACTGTGCGGATCCGTAAGTTCTCTTATGTGAGCATTTCCGATTAAATTAATCATGGGTTCTCTAGTGATTAATTTAATTGAGTATTTTGGATACAAATTCATGTTTCATGTGATTTGTTAATGTCCAAAGAAATCCTTCTTTTCTTGTGAAAGTAAGGTCGCTCTCGTTGTTGTTTTGAGAATGACATTATATGGGGGGGGGGGGAGTTCTTAATTGAACTTGTGCTTAATTTCCAAATCTTTGTGGGAAGTGTGGCTGTGGAATATTGTAGGAGTTATCTAGTATCTTTATAAACTCCTTGATGAATGCATTTAGTTTCGGCTATATGATGACATCTAAACAAGTTGATATGTTGTTCTCTTTTGGTCATGAAGTATCTCTATGGAAATTTCATTAGGATACCACTAATTTTCGTACCTTTTCCAATTTATATTGACAAAAAAGGGGAGAATTAATGTGTAGTTCACACTACAAATACATATGGCTTACGGATCATTATGTAAGGAGGAGTGGTTTTCATGTGAGATGAAGTATTGACTAAGGGGGAGTGATACATATCACCATAGTATTGTTGTCAAAGTTGTGATAATCGGAATAAATATTAACACTTGGATAGCAATATGTGTGTGTTCTCCCTGTCTCCGTCGCCTAAACAAGCGTGGAACGCAGGATCCACAGGAATTACCATGTAATCTGCTGACAAGAAGCATGCGCTTGGATCCAAAAGATCTAATCATGTCGTTAAAAAAAATAAAATAATAAAATAAAATAAAATAATTAATAAATAAATAAATAAAGGTTTATTATAAAGTCGACCACTAGTTCCCTTGTATATGCCAGCTGAGTTGATGTAGATTTAGGATTATCGACCACTGGTTCCCTTGTATATGCCAGTTGTGTTGATATTAGTCCATAATAGTATCTCGATCCACTAGGTCATAGGTTCATCTTGGCATTGAAGTCCATTCGCAACCATATATTTCTATATCCATCTTCTTAATCTATTCATGTGATTTGTTTGATTCTGGATATTGATGTCCATAGTGCGACTATCTGAGTAGAGCTTTGTCACTTATATATGAATTTAGTATGCTTGAGTGCAAACTCGTGTACAACAATTGGAATTTCGCATCAGGGTACTTCCTCCCGTAATCAATAAGTATGCCAACCAAGGAGGTTCTTTAGTGCCATTCCAAGGTTCTGCGTAGATAGCTAGGGTCTGTAGTAAAGGTTTTGTGGGTACATCTCTGGTAAACCCTCCCGAGACTATAACTCGGCCACTAGGGCCACCTAGGGGTTTAAAGGCTTGTTGCACATGCTAAGTGCAATCGACGATGCCTGCGACAATGAGTTAGGATTTTATTTTCTGTTTTTGATTTGCTCGGGACTAGCAA
>JAJJMB010002020.1:8538082-8789759 GCA_023531105.1 Papaver atlanticum | reverse complement strand
GCTTTTCAAAAATCTACTTTTGGCAAAGAATAAGAGTCCATATTTTTAATATTTGAGCTATAATTGCATGGAATTATTATTTGAATCACATGAATGAAATTTGGTGGAATCCTGAGTCTCAGTACCTCTCGATATTATGACAACCTTGTGAACATATTTTCAAAGTTTTTAGTTTTTTATTTTTATTTTTGAGTCTGAAATCGAGTCTACACAAGTCCAAGTGAACGACAACCTTACTTACCACTTTAAAATTACATCATGTATGCTAAGTCAATCCAGTTTCAATACTACTCTTATCCCTTGTATAGACATCGGTGAACTTCTAGGCTCTGCCGACTATCCAAATAGCAGTGAAGATTCTAGTCTGCTGCACATCAAAGGGTAGTTTCAGGAGGAAGGTTTAATATCACTAAGATAATTATCTAATCATAGTATTAGCTGCCCTCTCACAAAACAACTAACCGCAGATCAATCACTTAGATGAGTAAACAATCCTGATATAGATATTCTAATCGCAACTAAGGTGTCCCTCCGAAGTACTAACTGTCTGATTAAAGCACAACTAGTCAAAGGATCGAACAATTATCAGTTAAACATGAGTTGCAGCGCAATCAACATAGTGATGTTCTAACTACAATGGATACATGGCATACACTGTGAAAGCAAAATGATGAAATGCTCAGATTATATTTATCCAAAACATTACAGTATAACAAGAACAATACCAGAACTTGAATTAAACTTAACAATAGATTAATGGTTTCATCTAAACCCTAACTATGAAATCAGAACATCATGAAGATAATGAAATCAAACCTAAACTACTGCTTGGTGCACCGGCTAATCCGGGCATGCCTTTTACATCAAAACCTCTTTTCTATTTATACATCAATTTCTTCTCAATCACCTTAAATTCTAAAATTAGAGAATACCCACTCACCCAAAAGATGTTTTCCGACAAACCCGTTCTGCAAATATGACCTGCAACTCTTAATTTGATGTTTGCTTTAGCTATTGAAGATAACCCTAACTCTATATCTCTCAATCCTAGCTTCTAGGGTTACTGTTTTAGAAAAGAAAGATAAGATAGAGAGAGATAGAGATCAGAGGTTTGATTGATGGATGGCTGAGAGGCGGCTGAGCTCAGAGGTGGTCGGGTATGGAGTTGACTGATGGAGGGAAGAAGGTGAGATGATGGTGCTGGTACTGTAAGAAAAGGGAAGAAATGGAGAAGATATTTGCTTCTGGTCGATTTTGGGGAGAAAAAGGGGTGGCTAGAGTGTATGACAGATGCATCAAATGTTGATGTACCTAGGGAAGAGTTGTTGGGTGTTGAGCAACTGCATCAAATCTGATGTCTCGGGCACTTATATGGGTTTGGGTTCTTTCACTTGTTCCAAGCCCATGTCTTCTTCAAAGTTAATACATCAAGCCCACTTCTAGTTTTGGGTTGTGCAAACGATATTCTTCACTCGCGGATGAGGTGCAATCAATATTCTTCACCGCTTTCTAGCGGAAGCTTTGTTGTCTCTCTCCCATTGTCACTAATTCTCCGCTTCTTTTGTCTTTTCAATTCATCCAAGCTTTATTTAGTACCTAAAAACACAAAATTAATTAGTACAAGTATTTATTCTTGAAAATAATGAAAATACAGAATTTGGGATAATATATGATTTCAAAGCGCAAAAGATGAGTTAAATGCCAATAAAAAGGTGTAGAAATATGCAATATTTGGCACTCATCACTAGCGAAACCCAAACTTGGTCCGGCTACTTAGGTACGCATACCTAAGTGAATAATGTTCTAAAATCGGTTTGTTCATGAACTAATACATTTATATAATAAGGAATGCAATCTTTTGCAAACCGTGGTTATAATGTTCATGACTTGATTCGAGTGAATCAAAATCAATTTTGCTTTAATTGTTTCTTGTAAACTTCTATGAGAATATAAAAAATTGAATAACTCTAGAACTAGTTTCATTTGAGTCATTTGAACTAGTTATGGTTAAGATGAATAAGGTTGATATGAAAGTGTTCATATGGCTAAGTTCGGCTAACTTGTACACGTTTAGGTACGGTTACTCATATCTAAATGAAGGTACATTTCATCTGTGTAACAAGCTAAGTTCGATCTAACGGTTGAAAGATATTAGTTTGAGTCTAATCAGGTTTTCATCTAACGATGAATATTGAATGCTTTGTTACCAAGGTAACATTGATTGCAAATCCTGATTTGAAGACTATATAAAGGAGAACTCTAGCAACTGAGAAACCTAATCCCCCCACCTCCTGTGTGAAACTAGTTGCGACTAGAGTCGATTCTCCATTAACCTTAGGTTTTTCACGAAACCATGTAGTTTAACGACTTAAAGACTTCATTGGGATTGTGAAGCCAGACCCAACTATTTTCTATGTAGTTGCGTGATCTGATCTTGCTGTTTGTATCGTGATTGAGTACTATCTTCTCCAAGATTGGCTCGAGATTTAATCTCCGATAGACAAGATAAAAAGTAGTCACAAACATCTCCGTCTCATCGTTTTTGATTCCACAATATCTTGTTTCGTTACCATATGATTAAGATTATTGTGACGTGGTTGATATTTTTCTAGGCTGTTCTTCGGGAATATAAGTCCGGTATATCTATTGGTTCCTGTTCACCTTGATTTATCAAAATACGGAACAAAACTCATAGGTTTATCTGTAGGAGACAGATTTATCTATACAAAAGACTTTTCTGTGTGAGACAGATTTGTTTATCAAGTCTTCGACTTTGGCTCGTAGCAACTCTTAGTTGTGGGTGAGATCAGCTAAGGGAATCAAGTGCGTAGAGTCCTGCTGGGATTCAGAGACGTAAGGAGCGCAACTGTACCTTGATCAGTGTGAGATTGATTAGGGCTCAACTACATTCCAGTCCGAAGTTAACTTGGAGTAGGCTAGTGTCTGTAGCGGCTTAATACAGTGTGATGTTCATATCTGGACTAGGTCTCGGGGTTTTTCTGCATTTACGGTTTCCTCGTTAACAAAATTTCTGGTGTCTGTGTTATTTCTTTTCGCATTATATTTTGTTATATAATAGAAATATCACAGGTTGTGCGTAGTTCAATCAATTAGAGAATCCAACCTTTGGTTGTTGATTATATTGATTGACACTTGAACATTGGTCTTTGGTACCATTCAAGTTGTTTCACATAATAATCAGGCTCACGGATTTCTATCTGTTTGATTTGCTGATTACATTGTGAAACAAAGATACAACTCTTGGATATATTTCCATTTATTGAGTCTGACTGTCTAGTTGCTTCTCTTGGAATTATATTGGCGTTTGTCCATACAGATTGCTGAGCGAAATATTGGGTGTGGTTGTTATACTCCCGATTTTTCAGAAGATTATGCCTATGCGGAGTTGCCGCTAATTAATTTGTGTTCGCCACGTGTCAAAAAATACACAAACAACAGAAGATTCAAGGAAGATTTTCTTCTTATAGGCTCTAGTATGTGAGAAGTTTGAAATGTGGAAAATAAAGAGACTAGAGGGTAGTAGTTAGAGGGAGTGATTATGGATGAAGAAGTGGTTTTTTGGGAACCGCTATCATTAAGAGATGTAGAAACCCATCTAATCAACATAATTTTCTTTATAAAAAACCAATTCACCATCTCCTTCAAGCATTTTGTTTTGGGGAAGGATCCCTTCACACTTTTATTCTCACCTTATCTCACACGTTGGACGTCATTTTTTCGAATAAAAACTAAACCACAACGGATTTGAAGCTAATATTTTGGAGATGTGTTCCTCTTATAAAGTTCTACATGCCTGCCAAAAATGAGCACATTACGAAATCTTAAATTTCACAATTTACTGGTCTTAATTTCAATGGCTAAAAATCTGTTGATTTTCGACGGCTCATTTTCAAGGTAGTAGATGGTGGTCAAAAATGTTTCGGAATATGCTCATTTTCGGTAGGAACGTATAGCTTTGTAAGAGGAGTATATCCCCAAAATATTATCTTCAAATCCGTTATGGTTTAGTTTTATTCGCAAAAATGACATCTAATGTGCGAGATAATGTGAGAATAAAAGTGTGAGGGGATCTTCCTCGCTCTAACCATCTCTTCCCCCTCTCAGTTTATTTCAAACTTTGATCAGGAAACCCAAAATTGACTCCAATTCTTTGGAGACATGGCTAATAATGGAAAGAAACAACAATCTGAGGAGTAAACTCTGCCAGGAGTTGATGTAGAGCCACAAATCTATTGGTATCCATTTGAGCATGTGATCCAGATATTTTCATATAGGATTGCATTCCCACAAGGTTGTGAGTCTTCGGATTATCAATATAGCTTCAATTGGCATTTAGAGGATCTTCAACACAGTTTTGTTGTAAAGAGAAAGATGATTATGAGAAGAGAAGGTCCACCCAGAGTTTCTCATTCTTTCCTGAATAACAATCCGTTTGAAGCTCTCTCTCAGGTAATTAATCAACACGTCCTTGTATTCCATGATATCAGTAATCCATTTGAGATCCGGAGCAAGTACTTTGAGGTTAGTAGTGGGAGCGGAAGCGGTGGTGTTAGCGATATGGTGGTTGTCACTGTGGTTCTGACAATTATAGGGTACCGATGGATGTAGATGGGCATGTAGATGGTAAGGGAAAGACACCCATAGAAGATGATGAGGAAAAACCTCTCCAGAAACCCACCACCAAAGCCGATGCAGGGATCAGATGATGACACAAGGAGATTATATGTTGTACATTCCAGATTTGAACCGTTCGAGGTACATGAGGCAGTTACAGTAGTTGCGGATCGCTTTGTGGTTGGCGGAGTTGGGATGATTGGATTCATGTCGATTACATTGCCAGCTGAAGTGAGGAGAGCAATTCGTTTTTTGACATTGCAGCTATGGGACCATGATGCACCGGCGCATTTTACAGTGCTTGATGCGTTGTGCCTTACTGTAGCCCATCTTGGCCGAGAGATATTCCACGGCGGCGATCCTCCAGACAATGAACCAGCAGATTCAGCCGATGATCCAGCCAATCCAGCCAACGGTCCAGCCGATCCAGTAGTTCCGATGCAGCCTGCACCATCCCGGCCCGAGGAAATAAGGTCCGAAATCGAAGGACTCCAGCTCAAGTGACAATTGCATGGAGTGTTAGTCAGGGGAACAGAATCGGATTCGGCAGCAGCCGATGTAATTGGATAGGTAATCGGTTGTTACTTCTTTCTTCATGACTTTGTTTGAAACTTTATACATTTAGCGGAAAACTTTTTGAGATAGTGTGTGATGATGGATTTTTTTGTGAATATTATTTGGAGATTGCTATTATTGTGGATAGGTTTGAAACGATGTTTATTTTTTGGTTTAGAGTTCAGACATATTGCCGATGTGTTTATGCATGTTTTGGTTTTAGTGTGGAATTGGTAATGAAGATTGATTTGATATCCTGGTTTTTGGTCATTATTTATTCAACTGTAATGTTGTTGTGGTATTTTCTTTCTTTTAATTTTGTTGAGAATATTTGATGAGGGGTGTATTTGCTGAATTTGCTGTGTTTCATGATCTTGTCTTGGACTAAAGTAGATAGGATAAGTGTGATGAAAGTTGTGGTGTGCAATTGGGGGCTTAAATAGTTTATGGGTTTGATTCTGCTTGTGAAAGAGGTAGGATTTAGGATGATGGTGGGTGAGTTTATCAGGTAAACACATATTGATAGGGAGAATTAGGTTTCTAGAGTGAATAAATTCTCTGTAAAGCTTTATCCAGAAATGATTTAGGATGTGATTGCAGGGAGGGTTGTAAAAATGAGGATTTCCAGAGTAGGAATCAATATAATAGCTATTGGGCAGCACTTGTTTAGGGATTTGGGGCACTTGTTTAGGCATTTGGGGCACTTGTTTAGGCATTTGGGGTTTTTTGAGAACTGAGGTGATTTTGTTACCTTTTCTTTGTATGATTCTAGGGATTAAGGTGATTGGGTTTACATTCGAATTTATGATTGAGAAAAAGCAGGTGAGGTTTCATCTGTTATCAAAGGTCCGATTGAAAGACGACAAAAAAAAACGTTAGCTGACGGGAAAAGACTCAACAGTTAGAGAAACAGACTACTGTGTTAGGCCAAGCACTATGGTGTAGGGCATCCCTTCCCTATCCCTCATTTGTAGGGAAGCGAAATTACACGGAAGGCAGCCTCACTATGGTGTCCTTTATCCCTTCCCTACATGTGTGAATAGTGCTAAATGGATACTCAGTTTCCGTTTTTTACATTTTTTCCAAATTTTATTTCTACGGGTTTAGATAAATATTTATTATGTGTAAAAAAAATTGATGAGAAAAAAATGGAAATATATTTGGGAATAAAGAGTTTTAGTTGAAATAAAAGTGTTAAAAGTGAAAACCAATAGTAAAAATAAAGTTTCTGAAACAGATACTGTGTATCCGTGTAAAATCACATGGAAACTCAGTTTCCGTAAAGCAGATTTTTACACGAAAACTGTGATTTACCTTCCCTACTACCCGGATCAGATGTGATCCACCTTGTAGGGAAAGGGAGGGATAACCCTACACAAGTAGGGATATGGAAAACCATAGTGGTTGGCAATTTGAATTTTTCCCTACATATGAAGGATAGGGAAAGGGACACCATATTGCTTGGCCTTAAGGATTCAGGTACAGAAGAGTGAGAAACATACTAATCATATACCCTCACCATTAATAATTAATAATTAGCGATTCTACCGCACAAACAGACCATGTAAAAACCGTGGTCTTGTCTGTCGGAAAGATTAGCAGGTGGCCACTCTTCGGCCCACCATTAGGACAATGTGAGAGAATATTGTTTTCATAGTTGTTGTTTTTACGGTCTGTTAAGACTTTTTTGATCAATAATACGCTTTTTTTTGTTTTCGCGAGAGAAAAAAACACAATATAAGATGTCACAGTAATGTCAATACGTGTGAAAGATGTCGGTATAAACTGCAGTAGTGCAGTGGCCATTATTACCGACAGAATCTCCTACACCAAGACTACACAACAGCACAAACTTTTGTGAGAGGCTTTGCGATCCCTTAATGACAAAACCACTGAATCTGAAATACACCCAAACAAAGAAGAAACAGCGGAAATTTAGATTAGAAACCAAACTTGTAGTACTATGTGACCTACTACGCCAAAATACAATTAATACTAAACTCACACAAAAATAAGAAACTAGGTGCTCATTTCCCACAAAAATGAAACTAGGTGCTCCATGCTCACAAATTAGGGAAACATCACTGTTAATTAATAATATTAGTTTGTTTGTTTTTTCTGACTTAGAGTCCATCCCCATAAGTAGGCTTTGATTTACCATTAACACAAAACAAGAAGTCTAAATAATAGGGTTATATATTGTTCTTTTGGTGCTGGTGGTATTTTTTTTGTTGATCGATAAAAAATTGGTGTTGAGGAATTTCGAATTTAGACCACTGGTATTATCATCCAATGAATTTACCATCGTATTTTACCCAATTTATTTTTCTCCAAAATGAAAAAAAAAAAAACCCCTGCTTTGTTGATAAAAAAGAAGAAGAAAAGGTATCATGGTTGATATCAAAATGATAAAAAAAAAAAACGTAGAAGTGCAACCAACAGCACACAGGTATACCCCATGAGAATATAGTTGTGATATGGTCCATATGGATTTGTTTGTTGCATATGCAGTATGTTGAAGTTAGTTGAGTTTAATCTGCTGCCTGCTTTGAACGTGGATCACACACTACACACAAAGATACGACTTCATTTACATACGTGGATGGATAAGAATCAGTTTAACTAACAAACAAACGTATTCTAGTAAACAAATGCTAGTATCGTATGTATTTCTTCGTTATTATCACTAATCTATCAAGTGGTCCTAGACTTAACATCTCCACTGTTCATCTTTGTGGGTCCACCTTCATCACCTTTTAACCATGGAATGAATATCTCCACGGTAGGCCCCGCTAATCTTGTCCACAATTGCCGTTCTATCCTTCTCAACCCTATCATAGAGATGCACATCTAAAATACCATCCGACGGCTGTGAATTTAGTTTGATCTTAAATGATGACATCCATGGAGGATAGTATTAATAGAGCAGAAGTAGGTACTAGTAAACACCTCAATTTTTCGCGGCCTCATCTGGTTTTTGTGTATGATTCACTGAAAAAGATTCAATCTTAGACCTTCAAATTCAATAATTTTAGTAGATACTAAAAGATTGAATCTTTCTTTTACTCTGTTTTTTTAAACTCGTAAGCTACCTAGGGTAGGGATAATCGTCCAGGTCTTATTGTGAAAGAAAAAAGCCGCCCCGCCACAGCAGACGGGCTGTGGAACTATTTGATAGAGATTTCTGTTTGATGTGTATGTGCGGAACATCTTTGATCAGTCAAATTTTAGATATTTTCTTATTTTAACCACATGGGTTTCTTCTGAATTTTATAAATTCGTGAGCTTTTTTGCTTTTTCTATACAGATTTTTAGTAAATTTAGAAACTTGGGTTTCTGAAATTCTTCAAAATTTTGGATAATTCTTTGATGAATGAACAATTTAAGGTTATCAAGAGGAGGTGGAGGAACACACAACAACACCGTGTGTACATGGGATTTGGGGTTTCATCACCATCGTCATCAGTACACAGAAGGGACACAAAAACACACACAAGTAATGGAAGAACAAGGATCATTACAACAAATTGGTGGTTTAATTGAATCATCATTTAATTCATGTTATACATCATGGGTTTATGAAGCACTTGATGAATTAGAACACAATTTTACAATAACTGATCCAACTATTTCAGGTCACCCTATAGTATTTGCTAGTAATGGGTTTCTTAAAATGACTGGATACTTAAAAGATGAAGTAATAGGAAGAAATGGTAGAATATTTCAAGGACCAAGAACTAATAGAAGATCAATAATGGAGATTAGAGAAGCTATTAGAGAAGAAAAGAATATTTCAATGAGTTTATTGAATTATAAAAAAGATGGGACTCCTTTTTGGATGTTGTTTCATTTAAGTCCTATTTTTAGTAAACATGACGGTAGAGTTATTCATTTTGTGTCTGTTCAAGTCCCTATATTAAGAAGGAAAGCAAATAGTGAGGATGGGAATAGATGGCAAGAGCTTGTGCTTGGTTCTTGTAGAAGAGAAGTTTGTAGTGATACTGTTATGGAATTGGCGAGATGTCGTGCATTGGATTCTTTCATTGATACCGATAATAGAGGTTTGCTTATTACCTACCCTTGCTTCATTTGGTTATCTATTTTCATGCTGTCTAGTGAATTTGCAGATAGTAGTTGTTTTAATTGCTTAAAGGTGGTCTGGTGTTAGTTATGTGATATTAGTTGCTAACTTTGGCGTGTTTGCTGCTAAATTCCATGTGTCCAATGATTCTCAGTTGGTGTTTTCTAGGAGCTGTTTCGTGTTCAGTTCTTACAAGTTGCACTCAAATTCGGATTGAGATGTTGTGTAATGTTGGTTGTGGGATGATCCAGTGTTTGTTGTTGTTTGTTATTATATATTAGCTTGTTGCATAACTTACTTGTTTACTGAATTAAGTGGTTGGTGTCTTTTAGGATAGTCTTTGTGTCAGATTAAAATGAGATACATCTCTACTTTGGTAACTCTTGGTGATGTATCAGTTGGGATTTACATAATTTAGTTGGCTGCTTATGAATCTTTTTGTTACAGTATTGGAGGCGGAAGAATCATGTGAAGCAAGTGACTCAGAGAAAGGAAAAGCATTGACAGCCATTGACAACATCATGTCTGTGCTGACTCACTATAGTGAGCTAACAGGCAGACTAGTCTGTGGGAACAGAAGCAACTCTGCTGTGATTTGTTCGCTCACTTCAGCGTTACATATATCTCTTGGTAGAATCAAACAGAGCTTTGTATTGTGAGTTTATTTTGGTTCTTGTTTATTTGTTGATTTCTCATAGACATCATTCTACTTTGAATAGTTTATTAGAAAGTTGTTCTGCCCTATAACGCGAATGTCTTGGATTGCAGAATGGATCCTCAGTTACTGAATATGCCCATTGTTTATGCAAGCGATGCTTTCCTGAATATGACAGGTACATACTTTTATATGTGAAATTGATTTGGTAGTGTTTAATTTACAAAACCATATTTCGAAGTTAAACATCTGTGTCTCTCTAGGTTATAATAGACACGAAGTGCTGGGTCGCAATTGCAGGTTTTTGAATGGTCCAGATACTGATCCAAAGGCTATTGGCCAGGTAATATTCAATTTGCATTACTTTTGGGTGTAACTTCCGTCATCCTTGTTGTTGTTTTTCCTTTGAAGCATAATCATCCTTGTTGTTTATGTCAAACTTTTATTTGCCGAATTAATTTTTTGCCATTCATTAAAATATGTTGTGTTGTTCAATGTTGTAGATAAAGGATAGCATTCAAAGTAGTCAGGCCTGTTCAGTACGTATCTTAAATTACAGGTGCCTTTGCTATCATGTTGTACTTCGCGAATTCATATAAGCCAATTACTCTTTATTTATTTGCATGTTATACTTCAATTTCAGAAAGGATAGAAGCTCATTTTGGAATTTTCTTCACATATCACCTGTGCGGAATGCTTCTGCCAAGGTAATGTTTCTTCATTCTACCGCAAAACTTTATAATTTGGAATGTTTTCAAGTTGATGATTTGGCAAGGGATATATAGATGAAGAAGCAAATACACAATAGAACTAGTAGTGCTGCTAATGGTTTATTTAATTTTCTACATATGTGAATGTCATGGTGAAAAGATGAGCCACTGAATGATGAATGTTGGGATGCTTCCTCTTGTTTTGATGTCATGGTTGAACCTTGTTACCATTTCAGTGAGAGTTAACGATTCTTGGTGTCTTTGTTGGACCCCTGCCTAAGTTACAACTGTAATTTATCCATTATAAATAAGAACAAGTAGATATGTTGCCCAATTCCCACTTGGCATTTTATCTTTCTAGCCGGCCTAAAAATATGTGGTTTGAGGCTGTTGAAGGACCATAACAACGTGTTGGATGTCGTGGAACTCTATTTTTCTTTTGAGAGTACAGCTTAACTTATGTCGTTTGCAATCACCTGAATTGGCTCTCACTGAAAATCATATAGCACCTTGGACCACCAAAGTGGTGTTTAAATAGTTTTGGCCAGTAATGAAAAAGGTGTTAGAACGTGAATCGAACCGTACGAGGGTTTCATACTGCAGCTTCTTAGAGATCTCACAGTTCTTGGGATATTGAATCTTGGATCCCAAGTTCTCTTTATGGCATTTACATGACTTAAACCATTATGTGCATGTGAAGTGTATTGATACTATGGTCTTAATGCTTTCATCTCACTTTTTCTTATGCAGATAGCGTTTTACGTCTGTGTCCAAATAGAAGAAGCTGTTAGGAATGGAGTAACCCAAGGGTTGAGTCCTGAAACGAGGCAACTGGGCACCGTTGGTGCAGTAAAGGTAGCAGTCAGAACTCTATCTATGACTGCTGGGTCTTCAAGATCATAGGAGATGACTTTGCTGCAGATAACACGCATCTTTGATATTGTTAACCATTTTTCTCAAAGTTATCCACAGATTATAACACGTAGATGGAAATGGACTCGTTAGGGTCTGTTCTCGAGGAATTTGTGTTGGTATTGTGAACTGGCAGTTAAATGTACATGAAATGTGTTTCAATCAGAAGTTGAAATTCCACCGATCTCTTTTTCTTTCTTCACATTAGTAGTTGCATCATAGTGCACACGGTGATAAAGGTGGCGAAACAAAATTCACTGAACACTATTTACAAACATTTTATTCATAGATGCGTAGAACACATTTTTCTTTTCATCAATTGTAACAGATTACTAGTAATGGCTTCTCGATGCCGAGACATCTTCAGGTAAGTGATGGGGAAATTACTGGTTTATACTTGTATTGGTTAGCCCAGAAGATGAACTGCAGGAAATTTAGTCCACTTAACACACACATAAGCCAGTAAAACCTATCAAGTTGATAATGATTTAAGTTCCTCCCAGAGAGCCATGGCTGGTTGCTTAAACTAGCTGTGATACGGTTAACAATAGATACAAGAAGCGAGCTAAGGTAGTAACCCATTGCCAGTGAAGCCCATGAAAGTGCCATGGCCAATGACCTCATACTTGCAGGAGCTTCAGAGAAGAAGAACTCTAACAACCCTGCTAAGGTAAAGAGATCAGCTGAACCGAGAAACAAATACTGTAAAGAAACCCATAAAAATGTGATGGGTAGAGGTTCGGACGAATCAATAAGGTTCGACTGTATAGCAATCAATTTTCGCTTATTTTTAACCATTGCTGCCACTGCCATTGCCATAATAGAGAGTATCAGTCCAAAACCAATGCGTTGCAGATGAGAATTGCCCATTTAAGTCTTTGTTACCCTTCTCGCAAATGGGATTACGAGATGATCATAAATTGGCGCAAGGATCATTGTGATTAAGATGGGAAAGATAGGGAGGGATGCAGGTGGAATCATGAAAGACTCAAGTTTGGTGTTCATCGTTGCGGCTTGTTGAACCGAGAATGTAGAAAGTTGAGCAAGGCAGGAATTGAGCATGAATGTTGAAGCAAAGATTGGGAAAATTCTAATTACTATTTTTACTTCTTCAACCTGAGTTACACTACAATCTAGTGATGGGTGGATAGGTGTTTCTGTGATAGCTATGTGAAGAAATTCCAGTCCTCCAGTCAAAGTTTCTGGAAGTTTTCATGTGGCCTTCTCATTATCTCCTCCATCTGTAGTCTGTATCTGCTTTCTTGGGCTCATCGCCGTGCTAACTGTCAGAGTGCTTGAACGTCTACTCCTGCATCTATTGAACAAAGCTGCAGCTAAAACCTGACAATAAACCGTGAAGTTAGGCAGTACAAGAAGTAACGTAACAAAATGCTGAACCTTGAAGGAAAACTATGTACCTTAAAAATGGTTGTGAGAGGACTTCCAGTAGGTGTCTTGTTCTTATAAGTATGCGAACCAGCAAGAAAGATTGGGATCGAAAACAAAATTGTTACAGCAGAGATCCCAAAAACCCATGCAAAACCTTTACTATCTTCAATCCACACCACCAAAGTGACTGCAACTAGAGCTCCACATGAGAGGCAAAATACGAAGTAGTTAAAGAACGTTGATCTCTTCTTCCTTCCTTGTTGGGTGTTTGCATCAAATTGCTCGGCACCGTGAGCTGGCAAGGATCCTTTTATGCCCCCGACACCAAGTGCAACGAAATATAATCCCACAAACAGCATCACTTCTTTGTTACCCGAGGTTTGCCCGCATGAAATGCTTGCGCTGGTTAATGGTTTTACGGATGATAAGTGGGCTTGCACCGTTAGGATGGCTAGACCCTGACCAAGTTCAAATGCCAGCGTCAGTATGCATAATTGATGCAGCATAAATAGATTAGGTTGCTTTAAGACAATATTTTCTTGATACAATCCTGGAAACAACCAAAAAGTTGAAAATGAAAATCCAGAGGATGAAAGAGCTGACTTGTTTTGGTTCCATTCTTACCACAAATTCTATAATAGAGCTTATAAGGAAAATATTGTAAGTTGTATAGTACGCGTCCGATAAGAATCCTCCAAGAAGTGCGAGAAGAAATGCAGTACCCATGAAATCAGTGACTGTATTAGCTGATCTGGTTGGCGAAAAGTTCATATTCTTCAAGAGGTAGAGAACAAGGTTGCATGCATTGGCCAGGTAAGCTAGGTTCTCAAGTATCTCGACAACTAATTAAGAGCATATAAAACACAAAATTAGCACCAAAAACAATAAGAGCATGTTTTGAACCGAAAAACACACACACATATGCAGGCTCTTCCTAACAAATGCTTTTAACAAAGGCCCCTACCCAAGACAAAGAAAGCAGCAAGCATGCCTCCATGGAAGCCTCTCAAGGCTGGTCTATTCCTCCAATCTACATAGCCTTCCCATCTCTCTAGATCATGACCTTCTTCCTTCACATGACAAAGCCAACAAATATTGTCGAAGTTAGTCTAGCCAAGGGTACATCTAGCTAATAATAGTTATGCTCTAATGATATGAACCAAAGATGACTAAGATAAAAAGGAACAGAAAAATCACCATTTTTTTCTTATTTGGTATTAGTATCTCTCAGTATATGAAATGAGAAGATTTTGCTTATACAGTTGTGAGTTTGAGAGTGAACAAAGTCTGTGTATGGTGCAAGATATAAATAGTGGAAAAGAAGAGTGACCAACTAGGAATAGAAAGGTCTAGATACTACTAGTGACTAGTGAAAAACCAAAAGCACATAGTTCTTTACACTTTGAGGACCTTGATACACATAATGTTGATTTGGAATTCCTAGTCCATATACATTGATGAGTTTGAATATTTCCACTTGAGGTGTTGGTATATATACTTAACAATTTACACTTGCCAAAAGTGATGAGCTTTGATTGTGACATTTAAAGCATTTTTGCCAATTAAACTTGATGTTCATCCTCATGCATGATCCTCTTCTTGAGGTGTTGGTATATATACTTAACAATTTACACTCGCCAAAAGTGATGAGCTTTGATTGTGACATTTAAAGCATTTTTGCCAATTAAACTTGATGTTCATCCTCATGCATGATCCTCTTCTTAGAGCTCATGATGAAGTAAGTTTGATCACTTTAAATGGAAGGTTATGATTTGTTTCAGTTAAATTCACTGATAATTCTTGTTTAACTGACTAGAAAGATTCTCTTTATCAAGTTACAGAGATTTTTGTTTTTTTGCTAAATTTGGTGAGACAAATGCTTGAGCATACGGTCCTTTGCTTGTATGTTCGCGCTCGTTCTTTTTCTGTTCCTTGATTGAATTTCTCACTTGTTCTTAGATCCTGCATTACTGAAAGATAAGATAAGATTTCCTTGCCAAATTGTTGAAAATGGGTGTCAGAAGTGCTCAAATTTGATAAAGCACAACTACCAAATGCAAAATAGTGAAGTGTTTTTGGTTCCAACCTTTTCTCAAGTAGAATGCATGGGATATGCATTTCCATTCCATGCTCGTGGCAGAAACGGCACACAAGAAATTGCAAAACACAATAATCAAAAATAAAAATGAGACAGAAAGACAGCACATTTAGTATGCTTCAGCTAAAATATTCATATAAGAAACATTGGCCTGTTCAATTTACAGTGTAGCATCAATTAGCAAAGAAGTCATAACTCCATCCGTCTAATCTGCATACATGAACTCAATTCCAAGTCTTCAGCAAGAGTTCTGAAAACGACTTGCGGAGGATCAGACTGGGTTCTATTTGGGAGGGGCAGGAGCAGGAGTTATTCCCCATCTTTTACGAACAACGTCTAAATCCTCATGGAAATGCTGTTCATAGTAGATGCACATAAGATCTGTACACTCCATACCAGCTCGTGTTGCCCATGGCAAGTAGTGTTTGAAGAACAGATCCCTTTGCTTCTCGTTAAACCTAGCCGTGCCACCAATAACTGACAACAGGCACATCGGTAGATACATCTGCCTGAATTCAATGACCTTGAGAGCAGATTCACCGATTAAGTTGGTTGGGAGATCAAATAGGGTATGCCAGAAATCATGCACCTCACGGGCTCGCATTGCCACATACGCAAGTTCCTCCGTCTCCATGAAGCGCACTGGTGGACGGTCATCAGGAGAGAAGTTTCTTGATCCCATAAATCTTGCGTAAGCTGCACCAAATGTGTTCTCTGGTAGGTCCCATGCATGCCCCACGTTAGCAGATATTACACGTGGACGCTCCAACAACATAGCCTGTAAAGAGATTTTGAGATACAGTAAATGACACAAAATTATAAAGAGGACTGCTGCATGTTCAATCCGCAGGATAAGAACTGAAGGCAAATGGGATTTCACAAGAAAATACGAAAACGTAAAGAAGGGAAAAGAAAAAACAACAATATAACAATTCATGAGTTTGCTAACGGAAAGACTTAGAAAAGCTTTCCCCGAGACCATTTTCTCCTTCATTTCGATAACTATGTGTTAAAGTGATGTTTCACTCAGCAGACTAAGATGTAGAAATTAATTTCAAATCATTCAAGCAGGAAAACATAAATATTGGCCTAGTGAAAGTAATGAGACCTATGAACGAATTTTGATAGAATAAAACAAAGCATATTCTTTTACATCTATGAAGGAAACTTCACAATGATTTTGTCAAGTCTTTACATTGTTCCAAAATGATGGAACATAAAGTTAGCTCTAATCAGCATCAAATCAAAACTCCTGGAATAAGCCATACAAGCCCATCACTGAGGGTCTTCCCAAAATCTAGGCCAATGATAGTGTCATCCAAACTCAAACCTATTGATAGTGCTTTAAGGACCCTACCATGTGAATCCGACATGAAAATAACTTTCCTGCCGCACATCCCACTATCTGAGGGTAAGGTTTAACCATCCAATTTCCTTTCACATGAAAAATGAGAGTGTTCTCATATCTTTCCAGCATTCAATCGTTAATTTTTTTCCAAAACGTTTCAAGTAAGAAATTCCATTAATGGTCGAATCTTAAGGCCTAGAGTTTCTCCGTCTTTTAAACGTTGTAATCATACAACTTCTCCATCAAGGAGTTTAAAGTTCGAGAACCATCAATACGAGATTAAAAGGCATATATTTAGTTATAAGTTAATTGTTTTTCGTAGTCAATCCTTGCATTGCATAAGGATAAACGATGAGAGAGCTTAAAAACTTATTGCACTCTACAAATTCAGTAAAAGAGTAATACCGGAAAGGGTAAAGAAACTTACTCTGCCTTCTGGGTTGTTTTTCATCCTCTCTAAAACTCTTTCAAATGCTGGTTTTCCAGTTGTCTCCCCTAAAGCTGCTATCAAATCCGCCCGTCTTGGGTCCATTAGTGCACCAAATGCTGAACCAACAGCAACAGCCGCTTGTTGCCACCCTTTAAGCTTGATACGACCACCTTGCAGCATTTTATTTTCTTCTCAACCCTAATCGTCAATACAAAGATATATGATTCAATAAAAGGATCTAACAATCCAAGCTTTGGTTTAAGCATCTTATCAAACAACATCTTGCTTGAATGAAATGATTCGTACAAAATAAAAGTTCAGAAACATATTACTATTCAATAGGAAGACATTATGAGTCTATTTGGTTTAGATTTAAAAAATTGTTCTCCAATTCAAATTTCTAAGAGCCTGTTTGGTTTGAGTTTCAAAAACTGTATTCAAATTCTGTTTTCTAACGTTTTCAGAAATAGCCTTTTTTCTTAGTTTTCAAAATCATGTACGGAATACATTGTTTTAAATAATACTCCCTCCGTCCCACTATTAGTTGACCAATTTGTTTTTAGATTTTGTCTCATTAATAGTTGATTTTATATCATTTGATACTCATGTTTATATTCGTTACGTAGGTGTTTTAAAATGCTTTCCACTGATATAAAATTTACGAATATCCGTGGTATAGTTTGAGAGATAAACCATTTCTAAATTATACCACTAGGTCAACTAATAGTGGGACGGAGGTAGTATCTGGTTAAAATTAATAAGTTATTGAACACATAAGGGAAAACGATGAAAGATAAAGTGATATGGTTCGATAACTACTTGGTGTAAAAAATGAGTCAATTCACATCAAAAGACGTTTACAAGGCGGCACTGTTTACTTGTGCTGACAGGTTAGTCGAAAATCCAGAAAGAAAGAAAATGAATGGTAACAACCTGGTGTAAAGGAAAAGTCTATTCACGTTAGCTTCCAAGTTCCAACTGAAGTTGCCTCAGATCCTTGGCAAATGTTGGACTTTTTGCAAGTCTCTTGACAACCTGAAAGAGTTGCGCACGAAAGGCAACAAACAAACAAACAAACAAGTTAGAGACGAGTCACAAACGAAAAATGGTACTCAGAAAACCTACGACACCAAGCAATTCATATCAGGAAATTTCTAGATATCTGTCAAAGATATTTATTATTATATACGTTGTTACTGGATTTTAATCAAAGATATATTGGCAAGCATGACTATATAATAAATTCTAAAGACAGACATTGTAAAATAGAAAATTTTAGGGCAGATTAGAATAAATAAGCGGCGACGAAGTTCTATGAGAATTAACCCAGATAGGAGGGAAAAGGTCTGCCCACATATGTTCTGTCTAGAGCATCCTATTACCAATCCACATCACAGAATCACAAGGTCTATTCAAACTGCAACTTGGTCTAACATGCATCTGAATGTTCACAGAATCACAAGGTCTAACCTCCACCTCCAACCCCAAGTTCACAGGAAACACAAGCAAGAAATCGTCTTCAAAAAGCTCGAAATAATAACAAGAGACAAAAGAAGTGAATGATTGAGAGATATTTTGAAAATAGGCACTTTAACTTTATTAATCATTTCTAAACGTTTTTCATTTTATTTGTTATGAAAATTATCAGCACTATTAATTTATTTATGAAACTTATTTACGCTCCCGACTCGCTCCCCGAATTTCATTTTTGAAAATTTTACGAATCTCGCTCCCGCTCCTGGTGACTATGACTGAAACTACCACTTGACTCCAACCTATACTAGTACTGAAACCAAACACCCATGAAAATAAGGTCATGTTCTTGAATTTACTTCCACACTCAAAGCGGAAAAGTAAAACCAAGATGCATGGACTGTCAATGCATACAACAAAGGTAGGTCTTAACTTTCTATAAAATCACGCTACGTTTCTTTGCACTCTTCCATCTCAATTAAATAATCATTCCATATTTCACTACCTAGAACAGTACTAAAATGTTGGCATCAATTTAGTGTTATATGCGAAATTCAAAGAATCGGGGACATCTAATATGCTCATACACACTACAAAGACATCCCAATCTGGAGAGTGTCTTTAGAAATATTAAACTATCCAGCAGTAAAACCAAACCTTGTTTACCTAGGAATTGAAAAGGAACATGTTATATAGCATGTTTTGTGAAAATCTCTATAAGAGTTAGCTTTTTTCTATTGATAGTTCAATGAATCAACAATAACTCTTAACTACAAGTGATTCTACAGGGAGTCTACCTAGTATCAGGAGTCTACCTAGTATCTCACATACTACTATATCTTCATCTTGAATAACAAATACATTACCACTACAAGTAACTGTAGAAGCCAAAATACCATCATCACATTTGTTACCCGTTTTAAATTCATTTACACCAAATTCAACCTAAAACTCTCTCATAACGGTAGTTTTGTTTTCCGTAAGTTTTCAGTAGGATTCTAAGATAGATTTTAACAAAAAGAATAAGGGCATCCATATCCAACCATCATCACATTTGTTACCCGTTTTAAATTCGTTTACACCAAATTCAACCTAAAACTCTCTCATGACGGTAGTTTTGTTTTCCGTAAATTTTCAGTAGGATTCTAAGATAGATTTTAACAAAAAGAATAAGGGCATCCATATATCCAACCTAAATTCCTAATCAGCAACTTTTACTTGATAACATACCTTGTGGCAGAGATGCCTATCGAGAGAAGGAAAAAAAAACGAATTTAAATAAACCTAAATTGATAACTTAAACATATATATGTACAGTTCATATCAAAGAATTAAACCTAGAAATTGTGAAAAAGAAATCTAAGAAGAGAACAGATGAAACAAACCTTGAAAATGGCGAGATTTAGATTTAGAGCAGAGCTCAGCGATCAGTTTACAGAACCAGAAGAAAAGGAAATTAGGGGTTTATTAAAATCAGAAGAGGGCAATGAGAAAACGGAAACAAAAATTTTTTGGACCATTTCTCGAAGCTACTTAGTCTCTCCACAGTGTATAAACCATAACACGAGCTCCAGTTTAAGCGACGTGGAACTAATGCGTTTAAGAGCGCACCAAGGCTTTCACCTATGAGCCCAGAAAGTTAAGCGGCCTAATGCGCCTGTCAAAGATTTCACATTTATAGTCCCATGACTCCTATTCTATTTCTCTTTTAGTTTTGTCTTTTGTAAGAAGTTTATGGTGGAAGAATGTTATCTTCTTAATTCTATGCCACCTCACCATTTGGAGTTGATCACAGTGTAAGTCTAATTATGAACTTTCAAAGAGAGAAAAGAAATAACGACGGATGTCAATTGGATTGCCATTCCTGGAGTTTGGTGTAAAATGTCAACCGGATTTGCCACAAGACACTAACCGAATTACGATAAAATGCCAATATGCCACTCACTCCAAGCCTTTAGATTTATTTTGAATTCTTTTAGACATACGCTTCGCATTGAGTGGAAATTCAATGAGAAAAATAGCACATGCTAATTCTTTCATTTTTAGGATTGCACAGTCAAATTTACTATAATTTCATTTTCATGAGAAAAAAAAAAAGAATATAGAATTTCAAATAGCACATGCTAATTCTTTCATTTTTGAAAAGATAGCTATACGTATAGGGAAGAGAACTATACTTAATACAAGGGAACATATTCCCATGGATTCCATTTTACAAGATACAATATTTTTTTTCTTGAGTAAGAAAGAGCAGAAGAAGAATTGACAGATATAAGATAGAGAGAGAAGATTTATGGAAAGAAACAAAAGACAAGATGACAGAGATGGCTGTTGTATCTACAATCAAAGCTATCTGTCTGCAGCTTATTATGTTCTGAAGGGTCATTTCTTGAAGGATGTGCAAACCGTGACAAAATTTACAGGATCAAATGAGTATGCTTTGCTTTGCCTTCCATTCATCCATCGTGGTTGTAGTAATGGTGACAAATATCAAAATTTGTAGTTGTCTTTCAAGTAACATACAACCTCTTGCTGCAATCACAAAAAACTACTAATAAGTACTACTACTATAACCAGTTCAAGGAGCTTCTAACTCTTCTCAAATATTAATTAATGTAATCCAATTCACTGGAGGTGATCTTATGACTTTTTCACTAGCACTTAACTATTGAGATTATTAGTGGCATATTGTTTGGCCAATCTAAGATCCTGCGGTTTATAATTTCTTAGGGCTTTTCCACTCATTGCCGATTGGTTTTGAGTTGCATGTCCATATTCTAACATGATATCAGAACAGGCTATTTGTGTCGAGTCATTTGACCGCACCTTTACTCCGCCTCATCCGATTTATTGTCCACGTGTTAGACCCAACGAGGCTACACGTGAGGGGGTGTGTTGAGATTATTAGTCCCACATTGTTTGGGTAACCTAAAATCCTACGCCCTATAATCTCTTAGGGCCTCTCCACTCATTACCAATTGATTTTGAGTTGGATGCCCGTGTTCTAACATTAACCTTGGTTCATGAGTATCATTCTCTGAGGTGTAAATGTATAATGAAATCTACAGCAAGCAGTGGTATAAATGGCAATAACTTCACTCATGGAAGTTAGAAATCACGAAATTCCTGAAGGATATTGGGAAGCGAGTCTTCAGAGTTGACAGATGCATACTAGTAACTTGTAGACAACTTCTAGATAGATACTTATATTAAGAGTGGGAGAAAGTGTGAGAGAGAGAGAGAGCTCACCATCAAAGAGAGGAGAATGCATGCTGCGGCACCAGGGAATAAAACATACCAATAATTCAGCTGATGCAACTTTGCTGCGTCGATGAATAATATTGGCAAGCTTGCAGCTACATAAGGTGATAACAACAATTTTCTGTTATACAATAGATATTGATTAAAAGTGTAATAACAAGGTTAATTATACGTATATATTTAGTACTAGTATATTTACCTGGTGGATGCATTGAGCCGGTGTACGTCATGAAAGCTATTGATGCAGAGAGAGAGACACTCCTAGCGAGCCATCCGGGACCAAAAACTGTGAAAGCTAAAACCCCAAACGCTGCACAACCAATCTGAGCCATGAACATATTGTACTTCTGCAATAACATAATTTGACACAATTACTTTTAAATTCATGAATGAATATAATGATGCGACTGAAGTAACAATTCCTTGTTTGGATAAAGACACGGAAGCTAGAAGGTTGGTTGTAGGTTATTGTAAATGCCCTGCATGCCAAATTTCTGTTCTATCTTGTGCTAGTTTTATGTAAGTCAGTACCACTCTTAAGCTACCCAGTGCATTGAAACGTTTCCCTAGTTTAAGAGAACAAGAGTCAAGAGAATGAATGAGATCTTGAAAATGTAAAATCATAGCAGAAAATGGGATTTTTGTGAATTCTGAAGGAAAAACGAAAATCAAAAGAAACATTCCACAACAAAGAGAGTCGGAACGAGTCACAACTCATAACTCAAACCTTCTTATTCTAATTCTTCTTCAGAGGGTGTTGTTGTGTACTATACTGTCGTGTTGTCTTTAGGAAGTTAGACTTTTAGCTGCCTATTTAAGGCAGAAGCAGACTTTTTTTATGTTACTATTGTTTTTGACTTATTGAATAATTCGAATACAACTGAGTCTACAACAACTAAAGTCGTCTTATACACTTTCAGCTTATGGTGATTCACGCGGGAGATATAGCCTCCCACTCCCACTCCCAGCGAGATTCACGTGGTTCTACAACTTAAATGAAACCCTAATTAGGAGTAGATGGCTAAATTATGTAAAGATTTTGACTAATGCTGTATGATAATTATAGAACTAATTATAACGAGGTAAGCGTGGTTTTTTTCAAGAAAAGAAAGAAAAAGAAAGGACCTTAGCAGCAGGGGAGGAAGGAGCGCAGAAAAGCACGGCACAAACAGCTCCTAAAGGTGCAATGGTCATTGAGATTCCTTTTGGTGACAACATTTGATCTATTTTTCCCAGCATTGCCATTGCAGCAAATGCTCCTGTTCCATATTTCCCCAACATTACATTAAACTCATTCATATTCATCTTGTTAAAGGACAAATTATGATAACGAACGAGACCCAGACCCAGCTTGTTAATTAGCTGTACAACCATTGCTAGCTTCTTGTAGGGACTGTCACTGTTTAGGCCAGACAATAACAGGTCCATCTATAATAGTAACGGCTTTACTCTTTAGATAGAGGGGAAAATGAGAAGTAGCTAGAATTACCTGCAGCAGGCCATATGATGTCGCTGAGAGGAGGGGATGGAGCTGTAGCATCACGTTTCCAAGAAGACCAAGATGATGATGCAGATGCAATAAAAAATGTCTTCGATCTACCAGTTTCGTTTCTTCTTCTACTTCTACTTTTACTTGTATTTATTTGATTTCTTCTTTCATTATCATTTACAAATAGCAAGTTGCTTAATTGGTTTCCTCTATTACTATTACTACTACTTATTCGACTTCGAGACGGAAGCGATGGAGAAGATGGCGAATACGAAAAAGAAGAGACCAGGGGTGAAGATATTGATGTTGGTAACATGAACAGATTATGCGGACTGCATTTTGTGAGCTGCATCATGCTCATTTTCGATTGATACACAGAGATGGAGTGAATGTCAAAAGAAAAACAATCTGTCCTCCCTGACAGCAAGAGGAGAGAGAGAGAGAGGGAGAGGAGAAGAGAGTGGTGTGCGATGGTGCAACTGCTTGTGAGGATTTATGTAATAATCAGATATTTGAACAGTATTGTATGATGGATGGATGATGTATACTCGTATATGGCTTATATTTGCCTTGGCCTTTCGGTAATTTAAAAAGGTCAATATCCTATTATCATCGGCAACTTGATTGATTGATTACTAATAAATTACATCAACATTCTGACTCAGCTTGCCCACATTATTATTCTAATATATATTTTTATTAAATTAATTTTATTCTTATTTTGGCCTTTTAAGACTGACAAGAGACTAAATTAAATTTCCTATACAAATTTTGATGCAGAACAAGTGCATCAAATACTTGTCATATATTCCGCTTCATTGGTAGACACTGGTATGTTCCTTTGACCTTCTCATATGCTAATCAAGAACAACTACCGTCCACACGTACAATGTTATGATTGACAATATATTTTGATCTTATATGTATACAGGTGAAATCAATCTCTGTGCATGATTGAGAGGAATTTCCCAATCTCAACAAGACGAGATATAGGCGAAAAACCCGTGGAGATTTCAGAAAACTTAACGAGATCTCACCGAGAAGAGTTAGCAAGATGAGGAGAAACATGGAGATTTCATTATTAAAATCAAAATAATCCTAAAAAAATCGATTTTCTTTCTGTTGTGTGAAACTGTAAATCATATTACCAGGTGTGAGTTCAAATTAGTCTGAAAATCCTTGATGTCTTCATCAACTTCTTGATTCAATGGTATGGTTAAAATTTGGAACCTGAGATTTCACCAACAAAAAGATTGGGGTGTATTATTTTACAGCCATGAATAGTGAAGCAAGCACCTCAAAAATGGCACTTGGTGAATGTCAATCCACTCCCCTTTTCTAAGTTGTAATTAAATTGTCAAGTAAACGTATGTAGGGAGGAGTAGTTGGTTGAAGGTGCATATGCGGACTATGCACCAAGTAAGCTTCATAACATAGCCGAAAGAGTATAAATGATGCTTAGTCCTCATTTATAGTTGTGTAGCCTTGCTAATGGAGCATATTAAGCATGGGCATCACTATGCCATGCCGTGGACCAAATATGCATCACTTGGATGCATTTTGACGCAACGGCCTACACAGACTAGGCCATTACCATTATTGTTTGGCCATGGCCTTGCAAACGAGTTGGCTTAAGTTGTTGTCCCTTCGAGGATGAACTGCGGTCAGTGCTTTATCCTTTTAGAGTAGGGAAGGGTACGTAGGTAGCCGCAATGAGTTGCAGCATTGCTGGTCCAACACTTTGTCGCTCATATCGTCAAATTGTGAGATGATTGCGGCATATTGGCCTCTCATATCATCTGGCTCGGTATTGCGATGCAGGAGATGATTATGGCCAAACTTGATGAGGTTTGTTGCATGTTATTCACCGGATGCTCATACTGCCTATCAAGCTACACGGAGATGGCATATGCACCAATTGCGAATTGGGCATGGCCAATAAAGAAAGCAACATCAATAAGAAAGTTAGCGGAGCTTGCACAAGCCTAAGAAAATTACGGCATGAGCCTGATTGATGCACCCTTGGCACGAGAAAGACAAGTGCATGCTTTCAACAATGCCTAAGCTAAGTTAAGAGGTGAAGATAGGCTACAATGGCCTATATGCAAGTTCAAGGCATGTTTTATGCCTAAAAAGGACTCAAAAGCCAGTAATGCATGAAATAATGCATCAGCACTAGCCTCAATGGATTTAAACTAACGAGGGTAAGTTGGAACAGTGTGGAAGCTAAGTTAGCTGCATCATGCTCCACGAGCATGCTTGCAAGGGCAAGTAAACGTGCATTTGCCTAGTTTTAAGGCCTGGTAAGTAGCATCATCATGGCGCATCGGGGAAGTTATGGCCTGCGCGCCCAGGCGCGCTAGGCGTAATTATCCGGTCCGTCACAAAATACCTCTAAAGGCATGGGACTTTTTCTCACTAGAAATTGAGTCAATATGTGATGGATATCCACGTAAAATATGTTCAAAGGGAATAACGATTCACAAATGATATGGAGATAGAATCATGCATCTTTCCCACGACATGATATTTTGAAGCGAGTTAAGGTTGTAGTTTTTAACTCTTAATAGTTTCTATAGATCTATATAGATGGGTACCAAGCTACAGGAGTGCATTTGATAGACTCGCATATGTGAATGAGAACGTGGGCAGTTCTCTAGAGCATTCATTAAAACTGGGATAAGAACAAGGTCGTAATATGCTGACATTTAGGACTGTTCTCTTAGTATAGTTGTGTGTGTTAAGTAATTTGTTCTCTCCATAGAGTTGAAAAAAACATGTTCACTCTATGTCGGAGTTCAAAGAATTTAATACTATGTAAATGTTCAAAATCAAAAGATACCTTTGCTTATGCACACAACTATATGAATCTTTCTCAATAATTTTAAAAAATATAAATGTGGGATTGTTGAGATATATGTTTTTAAAAGATTTCTTTTGTACATTTATATCAACAATTAGAGCTTGGCCCAGTGGTCAAGTATATTGATTCTCGAGGGCGAGGTCTTAGGATCGAATCCTCCTTGAGGGTCTTGGTAGGTTTCTTGAATTTTGAAAGTTTTTTTTTTATGCAGTTTTTGAAAAAGACTTTCAAAACGGTTTTATTGGCCTTAGTTACATGATTAAATAACATTGATTGGTATAATTATATTGCCATTTTTGACTGTTTTATTTATGGTAATTAAAACAAAAATTATTCTCATTAATCTTGTTTTTAATAGCTAGGTTATAAAAACCAGTTTTGAGAACAGAGAAATACACAAGTTTTTTACAATTGTTTTTATGAAAATCAAGAGATCAAACTATGAGCAAGGTTAGAAAGAGTGAAACTGTTTAATCTCTCATAATATGCATGAGAATTGAATGAGAGTTTTCCTCGACTGTTTTATCATAGGGACCTTGTGACGAATCAAGAACTGCTTACACAAGACTCAAGGCATAACCACGTCGTGCCTTAAAGAGAGCAACCTGGTCGTGACTCAGCCGTCATCTTGTTTTTTTATGATTAATCTTTGTTTTGCAGGTGTGAGATTAACAATTGTTCCAACACTTGTTGATGTAGGTAAAAAGAGTGGAAGCCTATACCTACCTGTAACAACCCAATCCACCACAAAAATGATCCCTTTTTACGTGTATCTCTCCCTCTCATTTTATTTATAACAATCCCATATCCTACTATTGGTTTATTTACCAAAATACCATTCCTTGTTTCTCAAGGTAGTTTGACATTTCAGTTAAACACCCTTGATTATGCCAAGATGCTCAATTGTTAGCTTGACTCTTTAGTCATTCCTATATGACTGGGCCAAGTCCCGAATAATTCTTATTGTACTTAGACATAATCAGTCTGGAGACTATGAATTGTGCTTGATGTATTTTCAATAAAAAAAACTCTTATAGTTAGGGGTGAGTATTTGGCCCGGAATTCGCGGATTTACCCGGGACCATCCGTATTTTTGCAAGTGGGTGTCGGGACCGTTCGCTAATGGGTTGGATGGGGATGAGATTTATAAAATCCAGCGGATTACGAATTGGGACCGAATGCAACCTTGAAAATACGTTGGACATCCATATCGCTAGTTGATGTGATTTTAGATAGTGGTAAGAAATGAGGTTGTCGTTCACTCGGATTTGTAGAGATTAAAGTTTTTAAAAATACTAAATAAATATATACAAAGATATTTAACAATGGGCGAGAGGTACTGGGACTAAGGATTTAGCCAATCTTCATAACATAAGGTTCACTTATTTATTCTCAACAATTTTAGCTCAAGAAATATAAACATGGACTCTATTTTTTGCCAAGGTAGATTCTCAAAACATTGATTGTAAATGTTAAGCATGGGACATCAAATCACCTGAGCTAAGCATGACCCATCTAATCAAATGACAACCAATTTAATCAAATCATATTTCAATTAATTTTAATGCAAAAGTCATAAAAAGAATAAAAATAAATTTACCATGTATGAAGTTCGACCTCCTCCGTCGTCCCAGTGTTGGGGTTTAACTCATCATGTCGGAAACACACTCAAAATATGTATTCATGGCTCAAAAAGTGTTTACAAGAAGAGAAAATAATGAAACATGAAATCTGCAACAGCACAGGTGCGTTACAGAATGACTGTTTCAACTCTCAACTGTGATGATGAAGATAATCGTTACAAATCTGAATATAAATGTTGCAGAAGAGGATGAAGAAACTGTTACAATGAAGATAAATATTGCAAACTAGTTGAAGAAACTGTTACAACGAAGATAAATGTTGCAAACCAGTTGAAGAAACTGTTACAACCAGTTGAAGAAACCGTCGTTGTTTCCCTGTTCTTCACGAGCAGCAGCAGCAGAACCAACAGAGTTCTGAAAACTCTTGATTCACGCCTCCTGAGCTCTCCTATCGACCCCAAACTCTCGACACCCGTTCTATGGAACCTTGTGACTGTATTTATACACCAAAATCCTAAAAATCACGCGTCAATTACACAAAATAATTCTCATTTACTCCCATGCATGGAAAAGAATAATTTCCATTTTTTGATTAATTACGCGTCTAATCTCGTGCTGCACACACCAGGAGCATTCCTTCACGTCCCATAATAAGTTAGGAACGCATAAGCCACAAGAAAACTTCCCAAAATTACCAAAAATTCTGAAAATATCTTACGGGAATATCACGCATGTTTTGCTCTACACTTGAATTCTAGCCAATTCTGGTCGAAACCAAAGACCATACCACGTTTATATGGGTCCTAGGAATGATCCCAATCAATTCCATCCCTTTAATCTCTCTGAAATGACTCCAAAAATATGATTGAAAATCTGCCATGGATAAACATAATTTTCCCGCCTTTTTTTGTTTTTGAACGTGAAGGAGAAGGGGGTGCCCCTTATCCGCTGCTGGATTCCGAATAACAAATGTCCCTTGGGTGCCTTTAGACAACTTTTCGAGCCGATTTTTCCAAAAATGTTTATTTCCCAAAAATACCTACAAACACATAAAACACCATAATAAGTACAAAAATGGGTACTAACAATATACACAATAGAGATGAAAATAGACACATAAATGCGTCTATCACTAGTACATTTTTTTTAATCAAAGTTCTTCAGTCCAAATATGAAGTTAATACATTTGTTGTTGTTTTTTTTCTTCCAAATTAGGTATTCCTTTCATGCCATTCTTTGACGAATCTAAGGATACAAGATCAATATATGCACATATGGACATACTTAATCCCTATGAAGCATTGATGCTTCAAAATTGTTGACGTATCCGTATCGACGCCATATCAGTATCGGATACTTGGGGATACATGGGGATACGTGTCAGTTACTCCATTTAAAGTACCGTCTTTTTAATTACAAAAAGGGTAGGGATACTTCGCGATACCTCTGGGATACTCTAAGAGGGAATACTTTCTATAATTTTAGCATATATTTTTATTTACAAAATCTATATATTTATAATTTTACACATAAAATCTAAATATTTAGAGATATTTATAGACATGAACATATCAAATAATTATATCTAAACCTTATAACATGTTGACTATAAAGAAAGAATACTTGTTAGTTATTTTATAGTGCTTCATCTCCAGTTTTTACAAAAAATTAGCTTTAAGGCTTCTTGGGTAGTCATGTTCCCCGTATTGTTCAGAGAGAAACACATGTAATGTTATCTATTTGTTAGAGCATTGCTCGGTCGAACTCACAATTGTTGCTATATCAAGCTTGTCAAATTTAGTTGTCAAAACTATATCTTGATTTCTAGTCTACAATTAGTTAAGTCTCGATCTAGGATAGAGGTAGTTGAGAAAAGAGTCAGTCATCATTTGAGTTCTACCGTTTGAAGGAGAAGATCAACCGAAGCTTTTGGAGAACATCATCAACAAAAGGTAAGTGAAGACTGAACCACCTATTTCTCAAGTTATATTCACCTTCCTATCTTTGAGACGATTGTCGCATAACTATTTAGACTAGTTTGTATAGACAAGAATTTCGAGTCGAGAACTATTTATTTATCTTACGAATTTCTCGAAATATAATGACTAAGCTTAATGAATATTTGTTCATACTTGATCAAATTTCGGTGGAGAACAATTTTATGTTCGGAACCAAATCATGATTCAAGTTTATCATTTAAAAATAGCCTGGAACGGTGATATGTGTCATTGACATTATTCAGGAATGTTTCAAATTGATTTAGAGAAATATAAAACTACTATATTCGGAGTACAAGACAGTGTTATCAGTCTTACAAACTGAGAAAACTGTTATATGTCAGAAACCGTATTACATATATTCGTACACGTAGCGGAGTAGCTATATATCAACTTTCATAATTGTGTGATTTACATATTCGTATGTATGCAATGGGAAAATCTGTTTGTTTCGTGATCAGGATAGGTATGCATATTTGTATGCAAACCATTTTGGAACTGTGGTAAGGGAACCGGGTTAAAATAATCAAATCGGTATGCGATCCAAAACATTTCTATGTTCTAGAACCAGTTTAGTACCCAAACCGGTACATGAACTGAAAAAGTTATGTGACATCCGGAACCGGTGGAAAAAGTCTTAATTTTACAAACCGGTACGTGAACTTGAAAAGTTCTGTCGACTCCGGAACTTTGAGTTGATTCAAAGTTTGCAAATCGGTACGTGAGCTGTGATAGACGCATTTATGTGTCTATTTTCATCTCTTTTATGTATAGTGTTAGTACCCATTTTTGTACTAATTTTGGTATTTTAATCCCTTGTAGGTGTTTTTGGAAAAATAGGCTTTTGCGGAAAAATTGGCTCGAAAAGTTGTTAAAGGCTCCTGGGAGGACATTTGCTATTCGGACTCTCACTTTGGATAAGGGGTAACCCATTTCCAGGCAGCTGCTAAGCACAGACCGGGATTGGATAAGGGGAGGTCATCCCCTTCGTTTGAAATTTTGTTTTGGCGGGAAAACCAAAAGTCGCCTGCGTAACTTCCTGGCAAGTTTTGGATCGATTTTTGGAAGTGTTTTATCGAGATTCAATCGCCAAACTAAGTTGGGATGGACTTGAATGGAGTAAACAAGGTTGGTACATCTGTTTGTATCGATTATAATGGGCTGAATGATCGAGTTTTGATAAAACAGGAAAAATAAAATAAAAATGGAAACAGACAAAGTTTTGAATTATATTTAGAAGTTACATGCTATATTTTGCAAGGATTTGTTTGTAGAAGCATAAGAGGATAGTTTGGATAATTCAGGAAGGAGGTGAAGTGATTAAACAGGTTAGAATATCCAAAACTTGGCCGAGAAAAAAAAAAAAATTTTGGGAAGAAAAAGAGATTTTGATCGAGTTTAAACCGAGCTGTGAGGTATATATAAGCTCTAGAGAGGCTAAGGAAGAGTTACGAACACTTTGGAGAAGTTTAGAGCCTTAGAGAAGCAACAAAAATCAACTGGAGTCGAGTACAGAAACTTTTCTGCTGCTGCGAAGAAGAAGAACACGAAGAACATAAGACCCACAGAATCAGTCGTAGAGACAGACTTATTTTCAGTGACAACGAGGTACGGTCGCATCTTCCTGCAGTCACCGAAGCCCTTCAGCAACAACTCCGACTTCTGTTTTAGACCTTCAGCAACTACAGAATCCGCTGCTTTAACACCTTTCTCCCTTTTAATCAACTTTTGAGCCATAAACATGTATTTTGAGATTATGATTAATATGAGGAGCTAAACCCCATTGCTGAGGCGATAGAGGAAGCTATTTTTCCAACAAAAAGTGGTATATTCTATTTTATTAATTCTATTTAATTATTTTTATGATTATTTGCCTTGATTTATAATTGTTTGAATGATTTTTGTTAAGCAATTGTTATTTCTTTTGATAGAGCATGCTTAGCCATAGGTTCTTGATGCTTTATACTTTGGATTTACACTTGTTATTTTGAAAATCTACATGTTGCAATAGCTTAGAATCAAATTAAACGCAAAGATTGAATAAATATAAATACTAGATAAAATCACTTTGAACTTGGAAAATAGTGGAATCTTAGCCTCAGTGTTCTTTTAATATTGATATAACTTTGTCAGTGTTTGCTATAATTTTTAGTGATTTTTCTATTTAGTTTTGAATTTAAGTCTAAAGTTATCCTTCACAAGTTCGAGAATCGAATCCTATTACCACCACTTTCACTACAACTAAAATTCACATCAAGCTGCAAAAGTTCTGTCAACTCCAGAACTTGATCATTGCATATCAGTTTGCAAACCGGTTCACGTACTATGACTCTGCCGATGCACGAACGATCCAAGTAATTATACTTTCTACATTTACCAACTATGTCGATTATGATTCAAGCGCAATTAAATTATTTTTATGAAGTGATTTGTATTTGATCAATTCTCTAATTAACACTAGACTCATTTGATCACATAATTGTGACTTAATATTAATGCCTTAGTGAATATGAAAATGAGTGTTAAGCTTTTAAAGTTCAAATTGGCTAGTTTCGGCTAACCATGTTGGACATAGTCTTTATACACGGTTCGATTGCGGTTTACCTAACCATAGTGTATATCTTGTAAATATGATTAAGATTCAAAGCTTTCATCTACCGGTGAATATTGATTACTTGGTTCCAAAGCTATCTTATCTTAAACCCAAAGCAACCTAGGCTTTGAAGTCTGTATAAGAGGAACTCTTGGAAACTAGGATCTTTGAATCCTTATACTTCTTTTTGGTGTGTCCTAGTTGTATCTAGAGTCGTCCTCTCAAGAAACCCTTTTAGGGTTTAGCGACTACAAAGACTTCATTCGGATTCATGAATCCAGGTCCAGTTATCTTTTATCTTGATAACTCGAGTATCCTGATCTTGATTGTTTGTTGATCCTTGCTCCATCAATCAAGATACATAGTAATCAACAAAGTCTCTTCGTCTCATACTTTGTTGATTCCGCAAGTTTTATACTTGTGAGGTGAATAATAATCTAGGTCGCACTTCGGGTTGCATAAGTCCGGATTTTGAGAATAGCCATACTTTTGTCAATTTGCTATTGATTTCCATCATCTGGATCTTTCGTTTGATTAGATCATCCGTTTAGATCGTAAATCGGGAAATCAATTATAGGCTTATTCTGTGGGAGGAAGATTTGGCTTAAAGTTTTCAATTGATTTGAAATAACTCTTAGTTGGTGTGAGACCTTCTAAGGGAATCAATTGCGCAGAGTCCTTCTGGGATTCAAGAGGCGTAAGGAGCGCGACTGTACCTGAATCAGTGGGAGACTGAGTTCGGGCTCAACTACATTTGAGACCGAAGTTAATTGGTAGTAGGCTAGTGTCTGTAGCGGCTTATTACAGTTTGGTGTTCAATATGGACTAGGTCCCGGGGGTTTTATGCATTTGTGGTTTCCTCGTTAACAAAATTTCTGGTGTCTGTGTTATTTCTTTTTCCGCATTATATTGTTTATCTTTATAATTTAAATATCACAGGTTGTGCGTTGATCAATCACAGTAGCTAGGTCCGACCTTGTTAGTTGGATAAAACTTGATTGATCATTGGATATTAGCCTTTGGTACCGTCCAAGAACTCTCTTTGTAGTTAGGTTCACAAATTGAGTTCTATAAACATTCTAACAACAAAAGGGAGAAAGAGATATAACTCTAGACACTTTCCTTGATTGAGTTTCTACTTTCGGAGTTGTGTTGAGTTTTTCTATACATATTGCCTACGAAAAAGTTGGTGGTGTATATTGGTACCCCCAGTGTTTTCACATTCAATTAAGATAAATAAGATTGAACCCCAAAATGTTGAGAATTTAATGTTTGCTCACAATAATCCTCTATGAAAGGATCGGAAAAACTAGAATGTGAGATGTTAGTGGAGATGCATTTGATCCACTTGACAATGTGGAAAACTGGAAGTAGGAAATCTTTCACTTGACGAGCAAGAACAAGAAACCGTGATATTTGGTGAAGACAATTTATCTGATGGGTGAGCGAGATTTTAGATTTTTTTTTGATGGAAAAGGATAATATATTAAATCAAGCAATGTAATACAGAAGATCTACAATTTCATTTTCATCAAAAATATTATAAGTAATACTCTCTTTTGAAAAAGCGGGGGTCTAACAACCACACCCAATATTTCGTTTGGCAATCTGAAATGTACCCTCATTTAGGTTTAGTAACCGTACCTAAACGTGTACACCATGTTGGCTCAACCGTAGTTAACCGAGGTTAGCTATATGAACACTCTCATATCAACCTTATTCATCTTAACCATAACTAGTTCAAATGACTCAAATGAAACTAGTTAAAGAGTTGTTCAATTGCTATATTCTCATAGAAGTATACAAGAACACAATTAAAGAAAAATCGGTTTGATTCACTCGAATCAATTCATGAACATTATAGCCACGGTTTGTAAAGAATGCATTCCTTAATATATAAATGTATTAGTTCATGAGCCAACCAATTTTAGAACTTTAACCACTCAAGTATGCAAATGGGTACGCATACTTAAGTATCCGGTCTGAGTTTGGTTTCGCCAGTATGCAAACGGGTACGCATACTTGGTACACTTCCAAATCCCAGCAGAAATTCCCAGACCTATACCTTACGCAAGTATGCGTACCGGAATGTGTACTTGGTACACGGATTTTCACAACTACAAGTACGCATACGGGTATGCATACTTTAGTTCCGGTCATGGATCACATACATGCAAGAATGCACACTATATTTATAATCCAATAATGGTTAAGTATTCTAAACTCTTATTTCAATCAATGAAACTTTCTTAGAGGATGACAATAGCCGTTTTTACACACTATTAGCATCAAAGCAATTTTCAAGTTATTGAAATAATCATAACGAAACATTCCAAGTCTACACCAAATGATTGTATCACACAAACCATGTAAGATGTTACTCGGCGATTTTCACATGATCATCTTTTGACTTTCGTCAAAAATATAAGATGAACTTGGTTGAAGCGAAAGCTTACCAACATATATTCCGAGAAATATGTAAGTGAGTTAAACTCAGCTCGAAATCTCAAATGTGTATAATCGACAACTATATAGTAATACGACTTTTGTCTCAATATAGGAGATAGAGTAGAAATAGGCTTTCCAAGTGATATATGAGTTTTAGTCTCCACATACCTTTAGTTGATGAAGTTCCACAAGCTCTCCTTAGTAGTTCTTCGTCTTCAATTGATGAACGCCGTGAAGTCTAATGCTCAACTACACAATCTATCCTAGTCCGAGACACTACTATAAGTAGACTAGAAATCAAGACTTATAGTTTTGATCACTAACATTGACAAACAAGCTTGAGATAGCAACGCTTGCGAGTTCGACCGAGCAGTGCTCTAACAATCTCCCCCTTTGTCAATTTTAGTGAAAAAACTATAAATAAATATGGATTACAAAATAAATAGACTTTGTAACTTCTCATCCAAATGCTTGATCTCCTTGGTTCTTCAACATTACTCGAAATCTTCGTCACTTCCAAGTACTCCAATGATTCCAAATGTGTTCAATTCCGCATCATTGTTGTTGAAGATCTGTAGCTATAACAATGAGAAAACAGTTGCTCTCAATCATTGTTATACAGTGTCATAGTATCATTATACAACATCAAAGTCCAATTGTATCACAACTTTGACAACAATACTATGGTGATATGTATCACTCCCCCTTAGTCAATACTTCATCTCCACATGAAAACCACTCCCCCTTACATAATGATCCGTAAACCATATGTATTTGTAGCATAAACTACACATTAATTCTCCCCCTTTTTGTCAATATAAATTGGCAAAGGTACGAAAACTAGTGGGATCCTCATAAAATTTTCATAGAGATACTTCATGACCAAAAGAGAACAACATACCAACTTGTTTAGATGCCATCAAATAGCCGAAACTAAATGCATTCATCAAGGAGTTTATAAAGATACAAGATAACCCCTACAATATTCCACAGTCGCACTCCCTACAAAGATTTGGCAATTAAGCACAAGTTCAATTAAGAACTTTCCCCCATAAAATGTCATTCCCGAAAGAACAACAAGAGCGACCTTACTTTTACATGAAAAGAAGGATTTCTTTTGACATTAAGAAATCACATAAGAATATGAATTTGTATCCAAAAATCTCAATTGAATTAACCACAAGGAAAATAATCAATTCAATTGGTCATGCTCAACATAAGAAAACTTACGGAGCAACACAGTATGTGCACAAAGATGTGGATCAGGGAAAGACCAATACTGCGGAATAATAAAAGATTCATTCTATTTTTCATCACTATTTGCACAATGACATATAATAGACTTAATCTTTGTAAACAAAAGTCATCCTTTCTTCCATCAATATTTGAATAATGACATAAAAGGTTTAAATTTTGTAGTCAAAAGTTCATTCTATTTTTTATCAATACTTTCATACTGACATATAATAGAGCTAACTTTTGAACAAGTATGGGACAGTCAAGGTTCACGGACGTAAACAACATATCCCATAACAATTTTCAATATATAAAACCATAAAGATTAATACTGCAAAAATCATCTTCCAAATAAACTTTAGAATTTAAACAAATAAATCTAAAAACATTGCAAGATGAAAACGTTGGCAATAGCTATGTGTACTCACAATAATGGCTATTCCAAACCCTAGTTATCCTTCTTAAAAACATAAGAATAAATTCTCATAAGAAGTTTCCTAGACATTGAGACCTCTGAAAAATTCTTTATCGTCCCCGAACTCCTTGTTGTCAACAACCATGGGAACATAAGGTTCATGAAGAAAGGAGTCAATTCCAACAAACCTTTTGAACTGATGCCGAACCAGGGCCTTTTGAATTTCAAGAGTTCTCAAAGCAATAGCCTTTATTTCCTGAATCTCCTTCCTTGTTTCCTTCAACTCTTCAAGAACACCAGAAAACTTCTGAGAATTTGAAGGAACAACTCTTGGCTTCCTCACATTCCTTCTTTTTATTTTCAAAGTTGGAGGTAATGGAGATTTATCTTTTTCCTTCATGATTGATGGCTTAACGATCATATTAACATCTTTTCCATCAGACGACATAATGCTTGGAGTATCCATATGAACGGAATTGTTAGAGGAAATTACAAGATAATCTCAACAAGCAGTCTTATGATAAAAAGAGTTTAAAGTGAAGGAAAAAAAAGGAATGTAGGGTTACGGAACTTTTAAACACATAAGTTCACGCACGCACAACTCTCAACCCTAAAGAGGGTAGAATTTTCGAGAATAACCCTCTTTTATTGATTAAACAGGGAAGTCCTTTCCAATATCAATTAGATATGAAAGGAGGCACGAATTCCAGACTTACAATGCTCAGCAGAGCAAAAAAAAAATCTAAAAGAATTTTCTTTTCCTAAAGCCTGAGGTGTGCATAATCTTGTCTCTTTTGATCAGGCGCATGAGACATGATGCACTAACCAACACAATTTAAGTTGTGCTGGGGTGAACAATAATCTGTCCACCATATCCTTTTCGAAAGGAATTCATAGAGCCCTGTTTCTCATAGTGTTTAGACCATAAATTTCTCTCTAATGATCTAATCATTTCTTTGGAAACTAACTTCTTTGAAGAAGAGATGCGTTTACATACCTCTGATGATTTTTGAACAAGTTTGAGCTTGTTTGCTAATCGATTCGCTCTTCGTTGAAATTTGTTGACATATCTCATTTTGTGTTTGTACTTGAAACACTTTGAAAGTTCATGACCTTTGAGAGAACAATAAGAGCATGTCAACTTGGAAGATGATTCAGACGCCTGAGATGTGTACTCGGCTAGACACATAGCGGAACCTGAAAAATCAGAAAAAGAGTTCACAGTAGAAACACGTAGATACATTCTTTCTTCCAGACCGGTTGAGATTTCTTCTGAAAGATTACCAAGATTGATGTATGTATTGCTACAATTATCAAAATCAATATTTTCACAAAAAAGTGCAACACTTGACTTTTCGTCTTCATTAGAATCATAGTTGTCAGACATTTCATCAAGAGTTGCAGCTAGACCTTTGTTCCCAGTGTATTTTTTACGATTTGGACACTCATTTGCAAAATGGCCAAAACCTTTACACTTAAAGCACTGAGGCATATCCTCATCATCAGTTTCATCATTATCCCTGTTTTTAGGAGGAACACGATTATCAGGTTTAACTGATGACCTGGGTTTATCTCTGGAGAACCGTTTACTTCTCTTCAAAAGAAGATCCCTAAACTGTCTTGTGATCAGGGAGACTGACTTATCAAGATCTTCATCTTATGAATCAGCCTCAGAAAGATCATCTTCAGAGATGCAAGGTTATTACCTTTAACGATGGCATGCTTCTTAGAGTCGTATCTGGATGGCAGCGATCTGAGAATTTTCATCACAATGTCCTTTTCAGGAATAGTCTTACCCAATGCAAAAGATGCATTAACAATTTCAGACACTTTGTGATTAAACTCATCAAATGAATCTTCATCTGCCATACGAAGGTTTTCCCAATCAGAATTTAGGTTTTCCAACCTAGCTTCCTTTTCACAGGTATTCCCTTCAAATACGGTTTCTAAGATATCCCAAGCATCTTTAGACCGAGTGCACGTAGTCACATGGTGCTGAAGATCTGGAGTAATGGCATGAATGATAACATTTAACCCGTCAGAATTTTGCTTTGCAGCGAGAATCTCGGCAGGTTCGTATGCACCAATATCCTTTGGAACAGTTGCATCGCCTTCTGCAACAACCAGAGGATTATAGCCATTAACTACATAAACCCATGATTGAAAATCACACGCTTGAAGAAAGACACGCATAGCAATTTTCCACCATAAGTAATTTGAGCCATCGAAGACTAGTGGTATGTTTATAGAGATATCACTTCTGTCCATATTCAGATCGCTACAGACACAGACTTATAATGTATTTAATGTGTTTGCCTGCTCAAGTACCAATTGAAAAAGCGGGGGTCTACCAACCACACCCAATATTTCGTTTGGCAATCCGAATAGACAAACTCCAATATACTTTCAAGAGAATCAACTAGACAGTTAGACTCAATCTAGAGAAAAGTATATCAAAGAGTTTTATATCTCTATCTCTCAATTCAATCCGCAATCAACAAATAAGAATTTGCGAGCCCGATTGAATATAAGAGAAATAACTTGAACGGTACCAAAGACTAATGTTCAAGGATCAATCAATGTCAATCAACAACCAAGGGTGGATTTACCAATTGATCGATTCAACGCACAACCTGTGATATTTCAATTATATAACAAAATATAATGCAGAAAAGAAATAACACAGACACCAGAATTTTGTTAACGAGGAAAACCGCAAATGCAGAAAAACCTCGGGACCTAGTCCAGATTTGAACACCACACTGTATTAAGCCGCTACAAACACTAGCCTACTACCAATGAACTTCGGACTGGACTGTAGTTGAACCCTAATCAATCTCACACTGATTCAAGGTACAGTTGCGCTCCTTACGTCTCTGATCCCAGTAGGATACTACGCACTTGATTCCCTTAGCTGATCTCACCCACAACTAAGAGTTTCTACGACCCAAAGTCGAAGAATTGATAAACAAATCTGTCTCACACAGAAAAGTCTATTGGAATAGATAAATCTGTCTCCCACAGAAATACCTACGAGTTTTGTTCCGTCTTTTGATAAATCAAGGTGAACAGGAACCAATTGATATACCAGACTTATATTCCCGAAGAACAGCCTAGAAATATCAATCGCCTCACAATAATCTTAATCGTATGGTAGCGAAACAAGATATTGTGGAATCACAAACGATGAGATGAAGATGTTTGTGACTACTTTTTATCTTGCCTATCGGAGATTAAATCTCGAGCCAATCTTAAAGAAGATAGTACTCAAACACAATAGAAACAACAAGATCAGATTACGCAACTACGGAGAAAATAGTTGGGTCTGGCTTCACAATCCCAATGAAGTCTTTAAGTCGTTAACCTACATGGTTTCATGAAAAACCTAAGGTTAAAGGAGAATCGACTCTAGCTTATACAACTAGTATCACACAGGAGGTGTGGGGATTAGTTTTCCCAGTTGCTAGAGTTCTCCTTTATATAGTTTTAAAATCAGGGTTTGCAATCTAAGTTACCTTGGTAACAAAGCATTCAATATTCACCGTTAGATGAAAACCTGATTAGATTCAAGCTACTATCTTTCAACCGTTAGATCGAACTTAGCTTGTTATACACAAATGAAATGTACCCTCATTTAGTTTTAGTAACCGTACCTAAATGTGTACACCATGTTGGCTCAATCGTAGTTAACTGAGGTTAACTATATGAACACTCTCATATCAATCTTATTCATCTTAACCATAACTAGTCCAAATGACTCAAATGAAACTAGTTAAAGAGTTGTTCAATTGCTATATTCTCATAGAAGTATACAAGAACACAATTAAAGCAAAATCGGTTTGATTCACTCGAATCAATTCATGAACATTATAGCCACGGTTTTCAAAGAATGCATTCCTTAATATATAAATGTATTAGTTCATGATCCAACCGATTTTAGAACTTTAACCACTCAAGTATGCAAACGGGTACGCTTACTTAAGTAGCCGGTCTGAGTTTGGATTCGCCAGTATGCAAACGGGTACTCATACTTGGTACACTTCCAAATCCCATCAGAAATTCCCGGACCTATACCTTACGCAAGTATGCGTACCGGTATGTGTACTTGGTACACGGAATTTCACAACTACAAGTACGCATACGGGTATGCATACTTTAGTTCCGGTCATGGATCACATACATGCAAGAATGCACACTATGTTTATTGAAACTTTCTTAGAGGATGACAATAGACGTTTTCACACAACTATTAGCATCAAAGAAATTTTGAAGTTATTCAAATAATCATAACGAAACATTCCAAGTCTACACCAAATGATTGTATCACACAAACCATGTAAGATGTTACTCGGTGATTTTCACATGATCATCTTTTGACTTTCGTCAAAAATATAAGATGAACTTGGTTGAAGCGAAAGCTTACCAACACATATTCCGAGAAATATGTAAGCGAGTTAAACTCAGCTCGAAATCTCAAATGTATATAATCGGCAACTATATAGTAATACGACTTTTGTCTCAATATAGGAGATATGGTAGAAATAGACTTTCCAAGTGATAGATGAGTTTTAGTCTCCACATACCTTTTGTTGAGTAAGTTCCACAAGATCGCCTTAATAGTTCTTCGTCTTCAATTGATGAACGCCGTGAAGTCTAATGCTCAACTACACAATATATCCTAGTCCGAGACATTACTATAAGTAGACTAGAAATCAAGACTTATAGTTTTGATCACTAACATTTACAAACAAGCTTGAGATAGCAACGCTTGCGAGTTCGACCAAGCAGTGCTCTAACATCTTTTCGCACTCGTTGACACAAGTGTGTTGACATATGATGAAGTCTTCTGATCCTTGCTTCTTTAGCAACTGAGTCCGCCGCAGCATTGTAATCTTTGTTTGTAAATTTTACCTGAGCTTGAGGAAGTTTATCCAACAACAAAAATGGCTTCTTTAATAGTATAGCAAGATTTTAGATGATTTTTATCTTCTTTTTTTTTTAATATTCCAAATAGTGTTTATCAGATTTTTTTTAATGTGGTTTTTGCACTAGAATCAATTATCATTATATAAAATATTTTTTAGCAAGTACACGTATCCCACCATATCCCATATCCCCATTTTCTAAAAATTGACGAGTCTCCATATCAGTATCGCCGCATCAGTGTCCCCGTATCAGTATCGGTGCATCATAGCTTGATCCCAAGTACACCAAAAACATCTAATTTTTAAGGGGTCGAGTTTTTTTTTCTCTTCAAATTTTGAATAACTTCAAAGCATTATACCGAAATCCAGTTTTAAACCCTTAAATAATGTAGTCTTATTTATAAAACCACCCATGAACTTGTTGCATTTATTTCTCTATTATAAACTTTAATCATAAAACAAATCCATCGGATTATCCGCATCCAATTCGTCAATCCGTGTATCCATTGGATGCAAATCTGTTGGATGCTGGATTGGATGTGGATGCCAAATTTGAATCCGTAATGAATTGGATTGGATTGGATGTGGATGAAGTGAAAACCGTTCCATCCCGGCCCATACTCACCCCTACCTATAGTATAGAGGTAAACTCATCCATAACTCTAGGAATATCTACATATAAGCAGACCCTCAGCAAGGAGTGAAGTCAAAATCCACCACGAGGAAAATTCAAAATATATGATCCATCTGTCTTCTTCTTTTTTATGTAAAGAGTAATATATATTAATAAAAAATATAGCACAGTAAATTTACAAGCTCATTTTTATTAAAAATATTGGAAACGACATTGATTTAGATATCCTTAGTTGAAGTTGTATTTCCTGTTAATCAAAAATATGATCCATCTTGTCACTAATTGACCGGATATTTCCAACTAGTTTCAAACAGTCTTCCTATGTTGTTGATGATTATGATTAAGATCAATAAATGGAAAGTATATTGTTGATTTAATTTATTTCATCACATGTGGTACTGCATGGGTATCTATGGCCCACCGCACCCCGATACAAGGAAAATCCTTTGGCAAGAATTTCCAACAATCTTTAACAACATCAATCCATCCATACCTTGGCTTTTACTAGGAGATTTCAATGACGTCCTAGATCAATCATAAAAAAAAGGAGGAAGACAAGTAACATATGCTCAATCTCAACCTCTACTCAATCTGATGGACCAGATGGGTTTTATTGATTTGGGAATCCGAGGAGACCCCTACACCTGGACAAACAACCAAATGGGGCAAGACAACATTCTAGAAAGATTAGATAAAGCTCTAGCAACCCAACATTGGAGAACGGAAAATACACATGTAACGGTTACTCATCTTCCAAGAATAGCGTCGGATCACGCACCAATACTATTACAAGAGAAAGCAATTGATTGGCAGGGAACGAAAAATTACAAATTTGAGCACCTATGGCTATCTCATCCCCAACTCAGACAAGTAGTTGAATCGGCTTGGGAGCAACAACAAGATAATGAACCTACTCTCGATCTCCAACTCAAACTCATAACAATCGGAAAGACTCTCCTGGAATGGAACAAAGTAACTTTTGGCCACCTACCAACTATGATCAAGAAATCGACAGCCAACATAAAACACGCTTAACATCAATGTGCAACACAATCGGGCTCCGATCTGGAATATTGGCTACATCAAGAGAAACAGCTACGAATGGACCATGTAGAACTATTACAATGTCATGCGACATACTGGAAGCAAAGATCTAGAATTCAATGGCTATAATCAGGAGATCTCAACATAACTTTTTTCACACTAAAGCTACCATTCACAGAGCCTGTAACAATATACAACAACTACAAGACCCACAAAACAACTGGTCATTCTGGATCACTATACTCAACAATATACGGCGCCGCCTACAGTGATAAATGGAGATCTCTTTACAAACATCAGACCAAGATTAACTCCCAGACAGTCGGAACTACTTATGAAAGAAGTAACTACAACAGAAATCAAACAAGCCCTCTTCTCCATAAATTCTGAAAGCGCTCCAGGTCCAGATGGTTATACAAGTAAGTTTTTCAAATTTTTCTGGGAAATAACTTAACTCCAACTAATAGGAATGGTTCTAAGTTTTTTTAATAACTTAAATATGGATCCTCTCATGAATCACACGAACATAACACTAATACCTAAAGTCGACCATCCTTAAAAACCATCACATTACAGACCCCTACTCCCCTTCTTAATAAGCCCTTACCAAAGTGCTTTTGTTCCACAAAGATCAATATACGATAATATAACAATCGCCGGAGAACTCTTCCATCATATCAGAACTTCAAACATCACCATAGACCCAAAAATAGCTCTCAAACTAAACATCTAGAAAGCCTATGATAGCTTAGATTGGGGATTCATCAAAACCTCATTTACAAAACTAGGATTTCCACTAGCCTTTATAGAATACATTATGCAATGCGTAACAACAGTTACTACTCGATCAACATAAATGGTACACCCCATGGCTACATCAGCCCAAGTAGAGGTATCAGACAAGGAGACCCACTATCTTCCTACATTTTTATCATATGTGCTGAAATCCTATCTACAAATCTAGGAAACCTTCAAAACCAAAAATTAGTTCAAGGACTTAACATATCAAAAAAAAAACACCACCAATTATTCATTTAATGTATGCGGATGATTTAATGATCACATACAAAGCTTCAGACCAGAGTAACCAACACCTTAAAACCCTGCTCCACTCCTATAACACTTCTGCAGGACAAGTAATCAATACTACCAAAACAGTAATCATCCATCACCCAAACCTAGACCCAACCAAGATAAACGATCTTCAACAATTTTTTAATATGCCGGCTACATCAAAACCACCAACCTATCTATGAGTCCAGTTCAAACATGGAAGGACATCCATTCAAACCTTCGCTCCCCTCCTACAGAGATTAGCCCAAAAAGCTAAAGGATGGATGAAAAAATGCCTAACTCTAGCCGGAAGACTTACTCTAATAAAACCTCCCTAATTCTAACCTTAAATCACATCATGCAAACACAAAACCTACCCACCAACATTCAAAAACAAATAGATCGTATCACCAGAAAAATTTTCTGGGGACACGACTCAACAACTAAAAAACTACACCCTATAAGATGGGATAAAGTAACAAAACCATTATCAGAAGGAGGATTAGGAATAAGGATGAGCAGTGATCATAATAAAGCACTTCTCATGAAAAGAATCTGGAATCTACATGAACAACCTAACTCTATCTGCGGAAGTCTATTCAGTGCAAAGTATCTTGATCAACAACCAATTCTACAAGGCATTAATTCTATACCCTCCTCCTCCAGTCCTCAAAGGAGACAACTGGCATCAATAGTCCCTACCATGCAACACCTAATATTTCATCGTATTGGAAATGGATTATCAACCCCAATAGAAGCCAATTGGATTCCACACTCAACAAATCTAGACCCAACACAATGTTACCCAATCCGAATGGTAGCAGATATCATCGACCCAATATCCCATTCATGGAATCATGAAAAATTAAACACCCTTCCCAATCCTATAATCCAAAAAATTATAAACATCCACCTTCCCCAAAATAGTCCCCAGGATAAAATTATCTGGCCACACTCAAAATCTGGAAACTACACTACCTCTTCAGGATACAAATGTCTAACCCAGGGTCAACCAATTCATACCCCTCTACCACCAACCAAATTTCTATGGACTTTACCGTGTCCACCAAAAATTCGGCTTTTCTTGTGGAAAACCATCAACGAAGGATCACCAACCTTCTTTCTCTTACATCACATCCATTTGACCAACTCAGACATATGCCCAAGATGCAACACATTCCAGAATTGGCAAGTCACCTTCTAATTCATTGTCCAACGAAAACTAATTCATGGAACACCTTATTCAGTCAACTTACAAATTCACCAACCCCCCCCCCCCCCCCCCCCCCCCCAACTTTCATCTTAACACCCCAAACAACCATTTCCCAAATCCTCCAACAACCTGTGTCATCATCTGTAATCTCCTCTTTCTGTTTCATATTTTGGACCTTATGGCTGGCTAGGAATGATCTAATATACCAACAAAAGTAAACAACCTCGGAAGAAATCCTAGCATGGGCACAAAAACTGCAACAAGAATACTACGGGGCTCTACACTCTTCAGCACCAATCATTCCAGGAGATACACCGATTTTTAACCATCCAATAAGAGATAAAAGGATATCAACAATATCGGTAAATTGGTCCATTCCAAACATCAACTGGATCAAGATTAACACTGATGGAGCAGCCAGAGGTCATCTAGGATTTGCAGGGGCAGGTTTCATCTGCAAAGATTCAGACGCACGAACTTTATTGGTTCTAGCTCAACCATTAGGAATTACAACTGCTTTAACCGCGGAAACTTGGGCTATGCTTTTAGCTTCAAGAACAGCAACAGAAAGACATTGGCCAAGAGTTCTCTTTGAAACCGACTCAGAAAACTTATTGCGCTTCATCACTTCCTCTACACCTCCACCTTGGCACATAGAAGGAATGATTGAGGAAATAAAAATTAGAATTCAACAGATCTCGCAGGCGGCTATTTAGCACAACTACAGAGAAGGAAATCAAGCAGCCGACGGATTGGTCAATCATGTGGCGGATGGAAGTCAAACATGAAGCTCGTCAACCAAAATCTTGGACCAAACAATCCCATCTTTTATTAGCCAAATTTTATTTCATGATTCCGTGGGTACCACATACCCATGACAAATTGTAAACTAGTTTCTTTTAATAAAATGCATGCTTCAAAAAAAAAATTAAAAAAAAATCATTCGCGTGTAAAACATTTAGGTGATGAGCCTAACTTAGATTATAAAATGGATAAAAAATGGAATAGAAAAGAGAGATCTTTAGAATGGAGAGAGATAAAGGAGCACCAATGACTAAAGTCCTTTAAAATGAAGAGATGTGAAGGGGCACTGGTACCTTAACTAAAATCTAACTACAACCATCAGTTAATATAAGCAATCTCATCAAACGGTTGGGAGAATCTAAGATTGATAAATCTATAATGTTTCTGCAATTATTAAACAAAGGAAAAGAACGTCATAGACTCGGAGTCCGCTAGAATCTCTCAAACACGACAGATACTGAAAACCGACAATAGCGGGGACCGGTCTACTCTTGTACTGCTAGTTAATGATTTACTGGATTTCGCTACATCTTTACCAACAGCAACAGCAAAGCTACATTGCCCACCAAAAGATGACATGTGTCATCAAACCGTTAAACGCCTTACTCGATTATTTGTTTTTCTTTTTGGTATTTATCTCAAAAGTTTTTTTTTTTTTTTTGATAGGCTGCACTCGGCAACAAAAAAAACTAGAGCCTACCAATGGTTAGTTTCACTATAGTTATGGACAAGTACAAAAGAGTCAAAAAATAAATAAAAAAAGACCTCATATCTTGTATGTCTTGAATTAGCCATTTGAGGTGCCGAGGGGGTAGAGGTGGCACCTGTGCTTTTATTTCATTTGTATGGGGCGCAGCTGTTAGAGCCAAGGATCGGAAAACAACCATTTTTCTCACCAAAACAACGTCACAGTCGGTTATGAACCATGAATGCAAGGGTTTCTGTTATGCTCCTCCAAATAGGTGTGTTAGGTAATAAATAAGGTTCATTGTGCGGTATAGTCGGTATCACTGTAGTACAGTGGGTGAAGTTATTGGGTGATGATACCAGTGACCCGAGTTCGAAAATCACCAGCACAAAAAATTCCCTCTCTCTTTAATCTAATTAGTTTTACAAATTACTTTTTCCCAGATCTAGTAAAGTAATTGATTTTTTCTGTCCTGTCCTTACTGGACTTTTAGTTTTAGTATTGATATGATTGATTTACCAAGGAAACATGTAAGTTTAGTGTTTCAATTAGACTTAAGTTGTGCGCAATTATACCCAAATTCAATGATTGTATATTAATGAATTGATTTACTTTAGTTTTCCACGCTGTCTAACTATCACATTAAGTTTTGTAATTCATCGACCTGATTAAGATGGCGATTTGAGAATTAATCTCCGATCAATTTGGTCATAGTGGTGAGAGTTTAGGTTAACTATGGAGAATAATAGAGTGAGTGTTGTTTACCTAATTTAAAAAGAGTTAGACAAAATATGATCTATGTAGTTGGGATGGGATTTGAGAGAAATGTAGATGGGAAATAGGTAAAACCTTGTTTTTCTAATGACTAATCTAAATATAGAAAAATCTAAAAGAACGTTTTAGGGTGATTTTCTTTAGAAATATTTTTCCTTTTATGAGTTAGTGGCCCATAAATACTTTTAGCAATTACAAAGTTTAAGGATTGAACTCCTACCTCCTCCAAATAAAGGAACATGAGAACCATCAGGCTACTTGATAGTTTCTCTTTCTTTTTTTTTAGAAATAATTTATCGTTATAGGTGTTATAAGGAGTAATTGATTTTCTTTTACATATTTTTTTCTTGAATCAAAAATTATTTTAAATGTTGGTCAAGTTGCCAGAAGTTTTTTACCTTTCTGACTACATTTCTTGCATTGGCGAGAAAATCTAGGGCTTTCAACATGGACCATCTGGACAACTAATTACTGTTACAGTTTTATTGTGTTCTACCAGTGGTAGAACCAGGTTTTCAAAATGAGGGGGGCTAAAAAAAATAATTTTGCGATACCCAAATCAATACGGGAAAACACGTGCCACTTCACCTTCAAAACGCCAAAGAAATATAACCATATTACTCGAGCAAAACAGCAATGCACGGTGCTATATGGTCTTCACCTCCAACAAACACAACTTACATAAATTTTTAGGAACATTAATACTGGAGCTTGTAGCATTGTTAGAGTCGTCAAATAACTATAGTTTTGGTGTACCTCATGTTAGAGCATTGGTCGGTCGAACTCACAAGTGTTGCTATCTCAAGCTTGTTGTCAAATTTAGTTGTCAGAACTATATCTTGATTTCTAGTCTACAATTAGTTAAGTCTCGGACTAGGATAAAAATGTAGTTGAGAAACTGTGGATCACGACAAGTCATCATTGGGTTCTACCGTTTGAAGGCGAAGATCAACCGAAGATTTTGTAGAACTTCATCAACAAAAGGTAAGTGAAGACTGAACCACCTATTTCTCAAGTTATATTCACTTTTCTATCATTGAGACGATGTCGCATAACTAATTATACTATTATGCATAGACAAGAATTTCGAGTCAAGTTTATCCTGATAATTACTTATCGAAATGTAATGACTAAGCTTAATGAACATTTGTTCATACTTGATGAATTTCGGTTAAGGACAATTTATTGTTTGGAATCAAAATCATGATTCAAGTTTTATCATCCTAAAATAGCCTGGAACAGTGATATGTGTCATTGATGTTATTAGGGAATGTTTCAAATTGATTTAGAGAGAAATATAGAACAACTATAGATTCGGATAGAAGACAGTGTTATTAGTCTTACAAACTGGGAAAACGGTTATAAGTCTGAACCCGTATTACATGTACTCGTACACATAGCAGAGTAGCTATATATCGACTTACATATTTGTGGTATGCATATTCTTATGCACATCATGTGAAAATCTGTTTAACTCGTGAACCGGATTGGTATGCATACTCGTATGCAAACCATTTTGGTACTGTGGTTACGGAATCGGGATTAGTATCCAAACCGGTACGCAAACTAAAACATTTTTGTGTTCCCGAACTCAGATGTGTATCCAAACCGGTACGCAAACCAAATTAGTTTTCTGAACTCCGAAACCGGTGATAGTCTTAAGGTTTCCAAACCGGTACACAAACCTAAATAGTTATGTTAGCTCCGGAACTTGGTTTGGTTAAATGTTTACAAACCGGTACACGTAATGTGACTAAACCGACTCACGAACGGCAATAATATTTGTACCTTGTACACCTACTAACCATGTCGATTATATTTTCAAGTGCGATTAAATTATTTCTACGAGATAATTTGTATTTGATTAATTCTCTAAAACACTAGAATTATTTGATCACATGATTGTGACTCAAGGTTAATGTCTTATGTGTTCATGAAAATGAATATTAAGTTTTAAAGTTCAAATCGGCTAGTTTCGGCTAACCACGTTGAACATATTTTTTGTACACGGTTCGGTTACGGTTTCACCTAATCAGAGTGTATATCTTGTTTATGTAAATCAGATTCAAAGATTCATCTAACGATGGATATTGTTTGCTTGGTTCCAAAGCTATCTTAGCTTAAACCTAAAGCAACCTATGCTTTTAATGTCTATAAAAGGGGAACTTCAAGCAACTGGGATCTTTGAATCCCGACACTACTTTTTTGTGTGTCCTAGTTGTATCTAGAGTCGTCCTCTTCCTAACCATTTTAGGGTTTAACGACTACAAAGACTTCAAAGGGATTCGTGAAGCCAGGTCCATTTATCTTTCCTTGATAACTCGCGTATCCTTATCTTGATCGATTGTTGAGTTACTCACTTGATCAAGATAATAGAAATCATCAAAGTTCTCTTCATCTCAAACTTTGTTGATTCCACAGGTTTTATACTTGTGAGGTGAATAATAATCTAGGATGCACTTCGGGTTGCATAAGTCCGTATTTTGAGGATAGCTAGACTTTGTCTATTGCTATCGATTTTCATCACCTTTGATCAAAGTATTTGATTGTAAAAGGAAATCATATATAGGATTAATCTGTGGGAGGAAGATTGGTTCAAAGTCTTCGATTGAGTTGAAGCAACTCTTAGTTGGTGTGACGCCAACTAAGGGAATCAATTGCACGGAGTCCTGCTGAGATTCAAGAGGCGTAAGGAGCGCGTATTTACCTTAATGGTGGGATACCTTTTAGAGATCAATTATATTCCAGTCCGAAGTTAATTGGTAGTAGGCTAGTGTCTGTAGCGGCTTAATACAATTTGGTGTTCGATCTGGACTAGGTCCCGGGGTTTTTCTGCATTTGCAATCTCCTCGTTAACAAAACTTCTGGTGTATGTTTTATTTCTTTTTCCGCATTATATTGTTTATCTTTATAATTGAAATATCACAGGTTGTGCGTTGACCAATCATAGTAGATACATCCGACCTAGTTTGTTGGATACGACTTGATAGATTTTTGGACATTGGTCTTTGGTACCGTCCAAGTAATCTCTTTGTGATTAGGTTCACGAATTTGTTTCTGTAAACGTTCTAATCGTAGGAGAGAGAGATATATAACTCTAGATGTTATTCCTTGATTGAGTTTAACTCTCGGAGTTGTATTGAGTTTGTCCATACAGATTGCCTAAGAAAAAAGTGGTGGTGTATTTTGGTAACCCCGCATTTTCACCTCATGATATGACTATGATGACTTTTAGCCAAATTCGACTTAAACTAGTTCACAAATTATTAATAGAGCTAATTTGCATGCCTGTTTTAGAAACTATGCACTTCTTTTACTTGACTGTTTTTGACCAAAATAGAGCCCATTCAGCCTTCAGTGAGGATTTTTACTTTTACAATGGGACTACTACTATCCAAAATCCAAAATCCAAAATACTTGAGAACGTTCCAATAAAGCTCTTGATCCTATGTAAGCCATGTTTTTCACTTTCATTGTTTATGTTGACAGGTTTCTTACCTTGGAGTATAAAAATGCTAGGCCTACATACCACGAAGTAGATGATGACTACTGTAAAGGTTCACCTATGCATCACTCACCAAAATTATTAGAGCATAAGAGTGTTCCATTGTTTTACAAAATCTCTGTATTAAAAGAAAAAAGTAACGGAAAAAGCACATGCAGGAGAAGGAAAACATGATCAGTGTAGTGCATCTGGATGTTACTAAAAACCAAATACATTAGACGGTTACTTTGAAGCATTTAACCGAACACTTACTAAGCAACTCTATTACTGCACAGGAAGGACCAACTCTCCCTCCCTTTTTTCTCTATTCTTCTTCTTCTTACTTTGCCAATAAGAAGCAACATATAGGAAACATAGTGGACTAAATTTCTTAGCTTGGTGGGCTAAACTAACAAGCTCAGTGGACTAAACAGATAAAAAAAAATGGACAAAGGAAAATTCACTAACTTAGTGAGGTTTTGTAAGAAAAAAAGGAGGGGGGGGGGGCTGTGTTCTACAAGCAACAAGATTGATTTTTCCTTCTTCCCATGTATCGTGCCCCCTAGTATATTGTTAGGAATGCCATCTATGTACGTAGGAATCAGCAGTTATCTGTCACATTTTATGGCCTTACTTTTTTGACCTCAATTTTTTCATCAAATCAATCAAAACATATCAAAGGTAGTTGATAAAAAAAATATCTACAAGTTTTATTATATACATCAAATATGATAGTAAGGTAGTGTCTATAACGGTTTAAACAATGTGGTGTTCAAACTAAACTAGGTCTCGGGATTTTTCTGCCATTGTAGTTTTCCTCGTTAACAAAAATTTTGTGTATTGTGCTTTTTTACTTTTCTGCATTGAAACTTATTCTTTTAATTATTAAAAGTACAATGTATGTTCATTCTTCTATCAGCAAAAAGTAAATGGCGTATTTGGTTTCCTCTTCTTTTCAATGGTATCAGAGTAGGTTCGTGCATTACAAATTAACATCCGGAATAACGATCCCTTGCTTTCATAGGAGAAATTCGTGTACATATTCTCCAATTCCTTAAAAATCAAATAGAATCGGGTATATTTTTTATTTTTGCTTTTAATAAACTAATCAAATTAGGATAATCAACGAAACTATAGTTCAGTTTTAAGATAAAAATAAAAAGTTCTTAAGGGAAGCTCATATGTGATTTTCAAATTAGAGATTTGCCAATTTTGATCCTATTATGGAATCAATAAACTTGAGAAACTGATGGGTAAGTCTTCGGCTACCACCTCGTAGAAAACTTCTGCAAGATTTATTAACTGAAAAAAGAAAGAAAAAAAAGGACAAAAAATATAGGAGATTGTCTATTATTCATTTCCTTTCTTGGCTTATTCTCTGATTGAAGCTGCAAAAACAAAAAGAAAAATCAGATGTGCACCAATAAATTTGATAGTCTCTTCTTACGTAACGAATTATCTTAACGGCTAATCCAAAAGTTGTATTTGAATTTCCTTTAAATACTTCATATTTCATCCAATTTAAATCACACTCTTTAAAACTTCTTTAACCTCTCTCAAAACTTTCCTAAAATCCTTATTTCTAACTAAAATGTCAAGCGATTCACAACGAAAAGCCAATAGGGTTCGTGGTGTGAAGTTTACAATGGATGAAGATGAATCTATTTGTAAGAATTATATATACGTTATAAAAGATGCTATCAATAGTTGCCAGCAAATGGGGCTACATTTTATCATAAAACTTTTGTAAAATATAAAGAAAGAAACCGGTAGTATCAATCATCGTGATAGTGACAGGTTGTCTCATCGTTTTCATTCTATCAACAAAGATGTGACGGACCAGAAAATTTCGCCTAACGCGCCAAGGCGCTCATGCCATAACTCCCCGATGCGCCACTCTGATGCTACTAACCAGGCCTCAAAACTTCTCTTCGCGCCAGGAAAATGCACGTCTATTTGCCTTTACAAGCATGCTTAGAAAACATGTCGCCTTAACACTTATCTCCCACACTGTTCCAACTTACCTTGTTCTGCAAAGAGTTTAAAAACATAGAGGCTAATGCCGATGCATTAGTTCATTCATCGCAGGCTTTCGAGTCCTTTCTTAGGTATAGAACATGCCTTGAATTGTGTATAGGCTATTGCAGTCTATTTCCACATCTTTACTTAGCGTGCTGATCTTGCTCATGCCAAGGGTGTAACAATCAGGCTCATGTTGTACTTTCCTTAGGCTTATGCAAGCTCTGCTAACTTGCATATTGATGTAACTTACTTTCCTGGCTATTCCAAATACGCCATTGATGCATGCCTACGTCGAACGCCTTGATAGGAAGTATGAGCATCCAAGGAATGGAATACAACTTGCCTTCAATTTTGTCCATAATCATCTCTTGCATCGTGATGCCAAGCTAGATGATATGATAGGTCAATATATCACAATCATATCGTAATTAGATGATATGAGCGACAACGTGCTGGACCATCAATGATGCAACTCATTGCGGATGCCTACGTACCCTTTCCTACTTCAAAGGGATAAAAAACTGACCGTAGTTCATCCTAAAAGGTACAAGAAACTTATGCCAACTCGTGTTACAGGGTCGTGGCCAAGAAATAATGTCCCGGTCCGTATATGCCAAAAGGGACCTTTGCAAATAAAGCGCAAGAATGTGCATCATTGGCATTTCCTTGTATTGTGTCATGGTGGCGCAATATTAGTTAGCAATGACGCAACTTTGATGCCTACGTATCATAAATCTGTCTTGTCCAAGCCACGCACCAAAATGATGTTTCAGCATCATATAGGTTATGCTATGAAGCTTTAGGCATATCTCCGCTATATGCACCTTCAACCAACTACCCCTCCCTATATATGTTTTATTGCCATTTACAAACCAAAGTTGGAGATCACTTTGACATGCTTGCTTCACCAATTATGGTCGTCGCCATGTATCTCTGAATAACCGGCCACGATGAATGTGTTTATGTTCTGGCCCATAGGCCAATTTCAATATTTACATTCATGATGGTTATACATTATCTCGTCCAGCATGCTCTAGCCTAATGCACCATTGTGATGCGATATTGGCCATAGGCCAATGATCTGCGTAATGCGATATGGTAATGCTAGTTTCCTCAAGGCCATCCTCCTAACTGGCTTGATGCACAATTTGGTGCAACATTGGTCCTTGGCCAATATAACTCACGTAATGTGCCATATTTGGCGCAATATTGGCCCTTGGCCAACATGCCCAACATGATGCGCCTTTTTGGCGCAATATTGGCCAAACGCAATGCACCAAACTTGTCATGTGAAAAATGACGCATCTTTGAGCATGCGCCATGTGAAAAATGCAGGTGTTACGAAACAAGTTGGTGAATATGCAACTTTGATCATGCAAATGTACCGATGCAAAAAAGGGGGTGATGGTGAACCAGATGTAAGAAAAAACTCGTATTTCACTTGGGTATTTTTGTTTTTGATACTCTTTTTAAAAAAAAAATATTTTTCAAATTACAAATTGCAGGAACGAAAATGTCCAGAAGAGTGGCAAAGAACCCACAAAAGTGGATCCCAATACAAAAGTTTTTTCAACATTCTGAAGGTACTTAATAGATTTAATCCATACGTGTTGGAAGGTAATCCAGTGACAACAAGATCCCCACATGGTCCTATTTCGTAGGAATTTCAAAGTAGTACACTAGTTTCCTCGCCATAAACAACTTCAAACCCACCTACTGGATCTCAAAATAGTAAAGAACATCAGAAGTCTAGTCTTTATGTTCATGACAATACCAAAATAAAAAGAGTGTTAGAGCATTGCTCGGTTGAACCCACCAAGCGTTGGTATGTCAAGTTTGGTTGTCATATTTTAGAATCAAAACTCAATTAGAGTCGCTTGATTAAATTTACTAGAGACCAAATTCGTTTAGGTTAGACTACAAAGTCTAGGAATGTTGAGACATACAAGTATTTCTCTGAAGACCTGAAGATGTATTGACTACAACGAAGATATCATCCTTCCACTTGAGGTATTGTGATACTGACTTGACTTGTTTCCATATCGTTGCTTTTAAGTCGTTTAAGATTGAAAACATAACATGTGAGGTTATATTTAATATTTTAGTATTAGGCTTGATCATTTTAGTATGATCAAAGTTCAAGGATGAATATTTGATTACGAATTACAACGTTTATCTTTTGAACTTCGTAAATGTTACATCGACATTATCTGTGTAACTCGTTACTTGATTATGTATTGGATATAAGTACGATTTCATCCTAGGAAACTATGTTTGATTACATATGTTTAAAGGAAGTACATTTACGAAACTTGTTTCGTAATCGAAAGGAAATCAATAGGCGTTTTGGTCCAGTTTTCAATGAAGATCTATTGAATGACCAATTCGAACCTAGGTAATATCTCTGATAGAACCGATCTTGACTTATGTTGAGAGCTACGGTAGAACCGATCTTTACCTAGTTTGGGATAGTGGTAGAACCGATCTTGACTTATGTTGAGAACCTTGGTAGAACCGATCCTTACCTATATTGGGATACATGGTAGAACCGATCCTTACCTATATTGGGAGTCTTAATTGGTAGAACCGATCCAAGCTATTGTTGAGAGTCATGGTGGAACCGATCCCTACCTATATTTAGTAGAACCGATCTTAACCTATGTTAGGAGTCATGGTGGAACCGGTCCCAAGAGAAAAACCGATCCTTCATATTCACATATTACTTTACGGTTTTGTGTTAGTTTGGAATTAGGGTTTGAAAAGACGAGGGTACCCAAATACACCACAATCTTTTATTTATCCACCTATAAGTTCTCTACCGAAAGTGATTGTCTATAGACTGAGTCGAGACAATACAACAAATCGGTTCATACTTCGTGTGATCGTCTATGGATACGAGATCGAGACAATACAACAACGAAGTATGATACTTGATAATAGGTTCGGACTTAACCAAACTCTATAGGATCAATATCAAGTATGTATGGAGTTAACGTTTGTGTAATTTACTTTAAATTATATAAACAAATATAATTGCGGAAAATAAAAGTAAATCACACAACAAGATTTTGTTAATGAGGAAAACTGCAAATACAGAAAAACCCCGGGACCTAGTCCAGAATTGAATACTCTCGGAATTAAGCCGCTATACAAAATCTACACCAACTTCGTATAGTTAAGACCAAGCAACTACCCCTAGTTCACTTAGTTTCCTCAGTATCCCTGCGCTTCCGACTTCGATGAGTGCACTCAGTGGAACAATTCCTTTGGATCGTATTCCAAACAGTATAGGAACAACAAATCTGTTTGGTAACAACTCTTTCGATTCTTTCAAGATAAAGATATCTCAAGTCATACGCAAAGACTCTTCCGTTTAATCTAATAAACTCCTTTGCCTGGTTAGATCAATCTATCCAATAATTACCAAAGTAGTCAAGTTTAGATTCGCAATCAATCGATATAGATTCCAACAAGAAACTATAAAGTCATGCCGATCTCGCGCAACTAATCAATCGAATAAATCCAATTCTAGTTGGATCCCATCCGATCAAGGTTTGTGCACACCCAAATATATGAGAACCAAATAAGAAATCTTATTTGTCTTCAAATCTTCTTTAATCTTCAATAAACACATGCATAACACCACTTGAATCTCTTGTGATCAATCACACACAGAACGGAGTCTGTTAACAATGGATTATCACAAGATGTCTTTAGATCTACAAACAGTTCTAAAGATCCCGTCGATGCTTCGATCTAGTTTGAGTGAATCTTATATCAGAAGAGAAGATTCTCAAGAATAAACAAACTAGGTGCAATCAAAGTTTCAACAACCATTAGTCAATCAAATCAATCGAAAACTAATAACACTGCAATTATCTAGTTTCCCACCAACGGTACTCGTAGAGCTTTTTGATATTCTCAATATATGCAATGAATGGAAAATTTTGGTTTTCCTAACTCCAATAAATGCTTGTCCAAAATTTTCGAAATCTCTTAATAGAAAATCTCAAATTAGTAAATGCACATTACTAATGTTTATTCTGTAGAGATAAGCATTTAATTCCTGGTAATTAAAGCATATAAAACCAAAAACCTTAATTAAAAGATTCTCAATTTATCTCGGCACAGGATCTCCTTGAGTACTAAGGAATATCTTTGAACAATAAATGATAAGAGTTACTGAACGTGTTCAAAGTATGTTGACATCTTTTTACTGTAAATCCTTATTCATATTTTCATGGATTTAAATTCTGGGAATCGGTTATACCACACTTCAAAACAAGTTTAGAATTGATTCACCTGTATTCCAAGTCACTATGTGATTGATCAAATATCAAATCACATATATGGGTTCAATCGGTTCTACCAATCACTAGGATCGGTTATACCTTAATATGGAAACACTTGTGATCGGTCACACAAGTTACCAGGACCGGTTACATCAGTTACTAGGATCGGTTACATCAATTACCAGGACCAGTTACCATATACTCATGGTATTGCTCGTGATCGGTCACACCAGTTGCCAGGATCGGTTACACCCATTACCAAGATCGGTTACACCAATTAGCAGGACCGGTTACACCAATTAAAAGGATCGATTACACAACTTCTCTGTGATCGGTCACACCAATTACTAGGATCGGTCACACCAATTACAAATATCGATCATACCATCTCATGGTGATTACTTAGGATCGGTTACACTAATTAACAAAAACTAGTCATACCAAATCATAAGTCAGCCATTTTGATTAGTTATACCAAGATACATAACAAAGTTACGATCGGTTCTACCATCTCACACATATTGGTAATCCAAGGATATGCTATGAATAGCCGTACCAATAAGCCTAGCGATTTCCCTTTCGATTCATAAAACAAGGTCATGAATGTACTTCCTTTAAGCAAATGTAAAACATTGTTTCCTAGGATAAAATCTTCACCATAAACCATACACATAATCAAAACAATATATACACGATTATGTCGATGTCATATCTACGAAGTTCAAAAGATAAGCGGTATAATTCGTAGTCTAATTCCCTAATACTATGATCATATAAATATGACCATGTCACATCACTAGAGTAATATATACACTATGTACAATATATACAGCTTCGCAGTTATGTTTTCAATATAGCACGACTTGGAAAATACGTTAGGAATGAAAGCAGTTCAAGTCAGTATTACTAACCTCAAGAGGAAAGATGATGTTGTCATTGTAGTTTGCTTCTTCTTCACTTTCTTCGAGTCTTCGGAGTAATACTTGTATGTCTCAACGTTCCTAGATTTCTAGTCTAACATAAACGAAGTTGACTTTAGTATACAATCAAGCGACTTTAGATGAGTTTTGAGTCACTAAAATATGACAACCAAACTTGACATACCAACGCTTGGTGAGTTCAACCGAGCAATGCTCTAACAGAGTTTGCTAATTAGAAAAGTTCCAGATGTCGACATAATTTGGACATGAGTATAATTCTTATCTTTTATTGTCCAAAGATATTCCTTGATAATCAAGGTGATCCCAATCTGAAATGTTGAGAATCTTTTAATTAAGTGTTTTCGATTATATGCTTTTGATTTTCCAGCAAATCAAAACATATCTCTTGGAAAGTTATATTATTTAAGTGCTAAACTAATATTAAATATTTTATAATGAGAGATTTTGGAATTACAGGTTGGATATTAGTTAGAAATAAAAAAACAGAAATTAGGTACTTATTGCATATCTTGAGAATATTTTCAGTTTTGGAATTTCCTTGTTGTCCAAACAACCTTGGTCTATAGATAGTTAAGTTTTCATTTCTAGTAAACTATCCTAAGATCCATGCAAACTTCGCTTGCGTTGTTTCCGGTGGAGCCGTCTATCCGGAGAGGAAAGTACCCTAATTAGGTGAAATCTCTTATGACCGCTCATTTAAAGCTTTTTGTGGGATCAAGAAGCTCTACGAGTTCCGTTGGTGGGAAACTATATAATTTCATTGTTATTTTAATTTTTGATTATTGATTTGATTGACTAACGGTTGTTGAAACTTTGATTGCACCTAGTCTGAATATTCTTGAGAGACTTCTTTTCTGACATAAGGGTCACTCAAACTAGATCACAGTATTGACGAGATCTTTAGAACTGTTTTTAGATATAAAGACAACTTGTGATCATCCATTGTTAACAAACTCTGTTCTGTGTGTGATCGATCATAAGTGGATTCAAGTTTGTGTTGTGCAGGTACATAAGAAGGCAATTGAAGATTTGAAGACAAGAAGATTTTTCTTATTGGTGTTCGTATCTTGTGATTTTTGCACACATCTTGATCGGCTGGGATCCCACTTAGATTAGATTCTTCTGATCATAAAGTCGTTTAGATCGGCAACTATCATTTGGTGGTATTCTTCAATATCCAAATTTGATAGTTGTGATTCTGAATCTAAGTTATTGATTTACATTGATCTTACCCGATAAAGGAGTTTACTTGTTTAAACGGAATATCCTTTGTCATAACTTAATGAATCTTTTTCTAAAAGGTTATTGGAGTAGATACCAAACAACTTTATTCCTTTACTGTTTGGAAGACGATCAAAAGGAGTTGAGTGCTTAAGACTTAACATCGGTAAAACAACTTGAAAAAGCGGGGGTCTAACAACCACACCCAATATTTCGTTTAGGGAATCTATATGGACTAACTCCAATATAATTCCAAGAGAATCAACTAGACAGTCAGACTCAATCAAGGAAAATATATCCAAGAGTTATATCGCTATTTCTCAATGTAATCAGCAAATCAAACAGATAGAAATTCGCGATCCTGATTATTATGAGAACAACTTGAATGGTACCAAAGGCCAATGTTCAAGTGTCAATCAATTTCAATCAACAACCAAAGGTTGGATTTACCAATTGATTGAACTACGCACAACTTGTGATATTTCAATTATATAGAAAATATAATGCGGAAAAGAAATAACACAAACACCAGAAGTTTTGTTTACGAGGAAATGGCAAATGCAGAAAACCCCGGAACCTAGTCCAGATTTGAACACCACACTGCATTAAGCCGCTACAGGCTCTAGCCTACTACAAGTTAACTTCAGACTGGAATGTAGTTGAGCCCTAACCAATCCCACACTGATTAAGATACAGTCGTGTTCCTTACGCCTCTGAATCCCAGCAGGACTCTACGCACTTGATTCCCTTAGATGATCTCACCCACAACTAAGAGTTGCTACGATCCAAAGTCGAAGACTTGATAAACAAATCTATCTCATACAGAAAAGTCTATTTTAATAGATAAATGTGTCTTCCATAGAAATACCTATGAAGTTTGTTCCGTCTTTTGATAAATCAAGGTGAACATGAACCAATTGATAATCCGGTTTTATATTCCCGAAGAACAGCCTAGAAATATCAATCACCTCACAATAACTTAACTATATGGTAGTAGAACAAGTTATTATGGAATCACAAAGAATTAGATGAAGATAAATCTCGAGCAAATCTTAGAGAAGATAGTACTCAATACGATAGACCAAGTAAGATCAGAACATGCAACTACAGAGAAAATAGTTGGGTCTGGCTTCAGAATCTCAATGAAGACTTTAAGTCGTTAACCTATAATGGTTTTAGGAAAAACCTAGGTTAAAGGAGAATCGACTCTAGTCGCAACTAGTATCACACAGGAGGTGTGGGGATTAGGTTTCCCAGTTGCTAGAGTTCTCCCTTATATAGTCTTCAAATCAGGGTTTGATAGCTTTGGAACAAAGCAATCAATATTTACCGTTAGATGAAACCTGATTCAAGATTCAAGCTAATGTATTTCCACCATTAGATGGTCTTAGCTTGTTACACACAAATGAAATATACCTTCATTTAGATATGGGTAATCGTACCTAAACGTGTATATTGAGTTGGCTCAATAACAGTTAACCGAAGTTAGGCATATAAACACTTTTGTCTTAACCATGTTCATCTTAACACTTCTATATCAATTAACAATCAAATGAATCTAATTGTGTTACTTATAGAGTTGTTCAATTGTTTATATTCTCATAGAGGTATACAAGACACAATTGAAGCAAAATCGGAATTATTCAAAAGAATCAGTTCATGAACATTTTAGCCACGGTTTGCAAAGATTGCATTCCTTAATATATAAATGTATTTGTTCATGAGTATGAAATCACACTTAACCAATTTAGAACTTGAACCACTTAAGTTTGCAAACGGGTACGCAAACTTAAGTTCCGGAGTTTGGTCACAAGCCGTCAGTTTGCAAACGGGTACGTAAACTTTAGCTCCGGACCGAACTCAGTTGAAACCGTTTGCGAATGGGTACGCAAACTTGGTTCCCGGACTTCAACAGTTAAATAAGTTTGCGAACGGGTATGCAAACTTAAGTACCCTGACTTAAACAGTTGGATAAGTTTGCGAACGGGTATGCAAACTTCCGGTCCTGAATTCCGTCAAAACTGTTCGTACACTTAGTACACAAACCGTAATGTATCCAAACATGGGTTTTAGCTCTTAACCCATTTCAATCATTGAAGCATTCTTAGAAGACGACAATAGATGTCTCACACAAACTATTAGCTTATAAGTAATTTTCAAGTGATTGAATGATCAATACGAAACATTTCGAGCCTACATCAAACGACTGTCTCACACAAATCATGTAAGATGTACCAGGTGATTTTCACATGATCATCTTTTGACTTTCGTCAAGAATAATGATAAACATAGTTAAAGCAAAAAGCTTTCCAACACATATTTCGAGAAAGATATAAGCGAGTTAAACTCAGCTCGAAATATCAAATGTGTATAATGTAAAGTCTATATAGCTATACGACTTTGTCTCAATAGGAGATAGAAAAGAATAGACTTCTGAGTGATAGATGAGTTCAAGTCTCCACATACCTTTTGCTGATGAAGTTCCACACGTTCCCCTTAGTAGTTCTTCGTCTTCAATCGATGAACGACGTGAAGTCTAAAGCTCAACTACATATTCTATCGTAATCCGAGACATAGCTATAAGTACACTAGAAATCAAGACTTATAAATTTGACAACTAAATTTGACAAACAAGCTTGAGATAACAACGCTTGCTAGTTCGACCGAGCAGTGCTCTAACACAACTCAAGATTGATTTTCTGTCTTGGGATTCATGTGCATGACCGGTAGGTCGTAGACGCATGGATACCGTAGGAACTAAGTAATTAGTGGTAGTTTACTTGATCTCATTGTAATTTATGTAGCGGCTTAATTCTGAGAGTATTCAAAACTGGACTAGGTCCCAGGGTTTTTCTGCATTTGCGGTTTCCTCGTTAACAAAATCTTGTGTGTGTTATTTACTTTTGAAAACGCGGGGGTACCAAAATACGCCACCAAATATTTTTTAGGCAACCTGTATGGACTAAACTCAATTACAATTCTGAGAATTATAACTTGATGAATCTCAATCAGGAATAATAAGAAGAGCTTATATCTCTTTCTCTCACAATCAGAATGTAAACAGAGACAAGTCTGGGAACCTGATTTTTCCGTGAGAGTACCTGGACGATTCCAAAGATCAATCAAGTTGTATCCAACAAACAAGGATGGATATATCTACTTTGATTGATTTACGTACAACCTGTGATATTTCAATTATAAAGATAAAAAATATAATGCGGAAAAAGAAATAACACATACACCTTTTGTTAACGAGGAAACCGCAAATGCAGAAAAACCCCGGGACCTAGTCCAGATTTGAACACCAAACTGTATTAAGCCGCTACCGACACTAGCCTACTATCAAAACTTCGGACTCGAATGTAGTTGAGACCGAATCTACCGTCACAACGATTTAGTTACAGTCGCACTCCTTCTATTGAATCCCAGCAGGACTCCGCACAATTGATTCCCTTAGCTGACGTCCTTTACAGCCTAAAAGTTTCTTCAACTCAATTGAACTGCCTCCCACAGATAAGCCTATATGCGATTTCCGTTCTGATCAAATATCAAGGTGAGATAGGAAATCGATTGCAATAGACAAATTCTAGCAAACCTCAAAATCCGGTCTTATGACTCCCGAAAAGCAGCCTAGATCATTATTCAAACGGTAGAACACAGTGATGTCTGAAACTCAACTACATACTTTTATCTTAATCCGAGACTTGACTAAATGTAGACTAGAAATCAAGATATAATTTTGATCAACTAAATTTGACAACAAGTTTGAGATAGCTACACTTGTGAGTTCGACCGATCAATGCTCTAACAACTTTTATTTTCCTCAATTATCATTGTTTATTATAATTAAAAGTAAATACACTTGTCCGTCAATCCTAATCATTTGACTCTGATCCTATAGTCAATCTATTTTATACCGTAACTATTGTCAAGTGAATATCAAGTTGTTGTATTGTCACGACTTTGTCTATAGACGACCACACTCGATATCGGACTTATAGGTTGAAACAAAAAGATTGTGGTGTATTTGGGTACCCACGTCTTTTGAAAGAGGATGGGGATAAAAAGTTGCAAAAGCTGGGAGAGAAGAAGTCATTTGTTACGTGTTAAAGTACTTCTTATCATTTGAATCCGGTCCCAAGCTGGCTTGAACTAAAGTAGACCATTTTGGATAGATCTAGTCTGCCAGATAATACCTTCAGTGCAGTTATGACCGTTGGTGGTGAAATCACAGTGTGGCGTGAACCCATGCTTAATATCTTTAAACAATTATGATTTATAACATTGATGTCATTTTGTGAACCCGGAAGACCAAAAAAACGTACCAAATCCAACAATCATACATAGCCTAAGATCTCAAAATAAGCGTCTTTTTTTGGCTAACAATTCTATCAACACCTACTTGAGTAGGATTTTGCTGGAAAGTTGGGACAAAATGGTCGACTATTGTGTCTCAAAACATTTTGAGATACCTAAACGCGGTTTTTTCCCATATGGATATACTCATTTGTGGAATCCGCTAGTACCCCGATAACATAATATTCGAAGGGATGCAATGATTTTTTTTCGGGACTAAAGCCTCATACATATCGTGCATCATACCGATAATTAAATAGACATTGTACCTGATAAAGATCGGTAATTATCCTTTGAAGTAAGTTGCGGTCCATACGAAATCGACAATGAAAATCTTTATCAGAATACACACACCCAGGTACAAAATAATCATGCATCATCTTATCATGGTAAAGATATCGCTCTCTCCACGTTGCTAGTTTAGAGGCAGAGAGAATTTAATTAAACATGTAAGGATATCTATCTAAGAATGATTTACAATGTTATTAATCGTTATGCATTAATTAAATAATATTTTTATTCGTTTTGCTTTTATTTTCAATACAGTTTTTGATACCAAGTCGAGGATCCACCTACAACAGACCCATCCAACCATCTACCTATGGATGTTAGACCCGTGGATCAGATGCGCACGGAATCTAGCACCTGCTATATACATTTAGATGTGTGGTGGTACCGAATCCACGGATTTTACATGCTGTTCACCTCTACTAGGGGTGAACATGGACCTGAAATCCGCGAATTCGACCCAGAGCAATTGTATTTTTGTGGGTGCGTGCCCATACCGTCCGCTAATGGACAGGATGTGGATGGGTATTTTGAGTCCAACGGATTACGGATTGGCCCGGGTGCAATCATGAAATCCCGTTGGACATCCAGACCCGCTAGTACATTTTTCCAAATATGAATCTAGTACATTTGTTTGTTTTTCCCCTCAAATTAGATATTCCTTTCATGTCATTTTTTTTTGCTGATCTTTCAAGATACAATACCAATATCTATATAAGTGAACATACATGATCCCAAAGTATACCAAAAACATCTTATTTTAAAGGGGCATGTTTTTCTTCCCCTTTAAATTTTAAGTGACCTCAAAAATGTTGAACTTAAATCTAATTTTTAAACTTTTAAATAAAATGGTGTTATTTCTAAAAGGATCCATAAACTTATTGCTTTTGTTTCTCTGTTATAAACTAAAACAAATTAATTGGATTATTCATGTCTAATATGCTTAGACCTGGGGTAATTGATATAACAGTCATATTTCAGGACTTTGAGAAGGACAATGTGCTTCAAATCAATTCGATTCCCTTGAAGTGGCTTGCTAGCATAACAGATCGCCTTAACTGTGGTATGGTGAAGTACTATGTGAACACTGCAGAACTAGACTGGAAGGACATAGTGAAAAGCATAGCGGATTTTCCCGAGAAATTCATAGTGGACGGTGGATGTGATTACTTTGAACTCGAGGATTGTGATACTTTGGCCTCCTACAAGGAAACAGCATCCGCCCCAGCTATGATGAAAAATCGCTGACAGATAGCAAGAAATGGTAGTAAAGCAGGAGAAAGGTTGATTTTGGATGAAAAAGTGTAGTGTCTTTTTTGAATGTGCATGCAGGTATGTATGAATTATGATACTAATCCTGCAAATGATATTTGTGAACATCTTAATTTTTAGTACCTTCTTGTGTCCATGCATACAAAGTTTCTTTATCTTGGTACATTAGTTAACTCACATGGTACATAATGATTCTGATAGTATACTTCATTCAAGTACTAGTTCTATTTTTTGTAATTTCCTGGCGATCAGATAGATGTTCCATGTGTTTGACTAGTCTTAAAAATACAAAGTGGCCTAGGTGTCATTTTTGAATAGTATCATTCTGGCATGCGTTCTTGACAATTATTTTAATTCAATTTTTTCGGAGGGAATAATAACTTGTTTTCTGCTGACGTAGGACATCCGTTAAATTTAAGATTTATATTTATATTATTAATTATTACTATTTTAGGTATTTCTTATTTTTAGAATTTTATTTATTTTAAGAAGTAATTTTTTTAGAAGGATATTGGTTTCAAACTGAGTTAATTAGAATTTCCTTAACTAGAGTTCTATTGTTTCTCTATAAATAGGAGACAATTTCAATGTAGTTCACATCATACATAGTTATAAACCAATATAAAGATTTCTCTACAATTCTACTACTTTTACTATCAAATTCTTTTTCCGTTCTGCGTTACTTGCAGACGCAGATATTTAGTTTTCCTTCTCCTTTCAATGGGGATGGAAGTTTATGAAGTCACGGAACAAAATCTGTGTGTTAATCCCAGACTACTCTGCAAGAATGATATTCTTAGTTACAAAGTTGTAGGAGTTGACCTTGACTCAGAGACTAAAAGGGAGGAGAAGCGTAAGTATGATCAGGCAAGATTTGCTCGTTGGTTGAAGATGGACGATAAACGAACACTGTTGGGTGTTCAGTCCAGCGAAGAAGATAGTTCCGACGAAAAAATAATAAAATCTGGGTCTTCATTTATGCGATGGCAAGAAAAAGAAAAAATAATAGTAAGGCTAACTGGTGTTACGGTCCTTTCCAAGGTACTAGGAGGCCAAGTTGGAGAAACCCTTGTTGGTGCCCTTGAAGCCCATGTACATCGGTTCGTATACAAGGGCTCCACTTTCACAATGCATTTTATGTTTACAGATATTAAAGATTGTTTCTTCCGACTTGGGGACGAGAGGATGCCGCCTCTCGTACACTTTCACTTTCATCGCCCCATCAAGGTGGGGAAAGAAGAGACAAAAGATATTGAATTCCATTTGGGACAGAAGAGGTCTGGTCATGATTCAGATAACATTGAGAAAGAGAAGCAAATCAGGGATTGTGGCCGTAATGAAGATTTAAAGAACTTTGTCGACAAAGTTGATGCTCGATGGAGTTCTCAGCCTATATCACCTCGTCTGTTTGATGAGCTAGTGAAGGAGTACGAATTTTATGGGGATCTTCCCTCGAAGGCATCAGCCGCATTTGCCCTGATTTCATTTAATCTAATTGTGCTTGTAGAAACACCGTTCATTGTGTTCCCACTAAGGGACATTGAGATTGTAATCTGGCGCTGCTTAGACCTGGGATTATTGATATGACAGTCATATTTCAGGACTTTGAGAAGGACAATGTGCTTCAAATCAGTTCAATTCCCTTGAAGTCGCTTGCTGGCATAAAAGATCGCCTTAACTGGGGTCATGTGAAGTACTATGTGAACACCGCAGAACCAGACTGGAAGGCCATAGTGAAACGCATAACAGATTTCCCCGAGAAGTTCATAGAGGATGGTGGATGGGATTACTTTGAACTCGAGGATTGCGATACTTTGGCCTACTACAAGGAAATAGCATCCGCCCCAGACTATGATGAAAAATCGCTGACCAGATAGCAAGAAATGGTAGTAAAGCAGGAGAAAGGTTGATTTTGGACGAGAAAGTGTAGCGTCTTTTTTGAATGTGCATGCAGGTATTACTATAATGCCAAAGTCGTAGTAATGAAAATATTCTCCCAATGTGCTAGTATATGAGTCATCTGTTATTACTTAACAGATACAGGAGCTTCTTCATTAGCATTTTCTAATAAAAAGTGAATGTTGTTCTTATTTTGTTTCGGTGACTTTGTTATTTCTTTTAAGTGGTAATTATATAAATGACCCTTGTATTATACAAATACCCTTGTATTAATGATTTCAGACAAAGATGGATAGCTCTTTTTTGTATTTCCAGGTCTGTCATTGTAACTAGCCATGTAGCCTCTTCCCTTGCTGGACCCTCTCTTTGCTAACTGTCTGCCAAGAAAGTTGGCCTCTCTCTAGTGACATGACCAAAACTAATTCTTGATAACTTAGCTGCACTTCGCTTCTACCTGTAAACAACAATCCATGTGAGCTGGGAGGTTTAATAACATAACAGCCTCCATAAAGTCGCTATTTTTCGACTCCCAAACCTTTGAGGCCAGCAAGCATTTCCGGTTAATGCACACCCAAATATTGCACTCACCACCTCATCCCTGATATTTTTTCTGCAATCCAACCTCCACCAGCCTCACCTAGGTTGCCGTTGAGGGACCATCACAACACAAATTGATAACCCCTTCTTGCGGGAGAGACCAATAAGAAAAAGAGATCTTATTCAGGGGCTTAACTGGTCTGCTCGAGATCACAATTTTGATTAGAATATGAAAACCTTTATGGAAAAAAGAAAAGAATATATACCCTTATGATCCTCAAAGAATATGAAAACCTTTATGGAAAATGAATATATACCCTTATGATCCTAAAAGAACAATCATGCACATCCCTGTATAATTTTGAAGAAAGAGTACTTCTAATAGGTGTATTCTTTCCTTCATAAACTTTCAATTTTCCAGCATAATCTCATAAATAGAACTTGACCTGACTTCTTTGACTGTCCGGGTTTTCAACAGTTTCTCTCATAATTAATCTCCTGTATTCCTCTTCCATTTATGGATCAAAGAAAAGTTCTCACAGTAACATGTTCGGGTATTATGAGTTTAATGTGGAAAAATGACTACCTTGTTACATACACTACTTGGCTTTCGACCCACTATAATCATTTTCTATCTGAACTTAAAAAGAAGATTCAATACATATTAAATCGCAATATTTCTTTCATTCAAGTGAACGCAGTAGGTCAATAAGTTATACAAGAAATGTGTATACAGTCTGGAATAGGAGTGCTAACTGCTATGCTCTCATAACCCCATTCGAATAAATTCACAAACCTCTCCATAAATAAGTGTTCCCAGATAAAAAGTCTCATAGGAAAAGTTTTGTTACGGAAACTGTGCTTGCTCCGTCATCTACTGATAAGATGTAAATCAGTTTGACGAACTCAGTTTAGGTTTCTTAAGATACCTAAGTATACTCCACATGAATGTAGAAACAAAGAAGAGAATCAAACCAGTTACAACAGCATACTTGAGCCCAAGGTTAACAAGTAAATTTACCAGAAGGCCAGCTAAAACAACGCCACAGAAATTTGCCGACACTGCAGACCAGAATGGCATATCGAACAATGATGCAATAACTGCACCTGTCCATGCCCCGGTTCCAGGAAACGGTACAGCCACAAACAACATCAACCCTAACCACTGAAACTCTTCAATGGGACCGGCCTTTGCTCTTGCATTTTTGAAAAACAGCTCTAGATATCGTGAGGCAGTAGGACTGCTCTTAGCAAGATCCTTAGCAAATTTCTTCAAGTAGAGTAGAATAATGGGCACCGGAACCATGTTGCTGCAGTCATAGAAACATTTCAGAATGTATCGATCAGATAAGTTATACAGAAAGCAAACTCTGTATGTTTTTTGCACTCAATTCAGAAACAAAAGTTCAACCACGGACTAGTTCCAAACTTAGCAGATAAATGGATACTGCATAACCCCAATTCCTCAAATTAAAATGCAAAAATATTTGGGGGAAATTAAAATCATACCCATTATGAGATTAATTAAAAAAAGGGTTTCATAAATGATTAAAAAGAGACTGACCCAAGAACAGATAAGACAGTTAGAAGAAGAGGTTTGAGCTGCAACCAATAACCAACAGGAATAGCACCACGAAGCTCAACAAGAGGAAGTGTAGCTAGGGCAAATACAATCACCTCATCAGACCATCCAGAACCTCTTAAAAAACTAGCTACTTTCAAACCAAAACTTGAAGCTCTAATAGAATCAGCTGAAGCAGCACGAGCACTATCTCCTCCAAAAGTTGCTGTTAAAACAAGGGAAACTGAAGTCCAAACTAAAACCCAGAAAACAAATTTAATTGCCTGTTTGGGTTCATCTGCAAGTGGTAGAAGAATCTCATTATTATCAGATTCTAAAACAAAATTATTGGAATTAGCAGCAGAAGTTGTAGTTGATTGAGAGAATTTAACTAGAGGAGAGAAGGAATGGAAAATTGAACAAAACTTGGGCTTAGGAGAAGACTTGTGAGGGGAAACGATGAAATCTGTGTTTATGGGGGAGATTCTTCTGTGGGTTTTTAACGGGAAGAAATTTGTTACTGTTGTTGTTGACGGTGTAATGACAGCCATTGAGGAAGCTCTTTTCAGTTCCCCTCCCACTCCTGAAGAACTGAAAGTCAAATTTCGTGGGTTAAATGAGCTCTATTTGAGAACCAGAATAGTGCCGAAGGAGGAGATACCATACCAAAGGCCGTCTCTCTGTCGCGTAGGGTATTGTTTTATAGCCTGTTTGGATCGCACATCATAAGCAGTTTTTCGACTTTTAAAAGTTAAAAAGACAGAAGTCAGTTTGGCTGTCAAATTTCAACACGACTTCTAGAAGTCGAAAAATTAACTTTTTGTGAAGTAAAATAGTTTTACTTCGAGTTTTAGCTCGCACATGAATATAAAATTATAAACCCAAATAAGCTCTGTCATTTTGAGTTCTATTGGGTTTTATAACCCCAAAGAACCACGATCCTCACCGAGCATAAATTATAAACTAGTATTTAATCCGTGCTACGTGGGTACGATGACAATTGGCTTCAATTTGGTGAGGCGGGCTTCGTCTCGTATCCGTCCCAGAAGGGTCTCAAATAACAACTGCAATGCATAATGAAGCCATAAATTATCATTTAGTATATTAACATTTAGAACCAAATTCACCAATTATACATTGTTTAAATTTTTGGAGATAAAAGAGATCCTCTTAAACATAATACGTTTGAAAATTATACTAACCTTTGAATCAATAAGTAGTTTAGGACACTGCCAAAGTAGCACTACATCTGCCCTTAGTCTTGCTACATTTTAGACTACATATTTCTTGCATAACTAATTTTTGCTACTTAAAAGTAAAGAAACAAAGTCATAGTAATATTCTACCTCAAAACCCCAATAATGGCTTCCAGTTCGGCTGAATCTTATTTGTACTTCACCAGATACACAGATCTCTATCTACTTTACGTACCATATCATATACAAGCGGCCAACTCAATTACTCCTGCTGGATCTAGTTCCGTGTAGTAATATGAAAAATCACACTCACTATATAATTATATCAATATATGACGTTAGAGACACTAAAAATAAACATGATATTAATATGAAATAGATTGCCGACTCTAAATAGTACAAAATATATGAAATGCTTCCCGTCAAAGAAGATATAATCAAGGAAATGCATTGATATATCTTTCTTCAGAAATTATATACTTACGTTAAGAATCAAGCGACTAACTCTACTGCTCCTTCAGGCTCCAACTCCATATAGTTATATGCACAATCACACCACTCTATAATTGTATCAATATATGATATTAGGGACACTAAAAAGAAATACGATATTAATATAAAATAGACTGCCAACTCTAAATAGGGCAAAGTATATAAAGTGTTCCCCGTCGTAAAAGATGTAAATACCTCTTTCTCGACAGAGCAATCGTAGTTGGGCCATCTCGTCGAAAAAGATGTAATCAAGGAAATATACTGATATGTCTTTCTTCAGAAATCATATACATACATTAAGAACAAACGCCCAACTCAATTGCTCCTCCAGACTCCAACTCCTTGTAATTAAATGAAAAATCACACTCACTATAATATATGATATTAGAGACACTAAAAAGAAACACATATTAATATAAAATAGACTGTCAAATCCAAATAGTGCAAGGCATATGAAGTGCTTCTCTTCGAAGAAGATGTAATCAAGGAAATGCACTAATATATCTTTCTCTAACAATCATATACTTGCGTTAAGAATCAAGCGGCCAACTCAACTTCTCCTCCAGGCTCTAGATCCCTGTAGTTAAATGAAAAATCACACTGACTATATAGTTGTATTACCATATATGATATTAGAGACACTAAAAAGAAACACTATATTAATATAAAATAGATTGCAAATTCTAAATGGTGCAAAACATATGAAGTGCTTCCCGTCAAAAAGAATGTAAATACCTCTTTCTCAACAGAGCAACATTAGTTGGGCCATTCCGTTGAAGAAAATTTAATCAAGGAAATGCGCTGATATATCTTTCTTCACAAATCATACACTTGCGTTAAGAATCAAACGCCAACTCAACTGCTTCTCCAGACTCCAACTCCCTGTAATGAAATGAAAAACCACACCCATTATATAGTTGTATCAATATATGATATAAGAGACACTAAAACAAAACACGATATTAACATAAAATAGATTATCAACTCTAAATAGTGCAAAGCATAAGAAGTGCTTCCCATTGAAGAAGTTGTAATCAAGGAAATGCATTGATATTTCTTTCTCCGGAAATCATAGAAAACGATATACCTGTGTTAAGAATCAAGCGGACAACTCAACTGCTCCTTCAGGCTCTAGTTACCTTCAGTTAAATGAAAAATCACACAGAATATATAGTTGTATCAATATATCATATTAGAGACTCTAAAAAGAAACACGATATTAATATAGGATAGATTGCTAACTTTGAATAGTGCAGAACATATGAAGTGCTTCCCGCCCAAGAAGATGTAATCAAGGAAATACACTGATATATCGTTCTTTAAAAATCATATACTTGCATTAAGAGTCAAGCGACCAACTCAACTGCTCTTTTAGGCTCCAACTGCATGTAGTTATATGAACAATCACACCTTCTATATAGTTTTATCAATATAAGATATTAGAGACACTAAAAAGAAACACGGTATTAATATATAATATATTTCCAACTCTAAATACTGCAAAACATATGACATGCTTCCTGTCAAAAAAGATGCAAATACCTCTTTGTCAATAGTTGGGTCATCCCGTCGAAGAAGATTTAATCAAGGAAATGCACTAATATATCTTTAGAAATCATACATTAAGAATCAAACGCCTAACTCAACTTCTCCTCCAGGGTCCAACTCGTTGTAGTTAAATAAAAAATCAAACTCATTATATAATTCTATCAATATATGGTATTAGAGACACTAAAAAGAAACACATTTTAATCAAAAATATATTGCCAACTCTAAATAGTGCAAAGCATATGAAGTGCTTCCCGCCCAAGAAGATGTAATCAAGAAAATGCACTTATATATATTTATTTAGAAATCATGTACTTATGTTAAGAATCAAGCGAATAACTCAACTGCTCCATCAGGCTCGAACTCCATGTAGTTATATCAATATAGAGACACTAAAAAGAAACACATATTAATATAATATAGATTGCCAACTCTAAATAGTGCAAAGCATATGAAGTACTTCCCGTCGAAGAAGATGTAATTAAGGAAATACACTTATATATCTTTCTCTAGAAATTGTATACTTGCGTTAAGAATCAAGTGGTCAACTCAACTGCTGCTCCAGGCTTGCTCCCTGTAGTTAAATGAAAAATCATACTGATTATATCACCCTAAAGACAATATATGATATTAAAGACACTAAAAAGAAACGCGATATTAATGTAAAATAGATTGCCAACTCTAAATAGTGCAAAGCATATGCAGTGCTTCGTGTCCAAGAAGATGTAATCAAGGAAATGGACTAATATATCTTTCTTAGAAATCATATACTTGCGTTAAGGATCAAGCTACCAACTCAAGTGCTCCTTCAGGATCCAACTCTATATAGTTATATGAACTATCACACCCATTATATAATTGTATCAATATATGATATTAGTGACACTAAAAAGAAACACGATATTAATATAAAATTGATTACCAACTTTAAATAGTGCAAAACATATGAAGTGCTTCTCGTCGAAAAGATGTAAATACCTTTTTCTCGGCATAACAACAATGTTAGAGCATTCCCTTGTTAAAAACTCACCATCAACAACCGGGTTCTGGTATACTTAGTTCATGGTTTACTCAAATAAGAGCAAGTATATTTTCCACTCATTATCAACATCTCAACATCATTAGTTTATTCAATAAAAAAACTCAAGGGAGTATTAATTCAAATGCGTTAATCAGAAAACAGACACCTCTGACTCACTCTTCAAATTTGTGATGAGATTAATTTTTCATTGATTATGCCATTACTGAAAATCACAATCTAAGAGATAGAGTTAATCATCTCTCAGATAAGGATATTGTCAAAGATTTTTTGGTTAAAACCATTTCATATGGGAATCCTTGCTTCAAAAGAAACTTGATATCACGAACAAAATGACAAGATGATGGCAACTCGTATCTCTGAGAAACAAGCTCAAGATAAATATTCAACTTATTGAAACTGAATCTAGATTATCTGATGCTCTCACAAAAATCAGAAATCTTGAAAAAGAGTTAGCAATCTTGAGTAAAGATATACAGTTATACAGTAAGACTTTGCGGTTTCAAAGTTAGAGATCTTTATGCTAACTCCCAAGATCTGAGATAAATTAGTTTAGATTTGTCTACTGACTGTAATAATCAACCAGAGATTGTTTCGCAATATGATACATCAATCATTTCTTATAATCAAAACAATATTTAACAAATAACTTTAAATACTACTTCAATTGTAGCAAAAAGGGTCATTGTTCTAAACGCTGTAAATATCGGATTAAAGACAAACAACTTAGTGATCTCAAGGACTCATTTAATTTTGTTATTAGTCATGTTTCTAGTCTTACCAATTTTAAGAAACAATTTTCTCATATATTGTCTTCAAGGTCTAGAAAAAATAGAATTTTCTAAAATATCATTTGTATATGTTTGATCAGTCTCAACGATTAGAGTATATGAATATGAATAGAAAAAAGAACCAAACTGATGAGAAATCATCATAGAGATCATGCTCGGTTCAAAAATCAAGGTTTCACAAATCGTAATGACAAACATGTTCCGGTTGGAATCAGTTTGTCAAGGAAACCAAGTAATTTATGTTATAACTTTCAGAGTTGGGAAACAAGCTTACAAAATCAAACCAAAAAGAGGAATTTACAAAAATGTCAATTTACCCGAAATAGTACTATGACAACGTTAAAAGATCTTATTCTTTTTGTGCCTTTGAGCGGCTCAAAGCTCATCCCAACACTGTATAGTCATGCTGGAATAAACTTCCTCAGCTTGAGCTCAATTTTCAAATTAGTGAGGAAGCTCTCAAAGAGCACAAAAGAATACGCAATATTTTAAGAATTCTTCTCAAAAGTCTTTAAGATTAGAATTTATCACGACAAAACTGAGAATTGTTTTATCTTCCTAAACTTGGTATTATAAGATGCTTTTACAATATTATAAGTCTAAGTCATGGAGAATAAGAATATTCATAATAAATACTTATATTGCAAGATTCCTTATATATATATTGTTTCTCTAGAAAACCTAATTTTCACAAATTTTACTGATTTTATTTCCAATTTTTTGTTCTATTTAGATATTTTACATATCAATCAAATACTAGTCTATTCCTAGTATTTCAGAAACTTAGGTGAAAACGTGGCTTGATATAAAACTTCTTAAACAATTTCGAATTTTCACAGGTATTTTTTTTTGTTTAAGATGGGTGCAGATTCAACTATTAATATTGAGTATCAACTACGAAATCTTGAAACATATACAACTCAAATCATGTGTTATTTCGCAAAAAAACTCGTGAACTCATGTTCATGATTATGCATGATCTCGAAATTGCAAGAGAGCAACTTGATGCTTCTGAAAAGAATGAGGAATTAATGGTTTGAATCCAAGCTTCTGAAGATGATTGTCGAATTGAACCTCTTGAAAGCGAAGTTCAATCAACAAAAGAAAATAAATATCCTCAAAATAAACACTGAGGAGTCCTTAATCAAGCAGGTCGTATCAAAAGATAATAAAACTTTCTTATTTTTTTCTTTTGATAGACGCATTTATGTGTCTATTTTCATCTCTATTGTATATATTTTTAGTACCCATTTTTGTACTTATTATGGTGTTTTATGTCTTTGTAGGTATTTTTAGAGAAATAAGCTCTTGCGACGGAATTGGCTCGTTAAGTGGTGTTTTACACCCCAGGATGAAGTACTAAAGGCACCCCAGAAATGCACCGGAAGCACCCCAGAAATACACCGGAGGAACCCCGAAAAAATGTTGGAAAAACCCCAGAAAAAAGTGTTAAAGGCACCCACCAAAATTACTAAAGGCACCCTAAAATTGGATAAGGGCACCCCCAAGGCAGCCGAGCTGTTAAAGGCACCCGAGTTTTTGGATCAGGGCACTTCACCTTCATCATTTGAAAATGGATTTTTGGCGGGAATTTTTTTTATTTCACTGGCAGTTGGTTCGATCGATTTTTGATGATGTTATGAAGAGATTAAAGGGCTGATTTCTTATGGGTAGTTGTTATATGACCTAATAAACATGTTTTGGGCTTTAGGTTCGACCGAATTTGGCTGAATAATCCGCAAGAAGAAAACAGGGAGAAACGAGTATTTCACGTGTTGAGAAGATTTTGTGGAAGATTTTGTGGAGATTAGAACGAGTTTAACACATTTTCAGCGTGCAAGAAGTGTGTGGAGATCAAACAGATGCGTGGAGGAGCTAAACAGAGAATGAAAATCTTGATTATTCCCGTACATGAATAAAAGATATTGTGAATATTTTGGAATTAATGGAGGAGATTCAACGCCTGTTTTTGGTATAAATAGAGTCCCTGGGAGACTTAGATAGGGTGTGGAGAGTTTGGGGAGCTTAGGAGAGCCAGAAAAGAAGAAATCACAAGTTGCAGAACTCAGTTTCTGCTGCTGCTGATGATATGAACACGAAGAACATAAGACGCAACGTAACCGTCGTTCTTCAACAGTGATAGCGACACTAGGGTGAGGGTCGTAATGCGACAGTGTTAACAACACTTCATTTTTATCGTTCTCTGTAACAGCTCGGTTTGTAACAAACAGAAGTGTTACAAACCCGGTTTTTGTCAATTTTCTCCTATTTCATCATTTGTGAACCATTTTTGAGCATTAATAAAGATGAATTTTGAGCATATTTCCATGACAATGATGAGCTAATTCTCGCGTAACCAAGGCATGGAGGAAGCTATTGTTGCATGAATAATTGGTAATTATTTTACTTTTCTCTAATTTTGCAATTTATAATTCACTCAAATTACTGCTTTGCAGAATTTTAATTATTTGCATAATTTTTCCTAATTAGTTGTGATTCAATTAGATAGGTTATGCTTTGGTTAGATAATCTATGCTTAAGGGATACAATTAATGTTTGAGAATATGCTTGATAATTTGTGAATTAAGAAAAAGAGATTTTAAAAATAATTAGAGTTTTGGAATTTTTATCATCATTTATTCATGTGCAATAGTGGAATCTAGTGTCTTGGTTATTTTCACTCTAAAAATTAAATCCTTAGTCCCAGTACCTCTTGCACCAATTGTAATATTATTGTATATTTTTATTAATTTAAAAAAAAACTCGAATCTTCACAAATCTGAACGAACTCATTCTTACCACTATTTAAAATTACATCATCTTTTAAGAATAGAATAATCAGATGTTGATTATTATCATGCATTATTTGTATAAGGTGTATCCAGAACTATCAATAAAAAGTAAATACTAAGTTTTTATTTCTATCCGGTACTATCAACTTGATGCTTATCATGCTTTCCTACCGCTGATTTTCTTTTTTGTGTTTTTTCTATATGTTCTGTAGTATTTTTCGTATAATAGTTTAACAAAATTTCATGTTTCCTTTTCTAGGCCAACAATGCCACATCAGCAGGAATGGCTATGTGCATTTATGGTACAAAGGAACAGTTTGAAAAGGAAAATAAATTGTGGCATGTAAAATTTACTAACCAGGATGTTAACTACTTTTTCAATAAATTAACATGTGGTATCAATAAATACATGAGTATATAAAGGAATATACGACTTACTTCCAGGGACATCAGCCACTATAAAGCTGTCCTTATAAGTATTACGACTATAGGCTCCCTGCGACTGTTATATTTTCCTCACCCTCCTTAGTTATCAACATAACTATAATGCCATTCTATTTAAAGAGAATAATACACAAAAATAAACTCTTATTAACATCAACTAATAAATAAATAAAGTAAAAAAAGAAAACCCTAACTCATGTGTTAGAGTATTACTCGGTTAAACCCACCAAGCGTTGGTATGTCAAGTTTGGTTGTGATATTTTAGTTCCAAAACTCGAAGCTGCTTGATTTGATTACTAAAGTTAACTTCTTTATGTTAGACTAGGAAAATAAAAATGTTAAGACCCGCTCTTGTTACTCATGAATAACTTGAAGACGCATCAACATCAACGAACATATCATCCTCAGTTTGAGGTTAATAACAACTTGAGTTGTTTCATTTATATCTTGTTGTTTCAAGTCAGTGTTTATTGAAAATATAATATTCAAAGTAAAGTTTATTTACTTGTCTATAGTATCGGTGACTTGGTCACTATACTATGATCAAAGTATGGATGAAAGATATACTAGATGTTTCATATAACTTGAGTATATGGAGTTACGAAGTATAGTTATATACAGACTTCGTGAATCGACATAACACTAATTGGTAACTTTTTATTATTTAGTGTATTGAACTTCCAGAATAAATTCAACTCTTGGGTTGTTGAAAAGACGAGGGTACCCAAATATACCTCAATCTAAAACTTTTCCACATATAAGTCCTTTCTCCGAAAATGATTGTCTATGGACTGAGTTGAGACAATACAACTAATCAGTTCACACTTCGTGTGATCGTCTATGGATACGAGATCGATAGGATTGCTATCAAGTAAATAGGAATTAACGTTTGTGTATTTTACTTCTAATTATAATAAACAATTATAATTGCAGAAATAGAAAAGTAAAAGACACATTAAGATTTTGTTAACGAGGAAACCGCAAATGCAGAAAAACCCCGGGACCTAGTCCAGAATTGAATACTCTCATAATTAAGCCGCTATTCAAAATCTAAACCAACTTCGTATAGTTGAGACCAAGTAACTAAACCTATAGTTCACCTAGTTCCCTCAGTATCCCTGCGCCTCCAACTTGTAATAAGTCACGCACTTAGAACAATTCCTTTGGTTCGTATTCCAAACAGTAAAGGAACAACAAATCTGTTCGGTAAAAACTCTTTTTAAACAAAGTGATGAGTTTGACAAAAGGCGCTTCCGTTTATCCCAATAAACTCCTTTGTCAGGTTCTTAGATCTATCTCTTAACAACTACCAAAGTAATTGTCTAGACTATGCAATCAATACTCTTAATCACAAAGAATTGTATTGATGCTGATCTACTCAACTAATCAATCAAGGTTATCACAAAGATAAACCTATTATAGTTGGATCCCCAGCCGATCAAGTTTTGTGCACACCAAAGATTATGAACTCAAATAAGCAATCTTCTTTGTCTTCAAATCTTCTTAGATTTTCAATAAACACCTGCACATAAACAACTTGAATCTCTTGTGATCAATCACACACAGAACGGAGTCTATTAACGATGGATTATCACAAGACGTCTTTAGATCTACAAACAGTCTAAAGATCCCCGTCGATACTTCGATCTAGTTTGAGTGAATCTTATATCAGAAGAGAAGATTCTCAAGCATAAACAAACTAGGTGCAATCAAAGTTCAACAACCGTTAGTCAATCAAATCAATCGAAAACTAATAATAAACTGCAATTATCTAGTTTCCCACTAACGGTACTCGTAGAGCTTCCTATTCCCATAGAAGTCTTTAAAATGAGCGGTCGTAAGAGATTTCGCCTAATTAGGGTACTTTCCTCTCCGAATAGACGGCTCCACCAGTAACAACATAACTAGGTGGTTTTGCTGGCTCTGAGGATTAGTTTGCTTGAAATGCAAACTTCAATATTTATAGACCAAGGAAGTTTGGACACCAAGGAATTTCCAAAACCGAATATTCTCAAAGATATGCAATAAAGGAAAAATCGGTTTATCATAATTCCTGGAAATGCACTGTCCAAATATTGACCGAAATCTCAGTAGAAAATCTCCAATTAGTAAATGCACATTACTAATTTTTATTTTCTAAAGATATGCATTTAATTGCTAGAAATTAAAAGCATATAAAAACTAAAAACCTTAATTAAAGATTCTCAATTTATTTCGATCCGGGATTCTCCTTTAGTTATTAAGGAATATCTTTGAACAATAAAAGATAAGAGTTACTGCACATGTTCAAAGTATGTCGACATCTTTACTTTGTAAATCCTTTTTCATATTTACAATCTTGGAACCGATTTGCCACACTTCCAAACAAGTTTAGAATTGGTTCATCTGACTTCCAAGAACTATGTGATTGATTATCCTATCAAATCACCATTAATGGGTTTCATGGTTCTACCAAAACACAAAGCTTCGGTTCTACCTCCATGTGGGTACTAGGATCGGTCACACTATCTTTCCAAAAATTGGTTGAGTAGGTACTAGGATCGGTTACCACATATTTATGGTATTTAACTTGTATTCGGTTGCACAAGTCATAGGATCGGTTACCAATTACTAAGACTTGTTGTACCTCTTACAAGGATCGATTCCTCATGCTTGTGATCAGTTGCACCTCTTACTAGGATCGGTTCCCTAATGTCTAGAGTTGATCATACCAATTACAACAAATCGATCATACCATCTCAGGTGATTACTTTAGATCGGTTTCACTTATAAAAGTCATACCAATACAAAAGTCAGGCATTGTGGATAGTTTTACCAAGATACATAAACAAGTTATGAGCGGTTATACTAAACACACATATTGGCAATCCAAAGATTTGCAATGAATAACAATACCAATAAGCCAAGCGATTTCCCTTTCGATTCATAAAACAAGTTTATGAATTGTACTTCCTTTAAACGAATGTAAAACATTGTTTCCTATGACGAAATCTTCACCCATACCCATACATAATCACAATAGGATTCATATGATTATGTCGATGTCTTATATACGAAGTTCAAAAGATAGATGTTATACTTCGTATTGTAATTCCTTAATACTATGTCTAACTAGAGTATAATCATTCACAGCTTCGCAGTTATGTTTTCAATATGCACGACTTGAAAGATACATTAGGAATGAAACAGTTCAAGTCAAATATTACTAACCTCAAGTGGAAGGATGATGTCGTCGTTGTAGCTCTTTACTTCTTCACATTCTTCATGTCTTCACGCAATACTTGTAAGTCTCACATCCTAGTAACTTTCTAGCTAACCTATACGAAGTTGACTCTAGTAAATAATCAAGCGACTCTGTAAATGAGTTTTGATTCACAAAAATATGACAACCAAACTTGACATACCAACGCTTGGTGGGTTCAACCGAGCTATGCTCTGACAGTTGTGATTCAACATAATGTCATAAACATTATCTATGGAAGTAGACTTGCAAAATTTAGTTTTATAGTCAAAGGGAATTCATGATCGATCCTAAGTTTATGACCGATCCCTAGTGGTAAGAACCGATCCTGAGCAAGGACCGACCCTGACATATTTCAAAAGTATTGTATAATTTCGATATGTTTGTTATGTTTGGTTTTCTGCAAACATCGAGATGCACGGTTGTAACTTGGAATGTTCACAAAATGTTGACATAGTATTTGAACATGTGTTAAACTATTATATCTTAATGTTCAAGTATTTTCCTTTGATATGCAAGGCAAGATCCTGAAACCGTAATTCAAATATATTTTAGATATCGAAAATGCATGCTTACCATATCCCATAGGTTTGTATATCTCTAGTTGTTTTATTAATAAAGTATATAATGCATGCTAGCTAGATAATATTAGTTATCAACCAAGAATGATATCGGTTTATGAGTTGGAATATAATTGGTATTTTATAATTTCGGAAATAATATTCTTTGAACGTCTTTGGAAAATTTCGGAAATACAATTACCTTGTCTTCCACTCAATCCTTCGTCATAACACTATAAATAGTGGAGCTTGTATTCTTACAAACTCATCCCTTGACACACTGCCTAACTGTTTATGGGAAGCCGACTCCTTGATAGAGGAAAATGATCTAATTAGGTAAAATCTTTTGTGTTTCCTTCATTTAAAGTCTTCTTTTGGATCAAAAAGATTTTGTTAGTACCGTTGGTGGGAAACTAAATCACATTGTTATTTTAGTTTTCAATTATTTATTTGATTGACAAACGATATAGTTATTTTTGATAGATCAAACTTGATTATTTCAAGGTCCTTCTCTTCTGATATAAGAACACTCATGTTTGTTTGAGGATTGACTTTACAGATCTCATGATTCAAGATTTGCAGATAGAACTAGTGATCATCTATTGTTAACCGACTTTGTTTTGTGTGTGATTGATCATTAGTAGGAATCAAGATTTTTGTGCAAGGATACTTTGAAGATTGAACACTCGTGTAATTTTTATTTTTGGTATTATGATCTTTGTGATACTTCATGCACACTTGATTCTCCAGAATTTTTCTAAGTCAAGTTTCGGATAGGTTAGAATTATAGTTGAGTATCAGAGATCACCCTTGAAGACTGAAGATAGACAAAGACATTTGGAGAACTTTTGTATCAAGTATGTGAAGACTGAACCATTCTATTTTACTCACTATATCTATTGAGACTATGTTGTATGACTTATAGTAGATTAACAAAGAAGATGTTTCGAGTCAACCTTGTCTAATAAAAAATCTTGACATATGATTTAGCGATCGGATGTTCAAAGGTACTTAAAAATATTAGTTTTATGAATTAATTTGTGGATCAATTGAAAATTTCCCATGCAAATGATTATATCACTTGGAATGTTTCAAACATCAAAATAGAGAAATATGAATTTACTGAATTTCTACTCAGGGTAGGTTGGAGAATTCAGTTTGCAAACCATAAATATCTGAGATTCAGAAATACAGGAAGGTTGGCGAACCAGTTCGCAAATCACAAGTTCAGTTGGGAACAGTTCACGAACCCGGTTGGAAAACCATAGTGAACTGGATTTTATAAGTTGGATTAATTGGGTAGAAGTTGGTGAACCCGGTTCACAAACCGAGGTCAACTGAGTTCGGTAGTCTAGTAGGGTTGGTGAACCCGGTTCACGAACCGTAGCACCCTGACTCGTGAACAAGCATTATGGTCGGCGAACCGTTGTACCAACTGTCCCAACAATGTTTAGCATATGCTCAAAGACTTATTATTTTAATATGTTTATCATTGCCAGAACTCTCTTAAACACTTCTAAGAATTCATTGATTTATTAAACACTTATGTGTTTGAATCATGATTAATTTCTTAGGTGTTTAAATGAACATCAAGAAGCTTTTAGTTCTTTGGCTAACTTTTCAAACCGAACAGTCACTATACACGGTTCAGTAACCGAACCTATGTGTATAGTCTTTTATTATAGTTTGAAGACTTATTGTGTTTGCTTGATTCTCAAGTTATCTTAGCTTGAATTCTAAGCTAACCCTGGTCTTTGAAAACTATAAATAGAGCATCTATGTCACCTGGGAAAATCAATCCATGACACTTTGTGTCCTAGTTAATTCTAGAGTCGTCTTTACTAACCTTTTAGGTCTACGACTAAAATGACTTCGCTTGGGGATTCATGAAGCCAGGTCCGACTATCTTTACCTTGATAGTTCGTGAATCCTGATCTTGCTTTTCTGTTATCGAGGTTTTCGTAATCTCTTCCAGGCAAGATAGATAGTAATCACAAAGTTTTCTTTAAGATAAATATCTAAGGACTGATCGTAGCTAATCTTTCGACGATTGTTCTTGAGAGGTGATTAAGAATCTAGGATGATCTTCGGGAGTTGTAAGTTACGAATTTGTGAGGTTTGCTAGCTTGCTATTGCAAACATATTTCCACACCCTGATCTTTGATTTAAACGGAAATCAAATGGGCTTATCTGTCAGAGGAAGATTGGTATCAAAAGTCTTCACTTCAGCTGAAGCAACTCTTAGTCTGTAAAGGACGTCAGCTAAGGAAAGCAAGTGCGTAGAACCTTAAGAGGTTCAAGAGACGTAAGGAGCGCGTCTGTAACTGAATCGCTTGGAGGGTGGATTCAGTCTCAACCACATTCCAGTCCGAAGTCTGATAGTAAGCTAGTGTCTGTAGAGGCTTAATACATTGTAGTGTTCATTCTGGACGAGGTCCTGAGGTTTTTCTGCTATTGTGGTTTCCTCGTTAACAAAATTTATGGTGTCTTATGTTTTTGCTTTTACACATTATATTGTTTATTTTTATAATTGGATTTACACAGGTTTGTATGCATTCAATCTAAGTAGATACGTCTACTTAATTGTAATTGATTACGAGACTAGTTTCTTATAGAGTTCGTATCTTGAAAGATAGATAACAAGTTTAATCACTTGGCAGAATTTCGATTGAATTATTTGGATACGACTAGATTGATCTTGGATATTGATTTTTGAGATCGTCTAAGTATTCTGCTTAACAATCAGGTTCACGGACCTTGTGTCTATATACATACTAATTGAGTAGAGGTTGAGATATTAACTCTATATACATATTGTTAAGGATCATTAAGTTGGTCTGCTTGAAATTGTGTTAAGTTTTGTCTATACAGGTTGTCGAACGAAAAAAGTTGGGTGTATTTGGTATCCCCTGCATTTTCAAGTATGATGCCTTTATACTTTATGAGTACGCAAGTTATATGGATCTGTAACTTATAGTTACACATGCTAATTGGATGTGTAACTTCCAGTGAAACATGCTAATTGAATGTGTAAAAGTATGAGTGAACCTGAAATGATGCTTTGTTTAGTTTATTAGTTTGCATACAGTCTGAACTAGTTGCAACCCATGCGCATTCAATGTTGTATTAGTTTGTTGTCGCTTTAAAAGTTATTTGACTTTGAATTTCTGAATCTAAATGAGTTTTAATTTCATGTTTGTTATTGTGCAAAGCAAGGCCTTCTCGGTAACTTATTTGATCTAATTTGTTAGGTTCATTTCTTCATTTAGGGGTGTCAACGGATGAATATTCGTCGGATATTTAGAAATCCGTATCTGATAGGTCAAGCGCTGTCGGATATTCGATATCCGATAATATCCTATAGGATATCAAAAATCGGATATCGATTCCGATAGGCTAATCTATCGGGTATCGGATATTTATCCGATAATATCCGGTTCTGACAAAAAATGTGAAAAACACTGTAAAACATGTTCATAATTGAAATCTAATTTCAATTTCTTTAACATTTATATCGGATATCAGATATTTTTCCTTACTCTTCTACTCGACTCTAATATGGTTAGGGTAAATCACAAATAAGTCTATGTTCTATCGGATATTAACAATTCGGATGGAGCCTAATCCGATTCCGATATATTAAGTAAGAAATATCCGATAAAACTGATAAAATCCTATAGGATCTCGAATACTCGGAAACGGATTCCGGATATTGGACAGATATTGACAGGCCTATCTTCATTAGTATAATAACTTCTATTTTGAGTAGTATCTTGAGAAATAATGTTTGAAGCATTTTAATGTAAAGATAAGATGATTTGCAGTGTAGGTGGCATGTCCTCATCCTGCCGTGTATAATTTTATTTACCTTAATATTGAGTTCTCGTATTACCATGAAGTAGTAAATGAATGTTATCTGCTTAGTAACTAGATGGTTAATACCTTGATGAAGGTTCTAGGTAAATTTCACCTACATGGGTTGTTTATGATTATTTGGTGCGAGTATTCAAGGTAAAAGCTCACCTATGTTGACTTAATCATTTTCATATTAGTTGATTATTATGTCCATATGTCTTTGTATTTCTTAGGAAGTAAATCTTGTTTTTTCTTTAAATATAATAGTCAGATGCATGTGTAACTCCTGATTACACTAGTCGGATTACACATGCATTTTGTATGTGTACCAGTATATTACACAAGCATTTTTTTGGTGTATCAGGAGATTTTGGCAGTGACGGTGTTGTTGAATTAGGCGGTTAAATTTTTTCATCAGTGATTAAAATATTATATAGTTAGCATAGTGTACATGCCAGGTACACTAGACAGTTACATGTGTAACTCCCAGTTACACTAGACACATGCATGTGTAAATCTCGGTTACACTAGACATATGCATTTGGAACTCCCAGTTATACTAGACAGGAGTTACACATGCTAAGATAAGTTATCAAGTGCCTTTCTTTGATCTTTGTATTTGTCTTGCAATCTTTCTATAATTTTGTTTCTTCGTTTTTGTTCATCTAACCTGATACCATGGGTGTTTGTTTTGTTGTAGATATGGAAGCATTTTGGTATTGAGGAAGAAAAGAAGGAAAGGGAACATTTAAATTAGAGGACGTAGTGGCTCAGTTCTAGGATTTCGTTTTACGTATCTAGTGTTCTAACTCGTTTATTGTGTTCAATAACAATCGATTACTATAGTTGATAAACGGAGAAATTATTGTAAATGAATATTAGAACAATACATGTATTTTTTGTATGTGTACTTTTGATGTGTAACTACTGAGTACACATCCATATGAATGTGTAACTTCTTATTACACATGCCATATGGATGCATAATTTCTCGATAAACATATGCCATATGCATGTGTAACTTTTGCGTACACATGTCATACACATGTGTAACAGTTTTCATGCCGTATGGATGTGTAGCTGCTGAGTACACATCTTTATACATGTGTAACTTCGCATTACACATGCCATATGGACGTGTAACTTTTGGATACACATGCCATATGCATGTGTAACTTCTTATTACACATCCATATGTTGGTGGTGGGCGGTGGTGGTTGACGGCGGTTGTCGGAGGTGGTGCTGGTTGGACGACGGCGGTTGGTGGTGGGTGGTGGTGGAGGTGATGAGCGATGGTGATGGTGGGCAGAGGTGGTGAGAGGCAGTGGTGGGTGGAGGTGATGGTGGGGGAATCATTTTACTATATTTTAATAATTTTGAACTTAATAAAATTTATTTAATTAGGGCTTGACAATATACATTAGGCATCAACGTCTTTTAATAATTTGGGCCCTACATTTAAATATTTTTTAATTAAGGGCCTCATATTATGGGTAACCCATTAATGGGGCCTTAGCCTTATTTCTCCAATCTTCAAAGATTTTTATAAACCCAAGGTCTCCATTTTATTTCCGATCTGGTTTTGTTAAAGATCAAGACCGACGAATAAGATTAATTAATTTTTTGAGAAAATAAAAAATAAAGAAATAGAAAATTACATGGTATAGTCTGTTTTTGCTTTTGCGACAGCTAAACATTCCACATCGTCTTGCGCGCAGACTAGGGCATTAAATAGGGCTGAGAAAAGCATTTCCGTATCTCCCTCCCCTGTAAGGCGCGCAAGCTAAAAGAAAAACCTTACCCAATTTGAAAGTTGGTGGAACTCCAACCGTAGGATCAAAATTCATCCGTCAATTGTAAAAATGAATTCCGTGTGAACATCATATAGGAGACATAAGATTTTCGTGTTTGGTAGTCAACGGTTAGATACGATTTTCGTGGGAGGATTGGGACGTAAATATGGTTAAATACAGGGGTTTAGTTTCATGAATCTGAATATTTTGTATTCACAAAAATACCATTTTTATAAAAATTAAAATTAAAATGAAAACTTATAAACTTGTATATCTTTTAAATTATATGTCGGATTTTGATAACTCTTATACGATCGGAAAGCTCTTTGAATTGTCTACGTAAAGAGCACAAACAAGGATATCAAATTTTGAGTTGTCGTGTATTATATATTTCGATACGTAAGTACATCTCACAAGAAATGTGGTTTGATTTTTTTGACAAAAATATAATATAAGACATGATGTGCGACACACGTGTAAACAACTTGTCTCTTTAATGTATTAAAATTCAAAAAATAATGGAGTAGTAATTAGGTAAAACCAAGAGAAAGAGAAAGAGAGAACTTCTTATTGATAAAGAGGCAGAATGTTACATAGATATAATGTTCTTTATATATACATAGATAGGGAAAACCATAGTCATCTAATAGACCGCACATCCATGGGCCGTAGGCCCTATAACACACCCCCTTGTGTGGTTCAAAAGTGGAACTTCAAATGTGTTGCCTCATTAAAACCTTGAAAAGGAAAACCCAGTGGGACAAAACCTTGACGAAGGGAAAAGAGTACAACGTGTTGAGTCCTAGTAAAATTGCTCCATAAAGCTGACCAGTTCTCTTGTTGCTTCAGAAATTCCTAACGTAGAAAAACCCTGTGGGAAAAGAAAAACCTCAATGGAGAAGACATCATATCATCAGATACTCCCCCTGATGTCGTCATCTCCTCCTGATTGTACTCAGGGGAGTTCAGACAATTTCCTTAGTCCAATATTGTTTACATGCTTTTCAAATAAGGACCACATTCTCATCAAATGGTACTTTGCTAACTTGAATATTTAAGAGACACTGTTGTTGCTGATTGTAAAAGAACTTTGGTGAAATATGTTTCGTATTATCACCCTTGATATATCCTTGCTTTATCTGTTCCATACAAGCTGCATTATCTTCATAAATGCATGTCGGCTATTCAGTGGTAGAATTCAAACCACTAGTCTCTCGAATATGTGTAATGATAGACCTTAACCATATACACTCACGAAACGCTTCATGTAGGGCAATGATCTCCGAGTGGTTCGTGGAGGTAGCTACAAGAGTTTGCTTGGTCGATCTCCAGGATATCGCTGTGTTCCCTATGGTGAATACATAACCAGTTTGGGATCGAGCTTTATGTGGGTCAGAGAGGTACCCAGCATCAGCAAAACCAACCAAAACATTATTTGGGGTTTCAGTATAGGGGGTTGTCTTAGCAGTCCTCCTTTCGTCCTCATAGAGATAAAACAGACCCATGTCAATGGTTCCTTTAAAGTATCTAAATACATTCTTTATACCATTCCAATGACGCTGTGTTGGCGCTGAGCTATATCTAGCTTACAAGTTCACTGAGAATGATATATCAGGTCGAGTACATTGCGTTAAGTACAATAATGCGCCTATTGCACTTAGGTAGGGAATTTCAGCTCCCAATACTTCTTCGTTATCTTGCTTGGGACGAAATGGATCCTTATTTACATCTAAGCTTCGACCAATCATGGGAGTGCTAGCAGGTTGCACTTTGTCCATATTAAATTTCCTGAGTATCTTATGGACATAGGCAGACTGGTGGATTAATATTCCACAGGCTTGGTGTTCTAGTTCAAGTCTTAGACAAAACCGAGTTTTCCCAAGATCTTTCATCTCAAATTCAGATTTCAGATAACTTGCGGTTTCTCTTATTTCATCAAGAGTATCTATTATGTTCATATCATCCACATAAACAGTTATAATTGTAAATCCGGAACTCGTTTTCTTTATAAATACGCGGGGGCATAACTCATTATTTGTATATCCCTTCCCAATCAAATAATCACTTAGACGGGTATACCACATCCGCCCAGATTGTTTTAATCCGTAAAGTGAGTGTTTCAACTTAATTGAAAACGCACTCCGTGGTTTAGAGTTATTTGATTCGAGCAATGGAAGGCCATAAGGCACTTTCATGTATATCTCTGAATCAAGATCCCCATAGAGATATGTTGTAACCACATCCATAAGCTGCATTTCAAGTCCTTCTGAAACTACCAAACTAACTAAGTAGCTGAAAGTTATGACGGCCATTACAGGAGAATATGTTTCTTCATAATAAATTACAGGGAGTTATGAGAAACCTTGCGCCACAAGGCGAGCCTTATATCTTACGACTTCATTCTTCTCATTACGCTTTCTGACAAATACCCATTTATGTCCTACAGGTTTTACACCTAGTGGGGTTAGCACTACCGCACCAAATACCTGTCTCTTTGCTAGTGAATCTAGTTCTTCCTAGATTGCAACTTTCCATTTAGGCCAATCTGCTCTTCTTTGGCATTCTGCTATAGAGTGTGGTTCGATATCATCGTGCTCTATGATTTCTCGAGCAACAATATATGCAAATATATCATCAATATGCGTGGAGGATCTCTTCATCAACACGTATGCACTCTCATAATCCATAGAGATTTCTTTGTTCTCGGGAATCATTTCAAACATCGGAGCGTCCTCCAGTATTGATTCATGGACATAACTATAATAAGAGACAACTTCATGAGAAGGATTATCTGCATTGATGATAAATGGATCGGATTGTTCCTTACTCGCTCTTTTCTTCCTTGGGTGAGTATCGATCGAACCAGGTGGCCTCCCCCTTTTCCTTTAGAAGGCCACGACCTCAGCTACACTTCCACCAAGTGTAAGCTTAGCATCTCTATCTAGAGTGCCCTATCCCGTAGTAGGGATTTCTAACCTTGCAGGCACATTTGCAGTTGGTATATGTGATCTCGTCACTTTGGCGATATCAGTAAATGCATCAGGCATTGAATCTGCTACGTTTTTAAGATCGATAATTCGTTTCACTTCACTCTTACACTGTGGAGTACGGGGATCAAGGTGAGACAACGTGGGAACACGCCACGACAATTCCTGTTGTTCCCTTAGAAAATCATTTTTCTTATCTCCCCCTAACGACGAGAAGGTCGTCTCATCAAAGTGACAATCCGCAAATCTAGCGGTAAAAAGATCGCCTGTCAAAGGTTCTAAATAGCGGATAATAGTTGGGGATTCATATCCAACATAAATACCTAATTGTCTTTGTGGACCCATTTTAGTACGTTGTGGAGGCGTAATAGGCACATATACGGCACAACCAAATATGCGTAAGTGTGAAATATCAGGCTCATATCCAGTTACCAACTGGTACACAGAAAATGGTTGGATAGCGGTGGGTCAAAAACGAATAAGTAGAGCTTCATGCAATATAGCGTATCCCCAGGCAGTAATAGGCAGGTTGGTACGCATAACCAGTGCCCTAGCTATCATCTGTAACCTTTTGATGATAGCTTCTGCGAGACCATTTTGAGTGTGAATATGGGGTACGGGATGCTCTACGTCTATTCCATTAGACATACAGTAATCATCAAATCCTTTTGATGTGAATTCTCCAGTATTATCAAGTCTGATAGACTTGATAGGGTAATCAGGGTGGTGATCCTTCAAACGAATAACTTGTGCTAGGAGCTTTGCAAATGCAACATTTTTTATGGACAATAATGCAACGTGGGACCAACGAGTCGAAGCATCTACCAGAACCATAAAATACCTGAATGGTCCGCATTCTGGATGTATAGGTCCACAAATATCACCTTGTATCCTATATAAAAATGGGATATTTTGTTTGGTATCTTTAGCATATGATGGTCTCGATCCTGTTTTTGCTAAAAAAAACATGCTTTTCAAAATAAATGATGTGCTTTTGACATAGTCAATGAAGCAGAATGGGAAATATGTTGCGCATCAGCTTCTTGAGAAGGCAACTGTCGTGTTGGAGTAATACTCTGACCAGTTAGTAGTTGGTTACTTTGTACTGTAACAGTCTGTTGTCCCATTTTCTTTTTTCCTCAAAAAAAGGGATATCCATGTGAGTTCTTTAAAAAATGGATCATCATGTCACGACCTGGGTGCCCTAATTGGTCGTGCCAAAGCCTGTATAAGTCACTATTCAACAACTCATCGTTGTTAACAACATGATATTCAATAAACCGAATAGTAGTGAGGTATAATCCACTAGATTGACTCATTAGTTTCTCTAAAATGCGTTTTCTTCTACATTCGTTAGAGGTAACATTTATGTATTCAATTCCATTTTCACTGTGAGTTTCCAAATGATAACTTTTTGCACGAAATCTTTAAAACTTAACAAGGTGCGGTTAGCTCTTAGTGCATATAGAGCTTCTGTGACTTTAATCACTGTGCCATTTGGCAACATGAATTGAGCATTACCTCACCCAATTATCACTTGTGATGATCCAATCATTGTAGTCACAGATGTAGTGTAAGGGGTCAAGTTAACAAACAATTGTCCATTTCTTAAGATAGTATAGGTGGTTCCACTATCAGCCAGACATTCAATCTCTCCATGAGACATTCCTACAAGTAGATAGTGTGGTATCGTTACAAAATCCGAATAATTTATCTCATGTACTTTGGAGAATTTGAGTCTTACTAAAATGATATATTTTTCATTCTAATATACATGCTAAACAACAGATTATCAAAGTAAAAATCTATTAAACCATTACCAAAATATGATTAATATAATAAATACTCATAGATAATCCATTCATAAGGTAATCATGACGGCATATAAAGTAGTCCAAGCCACCAAGAAAAATTATTTAAACCAAAGTCTACTAAGACGTAAAACACTAAAGTAAACGTCTGAGATCAAAAGGTAACTAAAGAAGTATTTTCAATCGAAATTCGGTGTATCTAATATGGCATGACTCTTGTTGCCTTGGAAATATGATATAGTGAGGTTGACGTCAGGGGGATTCTCATTCTCTTCCAGATAGTGAGCTTCCTGTTCTACAGACTCTCGATACTTCTTGTAGATGTATGCAACTTCGTTACTAGCCTTGCATTGCTGGTACCAATGTGCAGTGGATCCACACCTATAACAAGGCCCGTTTCCAACTTCGCCCTTTTTAATAGGGGGATTTCTTGGAGCTTTCTCGACCTTGGAGCTGCCAACACTTGGGCCAGAAGGTACATCTCTGTTCCAAACATTTGAATTACCACCACGCCCGTGACCTCTATAGGGTCCCTTGTGTCATCTTCCACGTGTGTTGCTTTCTCCACATGCGTATGGAGTACGGGAATGTGAATGATCAGCATGTCCACTCCTCTTACCTTTGAGGTTCTTTCCTCTATTAACCTTGCCATAATTTGCTTCATGAACTTTCTTTTTTCCCACAGCTCTGGCAATGTTGTTGACAAGGATTTCGTTATGCCTTTCGGCGACTTGAAGTAAGTTAATCAACTTACTAAAAGTGGTTATCCATTTGTTGTCCACCTCCAATCGATACTGGTTCGCTAGTATCATTGAAGATGTTGGGAAAGTTGACAATGTGTTTTGGATCATTTCAGCATCAGTTAGTTTGGTGCCACAAAAAATAAAGACGTGCTTGTAGCTACAACATGTCTTTTTGAAAATCCTTCACTTTGACATAATCCAGGAAGCGGATTTCATTCCACTGGACTAGTAGTTGTGGAAGTAAAGAGTCGTGAATATTCCCGAAACTACTTTTGAGAGCATCCCATAACTCCTTTGGTGTTTTAAAGTAGTGGTAGCCCCATCGTAAGTTAGGGTCAACATGCCTCTTGAGGAACATGAGGGCATTGGCCTTTTCTTTTTCAGTCGTTGGAACAGCATTTGCAGCGGTTGAAGGATTGATGGTAGCGGTGTAGTCTTTCGCCATGAAAGTAGTCTCCACATCAGCTACCCAACGATGGTACTGAAGTCCGGCTGAGTCCAAAAGTTCAAATTCAGGTCGAATTGGGTCCATCTTTTTCCCAAACCGACGGTTGGAAAATGATAAGTAAAAGTACTAAAATCAGACGGTGACAGTGCTTTTCCTAAATAGTATTCGCCGATTTGATGATTAGAGGAAAAAAAAATCTTTGCCGCAGGGTTAGAGCTCATGCTAAATAACGTAATGGAGTAAGAATTAGGTAAAACCAAGAGAAAGAGAAAGAGAAAGAGAGAACTTCTTATTGATAAAGAGGCAGAAAGTATTACATAGATATAATGTTCTTTATATACATAGATAGGGAAAACCCTAGTCATCTAATTGACCGCACATCCATGGGCCGTAGGCCCTATAACAAAAAATTGTATATCAAGAGGAGAAGACGAAAAAGATAAAATATGTATCCTTTTGGAGTAATAATAAGAAAGAGATAAAAAAGAAAGAGAACAACATTTCTATTAGCCAGAGAGGGAACTGTATTACATAGGTATAGCATTCTTCTTATACAAGGGAAGGGAAAACCCTAGTATTCTAATGGACCGCACATCCATGGGCCACAGGCCCTATAACACTCCCCCTTGTGCGGTTCAATAACAAAACTTTATACATAAATCTTCACATATAATGATTTGAATGTAGTTCTTCAAATGTCTTTATCTCCTTGGTGACTTGTGACGAATCAATTGCCTTACTAAAACTTTGATAAGGAAAAACCCAATGGGATAAAACCTTGGTACAACTCTTCACATGTAGTACTTCACATGTTGTCTCGTACTTTACATGTAGTTCATCACATGTAATACGATCTTCAAAGATCGATGAGTCTAAGTTAATTTCCTCGTTAAAACTTCGTCAGGAAAACCCATAGGGACAAAACCTGAACTAAAGAAAAGGAGCACAATATTAAGCAAACTTAGAACATAGTTGGACTTGAATATGTTGCCTCATTAAAACATTGACAAGGAAAAACCCAGTGGGAAAAAACCTTGACGAAGGGAAAAGAGTACAACGTGACAGATGCAAGTAAAGGTGATCCGTTGCATATGATCACTTTTCTCTGTTGATGTGGACTAGTTGCTTCACAACTCTTAAGGAAGAAAATCCTCGTGGTAAAGACAATAACCTTAGCTGGGAAAATACATTCCCGGTGTTTATTGTTGTCTCATTAAAAACCGTGCCGAGTAACAAAACCCTGTGGGAAAAAGCAACCTCGGTGAAGAAAAATAGTGCAACACACGATTAGATGCTCCCCCTGATGTCATATAATTTTCATTAGTCTAATGCAGTCAAAAGGGGTTAATCACACTTTACTTTGGTGACTTGAATGTTTATAAGACCCTGTTGTTGATTATGGAAGTTACGTTGCTTAACATACTATCACGTTTCATTTCTTTGATTCAGATATTTTCAATAATATCAACGCGATCTTTATGTCTTCAATATTCAACATACTTGATGTTTTTAGTGTCTTCTCGCTAAAAAAACCTTGTCGAGAAACAAAACCCTTTGGGATAAACTATTCTCGATCGAAGGGAAAAAGAGTACAACACATCTTCAATTTTGAAGTAAAATATGTCGACATCATATCCTTGGATCCTCCCCCTGATGTCGGCATCTCCCCCTAATTACTTTCAGAGTTGTTCCAGACAGTTCCTTTAGTCATGTACTTTTCGAACTGAATATTGGTAATGACTTAGAAAATAGTCTACCATATCTCCCTCTGATTACTTTCGTCGGAGAAGAGATTATTATTCTTTCATAATCAACAACTTTTGGATTGCAAGTTCATTAGCATTCCTTTTAATGTCTTTGCAGGGATAAATTTTTTTTTATGTCAATAGTAACTTTTAAGTGCATGATTACATTCACTATACCATTCCAATGACGTTGCGTTGGCGCTGAGCTATATCTAGCTAACAAGTTCCTTGAGGATGTAAAATTTAATCGAGTACATTATTATACTAAGTACATCAATGCGTCTATTGTACTTAGATATGGGAATTTCATCTCCCAAGAAATGGTCACTTACTTACATTTGAACCTCGACTAATCATGGGAGTGCTATCAGTATGCATGTCTTTGTTAAATTGCCTGACAACTTTAGACATATGCAAACTGGTGGAATAATATACCACAAGCTCAGTATTCGGTCGAGCTTTCCCCAGATTTTTCATCTCAAGTTCGGATTTCAAATAGCTTTTAAGGTCTCTTATTACATCAAAAGTACCTATCATGTCTGTACCATCGACATAGATAGCTACAATTCCAAATCAGGAACTTTCTCGTGAATACGCAAGGAAAAAATAACTTACTTGTCTATCCCCTCAAAATCAAATAGACATTAGACGGGTATACCACATCCGCCTGATTGCTTCAATCTATAAGTGAGCGTTCTATCTAACTGTAAACGCACTCTGTGGTTTAGAGTCACTTTATTTGGGCAACAAAAAGCTATCAAGTACTTTTGTAAAAAATCTATTATCTCTGGTTTCTTTCAGAGATACGTAACAACCACATACATATGCTGCATTTCAAGTCCTTTTGAAATTACCAAGCTAACTATGTAGCGGAACGCTATAACGTTCATTGTAAGAGAATAATTCCAGGCTTTGTGAGAAACCTCGTGCCACAAGGCGAGTCTTTATACTTTAAGACTGCTTTCTTCTCATTATGCTTTGTGACAAATTAATCATGTATGTCCAATAGGATTTACACTTGGTTGGTTAGCACTACCACACCAAATACTTGTATATTTGTCAAAGAACCAAGTTCTACCTGGATTGCATAGGCCAAATATGTTCTTCGTTGACATTAATAAACAAGGAGCTTGGTTCGATCTCATCTTGCTCTATTTCCTTAAGAAAGTGTATATGAAATTAATCATCAATATGCTCGCATGATCTTTCCATTTACTCGTGAACATTCTCATAATCCACTTGGGATGTCATTGTTCTCTGTAATCATTAAACTTCGGAGCGTCCTCCAGTTTGATTCATGGACATATTCATAGACAATCTTATGAGATGATTTCTGATGATATAAATAAGTTGTGCCTTCCTCACCTACTTCCATTCTAGGTGAGGATTGATCGAACCAAGTGGTCTCCCCAACTTCCTTTATGGAGCCACGGCCTCAACCACACTTCCACCAAGTGTAGTTGCAACACCTTAGTCTATGGTGTATATCCCTTATTAAGAGGATTTGTAACCTTGCAGGTAGGTTTGCAGATGGTATGTGTGATCTCATCACTTTAGCGACACAGTGGGAACACACCACAACAATTTTTGTCGTTCCATTAGAAAATACTTTTCTTATCTCCCCCTAACGACGGGAAGTCTGTCTCATTAAAGTGATAACCCGCAAATCTAGTGGTAAGAGATCTCCTGACAAAGATTTTAAAGTGTGGATAATTGTTGAGAGTAAATATCCAACAAAATTACTTAATCATTTTCTTGACCCATCATAGTACGATGTGGACTCGTAATGGCACATATATAGTGCAACCAAAAATGTGTAAGAACACGAATGTCAGGCTTATATCCAGTTACCAATTGGTACACAGAAAATGTTGACTAATATTTGGATTCTAAAACGAATTAAGTAAAGATGCGTTAATATTCCATATTCCCCAAGAAGTTAAAAGGTAGGTTTGTACGCATAACCATGCCTTAGGAACCATCTATAACCTTTGATGATAGCCCTTGCGAGACCATGGGGTATAGGATGCTCTACATTGATCCTATTAAACATGTAATAACCGTCAAGTCCTTTTGATGTATACTCTCTGGCATTTACAAGGGGTGGTAAGCCCTTACATGTATAATATGTGCTTGTAGTTTTACAAACGCAACATTTTTTGGGAACTATAACTGGTCCAAAGTGTGAAAACATCCACCAGAGCCATAAGTCACTTTAATGGTCCGCATTCTGCTTGGATATTTTTCTAAATATCACCTTGTTTTCTTAGTAATATAGATTGTTTTCCATTTGCATCTTAGGATGGTCTCGATCCTGTTTTGCTGAAGACTTTATAAAATGATTGATATGCTTTCTTACTTAAAAGAACAATTGGAATGGGGGGTTGTGCATCTAATACTTTGGAAAACACTTATTGAGAGATATGCGTCACTTCGCATTATGTCAATCTTTTTCCCGTTGTATCGTTCATTCAAATAAAGTGATGTACGTATGAGTCCTTTCAAAAGGATCATCATGTCACAACCAAAGTGGTTTCATGGTTATGCCAAAGTCTGTATGAGTCAATACCCAATATTTCATTGTCGGGGTCAATATGGATTCTATAATCCAAATACTAGTGATTTACATTTAACCAAATTGACTCATAAATTTCTCTAAGAATATGCTTCCTTCCGCATTCATTAAAGATTATAAAAGATGCAATCAATTACATTCTCATCACTGTGAGTTTCCATATGATATCCATTTGCATGGGTTTCTTTAGAATTTTACAAGGTGTGATTAGCTCTCGGTACATATAGAGCTTTTATGACGTCTTTGTTCTATTTTGAAAACAAATTTTGAGCAGTGCCTCGCTCGATGATCCAATCCTCGTAGTCACATTATGAGGAATAGTTCAGCAACTAGTTTATATTCCTTAAGCTGGTTGGAGGGAAACCACTATCTGTTAGACATTGAGTCTTGAGATATTAAATAAGTGGTGTGACCTTAGTAACAAAAGTGAGATTCAACTCAAGTACTTTAGAGTGAATATATGTTACGTTTCAGGGGGGATGATATATTTTTCATCCAGATATATCACAAGTGCTGTAGAGAATTTATGTCTCATGGGAATGATGTACTTTTCATTCCATAAACGCAGACATTGGATCTAGTTCAAATAAATAGTCAATTGGCCAGGCAAAGTTCTTATTGTCATTAAAATTGATGTCTAAAGTATCACCTTCTCATGGAAATTGGTTGCTACTATGGTACCTGCATTGCACTGCTTGTACCAATACCAGTAAGAAGATTCATTCCCAACTCTTTGGTGAGAGCTAGAATTACATCTTAGCTTCATCCCATGTTCAATTGATTCGTGCACTTTGGTGTCATTACTACCGGGGAGAAAAGTACATCTTTGTCTCATGATATATATGTCCCTTTTCACATGCTTTATATGAGTCAGTACGTTTAACCCTCATCACTTCGGGGTTCTTTCCATTTTCAATTTTTGCTACATTTAGCTTTATTTGAGAAATTTCTTTATCTCAACAGGCCAAGAGAATCTCACTATACATGTCAACCACTTACTTTAGGTTGAATATATTACTAAAGATAGTTCTCTTATTGTCATACTTCAACATATACTGGTTCGGTAGTATCATGGATGAAGTAGAGAAATGGAAATTTTCTGAATCATATCACCTTTTGTGAGTTTTTCCACAAAAATTGGAATACATGTGAATTTATTTGCAACATATCTTTTGAAACTACCGACTCTTTAATAGTCGCGCAAGTGTATTACATTCCATAGAACATTCAAATTTGGGAAGAAAATATCAAATACGCAATAATGGTGTTCAAGTACTTCTAAACCCCAAATAAATATATTTGAATCGAGTTGGTACAACCAATTGAACAAAAGACACCATTCAACCATAGACGATATCATATTCTAGAGAACAAAATAACATTAAGACTAAAATTCTTAATGATCGAGATCAGCACTCATAATTTAAATTAACCGTTTATGGACTTATCTTAAGGAAAAAAACAGAACTAGGCATGTTCTAAAAAATAAATAAATAAATAAGCCCAACAGTTATTCAATGTAAAAAGAAAAAAAAAACCCACATTACATTAGTTACATACCTCATATATTGGTTCCCACCCTATATAAGCAGAACCAGAACAGCCTCAGTCAGGCCGGCCATTTACTTCCAGATTTTCACAGATTCACGCGGACAGGCTGGATCGTCAACAGACGGTTTTTTCTCCCCGTTCAACAGATTTTCTTTCTCCTTGAAAAGTGAACAGACGAATCGCAGACAGATTTTCCCTCACGCATTACCGCGAACAGGCGATTACCTTTGCGAGTGAAAAACCCAACAGAGATGACGATTCCTTGAGATGGGCCAAGCTCCTAACTTTATCGTATTTCATTGATAAACAAAGGTATTCACTGATTTGATGATAATCAGAAAAAAAAATTCACTCTTTTACGACAGGATTAGAGCTCGTGATTGATAACGTTTTGGAGTAATAATAAGAAAGAGATAAAAGAGAAAGAGAACAACATTTCTATGAGCCAGAGAGGGAACCATATTACATAGGTATAGCATTCTTCTTATACAAAGGAAGGGAAAACCCTAATATTCTAATGGACCGCACATCCATGGGCCACAGGCCCTATAACATATCCAGCCATTAAGCGACCGGATGGGGGAAAAACTAAGAAAAAAAAAAGAATTCTTCTATATCCAGTCATCCTTAAGGATCATCCAGGAGTAACCCTTTAAGGGGTAGGATCATGATAAACGCACCCATAATAGCATTTTTTGATCCATAAAATGTAGATCATCACAATAATATGGATGATTTTCTTCCATAGGAGTTGCCCTTAGCTTCAACTTGTGAATCTTTCTTTAAAAAAGTTAAAAAGAAAAATCGTATCATAGATATTACATAAGTCTACCTGTATTACATCTCTAAACCATTCAAACAACCCACACTACAAATTTATATAAAGCACTCGGAGATGATCTCCAAAACAAGACGACATGGAATCCACAACTCACACTTGCCAAGACAACATAATTGTCGAAAGAAAGTGACTGACCAAAACTGGAAGGTTTTCAAAAGTGAACTGTTATTTGTGAAAACTCTTAAGTATATACATTATCAGATTAAGTTTAACCATGCAAGCAACATGGTCCCCAAATTTCTTAATGAATCTCCCACAGTTAGTTACAGGAAGAGTAACAATATCTTTCTTGGATGAGAGTGGTTGATAATATATCAAATACCTTTATAGAGAGGTGGGAGACGAGGAGGACGTGTATTTGTTCTGTTCAGCTTCATTTCTATTCATCTGAATGAGACTCATAGAACTCACTAGGGCAAGGTGAAGTGACCTCCTCAAGCATTTGAAAGACCTGATTCATTGAGGGGCGATCATCTGGATTTGCATCAGTACACCTTGCTGCTATGACAAGAATGGCTTCTAATGTAGCTATGTCTGCATCAGTGCACTCGCTATCCACTATATCCTCTATTTGGTTCTCTCCCACTAAAGTGTTCATCTGAATATAAAATCGTCCAACAATGAGAAACAATGAAACAAATATGGGAAGGAATCAAAGGATAAATACAGATAGAAGATACTGAATCGCTTACCCAGCCCACAATATTCAAGCCTCTCTTTACAAAAGCTGAATCATTCGGCCTCTTTCCAGCTATGAGTTCCAACAAGAGTACTCCAAAGCTATAAATGTCTGACTTCTCAGTAGCTCTACCAGTTTCAAGGTACTCTGTCATGAGAATGTAATTAAATTGGTCTGGTTAGATTACTTTTCAATGCTGTTGCACGCGGAACATTATGATGTTCAGTCCGAAAGTCTTTAGTGATAACTCATGAATTAGGGATTGGGGCTCTGAAAAAGTTTCGATTCAGTGCAACTAAATAAGAAATAAACAGGGAGCTCACCTGGTGCCAAGTAACCAAAAGTGCCTGCAACTACAGTGGTTACATGGGCGTCCTCATCTGCCAAAAGCTGGGCAAGACCAAAATCAGAAACATGAGGCTCCAGGTTTTGATCAAGGAGGATATTGCTTGATTTGATGTCGCGGTGAACAATCCGTGGACAACAATCATGGTGTAAGTATGCCAGTCCTCGAGCAGAGCCAAGAGCTATTCCTAAACGAGTATTCCAGTTCAAGGGTTGCTTCCCTTGAAAGGTTTCTAAATACAAAAAAGAATTATAATAAGCAAAAATACATCAATAAGACCAAGCTAGGGTTTAGCTACTAAAAAGAGGCAGACGTTATTTCTAGATAGATAAGCGTACCATGCAGGAAATGATCTAAACTGCCCAATGCTAGATAATCATAGATCAGAAGCTTGGCACAAGGATACTTGCAATAACCTCGCAAATTGACAAGGTTTACGTGTTTAATGCTAGCCAATATCTCAAGCTCTCTCTCAAAAGTTTGATCTGAACCTTCAAGACATTTGTCAATCCTTTTTACAGCAAATGTAGTACGATCATTCATCAACATCTTGTATACAGTACCAAATCCTCCAGATCCAAGCACATCCCCGACATCAAGTGACTCGAGCTTTTCTACAATATCACTTGAAGAATATGGAAGATCGCCATGAAATGTGACCACTTTAGTGCCTAAAACAACCAAAATCACAAAGAAGATTTGAGTGAATAAAGAGATTTGTAATTAGGTTTTGAAAAGGCACATCAAATATTTTAACGAATTTGATACTTACGTTCATCCATTGCTGCTTGTTTTTTGACTTCGTTGTATCTTTTTGCTGCTCTTTCTTTCTTTGAAAGTAAGCGAATACCAAAGAAACAAAACAATATAACAATGGCTAGACCCACTGCTGACATTGCTCCAATAAGGATTCCTTTAAGATAACGAAAGGACCGTTTAGTAGGGGCTGCAACAAAAACATGATACAAATAATGTTAACTGCGTGCTCACTTAACTGAGATACAATGTAAAACAAGTTAGAGCATATCTTATTTGAGATGCTGAGTAATAGTGTAATACAACCTACAACTTACCTGGTGCTTCTTCACTTTCAGCGTGTGGACCGTGTGGTAACACTGCAGGAAACCCCAGTGAACCTTGACATGGTTTCATAATCTGAGGGCCACAGAGATCTAAGTTCCCATTAAAACTGCAGAAAACATAAGTTCATAGCTTGACTTTTAGGTTCTCACATGCAATGATCAGAGCCAAAATTGCAACACAGGTCGGTATCATTTTAACAGCAACTAGAGTTTGAAATGACATGATATAGCGTCATAGTTATATTCGTAGGTAACTATATAGGATAATAACTTACGAGTTCTTCCTGAAAGTGCTCAGGACTCCAACATCCGGAATAGCACCAGAAAAAAAGTTTGTCGATAGGTTTCTGAGATACATTAGATGGTTAGGTACATAACAGATTGTAGTGCACACCACTATTAGCAAACTAAACAACCTTGTACTTACAGAAAGTGCAATTGTCTGAGATAACCAATAGAAGGTGGAATGGTTCCCTTGAGCGAATTGCTGGATAAGTCTCTGTATTCAATTCAAAATTCAACTTATTTATTGGGTAGAAAGGGGCGTACCATATCATATTAACAATTATAGATTAAGTTAACCACTAGAACAAGTATGTTGTCATCAACTGAATAGAATCAAGAAGGATGAGTAGACAAAAAACGAATCCTTACAATATCGTGAGGTAAGAAAGTTTTCCAAATTCTGGTGGTATGCCTCCTTGAAGGTAATTACCTCTCAGGTACCTACATAAGGCATACAATACAATTATATACACAATACAGCGAAAATCTTCAGTAAAATTAAAGAAATGTGGTAAGCCCCAATTTATGGTTTCACACTAACATTGATCTGAGTTCCTTGCAATTAGCAATTTCAGGAGGAATGAACCCATGCAAGCTATTTTGATGAAGTGCCCTGCAAACAAATTGCACCAAATTACATCCTAAATACAGCATACAATTTTTTATTTTTTTTAAAAGTCTTTTGATTTTGGGGGAGTTACAATCTTTGCAAATGGCTGAGCTTTCCGATGCTTGGAGATATGATGCCTCCAAGTTGCATGTAAGGCAGGTTTCTGAACAACCCCAAACATAGAAAACTTCAGAAAAATGGAGATTGAGATTTTTATTAAAAATGAAAAAAAAAGGTAGGGTTCGAGATAGATAGAGTACATAATGCTGACTCTGCTGTCATTATGGTTGCAAGTGATACCCTTCCAACCACAAGGAGTTTCATCAGAAGCTCTCCAGTTATTTAGAAACCCTTTAGTATGATTGAAAGATCTTTTGATCTCCAACAATGTAATACCTGAACAAATCACAGATTTTAGTTAAATATAAGAAAAACAAAATGAAACAAGGGTAAAGAGAGTAACATAACAGTGGGTCTATATCTTGTTTTACCATCTTCAGTGAGAGCTAAAGAACAAGTGCTTAAAAGGGTTATTGTTGAAAACACCCAAATCAACATAAACCCCATGCTCATTTCTCAAAAACCTTAAAGAGATCTCTTCAAATGGTTTAGAGATAGGTAGAGAGGGAGAGAGATGGGCACTGAGTGTGATCCTGTTAAGATCTTGGGTTTTCTCTTCACATTTGCTTGTCTTGGATTTTGAGACTTGAGAGAGAGAGAGAGAGTGTGTTGAGAGTTGTGCAGTGGGAAGTGGTACTAGTACTGCTAGACTTCCAGACCAGTATACGACATAAGTATAGCCGTTGTTCAAATTTAATTTTGAAAATTATAAAGTTTATATGTTTTCGAGATACGGAATACTTTCTCTCTGCATCAGTAAATGCCGGATCACTGTATGTCTGTATCAATTTGAAAAAAAATTAAATCTTTTTTCAATACTAACTTTTTTAATTTTTATGGTTTGAAATCTCATCTGATGGTTACAAGTCATGGCCCCAGAGTCTAATTTATGTACAAAATCATAGATCTCTCTTCTTTGATGATATGTACCATCATGAAAAGCCAACACTTTTATCTGTTCAAAGTTCAAACTTCTTCAAACAGTAAAATGGTGGAACCCACGGTACTTTCAAAAATAATTCAAACTATATTTGATTAAACAATGTTTAACAAAGAGATAAAGATACGCTACTATGGAATCCGTTAAACAAGAACGGGTGATATGAGAGTTTTTGCTCACACTGTATGGAGAACAAGTGAAGTTATACAGGTAGTAGTAATTCATTCTGTTTTTACAAGCAATTAACAAGAAGTTATTCTTGCACCAATTCGCCGTGTATAATGAAGTTACAACTCGATCCACAATCCATAACCGGAATTTGCCGTGCTAAAAAAATGGCTTTATGTATTGATGCTTTTACAAAAATGAACTTTGGTTAACAAGTACTCACTGTGTCTGACTGTGAGATGTAGAGACTGATACTCCCATTTATAATCTGCTTCATCTTTTGGTTAGTGGTGATGGATGATGAGATTCCTCTTGTATTCCTCTTAGTTAATGTATGTTTACATGTGTCTTTAAGAGATGATTAGGAGATTATTCTCGTGGCCGTTACTGTTTACAATGGGTCGCAATGGATCAGTCTTCCACTCGCCGTCAACAATAAACTTGAACTGCAGTTACAGAGATTTCAGATTTATTTACTAGTGAATTCATGTTGAAAAGCTGTAAGATCCATGACCGAAAGGAAATCATCAGTACCTCATAACGACCAGGATACAGCTTTAGGGACAAAGAGAAGATGCCCGAAGTCGACTTTTCCATCTTTCTCTGCAAGACATGCCACAAGTTTGATGCTTTATTTACAAACAACAAGCAACCTAAATGCTTTATTTTGGAAAGAAAGGGAACCCCAAACTTATACTAATTAAGGTCATAACTGGACTACCCTAAATAACAAGGATCCTAGTTAATAACATGATTAGAACTTAGAAGGGAAATAAGGAATAAAAAAAAAATGAAACTATGAAGCTGGGTACAACATGAAACTAAATCGTAACACCAGGATAAAAGAACTAGATACCTTGCTACTCCATCCATCAAATGACCCAGTCAAAAGAACCTCCGAACCTGAACTAGGCCAAACTATGCAGGCAGACCTGAGATGGAAAAGAGCCTTTCGCGCCTCATCAATCTTTTTCTGTTTTACTTCCACAATCTTACGTGCTTCACTGCGAATGGATGTTCAGCATATTATTGAATTACATCAACATATAGGCAAGGTAAGAGACATAAAGATGTCACGGAATTGTGCTTACATGATCGCCAGACTCATCCTTCCCTCTAAAACCGCCAGTTTTGCACGTGTTGACCGCAGTTTATCTCGGGCCCTCATGATTTCTGTCTCTTGAAACTCCCAGGCATCGGAAAGCTCATGCGTCTCTTCTGGCAATGTCCTGCTACCCTGACAGAATATGAAGAACAATATGCGTTAGTTGAGCAGTCTACATAAGAAAACACAACACTTTCAAATGTTTAGACATAACCGCTCTGCCTTTTTGCTTCCTATAACAAACGCCCTGAGCTCGGATGTTTTAATTCTTTTCATTCCTACGAAACTTATAACAACAAAGATATATATACAACTATGAATATGTCCAGCCTTACGAAAATGTAAACATGGATATTGATGGTTCACCTCATGTGAAACTATATCAGCTAGCTCAGCTTTTGAACTTAGTACGCTCAGTGCAGAAGAAAGCTCTAACTCAAGGTGCTGAAGACGAGAACGGATCTGCTTTTCATCGAAATCTTTACTTCCATAGTCTGTGGTCCTTATGTTTCTCGTCACCATAACATCATCACAAGGAAAATGTTCTCTGCCTTCAGCAGCTGCGACATGTAAACAGAATAAGAGGTTAGCAGTCACAAGAGTTACTACACAAAAATTAAATAGAAATCCCAGCATAAAATGGATACCTTCCATTTCAATTTCTGAAAGACCCCTCGTTTGGGCACCCCGGGCTCTCATGTCTGATTGAAGTGAGGTGCGCATGCTATCATGATCGGTGAAGGGCCCTCTCCGAGAATCTGTGCCCTTGGAGTCATCAAGTATGCCATTCGAAGAGTTCAGTGGCGTTGATCTGCTTTCTCTATCATGACCAGAACCTGTTGGGCTCAATTATCAGAGAAGTATCTTAGTCCCAATCTGGATTAACTAGAAGAATGTTACAAGGAAAAGAACAGCAAAAACCAAATAATAATCGTACACGGCAACTCTAACACTAATATATATTGATATCTTAGGCCAAGCACTAACGTCTCTCAATTCTCTAGACTATTGGCAGTTTCCATCAAACTAAGCCAAGGGATGTTATTCCCTCATAGGGGATGGGTTTTTGGGGGCTCTTGGCTTGGCTATATTATAGTCAAGCCAAGAGAATTGAGAGACCCATAGTGCTTGGCCTTAGAACATTAGCCGCGAATATGGTTGCATTGAGTTTATCCTCGACAAGACTTAGTCAGACTACTGATATAACCCTTTAAACAAGAAGTTCTGATGGAACCCATACAAATGAGGTAAGCTAAGACGCCTAAAGAAGACAAATACAGAAAAGCCGAAGGAACATGGCAGTTGCAGTCGAAATATAACTTTCACTATTACATGGAAAACCTGAATATAGAACATCTCGGAAATGGTAAAACACATATGAATTTATACGAATTGATTCATATTAGCGTTTAGTGTGCTACTGTATCCATTCGAAAAAGTTAGTGATCTACTGAACTATCAACCAACAGACCAGGAATTGCATATATTCACCCTATAGGTTAAACTTAAAGAGCATATAGCTTAAAGCAATTGAAGTTTATGAAAAAACAAGGATATCTTCTAATTCTCTAAGCAACTATTTCAAGAATCGTAAAGCAAATAGGACCATAATAATAATATTATACTATTACATTCAAATTATAACAAATTCCACGATAACAACAAATCAAGAACAATAATCATAAAATCAAGTAAATTCCAACTTACCATTTGAGATGCTTTGGTTGCGGCCATTGTTCTTGACATGACCAGTACCAATCCCATAAGCCAAAACCCGTTCTCTGTCCAATCTACTCAAAATACCTTCAATCCCAGACTTACTCTCTACTTCCATTTGCCTATGCAAACAAGAAATACATTTATCAATGTACAAGAATAGGTGACCAAACCCTAACATTGTTATAGAAAAGCAAGAAACGAATTAAAACAATACTCACATTGCTCTTCCAGAAGTACCAACTTCATCAATCCCACTCAAAGAATCATTCTCTTCACCTCTATCAAATCTTTGTTGAAACATTCTACAATCATTTTCCAAAACCCCATCACTAAAATCTTCTTCATTAGCTTGTATTGAAACTTCTTCATTTTCTTGATTATCCAAATCCCAACCTAAAGAAAGCCAACCCCTTTGTTTTTCAATAGCTTCAACTAAATCATTTCTCCCACTTTCAATCAAATCTTTCTTAGTAGGAAACACATTAAGATTCTTAGAATTTCTCATAAATTCTAAAATTTCTTTCTCTAAATTTGTATCGTCACCCTCGTTTCTTTCCAAACCCTTGCACTTAACCTTGAAAAGAACAGACCCAGAATTAGCACCATTACCTCTGTTAAGCAAAAGAAGAGTATTTCCAAACCCTAACGAGCCAATGGGTTTCATCGAAACAAGATTTAGAGATAAAGATTGTCGATTTCTTGTTAAATAATGAGGAGAGACGAAGAAGGATGTACTGAAATTAGTTCTTATTATTAGGGGAGACATTATTTCTGCATTTTCTCTTCAAAACCAGAAGTTTTTTTTTACCGACATTTTTAAGAGCAAATGAGAAGTGGAAATTTTGTAAGATTCTATGTTTGGAACAGAAGTAAAAGAACCTTCAAGTAACGAACAAAACCAAGACTAATTTGGGTAAACAAAAAATGGGAAATTTATACAGTAGTTGTTAAGCCGTTAGGGAATCAGGTTGGTAAAACATTGGACTTCCTTCTTTAACAGAGTTGATGAGATACTTGAGCTATGCCCTTAGACTTTTGAGCCACGACGGATTAGTTAAGTACCTGAGTGGCAAATTTGATGGGCAAATTCGGTAAAGACACGACCAACCGTTTGATAGAGACTCAGCTGCTCGATTAAATCTATATTGCAAGCGGCTAAGAGTGTGTATGGATATCGGAGATGGAAGCAGGCCTATAAGTCATACGCAAAAAGGATTTTTTTTCTTTTTAATGAAGGAATTTTTATTAATCAACATGAAGGATAGTTTTGGTTTCTTGCCAAGAAACTACATATGGCTGGATTTTTTTTTTTATCATGGCATTCTATTGATGTAGTCGTCTCTTTCAAAGACTTGGCTATGGAGTCAGCAACCTGATTGTCATCTCGACTAAGGAAAGCGAAGTTGCGATAACTAAAAGTGGAAATTAAATATTTGATTTCCTTCAAAATATTCCGATTCTCCTATTGAATGACCATAAAATTTTCAGTAATCGATTGTGTTAGAGCATAACTCGGTTGAACCCACCAAGAGTTGACATGTGAAGTTTGGTTGTCATATTTTAGTATCAAAACTCATCTAGAGTCGCTTGATTAAATACTAGAGCCAACTTCGTTTAGGTTAGACTAGAAAGTCTAGGAATGTTGAAACGTACAAGTATTACTCCGAAGACCTGAAGAATATGAAGAAGTAACGACTACAACGAGGACATCATCCTTCCACTTGAGGTTAGTGTTGATGGCGGATTTTTATCAAAGGCTAAAATCGTAAAATCATGATCTTGCATGTTTCTGACACAGCTTCAGAAATGTATGTGAAACTCATATTTTAGGATTCGTGAAAGCTCATTTCACAATCTCTGACTGAGCGTACACCCTCTCAGAGCTGTGTATGAATATGTTATTCGTAAAGTCTCCCGGCTGAACTTTTCAACACTTCTACATAGAATCGAAATGATTGGACGGCTCCTAGACATATTGCATGCTAGTATAGAGCGTTAACGTCTTCAGGATGCCACACCGTTCCTTGACTATGTAGAATGCATATGTATAGAATCTCTTAATGATTGGACGGCTCCTAGACATATTGCATGCTAGTATAGATCGTTAACGTCTTCAGGATGCCACACTGTTCCCTGACTATACAAAACCAATATTCAGAACGAGTATGATGCTTCTATCATCTCATACCTCGAATCTCGAATAAACTCGCTCTTAGACATATTGCATGCTAGTATAGAGCAATTCATAGATTAAATTCTAGCGCAACATTCATCAATCGAATTCCTAGAAAAATAATCTATTTTATCTCATTACTCCGTTTCATGGCTTATTCCCGGCTGAATTCCATGAATTAGTAATAGATAATCAATCTATCTCATTACTCCGTTTCATGGCTTATTCCCGACTGAATTCCATGAATTAGTAATAGATAATCAATCTATCTCATTACTCTGTTTCATGGCTTATTCCCGGCTAAATTCCATGGATTAGTAATAGATAATCAATCTATTTTATTACTCCGTTTCATGGCCTATTCCTGGCTGAATTCCATAAATTAGTAATAAATATTCACTGTTCAGGCATCTGGGCCACCACTGAGTAAGCCTCAAGAAAATGGTGCGAGTGTACTTAACAATAATGCACGAACGAGCACCAAACGCATGAACGAGCATTCAAAAATATGGACGAACGAGGAAACATATGTGAAACAAGAGACAAATAATAATAAAATAAAAATAAAAGAGAGGCGTGTGGGACCGGCCGGCCGGTCATGCCATCGTGGCCGGTCCACGCCTCTTCCCTTTTTATTTTATTACTTTCCTCATCTCATGGAAACTCCCTCGTTTGAGCAAAACTCCTACTTTCTCCATATTTCCCCAACTGATGAAAAATAATAATATAAAATAGGGAAGAGCACGGGACCGAGCACACGGGACGGACGGCCATGCCCTAGCCGTGGCCGGTCCCATACCTCCCAGTTCCTTATTTTATTATTTTTATTCCTTCCTTAATCTCATGAAACTCCTTCGTTTGAGCAAAAAACCCTGGTTTTTTCATATTTTCTCAAATATTGCTCAAACTACCAAAAGCCAAAAAGTCAAATAATGGTCACATGACCGTCCGGGCTTCTCACGACAAATATTAAAATATCATTATTTTAATATTCTCAAAATATTGGTCGCACGAGCAAAATTCTACTTGCTCACTCAAGCAAAATCGAGAGTTTCAGTCAAGATCAAACTCTTATGAAAATCCAAAATATTGCTCAAACGTGCACCAGAAAATACCAAAATTCTCAGAATTGAGTCACAGGTAATATGGTGACATGGGCATGCCACCTTGACCGACCAAGGTCGTCCCTTAGGCTTGCAGAAGTTGGTCCCACATCCTATTAATGATTTTGACCCAATTAATCTTCTACAGTTCATATGGGGTTCAAACTCTTTCCAATCAACTTGGAACTCGATCAATCGACCACCAGCTAGTCCCACGACCACCAAGGGTCGGTTTCACACCCCTTGGTCGGTCCCTCCTCTCTTCATAATTAGGTTTTACCACCTAATGCTCAAACGATCACTATTTTAATAATGATTAAAAGAGCATTTAATCATCTTTTCATCAACTGGTCTACAAAGGACTTTGGTGCACGCTCATTCGAGCACCTGGGAGCTACATGGTCGGCCATCATCCCATGTAACCGGTCCCTCTCTCGCCCATTGGTTGATTTTCATAATATCATCAATTGATCAACAATCGACCAAAATTAGGGTTTCAAATCAGATGCTCTATAAAGCATAATTCTGAACACGTTCAAACCCTAATAATTTTATGTTGATCCAGCAATCAACATTCTAATTAATATTATTTGGTCCCGCTACCAATAATTCATGAATCGAGCAATATTGCTTAAACGAGCAATATTTGCTCAAACGAGCAATATTTGCTTAAACTAGCAGTATCTATTTTGCTCATATATCAACACTAAATTTCTTAAGCTAGCAAAATGCATGAACAACTGGGTTCATAACTCATTGATTCAACTATCAATTGCTCGACGAGCAATATTTCTCATGTTGATTCAACTATCAACGTTCGAGGATTCTGTTGATCCAACAATCAATATTCTAATTTATATTTAATGTTTGGTTTTGCTGCCAACATTTTTTATCGACTGAGCAACATGGTTCGAACGGACGACCATTCAAACTCAAAGCACTTTCGTGCAGTGCATCTGTTTAAAAAAGTTTTAAGTAATTTGCTCGGTTGAGGAGTCCCCAACCGCATGGTCGTTTCTTCACTTTCCTAAAAAACCAGCAAATCGTTTTGCCCCATCAACAGTTAGTAATATTGACTTGATCTTGTTTTCATTCATAATATATCTTTCAAGTCGGATTATATTGAAAACATAACATGCAAAGCTGTACATAATACTCTAGTGGTTAAACTTGGTCATATCATTAAGATCAAAGTGTCAAGGAACTTATTAAAATAATAAAGTATAAACGCTTATCTTTTGGAACTTCGTAAATACGACATTAACATAATCTTTGTATTTAGTTACTTGATTATGTTTAGATATAGGTGTGATTTCACCCTAGGAAACAATGTTTTATAACATTTTTTTAAAGGAAGTACATATATGAACTTGTTTCATAATCGAAAGGAAATCATGATTGATCAGGTTCTTTATTGAATATCTTTTGAATGACTAATACAAGATGACAAGGTAGAACCTATCTTAACTTGTTGAGATTTGAGGTATAATCGGTCATAGCCTATACTGTGTAGCATGTTGTAATCGGTCACAAGCTACTTTGTGAAGCATGGTGTAATCGGTCACAAGTTACGTTGGTGAACCAAGGTGTAACCGATCACAAGCTAACTCGGGAAGTACGATCACAAGCTACCTCTGGGAAGCAAGGTGTAACCGGTCACAACCTAGTTTTGGAAGCATGGTATAACCGATCACAACTTACATTGTGAGTCATGGTAGAACCAATCCCAATTAGCAAAACCGAGTTTCCAATATTCACATATCTCTTTATGTTTTGTGTGAAGCTTGGAATTAGGGTTTGCTGAGAAACTTCTAGATGTCGACATTATTTGAACATGTACATAACTCTTATTATTAATTGTTCAAAGATATTCCTTGATACTCAAGGTGATCCCATACCGGAAAATTGAAAAATATTTAATTATGATTTTCATAATATATGTTTTAATTACCAGCAATTAAAGTATCCTCTGGAAAAATATTATTAGTTAATGTGCAAGACTAATAATAGAATGAAATGACGAGGGTACCCAAGTACACCACAATCTTTTCGTTTGATCACAACCTATTCAAGACTCACCGTGTATCTCGCGATGATGTACTAGGAATCAGTCCTTGATCTCAAATAGGGTGAGTCGTGCTTACAGGAGACATGCATATCTCCGCTTTGGGTCATAAGTTCACCGGGGACGTTTTTACGCATTTACAGAGCCTACATGACCAGCAGTATCTCGTCGAGGATGTATACTAAGAATCATGGCATCAAAATCAGCTTCGTCTCACGAAGACATGTTGGAATTGTGGTTGTTATGGTTCATAAGTCTACTGGGGACGTTTTACGCTCTACAGAACCTACGTGACCAGCAGTATCTCGTCGAGGATGTGCGCTAGGAATCACGGCATCACGACCAGCAGTGTCTCGCGGGGACGTGTACTACAAATCGTGGATATTGCCCCTTATCCAAATTTCACCATCTACACTTATAAAATTCAGTTCACCGCGGTTCACCAACCGGGTTCGTCGACTGTTCCCAACCCAACTTGCGGTTTGCGAACAGGTTCGCCAACCTTCGTGTATTTTTATATCTCATATATTTATTGTTTGCGAACTGGTTCGCCAACCTATCCTGAGTAGAAATACCAGTAAGTTCATATTTCTCTCGTACGATGTTTGAAACATTCCCAAGTGATATGATCATTTGCATGGGAAATTTTCAATTGATCCACAAATTAATTTATAGAACTAATATTCTTAAGGACCTTTGAACATCTAATTGCTAAATCATATTTCGAAATTTTTCACAAGACAAGCTTGACTCGAAACTTCTTCTTTGTAATTCTACTATGAGTCATACGACATAGTCTCAATAGATAGAACTGTGGTATAGTGAGCAAAATAGAATGGTTCAGTCTTCACATACCTGATACAGAAGTTCTTCGAAAGTCTTCGTTGATTTTTAGTCTTCAAAGGTGATCTATGATACTTAAGTACAATTCTAACCTAGTCTGAGACTTGGCTTAGTAGACTAGAAATCAAGATATAGTTTTAATCAACTAATATTGACAATAAGCTTGTGATAACAAAACTTGTGGGTTCAACCAAGTAATGCTCAAACAAATTTTACCTTGATAGTTCGTGTTTCATGATCTTATTGTTTCTGTTATCTAGGTTTTCGTAATTTTTTCAGGAACGAGATAGATAGAAATCGTAAAGTTCTCTTCGTCTCAGACTTTTTGAATCCTCAAGATAGATATCTGGAAATTATTCTTAATTGATTAGTTCACGATTGTTCTTGAGAGGTGGTTAATGATCCAGGCTTAACTGAGTCTAAGTTCTCCGGATTTGTGAGGTTTGCAAGCTTTGTCTATTGCAAACAGATTTCTAAGCCCTTATCTATTCAATATAAATAGAAATCAAATAGGATTATATATTGGAGGCAGATTGGTATCAAAAGTCTTCACTTAGGCTGAAGCAACTCCTAGGTTATAAAGGATGTCATCTAAGGGAATCAATTGCGTAGAGCCTTGCAAGGTTCAAGAGACATATGGAACACGACTGCAACTGAATTGCTTGGAGGGTGAATTCGGTCTCAACTACATTCCAGTCCAAAGTATGATAATAGGTTAGCATCTGTAGAGGCTTAATACAGTTTGGTGTTCAAATATAGTCTAGGCCCCTGGGTTTCACTTCATTTGCGGTTTTCTCGTTCACAAAAGTTTTGGTGTCTTGTGTGTTTTTGTTTTCCGTATTGTATTGTTTATCTTTATAAGAGGAATAATACAAGTAGTACGCAATCAATTCTAGTAGATACATCCATATTAATTGTGATCGATTACGAGAATCATTCTTGTAGAATTCGTATGTTGAAAGATAGATAACAAGTTTCATACTTTGCAGAATTCCAATTGGATTATTTGGAAACGACTTGATTTATCTTGGATATTGATTTTTGAGATCGTTCAAGCACTCTTCTAAACAACCAGGTTCACACTCTATTGCCTAGCCTTTTTTACTGTGAAGAAATAAAGATATAAACTTTATATGCATATTTTCAAGGATTATTAAGTTGGTTTACTTGCAATTGTATTAGGTTTTGTTCATGCAAGTTGTCGAACTAAAAGTTGGTGGTGTACTTGGTACCCTCTCATTTTCATATTCGATGGTTTGTCTCTACTATTATACGGCCATTCAAGATCTATTGATTCAGGAATAAGATTAATATAAATTATAAAGTTCTCTTCGTCTTAGACTTTGTAATTCCATAAGATTAGAGTTTGGATTTAGATTGATCTTGTGAGTTAGAATCGATTAAGCATCTTCATAACCTTTTTAAGAGAGTAATATATCATAATTGTTGAGGTTTGTTTCCCTTGAAGATCCCTCATAAGCAAAACGATTAACATTACCTTGATTTAGTATCTTTCTAAAGGAAATCAATATGTTATTTGTTAGGGTAAGATTTGTCAAAGTATTCATTTCGGCTGAAGCAACTCTTAGGCCTTTAAAGCACATCATTTAGGGGAATTAAGTGTGTATGTCTTGCAAGATATAGGAGACGTAAAGAACACGACTGAAACTGAATCTATTAGAGCATAGCTCGGTTGAACCCACCAAGCATTGGTATGTCAAGTTTGGTTATCATATTTTATTGAACCAAAACTCATTTTAAGAGTCGCTTGATTATATGCTAGAGTCAACTTCGTATAGGTTAGCTAGAAAGTTACTAGGATATGAGACTTACAAGTATTACGTGAAGACTTGAAGAATGTGAAGAAGTAAAGAGCTACATCCTTCCTCTTAAGGTTAGTAATATTTGATTTGAACTTTTTCATTCCTAACGTATCTTTCAAGTTGTGCATATTGAAAACATAACTGCGAAGATGTGAATGATTATACTCTAGTTAGACATAGTATTAAGGAATTACAATATGAAGTATAACGTCTATCTTTTGAACTTCGTATATAAGACATCGACATAATCGTATGAATGCTATTGTGATTATGTATGGGTATGGGTAAATATTTCGTCCTAGGAAACAATGTTTTACATTCGTTTAAAGGAAGTAAATTCATAAACTTGTTTTGTGAATCGAAAGGGAAATCGCTAGGCTTATTGGTATTGTTATTCATTGCAAATCTTCGGATTACCAATATGTGTGTTTAGTATAACCGTTCATAACTTGTTTATGTATCTTCGTAAAACTATTCGCAAGGCCTGAATTTTGTATTGGTATGACTTTTATTAGTGAAACCGATCTCATGTAATCACCTGAGATGGTAAGATCGATATCTTGAAATTGGTGTGACTAAATACTAGCCATTGGGTAACCGATCCTAGTAAGAGGTGTGACCAACCACAAGAGAGTGTAATCGATCCTTGTAAGAGGTTTAACAAGTTTTTGTAAGTTGGTGTAACCGATCCTATAACTTGGTCAACCGATCACAAGTTTTGCCATAGAAGTGGTAACCCATCCTAGTACTTAGTTAGCCATTTTATGGTAACTAGTGTAACCGATCCTAGTACCCACTTGGAGGTAGAACCGAAACTTTATGTTGAGGTAGAACCGTGAAACCCATTAATGGTGATTTGATAGGATAATCAATCACATAATTCTTGGAAGTCAGATGAACCAATTCTAAACTTGTTTGGAAGTGTGGAAAATCGGTTCCAAGATTGTAAATATGAAAAAGGATTTACAAAGTAAAGATGTCGACATACTTTGAACATGTGCAGTAACTCTTATCTTTTATTATTCAAAGATATTCCTTAATAGCTAAAAGAGAATCCCGGATCGAAATAAATTGAGAATCTTTTAATTAAGTTTTTTAGTTTTATATGCTTTTAATTTCCAGCAATTAAAATGCATATCTTTAGAAAATAAAAATTAGTAATGTGCATTTACTAGTTGGAGATTTTCTACTGAGATTTCGGTCAATATTTGGACAGAGCATTTCCAGGAATTATGAAAACCGTTTTTTCCCTTATTGCATATCTTTGAGAATATTCGGTTTTGGAAATTCCTTGGTGTCCAAACTTCCTTGTCTATAAATACTTAAGTTTGCATTTCAAGCAAACTAATCCTTAGAGCCAGCAAAACTACCTAGTTGTGTTGTTACCGGTGGAGCCGTCTATTCGGAGAGGAAAGTACCCTAATTAGGCGAAATCTCTTACGACCGCTCGTTTTAAAGACTTTTTTGAGATTGGGAAGCTCTACGAGTACCGTTGGTGGGAAACTAGATAATTGCAGTTTATGATTAGTTTTCGATTGATTTGATTGACTAATGGTTGTTGAACTTTGATTACACCTGGTTTGTTTATGCTTGAGAATCTTCTCTTCTGATATAAGATTAACTCAAACTAGATCGAAGTGTCGACGGGGATCTTTAGACTGTTTGTAGATATAAAGACGTCTTGTGATAATCCGTTGTTAACAGACTTTGTTCTGTGTATGATTGTTCACAAGAGATTCAAGTTGTTTGTGTGCAGGTGTTTATTGAAGATTTAAGAAGATTTGAAGACAAAGAAGATATTTGGTTTCATAATCTTTGGTGTGCACAAAACTTGTTTCGGCTGGAAAGGGATCCAACTATAATCGGTTTATCTTTGTGATAGATTGGATTGATTAGTATAGTAGATCAGCATCAATACATTTCTTTGTGATTTGAAGTATTGATTTCAAAATCTTGACAATTACTTTGGTAGTTGTTATTGGATAGATCTAAGAACCTGACAAAGGAGTTTATTGGGATAAACGGAAGAGCTTTTTGTCAAACTCATATCTTGTTGTTTGAAAAGAGTTGTTACCGAACAGATTTGTTGTTCCTTTACTGTTTGGAATACGGACCAAAGGAATTGTTCCAAGTGCGTGACTTATTACAAGTTGGAGGCGCAGGGATACTGAGGGAACTAGGTGAACTATAGGTTTAGTTGCTTGGTCTCAACTATACGAAGTTGGTTTGATTTTGTATAGCGGCTTAATTCTGAGAGTATTCAATTCTGGACTAGGTTTCGGGGTTTTTTCTGCATTTGCGGTTTCCTCGTTAACAAAATCTTGCTGTGTCTTTTACTTTTCTATTTCCGCAATTATAATTGTTTTCTTATAATTAGAAGTAAAATACACAAACGTTAATTCTTATTTACTTGATAGCAATCCTATTGTGTTTGGTTAAGTCCGAACCTATTATCAAGTAAATATACTTCGTTGTTGTATTGTCTCAATCTTGTATCCATAGTCAATCACACAAGTTATCTTGTTGTCGTATTGTCTTGATCTCGTATCCATACACAATCACATGAAGTGTGAACCGATTAGTTGTATTGTCTCGACTCAGTCCATAGACAATCACTTTCGGATAAAGGACTTATAGGTGGAAAAGTTTTAGATTGAGGTATATTTGGGTACCCTCGTCTTTTCAGAATCGTTCGGAGGGTAGATTGGTCTCAACTATATTCATGTTCGAAGTCTGATAATAGGCTGGTGTTTGTGGAGGTTTGGTACAGTACGATTAATGTAATTTGTAAAGTGGTACATAGGATGTCGTTCACTCAGACATGTGAACGTTTGATTTAAGACTTCATAATAGAAAACACTAAAAATATATACAAAAGATTATAGCAATATCGAGAGGTACTGAGACTCAGGATTCCACCAATTCTCATATTCAAGTGTTTTAACTATTAATTCCAGACAATTATAGCTTATAAAGTAACAAATATTGGCTCTGTTCTTTTTCCAAAAGTAGATATTATAAAGCATTAGATATAAATCATAAGCATGGCACATCAAAATTTGTTAATACTAAGCATACACCATCAAACAAAATCACAAATAATAAAAAAAAAAATCATAAATCAATTTAAACTAGTGCAAAAGTCATAAAAGGATTAAATAGAATTACTACATGCGTGAAAAATGGCTTCCTCCATTGTCCTAGTGTTAGGGTTTAGCTCATCATGCTCAAAACACTCGCAAAATATCGACACATAGCCCAAAAAGTGTTTGAAGATGGAAAATATAAGAAAAAGAACAAAACAGTTCAACTGCAACGTTTATAAGCGTTGCAAACTGACTGTTACAAAAGAAACATAAAAGATAAGACTGCTAAGAATAACGACTATCTTCTGTGTCGTTGTTTTAGCCATGTTTCTCTGCGACAGACCTTAGTGGTCAAGTATTCTTCATCTTCATCTAAAAATGCGGGGGTACCAAAACACATCACCAACTTTTTCTTAGGCAACCTTTATGGACTAAACTCAAATACAATTTCGAAAGTTACAACTTAATGAATCTCAATAAGAAATTATATCAAGAGTTTATATCCCTTTCTCTCACAATCAATATGTAAACGGAGACAAGTCCGTGAACCTGATTATACCGTGAGAGAACTTGGATGATTCCAAAGATCAATATCCATATCAATCAAGCCATATCTAATAATTACGATGGATGTATCTACTTTGATGGATTTACGTACAACCTGTGATATTTCAATTATAAAGATAAACAATATGATGCGGAAAAAGAAATAACACAGACACCAGAAATTTTATTAACAAGGAAACCGCAATAGCAGAAAAATCCAGGGACCTTGTCCAGATTTGGAACACCAAACTGTATTAAGCCGTTACAGACTCTAGCCTACTATCAAAACTTCGGACTAGAATGTAGTTCAGACCGAATCCACCGTCATAGTAATTCAGTTATAGTCACATTTCTTACGCCTCTTGAATCTCACAATACTCTGCTCAATTAATTCGCTTAGCTGACGTCCGTTACAACCTAAGAGTTGCTTCAACTCAATTGCAGACTTTAAACCAATATGCCTCCCACAGATAAGCATATATGTGATTTCCGTTCTGATCAAAAGATTAAGGTGAGATAAGAAATCGTTTGCAGTAGACAAAGTCTAGTAAAACCTATCCCGATTTCAACAAAGAATCATTATAGACGAATATACCTGTGGAATCACAAAGTCTGAGACGAAGAAACTTTGCGATTTCTATCTATCTTGCCTGATCGGAGTAAGACTCAACAATCAGTACAAAGATCAGGATATACGAACTATCAAGATAAAGATAGTCGGACCTGGCTTCACGAATTCCTAAGCGAAGTCTTTTTAGTCGCTAAACCTAAAAAGGTTTAAAGAAGTGGACGAATCTAGTTTACAACTTGGACACACAAGAAAATTGTCGTGGATTCAAAGATCCCAGTTGCTTGAGTTTCTCCTTATATAGATTTTCAAAACAAAGGTTGCTTTAGATTTAAGCTAAGGTAGCTTTGGAATCAAGCAATCAATACCCACCGTTGGATGGATCTTTGATTTGAGATTAATACAACAAAATATACACTCTGGTTAGGATGGACCATAACCGAACTGTGTACAATGACTTGTTCATGAAAGGTTAGCCGAAACTAGCCAGACGAACTATAAGCTTAACCATTTTCATATAGCACTTTAAGACTTTAATCTTGAGTCACAACCATAGGTTATAATGTGATCAAATATGTCTAGATGTGTTTTATAGAGAGTTTTTCAAATGTCGATTATCTTATAGAAATAATTCTGATGCATCTGAAAATATCCGACAGGGTAAGTACGTGTACCTACATCCAGTTTGTAAGTTATTTTTTCATGGTACGTGTACCGGGTTTGTATACCCTTAAGACAAAAACGAGTTCAGGAGTTCAAGGAACTTTTTCGGTATGCATACTAGGTATATGTACCAACCTGAGTTCATGAGTTCACAGAACTTTTTGGGTTTGCATACTTGGTATGTGTACCAAAATTCGTTGCCGAACTATAGCTACGCCGGTACGTGTACTGGGTACATGTACTGTGGATCCGGACCTATAACAGATGCGCCAGTATGTAAGTTGGTACGTGTATTGTCCTGTATCCAGATTTACAGTAGTTTTATATCTCTCTAATAATCAATTTGAAGCATTCCCGAATAACATCAATGACACATATTACTGGTCCAACCTATTTTCAAATGATAACCTTGAATCATAATTTAGGTCATAAACAATAAATTGTTCTTAACTAAATTCATCAAGTATGAACAAATGTTCTTAAGCTTAGTCAACATATTTCGAGAATAATTAATCAAGATAAACTTGACTCGAATTTTTTTCTGTGTATGTAAAGTCAACTTTAGTCATGCGACATAGTCTCATAGATAAAAAGGTGTAAACTTGAGTAATTGGTGGTTTAGTCTTCACTTACCTTTTGTTGATGAAGTTCTTCAAAAGCTTCGGTTGATCTTCACTTTCAAACGGTAGAACACATTGATGTCTGGTACTCAACTACACACTCTTATCCTAATCCGAGATTTGACTAAATGTAGACTAGAAATTAAGATATAGTTTTGATCAACTAAATTTGACAGCAAACTTGAGATAGCAACACTTGTGATTTCGACCGAGCAATGCTCTAACATCATCATCATAGTAGCAATAGATAACTTTTTTGCAAGTCTTGTTCTTTGATTCTGCCACCTCTATTACCTCCCCCAGTCGCTCGATATTTTTTTTGAAACTCTTAAAACTTTTTATATAAACAGCAATCCCAAGTTTCTCGATTAAATCTTATTTTCCAAAAATAACTCTTTTTATCCCTCCGCCAAGTCACGAATAATTCTCTTGTTATCCTTTATACGCGTCTTTGAAGTCAAAACTTCTTCCAAATATAGAGTACGACCAATATATAGAACACATATTCCTTTTTATCCACGAAATCTCCAAAAACAATAACCTGAGAATAACTCTGCCATGTTTTCTTCCAAGTGATATTTCTTCCCTTCTTTTTCGAATCTGAGACAATTACCTCTCCTGTTTTAACCTAACAGGATATTCCCAATTAAACTGCGACAAAAACTTCAGCCAAATCTCTCGAAATTCTCTAATAAAATCTTCCCAAAAATAACTCAAACAACCCGAGTAACTTTACTGTCATGTTTCTCTTCAATCAGGTTATCTAGCCCAACTGGATCCAATCCAACAACCACATCTTCCTTGTTTCCGCTTAACAGCCCCGTCCGAGCTAAATCCAACGATTGAATTTCATTAAATCCTTTCTAAATTTCGAACCCTAATTTGAACTGTGCTGCAACTGATTTTCCTGCCCAATTTCGATTTTGAATTTGAGAAGAAGATGGGTGCCCCTTAGCAAAAATGGGAGCCCCTTTAACAATTGCCCTAGGGTGCCCAAATCCAAATCCTGGGTGCTTTTAGTAATTTTTCTGGGGTGCAAATAACACTTTTCAGGGATGTCTCCAACATACTTCTGGGGTGCTTTAGTGATTTTCTCCGGAGGTTCAAATGCCACTTTTCGAGCCAATTTCTCCGCAAAAGCTTATTTCTCCAATAACACTTACAAAGACATAAAAACCCATAATAAGTACAAAATCGAGCACTATCAATATATATAATTGAGATTATATCAGACATAAAAATGTGTCCATCAATGGTGTTGAAGATGGACTAGGTCATGAGGTTTTTTTGCTATGTTGTAGTTTTCCTCATTAACAAAATTCTTGTGCGTATGCTTTTTACTTTTTCACATTGAAAGTTTTCTTTTAATTGTTTAAACTAATACACGGGTTCATCCTCATATCAAACAAAAAATTTGGTGGTCTATTAGATACCCTCCCCTTTTTACTTTCCATACGTGCCGGACGAAATGAAATATGTAAGCGAGATATCTTCTTGTTTGACACATATCCCATGCTTGAATAGTTCTCACCCATAATTGCCTCTTCATATGGATTTGTTTTCCAAACATCTCCCCTTAAGAACTAAAGTGGGTACTACGTTTTGTCGTTAATAAATGTTTTTGTGAATGAAATTTTTACCGGAATGGTTTATGTCGTCGCTTCCTTCTTTATTACTCCTTCGCCGGGTAAACAATCTCGTTATATTTTGCCCTAATAAGGTACAATCAATTAGTTTCCTTATGTCGGCGCCAAAATAATCTGGGCAACATTCAACCAAGGCATAAAGCTATAGATAATATGATATAAATGAGTAAGTGTAGCAGTGATAAAGAAGCTCTTCCTTAGATCCGAGGCTAGGAATATTATTTATAGAGGTCATGGAGAAAAACCCTCCATGATCCAATATGTGACTCAGACTGCACCAATATGACACATCCCTTTGGCCAGCTATGTGATCCGGCTCCTGTTCTATCCCTTTAGCCCGCCAAATGCCATATGTGAATATTGATGTCCGCATATAATCTCTAACTAGGTTTACGCTGTTAACTAAATGAATTCCTTCCTACTCATTCGGAATTGCTTTTCCATGCATATTTTCCATCATTTCATTATTTTTCATAATTAAGTAATCAGTTTGTTTAACTTAAGTAATCACTTCGTTTGTTCGTGCTTAATTTCTTAGAAAATAACTTATTTATAACCAAATATGACAACAACAAAAAAAATCTAGTGAAAATAATTAGTTTTATTTGGATAAGTGCATGTCTCATGGTTATGGTTTTGGTATTCTAGCTTTTTCGACCTTGGGAGAGCTTCATGAGGACACTGTAATCTTTTTGAAGAGGCTGAAGAATTGTTTAGCTACTAATGATGTGAATTGTGGGTCTGGAAGATTTCTTTTTTCATAGAATAGGTGTGGCTATTCAAAAAGGTGTTGGAGCTCAGCTAGTTGCGAGGCTCCCATCCAATTTCGTATGTAATGATTCCCTAACAATATAAACTACATGAAATAATGTTTACCTAAAAAAGAAAAAAGAAAAATATTTGTAAAGAAACTTAATGATTATAGAATAAATTACAAAAGAAATTATAAGCATGCATAAGCATGCAAAACATAAAAATTTAAAGGAAAAAATAGATTTTTAACCTTTGAAAATCTAAAGCCTGAAATATATTCCATTAGGTAAGACTAAATGTAATCTAAAAAAGTTATAAATTATTATTTTCCCCTATAGTTTGTCGCTATATTTCGATTTTATCTTTTTCTTTTTTGTCTATTGTACGTCTTTCTATTCTTGTTCTGGGGTTTGATTTATCTTTCTTTTATTTTGATTACAGTTTGATCTGGGCTTTTAATTATAGTAGATTTGAGGATTTTTTTCTTTGGGGTTTTGCGTGGCTACTTTAATCATGAAGAGTTTGCTCAACGGTTGGACAGGGATTTTGTATGCATGGAGAAGATTAAATCTAGTACAAAAGCAATAAAAACAACATTAACCTTAGCATCGGAAACAAAGCCAGCAAAATCAATAACAAGTTTAAAATCATCATCTACTTCATCAGCTCCATTGACTGTTATCAAGATTCCAATGACGATTCAAATCTCTTAATACCGGTTCAAAAGACCTACGATCATGTTACTTTGACACCTTTACATATTGTTCGGTTAAATATTTCCAAGATCACATTCCTGCTATGTGCAGTGATGCAAATTAGTCTTGTTTGGATAGTTTAGCAACATGATATAGCACCTTCTTATAAAAATGCTCGTCTGAATCATATCAAAATCTCATTGATGCTATGTACAGTGATACAAACTAGGTTTGTTTGGGTAGTTTGGCCATCTGACGTTGTTTTATCCTTTTAAAATTCCAAAATAGTCGAAATGTTTCCAAAGGCATAATTGTTAATAAAGAATTTGTGGAAATACCATTGATTCAATGATTGTATTATAACTTGAAAATTTCTATAAGGTTACTCGATTTTCATGCGCTTAATTAATGAATCGTTTGGAGGTGTCGTTTGAAAGTCCTAAATGTCATCATTACGCAACCGTGTGAATTGTTTTTTTTTCCTTTCTTTTTTTCCATTTCAAAAGATAAGATTTCATTGAACAAGCTTATTAGAAGCTATGTTTCACACTGGCAGCCATGTGAATTGTGATGCAAAGCTTCTCTATGTACATTGTGGATATCATATTTCCAATCATAAACATACACACAAGATAAACATAAGATTCTCTTTTATGTTTTATCGCAACCTAGTTCATATTTTTTTTTATCATGTTAGAGCATAGCTCGGTTGAACCCACCAAGCGTTGGTATGTCAAGTTTGGTTGTCATATTTTAGTATCAAAACTCATCTAGAGTCGCTTGATTAAATACTAGAGTCAACTTCGTTTAGGTTAGACTAGAAAGTCTAGGAATGTTGAGACATACAAGTATTATTCTGAAGACCTGAAGAATGAGAAGAAGTAACGACTACAACGACGACATCATCCTTCCACTTGATGTTAGTAATATTGACTTGATCTTATTTCCATTCCTAACGTATCTTTCAATTCGTGCTATATTGAAAACATAACATGCGAAAATTGTATATAAATAATACTCTAGTGTAAGACATGATCATAATAGTATGGTCATAGTATTAAGGAATTGCATTACGAAGTATAATGCTTATCTTTTGAACTTCGTAGATATGACATCGACATAATCTTGTATATAGTTTTATGATTATGTGTATGGGTTTATGATGAAGATTTCATCCTAGGAAACGATGTTTTACATTTGTTTAAAGGAAGTAGGTTCGTGAACTTGTTTCATGAATTGAAAGGGAAATCAATAGGTATATTGGTCCGGCTATTCATTGCATATTCTTTGGATGACCAATATGTGTGAGTTGGTAGAACCGATCTTAACTCAGGTTATGTATCTTGGTATAACCAATCATAATACCGATCTTATTATTTGGTATGACCGGTTCTGGTAATTGGTGTAACCGATCCTAAGTAATTACCATGAGATGGTATGATCAATCCTTATAACTGGTGTGACCGATTCTGGTAATTGGTGTGACCGATCATAAGAGGTTATGTAATCGATCCTTGAAATTGGTATGACGATCCTGGTGACTGGTATGACCGATCACAAGTATGTACCATGTTTAGGTAGAACCGATCCGAACTGATCATGTATGTGACTTGTTAGGATCGATTACAACTAACCATTGCGATTTGGTGTGATCGATCACATAGTAGTCTTGGAATTTCGGTAGAACCAATTTTAAACTTGTTTGGAAGTGTGGTAGAACTGATTCCAAGATGCAAATCCGTTTTTCCATGAATTACATATTTTCTTCATGAACTCGTGTAGTTTCGGAATTAGGATTTGCTGTGTAAAGATGTCAACATACTTTGAACATGAGCATTAACTCTTATCATTTATTGTTCAAAGATATTCCTTGGTACTCAAGGTGATCCTGTACCGAAATAAATTTAGAATATTTTAATTAAGGTTTTTGGTTTTATATGCTTTAATTACCATAAATTAATGCATAGCTCTAGAGAATAAAAATTAGTAATATGCATTTAATAATTGAAGATTTTCTATGAGAGATTTCGGAAAATATTAGACAGCATTTATTCAAATTAGCTAACCGGATTCGGGAATTCATTGCATATCTTAAGAATAATTTCGGTTTTGGAAATTCATTGGTGACCAAACAACCTTGGTCTATAAATACCTAAGTTGGCATTTCTAGCAGAGAGCCATGCAAACTTCATTTCTTGTTGTTTCTAGTGGAGCCGTCTAATCAGAGAGGAAAGTATCCTAATTAGGTGAAATATCTTACGATCGCTCGTTTAAAGACTTCTGTGGGATTAAGAAGCTCTACGAGTACTGTTGGTGGGAAACTAGATAATTGCATTGTTATTGTAGTTTTCGATTATTGATTTGATTAACTAACAGTTGTTGAAACTTTGATTGCACCTATTTTGTTTATTCTTGAGAACCTACTCTTCTGATATAAGGCTCACTCAAAATAGATCAAAGTATCGACAAGATCTTTAGAACTGTTCTCATTTCAGTAAAAGTATACCAATTTTCCAATCTCTAATATTAATCTCTCTGTAAATATCATCTCAATCTTCACTGAATATACTAACGAATGTAAAATTGTAAACTATACCAATCAACCAAATATCACGTTATATATATATATATATATATAGCTTTCTTAGGTCTCTGCAAAGCCTTCTGACGCTTGTACCCACCCCCCTGCATTTCCTCTTTCCCGGACCTGGAACCTCCTCTTGCAAATAATATGAAGGTCATAACTGTTGGGAGTATAAAATTTAGTTATACTCATACTTCACAGTATTCAAATCTATCTAAATTATACAGGTTTGAAACAATCCTTCCTATGCAACAGAATTATTTTTATGCTCTTTTATTATAACGCTGCAACCTCGAGTCCTCGAGTAGGAATTTTACAAACTGTATACTTTCAAAGTTTTGGTTTATGTTCTGTGTCAGTCTCAGTACACCGTCATTATTCTAAAGAATTGCTCCTCAGAGATGCCCCGGAAATCTGTCACGTCCGCCTTTTTCTACTACTGGAAAAGTTTGTCAGATGTCGCCTCCCAGAACTATGGTTATTCCTCCAACTGGTCTGCTGCCCTATCAAATATCTCTCAAACGCCTGATTACGACTTCCACACAATATTGGTGTTGCATTGGCACTGTCAAGATACAAACTCTGTCTGCAAACCTCAGGTGCATCTTTGTTAATGCTATCAAGTCTTCCTCTTCCGACAGGTTTCATATATGTTGAAGCCACCTAAATTAAAACCTAAAATATTTTATCAAGTTCCATTTTGGCGAAGTAACAATTCATACGTAGCATAAAAAAACCCTATAATACCATTTACAAATTAGTGTGAGGGAGTTCTATTTTGAAGTGTAATCACTGATAACAAATCCAACACCAAACAAATAATACTAAACCAACGTCTTAGCTACTTTATGACCTAGGGTCACATTCGCTATTATTACACATTCCTACTAAGTATATGTACATTATTTATTACTGTAGTTGATGGTTTTAGTACTTCCTTCACCCTATCAATGTACCTGATTCAGATGAAGCCTTTCATTGATGTTGCAAAGACCGCTTCGCTCTCAGCTTATGCTCTAACATACACAAAGAAATTAGAAAAATCAAAATCGTTAGTATAATCATGTAAAAATATTATTGTTGAAGAATGAAGCAAAAAGGTACCACTAAGGCATACATCAAAACATGAAATACGATGCGAGCCAACAAGGACCTTCTTGTATAACTCTTCTAAGACCATCAACCACTTTTTTTTTTTTAAACCGACTAATATAATTTGGGTACTTTTCAGGCTCGTCCCGCGCTAACACCTGCAAGTACTAAAACCATAAAGTACGTTGATAGGGTGAAAGAAGTAGCTAAGACGTTGGTTTGAGTACATTGAATCACTTTTCTTCATTCTTCTCAACCTATCTACCTATGAGCTCTTTTTAGCTAAAACTAAGATGTCACTTAACATGGGCATGGAGTTATAACCTCTAACTTCCAGAATACTGTGTACACTGCTATATTAAATTCAAATTTTTCATAGGAGTTCCCAGGCGAATATACTGAAATTTCGACATCGAAGTATCACTTCAGATAATGTTCGCAGAAAATAATAATAATAATAATGTAACATTGTTTACCTGATTAATTTTTTAAGGAACTCATTCAAAAGTGTAGATGGGGAAAAACGATTTGCTGGTTTTTAGGAAAGTGAAGAGACGACCGACCGGACGAGACTCCTCAACCGAGCAAACTGCCTAACCTCACACAGATGCACTGCACGGGAGTGCTTTGAGTTCGAGAGATCAATCTGTAGGACTCCGTCCTAAACCAAGTCAATGGCCGTTCCAGAGTCAATTCGGTCACAAAGAGGGAGATGGGTTGATCTGTAGGAGGGAAGCTGAGAATTGTGGGATCAATGATGATCAAGGATTGTGGATGTGTTGAAGGTTTCTGCAAGTTTGTGTAAATAAGTTTGGAATAATTGAGAGAGTGTTGCTCACACGATGATTCTTGGTTAGACGATGGATTGTCTATTCAATATCTCGTGGATTTTCAGTGTTTTTCAATCATGGATTCAGAGACTTATTTATATTGTCAGAATAGTGAACACATTGATCCCAGTAAGTGTGACGGTTTCTTGAGTGAAAGAGTGGGAAAGTGGGAGATCGTGGTGAAACCAGTTCCAGGTCGTGTGGAGACTTGGTTAACCGTCCACCCACTACTTTGCTAACTCCTTCAACCGTTTGCACGACTTACTCATATTTCTTATCGTGGATGAACACACGTGCCGTAGGCTACCAGAACAAAACCCTATAATATCCCCCCATGTGATGTTGATGTCTCACGATGTGGAGTCTGCAAAGCAGACGTGTATTTGATCAGTCAGTCGTTGACTTGATTAGACAGTGAGTCTAAGTTTTGTTGAATTGAGCATGAGTGATGAATGCTCAGTGATTCATGATTGAGACGTACAATTCTTATGTTGATATTGCTCGTCTGAGAAAATATTGTAAATTCGAGCAACAGAGCAAGTATTGCTCGATTCGACGAATTACTGAATATTGATAGTTGGATCAATATTCGAGCAACTGAGCAAGTATTGCTCAATTCGACGAATTACTGAATATTGATATTGATAGTTGGATCAATATTCGAGCAACTGAGCAAGTATTGCTCGATTCGACGAATTAATGAATATTGATAAAATTACTGAATATTGATAGATTAATCAATATTCGAGCAACTGAGCAAGTATTGCTCAATTCGATGAATTACTGGTAACGTGACCTAATAAAATATTAATTAAAATATTGGTAGTCTACAAAATATCATATAATTAATCTGGATATTACTGGATCAACATAAAATTATTAGTGTTTGAACTTGCTCAGAATGATGATTTGTGGAGCGTTTGTTCGAAACCCTAATTTTGATCAATTGTTCATCAATTGATGAATTGCTGAAAATAAGTCACGAGTGAAGGAGGGACCGACCACATGGGATGATAGACGACCATGTGGTGCCCAGGTGCTCGAGTGAGCGTGCACCATAGTCCTTAGTTGACCAGTTGGTAAAAGAATAATCAAATGCTGGTGTTGATCATTTATTAGAATAATGCTCGTCTGAGCGTTAGGTGATAAAACCTAATTATGGAGAAGTGAGGAACCGACTAAGAGGGCATGAGACCAGCCCTTGGTGGTCGTGGGACCAGCTGTTGGTCATTTGAGCAAATTCCAAGTTGGTTGAAAAGAGTTTGGACCCAATATGAGCAATTGAGCAAATTAGGTCAAAATCATGAAGATGTGTGGGACCGGCTCCTTGCGAGCCTTAGGGACGGCCTTGGTCGGTCAAGGAAGCATGCCCGTGTCACCATAACGTCCGTGTCTCAATCCTGAGAGTTTTGGTATTTTCTGATGTGCGCTTGAGCAATATTTTGGATTTTCAGAAGAGTTTGATCTTGACTGAAATTCTTGATTTTTGCTCGAATGAGCAAGTAGAACTTTGCTCGTTTGATCAAAATTTTGAGAATATTAAAATAATAATATTTTAATATTTTTCGTGAGTAGCCTAGACGATTGATCGTTTGACTTTTTCATGGTTTGAGCAATATTTGAGAAAATATGAAGAAACCATGATTTTTGCTCAAACGGAGGAGTTTCATGAGACGGGGGAAATAATATTTATGAAAATAAGGGATTGCAAGGTGTGGGACCGGCCACGGCTAGGGCATGGCTGGCCGGCTAGGTAGCCCGGTCCCACGACACCTTCGCTATTTTTATTATTTTTCATGAAACCGTGAAAATATGGAGAAATCGTGAGTTTTGCTCAAACAAGGAAAGTTGCTTGAATGAAGGAGTTTTCATGAGTTCATGAAAAATAAATAAAATAATAAAAATAAAGGAAGAGGGCGTGGGGGACCGGCCACGGCGGCATGGATGGCCGGCCGGTGGGCCCGGTCCGTAGGCGTCTCTTTTCTATTTTTTTATTATTATTTTCTCTCTCCTGTTTTGTGTAGGATTCCTTGTTTATCCATATTTTCGAATGCTCGTTCGTGCATTTGGGTGCTCGTTCGTGCATCATTGTTAAGTACACTTGCACCATTTTATTGGGGCTTACTCTCGGTGATAGTCCAGATGCCCGATTGTTGGATATTTATTACTAATTCATGAAATTCAGCGGAGAATGACTCATGAAGCGGAGTAATAAATGAATTGTGTATCTATTACTAATCCATGAATCCAGCCGGGGAATTCAAGGAACGGAGTAATGAGATAAGATGATTATCTATTACTAATCCATGGAATCAGCTGGGAATAGCCATGAAACGGAGTAATGAGATATAATAGATTATTTTCTAGGAATTCAGTGGCGAATGTCACGGTAGAATTAATCTATTGTAGAATCGTGATATGAGATAGTTGGAGCATCATACTCGTTCTGAAAGGTGTATAGTCAGGGAACAACGTGCGGCGTTGGTGTCCTGAAGGCGTTTAGCCCCCTCAACAAACAATTATGTAGGAGAGCCGCCTGAATCTATACACGGTCTCTCTACATAGTCAAGGAACAGCGAGTGTCGCCGACGTCCTGAAGGCGTTAAGCCCTCTCAACATACAATTATGTAGGAGGACCGCCCAATCGTTCTTCTATGTAGAGGTGGGTCTCTCTATATAGTCAGGGAACAACGAGTGTCGCCGACGTCCTGAAGGCGTTAAGCGCTCTCAACAAACAATGAGGACCGCCCAATCATGCTATTCTACATAGAGGTCACGATGAAATGTGTAGCATCGAACGCTCAGCTAGTGGGAGGCCTTTCGAGAAACATATTCATCATGGCTCTGAGAGGAACTCGATCAGAGATCGTGAAACGGTTCACGGATCTTAAAATATGAATCGTCACATGCGTTTCTGAAGCCGGGTCAGAAACATGCAGTATCATGATTTTACGATTTTGACCTTTGTCGAAAATCCACCATCAACAAAAAATCAAGGAGTGAGACTTGTGTTCATTAGATAAAACCCCATGGTCCATGTCCAAGCAGCACATCAACGAAGACGGCTAGCTACCAAGTCCAAAAGATAGAGAAAACTAAAAATGGTGAAAAAAATCAAGGCATTGAGATAAGACATTTAACAATCCAACGAATAAGAATGTAAATCGGTTACGTATGAAGTATTAGGGATGAGAGATTTAAAAAGTCCAACAAATAAAGATATTAAATATCAAAATTACACCAGCTACACCAAAATTAAGGTCACCCAATATGTTGCAGGCTTAGCTCCAATAACGTCCCTCCCCTTTTATCTATTGCTTCCAACATAACATCCCGAGTTAATGGTTTATTTGTTGAACCTGCAATATCAATCACAGTATTTATAATAAAATCCACTGTAAACTTTGATGTCAAAAATGATGAGTCCTCTTCTGGGACCAAAGGAATTGAAGGAAACAGTCTACCAAGCTCTCTCATCATAATTTGGCAAATATACATATCTTAACAAAAGACACAAATATGTTGAAAAATTGACCAAAAACATAAATTGAGACTATGATTTTTTACAGAATGTTGTGATAATAAATAAACACTTAAAACAAAACTAGACAAATCGAAACACTAAACATATATGGGGGGAAAATACAAACACAGACATAAGGAAAACAACTACAAACCAAAATTTTAGAGAATGATTACTATTTTAGGGATGAGAAATACTTCAAAACTGAATAGTGGAACCATCAGAGTTTAGTCAAATTCTGATTTTTTTCTTCTTTTACTAATGAAAATAGATAGACTCATATCGATCTTTCAGAGAATATAAAGTATCACAAATTTCAATAAGCAGTTTTAGCAGAGCTAATAGAAATCGTATTAGAATGGTTACCTTTTGAGTACGCCGTGATTTGGGATATCATAGGATGTTGTTGTGAATGAAGCTAAATTAAACAAAAAAGAACACACACCATTTCAATCAGAGTACTATATATTAAAGTGAGACTAAAGATGTACATGGAGAGAAAATTTAACCAAACATATGGAGCTATCCAAAGGGTTCACGTGAAACTAACATGAAATACAAATAGTTACTGTCAAAATTGTTGGATTTCAAGACAAATGACTGCTATATTCGAACTTGATTATTTAAGAACTGACAGAAAGAGAAGACCGACAAAATACAACGAAATTAGACGCCATGAACCCAAACTGGTCATCATTAAACAGAAACAGCAGACATAATTGTAATCAACATAGGATAAGCATAACACAGATGGATCCTAAACAAAAAGTTCAAGTACTGCGAAAGAGATGAAATTGGAGAAGGGAGCACACATATTTCTTCTATACCACATCACAATCAGGCCATGCTTTCAATTCACAAAAAATTATAATCAACTTTAAAATTTGAACCTATGAAGCTTTAATTTCCTAGTCATTACCGTAAAATCACCCCACCAATTATACGCATCCCATCATTAATCAGGACTGCAACATAGCCTCAGATGCCTTGCATTCATATTTGCGAAGTCCTCTTTGATCTCACCTTATACTCTAACATACACAAAGAAATTGGAAAAATCAAAATCGTGAAGAAAATATGGTAAAATCATTATTGTTGAAAAATGAAGCAAAAAGGTACAACTAAGGTATACATCAAAACAGGAAATACGATATGGGCCAACATGGACCTTCTTGTACAACTCTTCTAGACCATCAGCCTTTTTTTTTTTTTTTTAAAAATGAACTGACTAAAATGATTTGGGTACTTCTTAGGCTCGTCCTGCGCTAACACCTGCAAGTACTAAAACCATCAAGGACATTGATAGGGTGAAGGAATATGGGACAGCAATTTAACACGTTACTCATTGCATGGACGACAAACTTTAAAATTTAAGTTCTTACCCTCATGTATGCAGTAACATGCCCACCAAATTTGTTTTGCGGTGAATATCTCCAATTAACTCTTTTTCTTCGAAGCATCCACCAATAAGAATACCAACATCCAGAAGAGCACGAAATGGCCTCCTACTCACTGTGCTTTCAACTGATAAATACTCTCTTATTTCCTGCCATGTAAGAGCATGAATATGTCAAGTTGCATGTACTGTACAGTACTAAATTTGTGAACTTGACTAAGAGCCCAAATTTAACGTTCTACACACAATTGATATAAGAGAGTTCAATTGCAATATTTCAAAATGTGTAATTAGGAAAGCAAAAGTGGTATTAATTTGGTCTTTCACAAAACTCCTACTGTGTATTTCAAAGAAAAATTGTCACAGAACTACAAAATCACAAATACGATTATAGAATCGTTGAACTGGTGGAGATACCAAATGAGATCCGTAGTCAAATCTTATCCATGACCCAAAAAGATTATAATTCACAGTGGCTCAAAAATAAAAACAAAAAACAAACTTAGTTTGAATTAACTAATATTCTGCACCGAAATTACACTAAAAATGGCAAATAGATGAACAATAAGAAAATCACCAAAATCAAATAGAGAACACTACCTTTTCTTGGATAGGAAGGAGATGGATTAATAGGTTATCTAAAGAAGAAAATAAAGGGATTAGTAAAGAATTAGGATCAATATAAGAAAAAGAATATTGAAAATGAAGAAAACTTACTCTTCTCTTCTTTTGTTAAACTACAATGCAAGAGTTCAGATTCCCGATTCTTTGTTTCATGTGTAGAACATTTTTAATATTTATGCAGTTTTGGATACCTCTGAAGTGCTTAGAACAGTGAAGAATCGATTGGAATATTTTTTGGGGAGATGAGAAATTCAGAATTCAACCGATTGTGGTATATAATTTTTTGAGGTTTTTCGCTTAGAGTTTTATTGGTTTTTCAATTTTATCAATTGACGTGAAATGGAGGATGGAAGAGAAATTAATAGTGCGTTAGTGAATGCCGAAGGATGAATGTTTCACAAATAACTGACTGTTGGGGACTAAAACCAAATCTCGGTGGAGGTGAATATAGTGGGGTGGGATAAAGCTATTTGATAAAACTGGGAGGGGGGTCCTAACCGCTAGTTAGAAAAACGGATGTATCTCAGCCGTTGCGTGATTCACCAAACACTACTGTTGTATAAGCATTGATAGATCTGATTGATTAGTTGTATGAGATCACCAACTCTCTATAGTTTTTCTTTGAGATCTATATCGATTGAGTGCGAATCTAAACTTGATTATTTCGGTAGTCACTGGATAGATTGATCTAACTAGACAAAGGAGTTTATTAGATTAAACATAAGAGCCTTTGTCAACAACTCATCAAATATCTTCTAGCAAGATTGATTAGAGTGTTTACCAAACAGATTCTTCCTTTGTTGTTTGGAATACGATCCAAAGGAATTTCTATTCACGTGCGTGACTCTAGAAGTCGAAGGCGCGGGGATACTGAGGGAACTAAGTAGCTAGGGGTAGTCTGCTTGGTCTCAACTATACGAAGTTGGTATTTGATTTTGTATAGCGACTTAATTCTGAGAGTATTCAAAACTGGACTAGGTCCCGGGGGTTCTGCATTTGCGGTTTCCTCGCTAACAAAATCTTGTTGTGTCTTTTACTTTGTTTTCCGCATTATAATTGTTATTATAATTAAGTAAAATACACAAGTACGTTAACTCCGTAATACTTGATATTGATCCTATAGAGTTTCGGTTATTTCCGAACCTATTATCAAGTACACTCTTTGTTGTCGTATCGTCTCGATCTTGTATCCATAGTCAATCACACAAGTGATCTTGTTGTTTTATTGTCTCAATCTCGTATCCATAGACGATCACACGAAGTGTGAACCGAATTGTTGTATTGTCTCGACTCTGTCCATAGACGATCACATTGGGGAGAGGACTTATAGGTGGAAAAATAAAAGATTATGGTGTATTTGGGTACCCTCGTCTTTTCATCTCATTTGATTGCTATTACTATCTTCGGTACTTTATCTATCTAGTGATCCTTTTGTTTTTATTGCAGGTAATTCTTTGGCCCTCGCGGGATATATGATGGTGGGACAAATGTGGGAAGCAATGTGGCACAACTTGATTGGTTGGGAGGGGAATCACTCTAACATTTGGATAGGTAATGGGTTGAGTTGGGGAATGGGTCAATGAATTTTACGCGTCCAATTTTAGATGTAGGGTCTGGATTAATTATCCCATATTTGTCCCACCACTATTTGTACCACGGTTAGTGTTTTCGTATTACATATACTTTTGTCATACTTTTTCAGATGATCATGTCAGGATATATACATATAAAACGACAAATTTAAAGATGGACCAAGCGTTACCATCATTGGATTGAATAAAGGTGATCCAACCCAAACCTTTAAAACCCCACCCCTACAAATCCAAAGGTGGAATGGCTGGTCCACCAATTTGGTACACCAATAAGAGGACCCCATATAGAAATTTATATCGTTTAGAGCGTTTATAACGGTGATGACTACCAAAAAGCTAAAAATGTTAAATTATATTTAGCTTTGGCTTTGTCTTTGTTACAAAACATAAAATGAGTGGTTGATTGTACAAAGTCAAGCATAGTTATAGTAAACGCTTGACATCAGACGTAATTTGTAAGTCAGCCCTGGTAAATAGATGCAATTTAATTTTTTTTATAAAATTAGTATATATAACCAAGCAAAAATGAAGAGTGTGCCACAAATGAGTCAGTTAAACTTTGAAGCTTCCAATTAAAAGACTATGTGAAGGAATTGGATTTCTTTGATTAATTCATTTCTTCCTGGGTTTTTCTTCTTTGATTCACAGTTTCCAACCTCTTCTTTCACGCTCAGTCTTTTCTGTGTTGCATCAACCGAACACACAACCAATCGGGTTTTAGGGTTTGATCGTTGAGTCGCAGTCGGATACTTACTTTCCATGCCTCTTTAGAGGTTATGATGGTTGCAGGAATGGTGTTGCAGGGAGAGGGTATGTGAGAAATTCTATGGTTCGTCATTTTTCAGACAAACATTTTGTTAATGGTGACGGAAACGATCGCTGCAGACATAGAATAACCACCATTCATGACATTTATAGGGCATGAGAAACATTTGTTTCTCAACTCAAATTGTGGTTGTGCACGGATTGTATGCTCCTTCATTATTGGAAGAGACCATGCAAAAATCATGCAGGAGGCAGTTTGCTGGGTCTTTTTAATAGCATTGACGTGCATTTTCTGGTTCATAGCACTGATTGCTCTCCTTCATCCATTGTGGCTGTTGTAGATGACAACGTCGAGATGGTTCAACCATGCCTTGGCTTGGATTTGCTCAATAAGGTTTTTCAGAAAAACAAATTCAAACTGTTGAGAACATACCTCCTAAGTGCGAATTGCAGTTCGCTAGGGTTCTGAAGTTCACACTTGACAAGGTATTGGTCAAACCAGGTGATGTTTCTGCTTTGATACAATTGCTCCTGCTGTCTTTTTGTGTTTTACATTTATATATTCCTAATAACAGTGATGAAGAAAAATCTGGCAATCGTAAGAAATTACTTGCTTCCATAAATGAATCCATTGTGAAATGGTTTGAACCTAGTGGTTGTATCCAACTAGTCCATAGAATATTGGATCAACACTCGCAGCCTAAGAATAAATAACACAAAAGGAGTAGCAATCTGCTTAATCAGAGGGTGTGTAAAAATAATACACGTAATTGACTTTTTACTGCGGAAATTATGGTTCTAACGTCTAATGGAGTTGCAGCCAGCGATGAGGACACGTTGAACAACTTGATTGACAAACATCCTTATGGTCCTCATCTGGCCATTCCTAGTCGTCCCATTGTCACCGGCAGTTCCACTTCACCCGTCGAGATCATTTTGAATAAAATCAAGAGCTTCCCCAAAGGTACATCTTATGAGAGAGATGGTTTAAGAGTTCAACACCTCCTTGATGCTCTTAATGGACCTGCTTCCATTGTGGCTGACGACTTACTTGCTTCCGTAAATGGTGTTGTTAACCTCTGATGCGTGTCGTAACCACAACAAATTAATCAAGATATTTCCCACTAATTAACTGGTAATATAGCGGTAGTAAGAGATCGTTCCCACAGAGAGTTGTGTAATTGATAGGCTATTTGAATCAACAAAAATAGAATAAAAGGGGGTTGGTTTAATTAATGTAAAAAGAATAAAAAGAGAAATAAGATGAAAGGGATGATCAAGGAGTCCTTCGCCGTTACCAAACGTTGACTCTCATAGCATACTTATCTATCTTTCGTCAGAACCATTCATCACCAACCGTAGAATAGCAGGTACGCTTAGCTACCCCCAAAACTCCTTATATCACTAGATAACAGGTATGCTTAGTCACCGTATTCTATCCAACTGAGCCGCCTTGAGGTACGTTTACAAGGTGTAACTCGATCAAATGCTTTAGTCTTTGTGAATTTAGGTTTGATCCCAGCACTTAAACTCAGTACACTCGGTTCACTTACTGGTGTTGTCTTCACACATGATTGCTTCACAGAATCCCTCTACAAGGTTTCACGTTCTCTACTTGTATAGGAGATGGACGAAAATTATGGACCGCTCCAACTCTCTACTAGCAATAGAATGATCAATAGAATAATCCAATTGTACACTTGAACAATCTAGAAATAATCATAAAACCTAATTATAGAAAAGACAATCGATGAAATAATAAAACTTCGAATAGATTTATATAACTAATAAAGCTTCACGCTAGAACATTGAATTCATCCTTAATCAACAAAAGTTTAGTTACACATAATTGCTAAAAAATGGGTTCCCCCTAAAGGGGTAAACCCTAGGTTTTGATGTAGAAGATGTGATATGAAAGGTAGAGATATATGATATGAGATCTCCTCTAATTGTTGTGGAAGTCCTCTTATATAGTTTTCATGAGATCTAGGTATTAGAATCCATCCGGGACCAAGTTTCCTTGATTTGGAAGTAAAAATACGTCAAAAGGGACCCCATAGGTTTGTCTCAGTCGGCATTGTCGAATACCCCAAAGCAATGCCGAAAGTTGGGGTCTAAAATACACCTTCTCTGCCCAAAATATGGCTACTTTCGGTATTGCTCTAGCAATGCCGAAAGTTGTGCTGTAGATCGCCGTTTTTCGTCTCGACTGTTTTGGCCGTAACTTCTTCGTCCAAACTCGGAATGAGCTCATTCTTTCTCCATTCACTTCGTAATTGAATTCTATTCAAGATGGTGATAATAAATCCTGAATTTGGATGAGTTGAACTTGGTATTCTAGTCCTTCTGTTGTTTTCGACCTTCTTTGCTCCTTTTCGTCGCACTTCTTCCACTTCTTTCGGTTTTAGACACTTGGATCTTTGAGAACTTCACTTTATAGCTCTTTTGTAGACCTTTTCACTCTTCTTGGGATGATTCACCTGATATGACACATAAACTAGAAAATAATCATAATAACAAGTAATATGCAAGAATTATAGCTAAAACAAGTATGGAACTGATATTCTAAACATGTAAATTAAGCACTTATCAACCTATGGTTAGACGGTAGGTGTCCTAGCCAGCTAGGGGATTTTGTGTCTAGCGCACTGATAGACGCATTTATGTGTCTATTTTCAACTTTATTGTGTATATTGTTAGTACCCATTTTTGTACTTATTTTGGTATTTTATCTCTTTTTAGGTGTTTTTGGAGAAATAAGCTTTTGCGGCGAAATTGGCTCGAAAAGTTGTTAAAGGCATCTGGGAGTACATTTGCTATTCAGACTCTCACTTTGGATAAGGGGTAACCCATTTCCAAGCAGCTACTAAACACAGACCGGGACTGGATAAGGGGACTCTACTTCTTCACGGGTTAAAAACAAAAAAAATTGGCGGGAAAGTTTGTTTTCACGGAACAGATTTTAAGGTTGAAATTTGGACGACTTTTAAGGAGATTCAAGGGATGATTTTCGTTGGGTTAACCCTGTTAAGGATATACAAGCTTGGTATGTGGGTTTGGATTGATTGAATTGGGTTAAATAACCCGGTAGAATCGAAACAGAGGTGATGGAAGTTTCGGGTCTGTGATGAACTATTTTTGGAATTTTAGGGAGACTAAAGGCAAGATTTTCTTCCCAAAGATTGGTATCTATCTAAAGAAGAGTTTAGAATCAAAAGGAAAGCTCAGAAACGCGTAGAAATTCTAAAACAAGAAATTGCCGCAACTTTGCCGTGAAGAGAAAGGAAGAGATTTTGGAAGATTTTGGAGAGATTTAATTGGTCTTTTTGATATAAATAGATTGGTTGGGTCATAGAGAAGGGGTGTCGAAAGTTAGGGAAAGTTTAGAACACGACAGAGCCGAGAAATCAAAGGTGCAGGAAACCGGGTTCTGCTGCTGCTGCTGAAGAACACGAAGAACATTGACCCACACAGAACAGTCGCAAAGAAGTATCATTCTTCAACAGCAGAACACAGTTATCGTTTATAAACAACACTTCAATTGTAACGGTGACTTCTGTAACGACTATAAAGCGTTGCAGATTCGCTGTGTTATTATTCTCCTTCAATAAAAACATCTTTTGAGCCATGTTTTTATCTTTTGAGCATATTTTTACCATGAGGAGCTAAACCCCAACACTGAGATGACGGAGGAAGCCCTATTTCACGCATGTGGTAATTCTAATAATTCTTTTATGACTATTTGCATTGATTTTTAATTGATTTATGATTTTTATTGAATGTGTGTGATATTGTTTGATGATGTATGCTTGGTCAATGTACTTTTGATACATCATGCTTTTGATTTACAGTCATTGCTTTTCAAAAATCTAGTTTTGGCAAAGAATAAGAGTCCATATTTTTAATATTTGAGCTATAATTGATTGGAATTATTATTTGAATCACATGAATGGAATTTGGTGGAATCCTGAGTCTCAGTGCTTTTTATAATCTCGACCAAAACATTATTTTGATTTTTCTAGTTTTCTTAATTAAGTCTAAAAATTATTATTCACAAGTTCGAGTTGAACGAATCTTATTACCACTTTTTCTACAACAATTAAAAATCACATCACGCACCCCTCACACCTCTACTCAAGGCTGATGGTGGTATTCGACCCATAGCAGTTGGTACTGTTTGGAGGCGTCTGGTATTTAAGGTTGCTGCTCAATCGATGGTGAAGGATATGTGTACTTATATTCAAGACTTCCAGTTCGTGGTAGGGGTGCCATACGGTGGAGAAGCCATCCTTCACTCTGTCAATAGGCTTATACGAGAAAAGTGTTACTCTACCCTTACGACCATGATGCTTGTAGATTTTCACAATGCTTTTTAACATGGTTATTAGGTCTGTTATGCTTCAAGCGGTAAGGAATCATTTTCCTTAAATTTAAAAATGGGTTGAATTATGTTATTTTAATCCTCCCATGCTATACTATAACGAATCAGTACTGTCGTCGGCTCAAGTGGTGCAAAAAGGAGACCCTCTTGGCCCCCCTTTTGTTTGTACTTACATTACATCCTCATGTAAAGACAATATCTGGAGAATGCCATTTATATCTGCATGCATGGTATTTTGATGACGGGACCATTATCGGTGACACTATGATGGTCTCAAAGGCTTTCAACATCATCCAAAATGAAGGTGGTAAGTTTGGGCTTCATCTTAACATCTCGAATACCGAAATCTTCTGGCCAACAGTGGATACACGCAGTATTTACGTCTTCCTTCCTATGATTAGCAAACTTGTTCATGGGGTCAAACTTTTGGGAGGTCCTGTTAGCCTTCACCAAGATTTTTACAGTAACTTAGTTAAGAATAGAGTGCTCAAGAAGAATGATCTGATGGACACAATGAGGAAATTGGGTAATCCCCAGTGCAAGTTGCTCTTGTTAAGGAGTTGTTCAGGTGTTTCTTGTCTATATTTTTCCATGAGGACCACTTTGCCTATGCATTTAACTAAAGCTCAATCCGTGTTTGATTCTCACCTTTCTTAGCATATACGTCATATTGTGACAAACGATATACCAGGTATGGGCATGTTACAACTTCGTTTAACATCTCTACCTCTCAGATGGGGTAGTTTGGGGTTATATTTTATGTCGGACGCTGTTAACTATTGTTATTTGGTGTCTTGTATTCAAACCCAGTCACTTCAGTCCATTATTTTGCGGAATAACTCTTTGGAAGGTCACGACCTTGGTATGCAGCATACTATATCTTAACATCTCGAATACTGAAATGTTCTGGCCAACAGTGGATACACGCAGTATTGACGCATTCCTTCCTATAATTAGTAGACTTGTTCGTGGTGTCAAACTTTTGGGAGGTCCTGTTAGCCTTGACCACGATTTTTGCGGTAACTTAGTCAAGAATAGAAGGCTCAAGACAAATGATCTGATGGACGCAATGAGTAAATTGGATGATCCCCAGTGCAAGTTGCTCTTATTAAGGAGTTGTTCAGGTGTTTCTCTTCTGTATTTTTCCATGAGGACCACTTTGCCTATGCATTTAACTGTCAACCCATGTTTGATTCTCACCTTTCTAAGCATATGCGTCATATTGTGACAAACGATAAACCATATATGGGCATGTTACAACTTCGTTTAACATTTCTACCTCTCAGATGGGGTGGTTTGGGGTTATATTTTATATCGGACGCTGTTAACTATTGTTATTTGGTGTCTTGTATTCAAACCCAGTCACTCCATTCCATTATTTTGCAGAACAACTCTTTGCAAGGTCACAACCTTGGTATGCAGCATGCTATAGATTTATTCTCAAGTGTGTGCAGCTCTGACGTTAACATTGATTTAACCGCCCCCCATCCCACGAAGACTTTGGCAGTAAAATACTTTGATGTTGTCGTGAAAGAGATGCCCACTAAATTCGATATGTCTGCACGTGATCTTTCTCTATATCAATGCAATAAAACTGAACACGCTCTAGACTTTCTTAAAGCTATACTAACTGAGGGTCTTGATCAAAGAGTTGGTTCTCAATAATTTAGTGATATTCAGCGGTATTGGTTGGGTATTCCTTTATTTATAGAGGGAAGTCAATGTGTGTTTTGTAATAGAGACATGGATTATTTCGGTGACCATGCCTTATGCGCATGAGGTAGGGATTAAATTCCGCCATAATCTCGTCCGGGATGCTATTGCAGACATGTGTTTTCGAGCGGGTATGCCAGCAAGGAAGGAGGTTGCACTTGGTTTTTTATCTAATGATGGGGGTGCTTTTCGTCCAACGGATATTTTAATATACAATTGGTACAACGGACGGGATGTGTGTTTGGATGTCACTGGGGTCTCGTCATTCACGGGTGGGTTGGGGGGGGGGGGGGTTCATACTTTTCGACCTGGGCTAGCTTTAAGCAATGCTATCAATAGTAAATGCAAGAAATATTTTGATAAGTGTTTAACTCATGATTATGGTTTTGGCACTTTGGCTTTCTCGACACTTGGTACACTCAGTGAAGACTTTGTGGATTTCTTGAAAAGGCTTAACAACCACCTTTCCAGAGTTGACGTCAACGCGAAGAAATGTAATTATTTCTTTTACAAATTAGGGATAGTCATACAAAAATTAAGGTGTCGGTGCCCAGCTTGTCGCTGGGCTTCCAACTAGTTTCTTGTCCACCAAAAACAAATTGATTGATTGTAATTTCCTAAATTAATTTAGTATTATTATTTTATATGAAAGAAAACTTTAAATTTGTATATGCTTCACAAGCGAATGTTATTTATACTAATGTTGATTGAATATTATTACCAGGTGCATATTAAAAATGAGCCTGGACAAAATTTAATAACCGCCAAATTTGGGTATAAGAGCAACTCCAATGAAATGGGAAAACAAAACAGATTTTCTTATTCTACACTCGCGGTAGGACGGACAAATAAGTATAATGAATGGGCAAGCCCTCAAATACGAGGGTTTGTCCATCACGTCTCAGGTCGAGTTGACCGGATCAACCTGAGATGACCGGCTCAAACTGGGACAAGCCCCGGCTCAGCTTGAGCCGGTCATCTCAATTTGAGAAAATACAAATACTATAACCCCCCCCCCCCCACCCCAAAAAAAAAAAACTGGAAAGTTAGTTATGTTTGTCTTATATTTTTTTTGTATAATATATTATAGAAATATTTTTAATATAAAAACGGTTCCACTAGTTAAAAGAAATATTTGTTTAAAATATTAAATGGGTCCGCTAGTTAATTTTGTCGATTGCTCATCGTAAGAAATCACATCTTCCCATCCGCGTGGATGGGAAGATGACTAAAATTTGAACATCTCATTGGAGTTGCTATAGAATGGGGCAAATGTAAATTACTTCCGTTTGTTGTTGAATATAGCTATGTTTAGCTTTTTTTAATGCTCATTGCGGATGCTCTTAGATAGATTTATGCACAAGTTTTAAATATCTTTTCTCCTAACCAAGTCAACAGATCAATTTCCATAAAGTTTAGAGATATGCGGGAATTTACTCATTGGCTTGAGTTTTTCATTACTCAGGACAATAGTTTTCCGTCCAACGTAAGCCTACAATTCTTATTATTCAAGAAACCAAGTTTAATGTTTGCTCCGATTTTATTGTGCGTCAATATTGGGGTACGACGACTTGTAGATGGATTGCATTAAATTCTTATGGAAGATCCGCAGGTATATTGATTGTTTGGAATACAGATTTGATAGAAGTTGATGATTTTCTTGAAAGTATTTTCACGATAAGTATCTCTTGTTATAACTTTGAAGATAACTTTCGTTGGGTTCTTACCGGCGTTTATGGTCCTTGTAATGTACAAGAAAAAAACCCGGTTTCGCTTGGAATTGGCTATTTTGCGAAGTTATTGGGATGGTTTTCCTTGGTGTATCTGAGGTGCTTTTAACGAAATAAGTTTTATAGAGGAAAGAAACGGATGTAGTTGAGCTTCAAATTCAATAAAATATTTTGATGAAATTTGCAATGACCTCGACCCCGTGGACTTACTTATTTTCGGTGAAAAGTATACTTGGAGTCGACCACCAAATATGAAGAGCATGATTGATAGTTTCTTATTCTCTTTTAATTGGGAGACACATTTTCCAAGTCTTCTCTTGAAGCGGCTTACAATACCTTTTTCTGATCATTATCCTTTTGAGTTATGTTATATTGTGACGGATTGGGGAGCTTGTCCCTTTCAGTTTCAATTAGCTTGGCTTGAAGGTACTAACATTATTTATTTGATGAAAGAATTGTGGGAGTATTTCTTTTTTGTAGGTTCCTCGAGCGAGTGCTTTTCTAAGAAGCTAAATGCTATGAAATAAAAATTGAAGGCGTGGAATAAATACATTTTCGGGAGTGTTGATTAAGCCTTCGATATGGCACTTGACCATATTAAAGAATTGGGTGATCTTGATGATGAGAGGGATCTCACAATGGCAGAAGAAGACATGCTTGTCAAAGATAAAGTTGAGTTCTAGATTGCCCATAGGCTTAAAGAAATATTGCTTCGTCAAAAATCAAGATTCAAAGGGATCCGTGATGGTGATAGAAATACCAAACATTTCCATCATGTGTTAAAGGGTCATAGAGCTATAAACAATATTAATAATCTTCGTATCAATGGTAGATGGACCGGGAATAAAGACGAGATCAAAGAAGGCATTGCAAATAACTTTGAGGAAGCTTTCAAGGAAGCTTGGAATGATAGACCAAGAATTAAATATATGTGTTTAAAAGAAATTGACGAAGATGCTAATATTTGGTTGGAGAGGTCGTTTAGTGAAGATGAATCAAAGAAACCAATTCATGATTTGGTTGTGGATTGAGCTCCGAGTCCGAATGGATTCCCTATGAAATTTTATTTTGTTGGTTGGGACTTCCTTAAAGATGATTTGTTGAAGGTGTTCAAGGAAGTCCACGATCATAATATTCTTAATCTCTCTTTAAAAAAGAACTTTATTGCTCTCATTACCAAGAAGGTTGGTGTTGAGGAGGTCAAGGACTTTCGACCTATTAGCCTTATAGTAAGTGTTTACAAGATCATCTCTAAAGTTATAGCGGAGAGATTAAAGGTATATCTCCTTATCTTAATTTCCCCAACTCAATATAGCTTTATAAAAGGTCATCAAATTCTAGATGGAGTGTTAATAACTAATGAATGTTTGGATTCTAGACTCCACCAAAAAAATACGGGGTTGGTGCGCAAGTTAGACTTTGAGAAGGCATTTGATAATGTGAATTAGAGTTTTTTAAATGAAGTTTTGTATTAAATGGGGTTCGGGGGTGTTTGGCGATCTTGGGGTCGAAATTGCTTATCTTATTCAAACTTTTCGGTTCTTGTGAATGGCTCGGCTCATGGATTTTTTAGTGGTAGTAAGGGACTTTGTCGAGGTGATCCTATTTCACCATTTTTTCTTACCATTTTCGGAGAAGTGTTGAATCAAATGTTTAGTAAAGCACAAGAAGTTCGTAAAAATTTGGGTTTCTCGGTGAAAAATGTGGGAATCAAAGTTAATCACCTTCAATTTGTCGATGATACCATCATTTTTCTTGATGCAAAGCATGAGAAAGTGGATGCTCTCCATTATTTGCGATTATATTTTGAGTTAACATCTGGTTTGAAGATTAATTTCTCTAAAAGTTGGTTGTTAGGTGTAGCTCTTAATGAAGATATTGATGTCTTTGCGAGTATGTTAGGGTGTAAAAGATCTACTTCCCAAGTATTTACCTTGGTCTTCCTTTGGGTGATAAATTTAGTTGTTCTCATAAATGGGATAAGATCATGGAATCTTGTGCTTCTAGGCTTTCTTATTGGAAATGACAATCGATATCAAGAGGTAAGTTATCTCTTATAAAAAGTGTTTTGTCTAGCTTGCCCATTTATTATCTTTCGATTTTTCTTACCCCATGCTCCATAACAAATAAACTTGATATAATAGTAAGAAATTTCCATGACAACTCAAATAAGAAAAGAATTCATAATAAGTCTAAAAAAAGTGGGGGCCTTGGAATCCGAATGTCTAAACATATGAATTCGGCTCTTCTCAAAAAATGGTGGTGGAGATTCAGAACGGAAAAGGATTCTTTTTGGTGGAAAATAAATGTGGAAAAAATTGGTGAAATTTCAAGGGGGGGAACTCTTAGTCCTAAAGGGCAAAAGGGTTGTAGTTTGTAGCACAATATTTATAATAAGCTTGAAGACTTTAATAAACATGTAAGATTCAAGGTTGGTGTGATCAAATAAATTAGATTTTTGGAAGACTTATGGATCGGTGATGGTGTGTTTTGTAATAGATTTCCGTTAGCTTATGAAGCTTCAAGAACCAAAGGGTGTGTAGTGGCTCGGTTGTGCGAAAGCTCTAGTGAGGACATCAAATGGAAGCTTATGTCCCATGAAATATATTCTCAAGCTATATTAAGGGAGGTTGCTTCCATAAAGTCGTCACTTGAATCGGTTAATATCCAAGAAGGAAATATATAATATGGATTGTGGATGGTTGGGGGTAATAATAAGACGGAGGCATACTCGATAAAGAATGGAGCTATTTCTCTTAGTGAAACGAATGCTATAAATTTCCCAAGCGAGATTATTTAGAGTCAATTATATCCTTATAAAGTTTTTTTTTTTTTTTTTTGCTTCTCTTTCATGAAAAGTTGATGACGACCGATAAACTTGTTCGAAGGGGAATGAACGTGGATAGGACATGTAGATTTTGTGAAGAAGAAGATGAAATAAGCTCCCACTTGTTTTATGAGTGTTGTAGAACTTAAATAATTTGGACATATTTTGTTGAAGGATGGGTTTCCGTTGGATCTACAATGATTATATCGCTACAACAATTCACACTTGGAGTCATGATTGGGGTGATAAGCGGCTTAACTGTATATGGAACAATCTTCCGACGGCAATATGTTGGTGCAATTGGAAGGATCTTCAACAACTAAAAAAAAATCTAGCAAGTATAATTAGAGATGTCAAGATTCAAGCTTTCTTTTGGGCGGAATCAAATACCAAAATGCCAGGCTTAACGGGCTTTTATGGTAGTTTGTTTGTGGGATTCGTATTTCTATCGTACCCTTTGAGATGGCCTAAAGGGGAATCTTGTATGCCCCCCTTTTATTTCGCTCTCGGCCTTATTTCCCTTTTTCTTTCGTGGGTGACCGATTTGCAAATTGGTTTCCTTTTTTTTGTTTCGGTTGTTTCTATGGGGTTGAGGTACCCCTCTTAAGTACCTCTTATTCAATAAAATTTCTTTTGACCGATAAAAAAAAAAAAAAAACGTCCACCGTGGAAAATTTCAAGAGGGATTTCTTTCACAAAAATCTATGGCCTCTCTTAAATATAGCCCACGCTTAATATTAACCATAACCCATATTAATGATAATCCATAAAAAAAACCAATTTATTAAATATTGCCCAATTCATAACCCATATAATTTCAATGAGTTTATAAGAATTTTGTAACTAGTGAGATGAGTCGACTCGAAATAGAATCGTTCAGTCTGAGAAGAAAATATCTTCTTCTTTCACGAGCGAAGATAAACCCTAGAAAGCTTTTCATTAAAACCTTTAAGAAAAAAATCACCCAACCAAATTGTTGATACACATAAAGTTTGAGCTAATACTCATCGTCATCACCGATATTTTGTTCTTTTTTTATCGATAATTAAAGTTAACGTATGTTCATAGAATATCCACCCGCCAGAATAAAATTGAACAAGTCACTAATAGTAATGTTTTCTCCATTAAAGTGTATTTTCCCTATGAGAAGCACTACCTCCACCTAATTACACGTATCTTGGATTCAAGTCCTTATTAATCAAAGCCGTGTTGGATTTAGTATCAAGTTTATCAACTGAGAATACTGTATATGTGAGCTCCCGGATCCTTGTATATGTTTGTTATAGGGGATTAAAAGGCTCCTCTTAAAACTAGATCAAGAAAACAACTTATCTTATTGATAGTACAATCGTCGTCTGAGAAGCACAACTCTGAAGTTATTATGGCTATCGTCCCGGATCGCGTACAACCTTTCTAAATGTATCAACAAGTCCACCCTAATAAATTAACGGTGAGAGCAACCGTAGAAAATAATCCATTTCATCATTTCTTTCCATGAAAAATAATATATTTTAAATAATCGATGAGCTGCTGGTATTTCTTGCTATGAAAAATAATATATTTTAAAAAAGTCGTTGAGTGGCTGGTTTTCCAACTTGGAGTGAGTCAGTAACTCATATACCTAGTTTGTGGGGTTTGAATAATAATAATAAAATGTCAAGCTTAAAATAATAGTCGCTCTCTATTGACCAAAATCAATAGGCTATGATTAGTAAAAGCATGGGCTATATTTAAGAGAAGCCAAATCTATCGCTCATACACGACATTCTAGGACTCTTCTATTACCTGAAGTGTCATTCCATTACCCCAAAAAGTCACACATTATACCTTCGAAAAACAAGTAAGAGAAATCGAAATCCTAGTTGAAATGTTCATTCATTTGTCACATTGTATTCAATTTTTAATAGAGTTAGAAAACTAATCTCTTGAATTCTCTCATGCCTATTCCATAGGTGGGATGTTAGAAGTGGTGAAAAAATCTTAGTCTGGTTTGATAAATGGGTAATAGGTCTAAATAGCCCACCAACACCTCGTGATACCTTTCAAGAACCTCCTAGAATAGTGTATGTCTCTGATCTAATGTTAGATCAATCTAGAAGATGGAATGAGCAATTAGTTTGGTCATTATTCCCAGATGAAATCGCAGAACTAATCTTGCGTATGCAATTAGTTCAACAGGGGACAGATAAGCTTATATGGGAGCCAAACAGAACTGGAAAATTTTCAGTGAAAACGGCATATAAAGCTTTAACTCATAAAAACCAAAACAATGGGAATTCTGTTCCAATAAACTGGAAGAAGCTCTGGAAGTCAGATGCTCCTCATAAAGTGAAATTATTCATCTGGAAGTGCCTTAGAGGAATTGTCCCAACAAGACAAAAGATGAATCTTTACAATCCAACCATTGATACAATATGTCCCAGATGTTCACAAAACACATAAACTTTACAACATCTACTCATTGAATGTGACCACTCTAGATCAGTCTGGTTAGCCATGAACATAAATGTAGCAGCTCTTCATACACAACAAGTAGAAGTTTCTGATTGGATAGCTAGCTGGTTTCAAGCTGACTCTAGTTTAGCATCAAATAAACAAGATAAACAACTCTTGATTCTGAAGCTTATGGTTACTGCTTGGTCACTCTGGAAAAACGGATGCGCAAAAGTTTTTGAAAACAAAAATCAGAATCTACCATATACAGTGCATTCAATCAACAATATGGTGAAGCAATGTACTTCAGTAACTCAAAATCAAACACAAGAGATGAAGGAAACCCGGACACCACCACAACCAAATCAATTAAAAATTAATTTGGATGCTTCTTTTGATCATAATACCCACTCTTTTGGAATTGGATTGATAATACGCGATTCAACAGGGAACTGCAGGGGCATCAGAGGCAAATACTTCCATGGAGGAATAGACCCGGAGCAAGCTGAATGCCTGGCCATGAAAGAAGCCATCCTATGGGCCAGAGATTGTAGCTGCAGTAAAATCATCTTGGAAAGTGACTGTGTTAATGTAATTAACTCTATCAACATGGCCAATCCTTATGTTCAATGGATGAACCAAGGAATTGTAAATGAAATAAGGCATATGTTATCTTTTGCTACTTATGTATCGGTAAACTTTGTTAAAAGAATAACAAACAATGCAGCTCATGTAATAGCTAATGTTTCTAGGACTTATAGACAGTCTTTTGTTTATTTTGATAACATCCCAGACATATTTAAAACTGCAATCAGGGATGATCAAAACGACTATCACCTTAAATTATGTACTAAATACTAAATTTTAAGTTATGAAATACTATCGGAGATTTACATTTAAAATAAATAAATAAATAAATAAAATAAAATAAAATTCTCTCATGCCTCGTGTTATTGTTGGTCCACTCACTTATTACCAACCAACCTAGCTCCTCCAGCAACTTGGCCATAACTTTTTTCTATTCATGGTCCTTGCAATTATTAATATCTAGCTAGTTCGTTTTGGATATTTTATGTGCAGTGTTACCCATTTGACCTGATCATTATGACACGCTTGATCCTATGTATTCAAGCGTGATGAGACTATTTGAGAGAACGTTCATTCGAAAGTTACACATTTTGAACCTTTTTTCTTTTCTGATTTTATTGATTGATCCACGCTCGAAATATTCACATATAGGAACAACCATGTCACCGTCCCGGGAAGACATCATCCCCACTTATTACGGCAAATAACATTGTCATCAACTTTCATCCACATTCTATGGTGCATATAGTTGCACCCCTATTTGATATGGTCGCTATTATTGCTACAACTTTGATCTAGGTAACACGGCTCTTAGCATAACTAAGAAAACACTACAGTCCATTTGTAAAAAAAAATATATATGTGTCGTCCCTTGTGAGATTCCTTATGACTTGAGTCTGTAAGGAAATGCATACAAACAGAAAATCTGCTAACAGTCATTTTCATGATCACCGTGTGAGCAAATTGTTGTTCAACATTTGTTTTTAGTTTTGGAAAGAAGATTGATTTTTTGTTTGTTTATTTTTTTAACAGAAATGACAAATAATGTTTTTTTGTGGGTAAATAAATAGTCCGAGATTGGATGTAGCAGAGAAGAGCAAACGCTACTTACTCCCACCGTGCAACCAACATTAATTTACTTATGAAGCGTAGGGGACACCAACCCAAAATTCAAAACCTGAAATTGATATATAACAACTAAGAACTAAAGGAGCTAGGGTTCAGTCAAGGACTCGAGGAATTGCAGAAAGTTGCCTAAGCATCAAACGATGTTGTAATATTTGATATGACCAAGAATGGAATTACAAAAGGTCGTATGAAAAGCAAACTTTTCCATAAACTTATACATGTATAACGATTGCCCAGGAGTTTCAAGAATCAAGACTATATTTTACTATATAATGAACTTAGATTTAAGTTAACAGTTTTTTGTTTTGTTTTTTTGGATGTCTCAAGTCCTACAGCTCCCCGTAAATCGTAACCATCAGTGTATATCCTGCTGTCAGCTGCTGTAAACAAGAATATAACTGGTACCAAACATCAGGATAGCAACGAGATATATGCTTAACAAACAAGTGAAAATCATCATTGCTATAATAACGTTACAGTCAACATGGTCAAGAGAGATATCACGTGTCAAAGATTGATACGAGAAGTCGGTAGATAGATATTCGTTACGTTTCACAAATATGCATGGCCGATGAGTTACAAATGGTACTACCCAAAGGCCCCATAATCTGTTTGTCTCTATAGTAACAATATACTGCGGTCTCTAATATCTTAGCCATTCACGTCAGTTTATCTCTCTTTCTCTTCACACATCTTCTTACACGCCAAACACACCTTATTTATAGGTGTGCCGGGTTTTGTCATTTTGATTTTACTCAGCCAGTAATTCATAGATCATTACCACTGTGAGAGAATTCGTTCTAAAGTAGAGCTTGCTGTTAAGATGGATAGAGAAAGGGAAACCATGGTGGTAGCTAAAAAAACCACCACCACCAGATCAAACCCGAACAGTTCATCTTTCTTGTTTTGCTCTATGATGAAATGCTTCTCTTTTTCTTCCTCTTCACCATCTTCAACCAAAAAATCAGATGAAGATTGTCATGATGACGGTAAAAACAGACTCCAGCTAACGGATGGAGATCATGTTAAATCTACAAAACATGGAGGATGGAAGTCCATGCCTTACATTTTAGGTCTCTCTCTCTCCCTCTCTCTCATCTTTCTAGGAGTAGAAGATAAGTTGGTTAAGTAGTCACTTATTGATGGCTAATCATTAATATATTGTTACAGGAAATGAAACGTTTGAAAGATTAGCAACATTTGGGCTGTTAGCAAACTTTATGGTGTACCTACTGAAACAGTTTCATTTGGAGCAAGTGTTTGCTACAAACATCATTAACATATGGTCTGGTACTACAAACTTTGCACCACTCTTTGGTGCATTCATCTCTGATGCTTATCTCGGCAAATTCCGGACTCTTGCTTATGCTTCTCTCGCATCCTTGGTGGTAAGTGTTCACATATAATCCTGAATCATATAGTCTTTTCTTCGATATCTTCTTCTCGCTTTCTTCTTTCTTTGTCTTATTTATAACTATTTTTCTTTACGTAGTACGTATATATATATATATATATAGCTCCAAACCACGATAACAAAACACCCCAAAGCGTAAGGCTCATAATTTCATTTGTTTCCGTTTATTATTATTTTTGCTTTTTAGAAACTTTCTTAACTGCTATCAGTGAATCCTAAGTCCGACAGCTACCGATATATATAAGTCCATCAATGAACGCTCAACCGGAGAAAACCCTGAGAGGATCCCCATGAATTTTTTTATTTTATTTTTTGAACCAGTGATCATGCCACTATTTAGATCTACCTACGGAATATTCCACGGTTAACTTAGAACTATTGGTTGTTAAATTTATTTATTTTTATTGTGGGAAAAAGATTTAGAGTATTATTTGCTCAACTTTTTGAAAATTATGGCAGAAAAAAATGCCACGTACGAATAATCATTCATGGCTTTGAATAAATGCGAATTTGTTAGTAAATACCAAGAGCATTTAAGATGAAGATGACATTACATATGGTAGGGCATCATGCGTTACGGTGTACCTAGTGAATTTTTTTTGGAGACCATATACGATGGTATATTGGCAAGAAAAATCTCTAACATTACATTTTTTTTTTTTTTTTTTTTTTTAGAATATAGCCATTTGTATAGCTTGGATGTATAAAAATACGGCATACAAATGCCCAACCAGAATTAAAATTGTTGGAATAAACCTAGGCAGGGGAGTAAAGTTAGGATTTCTATATTTTCCTTTGTCAAGTTTGAGTCATGAACATGCACCGTATACCATTGATTATTGATTGCTAGTTAGAAATTAGTGTCATGCCAAATTGCCAACGTATATGATCAGTTGTGAAGGTCGTCAGACCATGCATGTGGGGGCACCACCCTCCTATACTGCAAATGCCGTCCGTGATGGGGTTGATTAACCAACTTGTCCCATTCTGCCTACTCTCTAAATGACCAAGTACGCCCGCATGACAATGAACATGATTTTATCTAGATAATGGTAATGGAGGGAAATTCATGCACAACTTTGGCATAACACTGGGATAGCCTTTTTATGTTATCCAGTTTGCTGAGCTTATAGGTAGCTTAAATAGTTATGTTCGTCGAGGGTGATTTTTACATTGAAGGACATTTCTCCTGTTTCAGTAAATTTTGTTTATTTTACCTTTTAAGTTACAAAATTTGAGTGAGATATTTTTGAAGTTTTGAGATTGATTGATACGTCTGGTATGATATATACATGATGATTGAAAAACCATTTGGCATTTTGTTCATTCTCATGTGGTCTAGATTCATTTTTATTGCTATTTTGCCGATAATACTGTTTGTTTTTATGTACACAGGGGATGATTTTGTTAACATTAACAGCACTAATACCTGAACTACATCCTCCAACATGTACCAAAAGTCAGGAACATGACAACCAATGTATTGGTCCATCAACTGGCCAGCTTGCAGTTCTTTTCATATCACTGGGATTTTTAACAATCGGAGCCGGTGGAATAAGACCATGTAGTTTACCATTTGGTGTTGATCAATTTGATCAAACAACTGATGAAGGTAGAAAAGGAATCAACAGTTTCTTCAATTGGTATTACTTCACATTTACAATCGTTATTATGATCGCTCTTACCCTCGTTGTCTATATACAAGATATTATTAGTTGGTCTGTTGGACTAGGGATTCCTACACTTCTTATGATGTTCTCCATACTTCTCTTCTTCCTGGGTACACGCATTTATGTTTACGTCCCGCCGGGTGGAAGTGTTTTCTCTGGAATTGGTCAAGTGTTTGTTTCTGCTTATAAGAAACGTCGTCTTCAACTTCCTTCTGACGATGTAGAAGTGTTAAAAGAAGTTCTTTATAATCCTGAGTCAAAAGGACTTGCCAATATGAAACTTCATCTCACCAACCAGTACAGGTAATTTGCGTACCATATCATGTGTACCAAGAATTAGTGACATGCATGAGGAGTCTTCGCCATGGCAATTCATTGTGCAGTGTACACCATGTTATATATTAAGTTCTGGTTACCTATAAACTGAGGAATACTTGTTTGTTTGTGTTTTCATTCAGAATCTTAAACAAAGGAGCAATCAAAAACGTAGGCGAAGTGAATGAAGACGGTTCTGTTTCCAATAAATGGAGACTATGTAGTATCCAACAAGTTGAAGAAGTTAAATGTCTTATTAGAATCATACCAATTTGGGCTGCAGGTATAATATGTTTTACCGCAATGGCACAACAAGGAACTTTCACAGTATCACAAGCTTTGAAAATGCAACGGCATTTAGGACCCAAGTTTGAAATCCCAGCTGGTTCACTAGGGGTTATCTCGATGCTTACATTAGGCCTATGGGTTCCATTCTACGATCGAATATTCGTTCCTGCACTTAGAAAGATAACTAAACAAGAAGATGGACTCACACTTCTTCAAAGAATAGGAATTGGGATGGTTTTTTCAATATTATCAATGGTAGCAGCCGGTTTTGTTGAAGAGAAAAGAAGAACGCAAGCAATAACCATTTCTCAATCTCATCAAGTCGAACCCATATCCGTTTTCTGGTTAGCACCACAACTAATCTTGATGGGTTTAGCTGAGGCATTCAATATCATTGGACAAATTGAATTCTTCAATAGGCAGTTCCCCGAACACATGAGAAGTATTGGGAATTCATTGTTCTTTTGTACTATTGCAGGTGCTAATTACTTTAGCAGTCTTATAGTAATTATCATTCACAACACTACAGGCAAACAAGGTCAGCCTGATTGGTTACACAACGATATCAATTTCGGGAAGTTAGACTACTTCTACTACCTTATAGCAGGTTTAGGAATCTTGAATCTTATTTACTTTCTTGTAGTTGCTCGTGGGTATCATTATAAGGCTACAGTACCATTTCAAACCGAAGATAACGACATTGTTATTGAGTTAAGCTCAACGAAACATGTTGATCCTTAAACCAATAATGTTATATATGTTTATCCCAATTGTAGTACAATTTGAATCAATACATCATACATATAGGAATTAAGATAATAATTATTTTGAGTTGTGTATAATGTGGATATGGATATATAAGCTGTTCTTCATATATTTTGAAGTAAGAGTACTCTTTTGATAATAAGTCAGTTCCTAACATGAACAAATGAGAATTTTCTAACAGTAAAATAAACTATTACAGCTTAACATTTAGGCATTAGCTATGTTTCAAAATGTTGTTTCCGCGGGACCAAAATAGGTCAGCTTCAAGAGCACAATTTCAGTCCAACTCATGATGGTATTGGTACATGTTCCTTTTTTCATCTAAGCTGAATTTGAAGGACTAAAAATCATCTTGATTCCGGGTCTCATCCCATTTCGTGGCACTTTGAAACTCTTCTACTAAATGTTGTAGGAAAAGAAAAATTTGATCGATAAAGATAAGACGTATTAATCAAAGCAGAGTATAAAAGATTTATACCACAAAAAACTGCAAGAAAGAATCGCGGAAGACCAAGTGAGAAAAAGGTAACGAAAACAAAGCATTTTATTTCTCGAATTCCTCCGTTCCAAGATGCCCAAAGAGTCACAACTGGAATCATGTTCCCGATAGTATATCGTACTGAATACTGTAGCATTATAATTCTCGTTGCAGTGGACCTACTGATTGAAGCACAGTTGCAGCATCTATCTCTCACTACCCCATTGCGTAAATATAAGTGATGCTCCACTACATTTCCAATAGCATATTAGCAAGTCTGAGTTTCCAGTAAAGTTTGTCCTTTAGTAAGCAAAACTGCATATAATTCTTGGTAACCATGGAGGAGGAAAATGTAGTCATTGCTACTACGGCAAAAGAAACTCAAGTCAATTACAGAGGACTCAAAGCCATGCCATTCATAATAGGTCAGTAAATTTCTCTAGAGAACAAAAACAGAAGAAAGGAAGATTTCTTATTCTTTAAGTAGTAGTTGATCTATCTATGTCATAAAATGTGCAGGGAATGAAGCATTCGAGAAACTTGGAACATGGGGCACGTCGTCGAACCTCATTGTTTATTTGACCACAGTTTTCAACATGAAGCGAGTCAATGCTGCTGTACTTATTAATGCCTTCACTGGAACTAGCTTTGTCTCGCCGTTGATCGGAGGTTTCCTTGCTGATGCTTACTTCGGACGCTATAAGACTCTTGGATTTGCGTCAGTAGCTTCTCTCTTGGTAACCAACTTAACTATAACTTCATTTCTGTAAAAATTATGTGGGAAATTTAGATGTTCAATTATGATGCTGATGAAACTAATAGATTAGATATTATTCTCTTACCTTTCTTACAGTTATTCTGGTTATTCTCTATATCAACTGAAAATTATTCATACATTAATAAAAGATAATATAAAACAACCAAAGAGAGGCACAGGCTCTCTAAGGGAGATTATTCACAATCCAACATGGTATCATCCTAACCTCGATCCTATTCTCTCCTTTTCAAAATTTTATTTTTTCTTCTAAAAATCATATGGCTGGTGATAAAAAACCTCTACATCCGGCGTTTGCTGTCACAAACATCAAAACCTTAATCCCTATTCTCCTAGACATTAAACGGGATGAATACTCTTCATGGGTTTTTCTTTTTGAACTCCATCTTCAAGCTCACCGTCTCCTCTTTCTCATTGACGGATCAGCAACGCCAGCGGATCTTGATGCCGATACCGTAAAACAACTAGACGCTCTCTGTCGCCAATGGATGTTCTCTACCATGGCCAAAGATTTAATGCTTACCGTCCTCAAATCTGGCACCGCTGCTCATGAGATTTGGAGTCACCTTAAGAAGCTTTTTCAAGACAACAAAGGTAATCGTGCTGCAACCCTTGAAAGTTAATTTGTTAATCTTAAATTTGTTGAATGTACTGGTGTTGATGATTACTGTGACAAGCTAAAATCATTGTCCGATCGATTACATGATCTTGATTTTCCCATGAATGAGAAGAGATTGGTTATCCAACTCGTTAATGGCCTTCCGGAGGAATACAACACCGTTGCCTCATTCATTCAACAATCCATGCCAAGTTTTGATACTGCTCGATCACAACTTCGTACGGAGGAGATTCGTCGTTCACAGCAAACCCTAGCAGCTCCGCCTACAGCACTGGCTGTTACTGCTGCCTACTCTTCAAATCGTAATACACAACGGCCAAGTCGTTCAAACAATGGCCGACGTGGTCCTCGCCCTGCCTCCAGTTACAGCAACACTGTGGCTCAACCACCCCTACTGCCAACACCAACTATGCCTCGCATGCACACCTACCAGTCGTATTGGCCACCAAACTGGCCATTGCCCCCTTGCCCGTACCCTACAGCACCATCCTGGCAACCATCCTATTCACCCCGCAGGCCGCATAGCAACATCAGTTCTCCACAGCAACATCACCAGCGAACACAACGCGGCAGGTCACCTGGACTTGGCCGTGGCCAAGCTTTCCTCATTCCCAGCACTGAACTTCTCCAACCCGACGATATTGCAGAGGCGCATAGTTCCATGAGTCTTCAGCCACCTGACGATGCATTCTATATGGATACTGGTGCCACATCGCACCTCACTACAAATCAAGGTACGCTGCATAACGTTTTCAACTCTAGCAATGTTCGTTATATTTTAGTTGGAAATGGCAACAACATTCCGGTTACGGCTAGTGGTACCAAGTTCTTAAACCTTTCTTCTCATATTCTTCAGCTCAAAGATACCCTAGTTGTCCCTGATATTATCAAAAACCTAGTATCTGTTCGTAAATTCACCACTGATAATCATGTGTCTGTTGAATTTGACCCATTTGGTTTCTCTGTGAAGGATCTGATTTCGAAGAAGACTATTCTACGATGTAACAGTTCTGGAGATCTCTATCCTATCACCAAGTCTGTCGTCTCTTCTCCCACTACGTCCCTGCCTCAACCTATCTCTCTTGCTGTTTGCTCGCCCAATGTTTGGCATCACCGTCTTGGCCACCCTGGCAAGGCTATCATAGATGTCCTACGCACCAAAAGTCTTATTTCATGTAATAAAAGTGCATGTTCTACACTGTGTCATTCCTGTCAAGTTAGCAAACATGTTAGATTACCATTTTCTGAATCTAATTCAAACACGTTTGCACCTTTTGATATTATTCATAGTGACTTATGGACCTGTCCATCACATGTCGACACAGGTTTTCGATATTACCTTATTTTGTTGGATGATTTTACTAATTATCTATGGGTTTATCCTTTAAGGTTCAAATCTCAGGTTTATTCTTGGAATTTCACTCATTTATTAAAACTCAATTTGAGCGTGACATCAAAAGTTTTCAATGTGACTTAGGGCGTAAATTTGATAATTCTTCTTTTCATAATTTTGCTCATACAAATGGCTTTGTTTTCCGATTCTCTTGTCCTCAAACTTCCTCTCAAAATGGCAAGGCTGAGCGTATGATTCGTCGTGTCAACGACATTACTCGTACACTTATGTCTCACGCCTCCATTCCTTCAAAGTATTGGGCTGACTCTGTCAATATGGCAATCTATCTCCATAACATTCTTCCTACCAAAATTCTCCATTTTCGTTCTAAGGTTTTTTCTCTATATGGTCGCCAACCTACGTATGATCACCTTCGCATATTTGGCTGTCTTTGCTACCCTAATCTTTCATCCACCACACCTCACAAACTTGCTCACCGTTCTACTAAATGTGTCTTCCTTGGTTTTCCTATCAATCATCGTGGTTATCGTTGTCTTGATCTCGCCACTCATAAAATAATCATCTCTCGTCATGTTACCTTTGACGAAACTGTTTTTCCCTTTGCAACTATTGCTCCCACCAATTCAACAGAGTCTGATTCCTCTACTTCGCCTATCCATCACTCTTTAGCTGACAATCTTGCTTACCCGTCAGCGGCACCTTCAACCTCTTCGCCTGCTGTACACAGTGCACCTATTCCCTATACTCCTCCACACAGGCGCAGACCTACAATTCCTACTGCTCCTTCCGCTTCTATTCTGCCGAGTCCAGCTAATACTCCTTCGCCTGAACAACCTACAGTTTCTGTCGCCTCTCCCAGCCAGGACTCTCCAGTTCCAACTTCTGTTCAGACCTCCACTGTTACGGCTCCACCCATCCTTCCCTATACTCGTCCAGTTACTCGGGCCTCACGCGGAATTTTCTGCCCCAATCCCAAACTCAATCTTCATGTCCAGTCCAAGTATGTGATCTCTCCATTGCCTCGTTCTCACTTATATGCTCTTAGGGACCCTAACTGGAATGCGGCCATGCTAGATGAATACAATGCTATGTTGAAAACTAATACTTGGGTACTTGTTCCACGGCCACGAGATGCACATGTTATTCGTTCTATGTGGCTTTTTCGCCACAAGTTTAATGCCGACGGTTCTTTGCAGCGTCATAAGGCACGTCTTGTTGCAAATGGTAAATCCCAACAGATTGGAGTTGACTGTTTTGAAACATTTAGGCCGGTTGTCAAACCGGATACTATTCGTACTGTGCTTACTATTGCAGCTTCACGCTCTTGGCCTATACATCAGCTAGATGTCAAGAATGCATTTCTTCACGGGGATTTGACTGAAACAGTTTATATGCATCATCCTCCGGGTTTCGTTGACCCTGCTCACCCTGATTATGTATGTCGACTACGTCGATCTCTTTATGGTCTAAAGCAAGCACCTCGTGCATGGTTTCAGCGTTTTGCCAAGTTTATTACCAATTGTGGTTTTCGGGGCAGTGTATGTGATCCCTCTCTCTTCGACTATCAATCCGGATCCGAGACAGCATACTTACTACTATATGTTGATGATATTATTTTAACAGCAAATACTGATCAACTTCTTTGTCGTTTTATTGCATTGATGAAACGAGAATTTGCTATGACTGATCTTGGCCCGCTGCATCATTTTTTGGGTATTTCTGTTCACCGCTCCTCTTCAGGTCTCTACTTGCCTCAATCAGTCTACACGAAGGATATTATTGCACGGGCATCCATGACGACTTGTAATCCCGTGGCAACACCGGTGGATACTCATTCGAAACTCAGTGCAACTTCTGGTCAAAGAATTGAGGATCCAACTCTATATCGAAGCCTGACGGGGGCTCTACAGTACCTTACTTTCACTAGACCGGATATCTCTTATGCAGTTCAGCAGGTATGTCTGTTTATGCATGATCCTAGGGAGCCTCACATGCAGGCCCTTAAGCGGATCCTTCGTTATCTTCAGGGTACTCTTGATCATGGCTTGTTTCTATCTGCTACCACAATTTATGGTTTAACTGCATATTCCGATGCCGATTGGGCGGGGTGTCCAGATTCTCATCGATCAACTTCAGGTTACTGCATTTTTCTCGGCGATAATCTAGTTTCCTGGTCTTCCAAGCGTCAGGCAACAGTCTCACGTTCCAGTGTTGAAGCTGAATATCGGGGAGTTGCCAATGCAGTTGCTGAGACTACTTGTCTTCGCAACCTACTTCTTGAGTTACATCTTCCTGTACGACGTGCCACCATTGTATACTGTGATAATGTCAGTGCAGTTTATATGTCTGGAGATCCTGTTCAACATCAACGCACCAAACATGTGGAGATTGACATACATTTCGTACGTGATCGCGTTCGCATTGGTGACATTCACGTCTTACACATACCCTCGGAAAATCAATATGCTGACATTTTTACCAAGGGCCTTCCTAGCCAGCTGTTTACTCGTTTTCGTACTAGTCTGAGCGTCTACTCTTCTCCCGCTCCGACTAAGGGGGTGTAATAGATTAGATATTATTCTCTTACCTTTCTTACAGTTATTCTGGTTATTCTCTACATTAACTGAAAATTATTCAGACATTAATAAAAGATAATATAAAACAACCAAAGAGAGGCACAGGCTCTCTAAGGGAGATTATTCACAATCCAACAGAAACTATTCTTCGCTCATCAGTTTGGCTGATTTTTTAACCTTGCTAATGTCATTTTTGTGCTCTTTAAACAAAGTTCCAGTCAAGGCTGATTGAAATCTGCTCTCTTGTGCTACAAAGGGGATGATTCTCTTAATGTTGACGGCAACAATTTCTAAACTGCATCCTCCAAATTGTGGAACGCAGAAGAACGAGTTATGTGTGCAAGCTACTACACCACAATGGACTTTTATAGTTTGTGCATTAGGATTCTTAGTGATTGGTTCTGGTGGGGTTAGGCCATGTAACTTGGTGTTAAAATATGGGCATCCAACTCAAAACCAATTGGCAATGAGTGGAGAGGCCCTAAGGATTATAAACCGCAGGATCTTAGATAACCCAGATGATGTGGGACTAATAATCTCAACACGCCCCCTCACGTGTAGCCATAAACCGAAGGATCTTAGATAACCCAGATGATGTGGGACTAATAATCTCAACACGACCCCTCACGTGTAGCCTCGTTGGGTCTAACACGTGGACAATAAATCGGGTGATACGGAGTAAAGGCGCTAGCCTGCTCTGATACCATGTTAGAATACAGGCATCCAACTCAAAACCAATTGGCAATGAGTGGAGAGTCCCTAAGGATTATAAATCGTAGGATCTTAGATAACACAGTCGATGTGGGACTAATAATCTCAACACTTCATTTGGAGCTGATCAGTTCAATCCAAAAACTGATACCGGCAAGAGGTCCATCATCAGCTTCATCAATTGGTATTTCTTTGTGCTTTCTTCTTCCACCATGATTTCTCTGACTCTCATCGTTTACGTGCAATCTAACGTGAGCTGGACTGTGGGATTAGCTCTTCCCCCTTGTCTAATGTTGATAGCTTGCATTCTCTTCTTTATGGGATCAAGAATTTATGTGAAAGTGAAACCCGAAGGGAGTCCTTTGACAAGGTTCGTTCAGGTTATAGTGGCTGCCACAAGAAAACGACGTTTAGCACAACCGGATAACCCAGAAATATCTCTCTTCAACTGTATACACCCAAATTCTATCAACTCCAAGCTTCAGCACACTGATCAGTTTGGGTAAGAATTTGTATCATCTCAACTTGGCTAAGAATACAGGGGACTAATGCAGGAATAAAAATTTCTATACCAGATCATCTGTATCTAATAATGATTTTCTTTGGCGACTGGTAGCAGATTCTTTGATAAGGCAGCAATCCTAAGTAATACAGACCAGATTAAAGCTGATGGGACCTCTGCGAATCCGTGGAGACTTTTAACAAGTGGAAGAGTTGAAATGTGTTATAAGAGTTCTCCCAATATGGATTTCAGGTTCCATTTTCCATATCACAATAACTCAACAACATACATATATAGTATTCCAAGCTCTCCAATAAGATAGGCACCTCGGTACTAATAATTTCAAGGTTCCAGCAGCATCTTATATTGTCTTCTCCTGGCTTAGCATTGTCATTTGGATCCCTATATATGATCGCCTCATTGTCCCACAGCTTAGAAAACTAACAGGTAAAGAAGGTGGTATAACACTCCTTCAAAGAATGGGAATTGGAACTTTCATATCTATAATCACGATGTTAGTCTCTGCATTAGTGGAACAACGGCGAAGGAATTTCTCTCTTACTTACCCAACGCTAGGTATTGCCAAAGGTGGAGGTGCCATATCATCTATGTCTTCAAATTGGTTAATCCTCCAGCTCTCAATTAGTGGTCTATCTGAAGCATTTAGTCATATAGGCCAGCTTGAGTTTTACTATAACCAGTTTCCAGAGAACATGAGAAGTGTTGCAGTGTCCTTTTTCTTTCTTGGCTTCGCACTGGGGAGTTACATTAGCAGTTTCATGGTTTCTGTAGTTCATCGAACAACTGAAGGAAATACGACTGGGAATTGGTTGCCAGAAGATCTAAACAAAGGGAGACTAGACTACTTTTATTACATGATTACTATGATGAATGTAGTGAATTTTGTTTATTTCTTGGTATGTGCTAGGTGGTGTAGGTACAAGGGTAGTGGAACTGCAACCAAAGAGGTAGCATGAGCACAAAAAACACGCTCAAAGCCCATCTATATGATTGAAATTATATGTAATAAACTTCTTGTAATATTGAAAGATAAAATGTTTGGTAGTAGTTTACTAGTTTTTCTACTTTCTGATGAAGTTATCTACATTATACGTTCGGATCCATGGAGACTCTGTTGGATGCAACAAGTGGAAAAAGTGAAATACTATATTTTTGTAAAGTAAGACGCCTCCATTCTCTATTAGATCACCCTTGACAAGAAAAAATCTGCTCTATTTTATTTGTCATTTCAGCATACAAAGGTTCTGAGTATACTCTTTCTTAAAATGGGTTTTATAAAAGACGTTTAAACCCAAGATTTCTAATTTTTAAAGCTGTTTTGGGAAGAGACCTACTTACATTTTAAATGACCAACTAATTAAGGTAGAAACGTAAAGAATTGACAACATACATGTATTGATTTCTCTATTGATTTTCTGATAGTAGTAGTAGTATTTTTCTAAATAATGGTAACCTCGTGCATTTAGACCTCAGTATGTTGGAGTACACAAGTCATGATCTGGTTGCAACATTCATGGTGGAGAAAAAAAGATGCTTCTTCCTAATTAAAATTACAGAAACAAAGTGTGTGTCATTTACTTTTGACTGACATTTATAAATTTTCTAAAAACAAGAATATTTACTTTTTAGAAGGAAAAGAGATCACATCCATTTCCTTTTCTTTTCCTTTCCAACAATATGGTTGAACTTGAGTGAAGTAAACTAAGATGGATGCAAGAATTAAACATGCCAAGGACTTTCCAACTAACATAAAAATACAAAAGATATACCAAATGGATATGAATTGATGATGACACATTGAGTCAGTTAGAAGTCTCTTGTCTTCGACAATGAAAAAGGAAAAGTATTTCTAAGCGTACTTCTTATGCTACTTAAAATATTTAAGGCATAACATAGCTATACGTCACTGAGTCTGTTCATAATGACAGCATCATACTCATCCTGCTCATCCTGCTTATTCGGATGCATTTTCTCTCGCACTCCTTTACAAAGTACATCACTAGTTGTATATAAGTGTGATACTTGCCGACCCAATGCTTAAATGAGCAACACGATTAGACTCGATCATGGTCCAGCTAATTTAGGTCAGCACCATTAGTCTTACCTTTTATATCAATTTCAAGTAACCCACTCGCTTACAACAACATTGCTATTTTGCCTGTATAACTTTAGAGGTCTTCAGGGTTTTGCACTCAAAAACAGAGATTAAGATGCTACCTGGTGACACCACTATTACTGCATCAGCTTTTTGATATCTGACGGAACTGTTTCACCTGACAACACCATAAAAAGAAGCTGGGGTATATCAAACTGGATAACAAGGAAACCGTAACCAAGCAAAGGTGAACGAATGGAGGAAGAGAAGATCACAACACCAAATGCAAATGAAATCAAATACAGAGGAATTAAAGCAATGCCCTTCATAATAGGTAAGTAATATTTAGAGAGAAGGATCACAGAGTTCCTTGATTTAAATGGTCTCGAGATCAGTTTATCATTGCATATACAGTCACGTTAAGTCATACTATTGCAGTAAACTGACGCAAGTTTGTTTTTGCGATTTCCTTGAGTTTTTATTACTTCTTACCATGCAACTGTTTTCGACATACGATAATCAATATAAACAATTGCAGGGAATGAAATGTTTGAGAAACTTGGGACCTTTGGCATATCCTCGAATTTCCTGGTTTATCTCACCACGGTCTTCAACATTAAGCATGTCACTGCTGCTATAGTTGGCAGTGTCTACCTGGGAACCACCTTCTTTACACCACTAATAGGAGGTTATATCGCTGACTCTTACTTGGGACGTTTCAAGACCTTATGCTTTGCCTCTATAGCTTCTCTTGTGGTATAGTAGCTTACCCGTAATTTAGTATTAATAAATGTGAACACAACTGCAGAGAGTAAGCTATAACATTTTACATGTTGGTAAATGCTCGTAAACATATATATTTATCCTCCCATTTTCTTGTTTCCTGAAGGGGATGGTTCTAATGACATTAACGGCGGCTGTATCCAAATTACACCCACCGAATTGCAAGGTGAAGGAAAATGAGTTATGTATTCAACCTACTGCACCTCAATGGGCTTTTCTATTACTTGCAATGGGATTCTTAGTGATTGGTTCTGGAGGTATTAGGCCATGTACCATGGCCTTTGGAGCTGATCAATTCGATCCGAAGAATGAAACTTCTAAACGGAGCATTAACAGTTTCATTAATTGGTATTACTTTGTTTTATCCTCTTGCTTAGTAGTGTCACTGACCCTCATTGTCTACATGCAATCTAACCTTAGCTGGAGCATAGGACTAGCTCTACCATCATGCCTAATGTTCATAGCCTGCATACTTTTCTTCCTGGGTTCAAGAATTTACGTAAAAGTGAAACCAGAGGGGAGTCCTGTTACGAGCGTCATTCAAGTTCTGGTGGCTGCAACAAGGAAATGGAAGCTAAACCAACCTGAATATCCAGAAGTCTCTCTTTTCAACCATATTCCAAAAGATTCTATGAACTCCAAACTTGATTACACAAATCAGTTTAGGTAAGAATGACCCCACTTCTGCAGCTCAGGCATTCCTATGTAGCTAAAATATCTAATCAGTAATATGCAGCTTTTAGGCATTTGATTCCACTTGTTCAGGGTCGACCTCACATGCCAAGTTTGCCAAATAGCAAACTAAGTAAATAGGACATTAGGAGGACTTCAAAGTGTAACTAATCATACTTATCTACTTGTGTTTATCCTTGGTTACCATGCAACAGATTCCTTGATAAGGCTGCAATTGTAAGCGTTGACGATCTGATCAACGCTGATGGATCAGCAGCTAATCCATGGAGACTATGTAGAATTCAACAAGTGGAAGAAGTAAAATGTCTAGTAAGAGTACTTCCTATTTGGGCTTCAACTTCAGTTTTCCATATACCAACTACCTTACTACACACATATGCAGTTTTCCAAGCCTTGCAATCAGATAGGCACCTCGGCAAGTTTCAGGTTCCTGCTGCCTCCTACATAGCCTTTTGCTGGCTTAGCATGTCCATTTGGATCCCTATTTACGATCGATTTATTGTACCATCACTAAGAAAAATAACAGGTCAAGAAGGTGGTATCACAATTCTTCAACGAATAGGAATTGGTACTCTCCTATCCGCGATCATGATGTTAGTCTCTGCAATAATCGAACAACGGAGGAGGAACACTGCTCTTATGTTTCCAACTTTGGGTACTACTAAAGGTGGTGGTGCCATTTCTTCTATGTCGGCACTTTGGTTGATTCCTCAGCTTAGTATCAGTGGTTTAGCAGATGCATTTAGCATTGTTGGTCAGGTAGAGTTCTACTACAAGCAGTTCCCAGAAAACATGAAAAGCATGGGAATGTCTGTCTACTTACTTGGATTTACTGTAGGAAGCTATGCTAGTGGTTTAATGGTTTCTATAGTTCATCAAACAACTAAGCAGGCTGCAACTGGGAATTGGTTGCCAGAGGATTTAAACGAAGGAAGATTGGATTACTTCTATTACACCATAACTGGGATAGGGGTTGTAAACTTTTTCTATTTTGTACTATGTTCTAGGTGGTATAGGTACAAGGAACCAGTTCCATCGAAAATGCCCCAAGAATGAATGCCCAGGACAAAACACCCATCTAATGCAAAATGTTTTGTTAACTTGCTATAATAAAATGTATCTTTCTTAGTTTTACTTCCCTTGTGTCATGTTTCTATACCCCTATGGTTACCTAACAATAAAAGCAGCATAATTATCATCAAGGTATATGTAATTTCAGTAAAATTCCTCACAACCATGAGTTCATGAAGGTAGTTGCCCCTCTGTCAACCAATTGTTCAAGTAATGCTAAAAGATTATTCAGTCAAAGAAAAAAAGTTTCACAAAAGTAAAAATGAAAATAAAGAGATAAACAAATTGCAAAATCACATAACTTAAGATACAAAATATTTGGGCAGAACAAATTATTCGATATCCACAGAACTTATAGGTGACAAACAAGAAATCTCAAAGTATAAAAGCATCAATTGACTGTAATCATATGAAAATAAAAAGAATATAGAACAAACAACATTCAGTAAAGTCACTGATACATAATTATTACTTTGTTGCAACATCCATTATCCATGGAATAGATGGATTGGAAAATTGCCCCCACAAATTTCTAGGTTCAATACTATTATTACAGATAAATACATGTATCTGATGACTGATTCAGACCATTTTTGTTTTGTGTAAATTGATGTCATGTGTGGATTCAATCAAATGCTTAAACTATGGTAAAGAAGTAAAAAATCAAAAATCGAGGAATCAAAACCATGCCCTTCATGATAGATAAGCTATAATGATGAGAAAGACAGATAAATTAATAGATAGTTATTCTTCTTAATCATGCATAAACAATATGTAGTCACTCAATTTTCCATGCACTGTAAAGTGATTGCAAATGTAAAGTAATGCAGGCAATGAAATGATTTAGAGACTTGGTACCTTTGGCACAGAGATAGACCTCGTAATCTATCTGGCTGAAGTGCTAAACATTAAGCAAGTAACTGACGCCATCTACATGAATGCCTTCCACGGAACTTCAAAATTTAATAGGATCATACGTAGCCAATACCAACTTAGCAAGCTTTGAAACCCTGGGGTTCGCTTCCGTATTTTCTCCCGTTGTGGCGGAAAAAGAAACTCGGCTGGAACTTCATTTCTGCAATAAAAATGTTGAGAATTTAGTAACATACAACCAAATGCTGAGTTTACGACGATCGCCAAATTAAATCCTCCAAATTGTAGAGCAAATGACAGCTACCTTCCTCCTGAATCTACTACACCTAAATGGGCTTTTCTATTATGTGCTTTGTAGTAATTGGTTCAGGTGGGATTGGGGCATGTAATTTGGCCTTTGGAGCTGAACAATTCAATCTGAAAAATGAAGCTAAGAAGAGTATTAACAGCCTGGTCAATTGGTACTACTTTGTCATCTCCGCATGCTTATTGGTACCTGTGATTCTCTAGAAGCAAAAGCAATCGAACTTAAGCTTAATTCAGGTTTCGGTTGCCGCAACAAAGAAATGGTGGTTACTTTAAGCTCTAGATTTGTTAAAGCTTCCAAAATCTCAGGAAATTGTTGTTTTCTTTTTTTAACCTAAACAGCCTAAATTTGAACTTCAGAACAGTAGAAACCACAAAATGGAAGAAGCAAAATCAAATGAAACAAACCTTTTGTTTGCCTGTTAGCAGGAATTCTACTATGAGCTCCACTAGTAGAACCACTTCTAAAGGAGGAACCCTGAAGATTAGACTCCTTCAAGAACATTGCTGTAGTGTCTATTGAGATTTTCAAAACGGAATGAAATCTTGAAGCCCTAATCCTCATGGTTCTTCAGAAAATAAAAATAGAATCAAACCCTCATTTCTAACAAAAGAAAATTGATTCCGAGGAGGAGGTGTCATACCCTCATTTGAGAGTATGATTTTTTTTATTTTTTTTTGGCAGCCCTGAGTTTTAATTTGATATTTTTTTTGATAAACCGAATATATATATATAATATAAAGCTAAGCAAAATATAGTACACTGTAGGATTCGCCGAGTGTTGCTACCCATGAAGCTCTACTTTGATCATCCATATTTTTGAGTTTTTTTTTTTTTTTTTTTTTTTTTTTAAGCATGCACTTTATTAAAAGAAAATTAATTTACAATTTGTCGTGGGTATGTGGTACTCATGAAATCATGAAATATAATTTGACTAACAAAAAATGGGATTGCCTGGTCCCATATTTTGGTTGATAAACTCATGTTTGACTTCCATCTGCCGCTTGATTTCCTTCCTTGTAGTTGTGCTGAATAGCAGCCTGTGGGATGTCGAAATATGATTTTTATTTCCTCAATCAGCAGAAGGTTCTATGAATCGGTTTCAAAGAGAACTCTTGGCCATTGCCTATCTGTTGCTGTTCTTGATGCCAATATTAGAGCCCAAGTTTCTGCAGTTAAGGCAGTCGTAATTCCTAGTGGCTGAGCGAGAGCCATTAAAGTTCATGCATCAGAATCTCTGCATATGAACCCTGCCCCTACAAATCCTTGGTGACCTCTAACTGCTCCATTGGTGTTAATGTTAATCTAGTTGATATTCGGAATGGACCATCCTACCGATATTGTTGATATCCTTTTGTCTCTCGTTGGGTGGTTAAATATCGGTGCATCTCCTGGTATGATTGGTGGTGAAGAGTGTAGTGCCCCGTAGAATTCTTGTTGCAGTTTTTGTGCCCACGCTAGGATTTCTTCCGAAGTTGTTTGCTTTTGTTGGTATGTTAGATTATTCCTAGTTAGCCATAAGGTCCAAAATAGAAAACAGAAAGAGGAGATTATAGATGTTGACGCGGGTTGTTGAAGGATTTTGGAAATGGTTGTCTGGGGCGTTAAGGTGAGAGTGGGGGGAGGATTAGAGTTTGGTGAATTTGATAGTTGAGTGAGTACGGTGTTCCAGGAGGCAGTTGCCGTTGGACAGTGAATTAGAATATGACTTGCCAATTCTGGATCAGCGTTGCATCTGGGGCATATGTCTGAGTTGGTCAAATGGATGTGATGTAAGAGTGAGAAGGTTGGTAATCCTTCATTGATGTCTTTCCACAAGAAAAACCGAATTTTTGGTGGACATGGTAAAGTCCATGGGAATTTGGTAGGTGGTAGAGGGGTGTGAGTTGGTTGACCATGGGTTAGACATTTGTATCCCGATGAGGTAGTGTAATTTCCAGATTTTGAGTGTGGCCAGATAATTTTATCATGGGGCCTATTTTGGGGGAGGTGGATGTTCATGATTTTTTGGATTATAGGATTGGGAAGGGTGCTTAATTTTTCCTGATTCTAGGAGTGGGAAATTGGGTCGATGAGATCTGCTACCATTCGGATTGGGTAATATTGTGTCGGGTCTAGATTTGTTGAGTGTACGTGGAATCCAATTGGCTTCTATTGGAGTTGATAATCCATTTCCAATACGATGGAATATCAAATGCTGCATGGTAGGGACAAGTGATGCCAATTGTCTCCATTGAGGACTGGAGGAGGAGGGTATGAAATTAATGCCCTGTAGAATTGGTTGTTGATCGAGATACTTTGCATTGAAGAGATTTCCGCAGATATAGTTAGGTTGTTAATGTAAATTCCAGATTCTTGTTAATCCAGTTGTTTTGATCACTGCTCTTCCTTATTCCTAATCCTCCTTCGGATATTGGTTTTGTTACTTTATCCCATCCTATAGGGTGAAGTTTTTTAATTGCCGAGTCATGTCCCCAGAAAAAATTCCTGGTGATACGATCGATTTGTTTATGAATATTGCTGGGTAGATTTTGTGTTTGCATAATGTGATTTGAAGTGGGAATTAGGGAGGTTTTGATGAGAGTGAGTCTTCCGGCTGGAGTTAGGCATTTTGTCATCCATCCTTTAGCTTTTCGGGCTAATCTTTGTAGGAGGGGAGCGGAGGTTTTATTGGATTCCCTTCCTTGTTTGAACTGGACTCCTAGGTAGGTTGGAGGTTTTGATGTAGCCGGCATATTGAATAATTGTTGAAGTTCGTTTACCTTGATCGGGTCAAGATTTGGGTGATGGATGATTACTGATTTGGAATTATTAATTATCTGTCATGCAGATGTGCTATAGGAGTGGATTAGGGTTTTAAGGTGTTGGTTACTCTGGTTGGAAGATTTATATGTGATATGTAAATCATCCGCATACATTAAATGAATAATGGGTACGGTGGTGCTTTTTTTGAAATGTTAAGTCCCCGAACTAACTTTTGGTTTTGAAGGTTTCCAAGATTTGTAGATAGGATTTCAGCACATATAATAAAAATATAGAAAGATAGCGGGTCTCCTTGTCTGATACCTATGGTTGGGGTGATGTAGCCATGTGGTGTACCATTTATGTTGACCGAGTATGTAACTGTTGTGACGCATGACATAATGTAGTCTATAAAGGCTGATGGAAATCCAAGTTTTGTAAAGGAGGTTTTGATGAATCCCCAATCTTAGCTATCATAGGCTTTCTAGATATCTAGTTTGAGAGCTATTTTTGGATCTTTGGCGAGGTTAGAGGATTTGATATGATGGAAGAGTTCTCCAGCAATTGCCATGTTATTGTGTATTGATCTTTGTGGAACAAAAGCACTTTGTAAAGGGCTTATTAAAAAGGGGAGAAGGGGTCTAAGTCGGTTGACTAGAATTTTTGAAATGATTTTCTATGTGACGTTACAGTCCTATGGGTCTGAACTGAGATGGTCTTGAAGGATTGTCGATTTTAGGTTAGTGTTATGTTTGTGTGATTCATGAGAGAATGCATATTTAGGTTATTAAAAAGACTCTGAACCATTGCTATCAATTGGTGATGAGTTGTTTCCAAGAAAACTTTGAAAAACTTACTTGTATAGCCATCTATACCCGGAGCACTTTCGGAATTTATGTAGAAGACGGCTTGTTTGATTTCATTGTAGTTACTTCCTTCGTAAGTAGGTCTGATTGTCTGGGAGTTAATTTTGGTTTGATATTTGTAAAAAGGTCTTCATTTATCACCGTAGGAGGGGCCGTATGTTGTTGAGAGTAGTGATCCAGAATGAGCTGAACAACGTCTTCCTTCTTGTTAATCCAGTTGTTTTGTGGATCCTGTAGTTGTTATATATTGTTACAAGCAATGTTAATTGTAGCTCTAGTATGAAACAAGGTTGTGTTTAGATCACCCGACTGTAACCATTGAATTCTAGATCTTTGTTGCCAGTATGTCGCATGACATTGTAATAGTTCTACATGATCTATTCTTAGCTGTTTTTCTTGATGCAGCCAGAATTCCAGGTCGGTGCCCGACTGGGTTGCACATTGATGTTGTGCGTGTTTTATCTTGGCTGTCGATTTCTTGATCATAGTTTGTATGTGGCCAAAGGTTTCTTTATTCCATTCTAAGAGAGTTTGCCCGGTAGTTATGAGTTTTTGTTGGAGGTCGAGGGTAGGTTCACTATCATGTTGTTGCTCCCAAGACGATTCAACTATTTGCCTAAGTTGGGGATGAGCGAGTCATAGGTGTTCAAATTTGTAGTTTTTCCCCCCTGCCAATCCATTGCTTTCCTTTGTAGTAGTATTGGGGCATGGTCGGATGCTATTCTTGGAATATGAGTAACTGTTGCATGTGGATTCGCCGTCCACCAAAGTTGGGTTGCTAAAGCTCTATCTAATCTTTCTAGAATGTTATCTTGCCCCATATGGTTGTTTGTCCATGTGTAGGGGTCTCCTAGGAATCCCATATCTATAAAACCCATTTGATCCATCAGAGTGAGGAGAGGTTGAGATTAAGCATATGTTACTTGCCTTCCTCTTCTTCTTTTTTTCCGATTGATCTAGGACGTCGTTGAAGTCTCCTAGCAAAATCCAAAGTATGGATGGATTGATGTTGCTAAAGATTGTTGAAAATTCATGCATAAGATTGTTCCTTATATCCGGATGCGGTGGGCCATAAATACCCGTGCAGAACCACGGTTGCTCTGTGAGTGGTGGTGTAACTTTTGTATGGATGTAATTTTGAGAGTGGAATAATATTTCGATACTTAGGTTATTTTCCCACATTAAACATAGTCCGCCTCGCCTTCCAGCTTTTGAGACGGTGAAGTAATTATTGAACTAGAGGGATAGTGATAATCTTCTCATGTATTGATCGTTAGCTAAGGTTTCAGAGAGAAACAATATGCTAGGTTTGTGAAGAGAAACTAACCCTTTTAAATGTTGAATACAAGATGGGAGGTTTATGCCTTAACAATTCCAAGCTAGGATAGTCATTATGAGGATTATAAATACTAGTTTAAATGGGCTTTGTTGTAGGAGGGTAAATGGGAAGACTAAAAGGGCGTGAGTGAACAATACAGAGAAACAAAATCAAAATAAACAATACAGAGAAACTACAAAATAAATGAGATTGAAATGATAAAACTAAAGTAGTTTGAGAAGACTTACCTAAGGGTTAGTCAGATCAGAGGAGCATGGGAGTGGGATTGATGGTATCATTTCTACAGATTCGGCACATATAACGGAGGAGCTAACGAGGTTGGGGTTAAACGGATTTTTAACAAGAAATCTGATTTGAAGGAACTGTTGAAAAACATTGAAAATGAAAAATAGTATCACAAAATGGATATATCCAAGATAAAAGAAATCCTAGTTAATAAACACTAATTAAAAAGCCTTCAAAGCAAAGTCACCGAAGAATTAAGAAAAAACTTTAAAATTTTCTATAGATGGTTAACTATCAAAGGATAAACAAGATCCTAAAATATCGAACATTGAAAATGATAAATTTGCATAAACATTCTAACCCAAAACAGTAAACCACACAAGGTCAGAGAAAACACAATAGGGTACAAAGATAGATTAACGAAAATAAAAAGGGAGATTACTAAGCGTCAAGCAGGACTAAAGCGGGGATTGCAAAGGCATTTAAACCAACTTTCCAAAGCAAATTGCATAACACTAATCTAAAAAACACAACCATAATTGCATAACTCATACTATCATTTTTAGATCATTACCACAATTTAAATAGAAATTACACAAACAAAGATTAACCCATTCCAACCTAGAAACTCACACAAATATGCAGAATTTAATTGCATTTCATCTACAAATCCCAAAAGGAACGTCAATAGCCGATCAATCAAACAGTTCAAGAGAACCCCAAATGAGAGCAGGGAACGCAAAAACTTCACCTATAACAACTTAGCTTAAACCTATCTACTATCATTAAGTAAAACACAAGCACACTACAACATTGAATTACTGACCAGCTATGCATTTAGTGATAAAACCAAACAAAAAATTAACATACCATTAATAAAATCATCAATTATCCAAGACCATAAAATCAATTCTATTGACCTGAAGAGTTTTTTCAAAAACACTATTACCACTGCGTCTTTAAATCATTATTAAGCCAACCCCCATTGAGGTCCCAAACAATATACCTAGAAATTCTGTTCATTACTAAAATTTAGATGTACCACATCAATCATCTTTAACATACATTACAATACCCAAATACAACAAAGCATAAGTTTCTTACCCTTAATGACCTAATTAAGCCTGAAAGGAACTAATCTAACAATTAATCAATTAACGCAAGATAATTGAGAAACATTGCAAAGGAACCAAAGTTCATAATTTAGCAATAACCAAAAAGAAATTAGCAAGGAAGATAACTCCAAAAGGTTGATCACCCATGAACAGAGACAATCACTAGAATGATTTTTTTTTTTTTTTTTTAAGAAACATAGACCCTAAGAAAGCCCCTAAATCGCAAACCCTAAAGCAAATCCGAAGAAGGATTTCTAAAATTAGCAAAAGGAAAACTTAATCAAGTAATACAGGAACACGAATTAACATTAAAGCTTCAAAAAGATTCAAAAGAAAGCCTATTACGACCTAGACAGGACAATCCTAAACAAAGAAAAAAGGGGGGAAATGGAATAAAACCTTGCCTCTGTGCCTAAATCAAACTCCCCGAATATATCCCCATGCTCGTAATCTGCTTCTCCCCTAAGATGTCTTAAAGTTTTCTAGACGGATAAAGAGAAATTCGTCATGGATTTTGGTGTTTGTTCGAGCTCTCTTTTTCTGTAGAGTTGTGTTTTTTTTTTTGGTCTTCTTTTCGAGTCTATTACAATACCTTTAAACCTTAAACAGTACTTAGCCAGCTTATCAGCAAGATAATTACATTTTCAGTTAATATAGTAGTAGAAAGCATTAGCAAAAATATCTTTGTCTTCCCAAGCTTTCAGTATGTAAGCTTTACTTCTCCGGTCCAAAGCAAAAAACTTTTTCTTCGTGCTATTGATGAAGTTTTTATTATCATTGAGAAAAACTAAGTTGTCTAAACCCTTTTCTCTTGCCCATCTGGTAGATTCTCTACAAGCTCTTGCCTCAGCTTCATTGGAGCATCATCATCTGCATGATCCACCTGCAAAATCACAGATATCGCCATTATTATTCATAATAATATTTCCATATGCAAATTTTCCTGATTTATTTTGGTAAGCAGAATCAAATAAGATGTAGTTGTAGCTACTCTTGTTATCTTTTTGTTCAATTCTGCAGTTTGGGTGGGACACAATGCACTTAGTTTTTTTATTCTTCTTGTTTTCATAAGAGTTTTTATCAACTTCTCAGGACATGGTTTAATTTTATCAAAGACAACTCTACATCTATATTTCCAGACATGCCAGAGAACAAATGCAAAAAGATCTCTATAATTTTCTTTATCTTCTAGCCACTTAATACACTAATCTTTATAACTCATTTTAGTAGCATTGTAAAAAACAGTAGTGAGAGATAAACCTCTCCAAATAGCTTCAGAGAAAGTGCATTTTGTGAACAAGTGATCAATACTCTCAGATGTGAGGTTATAACAAAGAGGACAGTTAATATCTATTGGTATATGTCTACCCAGTATTTCTCTAACTGGCAGAAAATCACTAAGAGTTTTCCAAAGAATTTTTTTAACCCTAAGCATAACATTAAGATACCATATTAATTTCCATTCAACTTTTTCATGGTTGTTGTTCTTATTGGCTATATAGTTGTATGTTGATTTTACATAAACACATCCATTTTGGGTTCCTAACCATTTAATGTTATCTTTACCATCAGTACTTGAAAAAGGTTCTATGGATCTTATTTATTTTAATGTATTGTTATCAAATAGTTGTTCAATAAGGTTATTATTCCAGGTACCATTGTTATCTATGATGTCGGCAGCTCTATAGAATTGTGAATTAGTATTATTTCCTCCAGGTTTAGGTTGTTCTCCATTTGGTAGCCATCTATCATTCCAAAGATTAATATTTTCACCATTACCTATTTCCCAAGTATGATTCTCCTTTATAACTTCTATGCCTTTGCATATACTTGTCCAAACCCAATGTAGTTGCACTTTTCTGATGGCTACACCCAAGTAGATCTAAAGGCTATAAAACTACTAACATTCAAGATTAAAAGATAAACAAGATGTAAAGAACATGAAAAGTAAAGATTGACACAAGCATATAACGTGGTTCGTCCATGAAGACCTACGTCCACGGGAAAGAAGATGTTTTCTTTATTGATTAAGGTCTTACCCTTGAAAGAGTTACAAATATCACTTAGATTTCTTACTCTCTCTTTCTCTAAATATCTCTCAGGAATTCTCTGTAGAAAGACCATCTAACATTACATGTCCATTTCCTTCTACATGGACTGGTATTTATAGGAAAATTGGACTCGTGAAGGCCTGATGTCGCCGAGTTGGTGGAACTATCGTACATCTTCTTATTACTTCGGACGAGCTCTATATTATTCCTCGTGATGCCCTGCTCGGTTCTCCTTCCGAGTTATCTCGCTTCATACGTCATCGTGCTGCTCCTCGTAGGGGGATCTCGTATTGCACCATCTTCGAGTCATAGTATAGATCGCCCGAGCCTTCTGATACGATGTAGATTCGTCTACGCCTCTTCTGATCCTTCATTAAATGCATTCCTTCTTTTTAGACTTGACCGTCTGAGTTGATTAGACCACTCCTCACACGTGTCATTCATGTAACATTGTAGCAGGCGTCTCGATTCAGACGAAGTCACCTTTTAGAGTATGACTCGGTGCTTTTATCTCATCACCTTATCATGAAACCATCTCTTGAGATGTTGACACATGGCCATTAGGTAATTTACCCTCACATTTTGCTCCTTTTCTTTGCAGCTTGCCGAGGGCATGATGGGGAGAAAACTTCGTAACCGTCCTGTCTTTATCGCCACGTCCGAGATTTTCGCCACGTCTGCACTTTTAGTGCGCTTTTGCCTGTTGGACTGGAGGAGCCGGTTGGTTATCCATGGGTTTCTTATAAAATCTTTTGGGGGAAGAAAATGATGTCTTTATTTTTTCTTTTCAGAGTTCAGAACTTTTTCATTCTTTTTCTCCTCTGTTTTTTGCTGTTCCTTCTTAACTTCTTGTCTCCTATAAAGAAGTTTATTATGTCTGGAAGAAAATCTTCATCTCGAACTTCAATACGGTATGGTTCTTCTTCTTTGTTTTTCGTCTTGTTTTGATCGGCGGTTTACACCATTATTCTGAACTGTATAGTTCTTATGAGATCACCGTGGTTACTTCTTTTTCTTTTTTGGTGTCTTTACTTGGTTTTTTCACCAATGTAAGTTCTGATTCTTCTTTCGTTTTACACTTTTTAGTGCTGAGAATAGACCGATGAGAACTCCCAATACCAGTCGTTCTTCTGGTATGTACGACGCTGCTTACCTTGAGGAGATGAAAGTTCTCATCGTCTGAGGAGATTTGATGTTTCTTTTGCCAGGCCGGCGGGTCAGGCCGGCGTTTTGACAAAGAAGATCCTTGAAGATAACCCTTGCGGTCCCAACGAGATCGTCGTGACAATGGGTCAGATCGATGCTGGACTTCGCATTCCTTTGTATTGCTCGCTAGATCCCTTCCAGTACGAGGTATTTTGTCGGCTCAGTCCTCAGCGTGGTATATTTCAACCCAATGGTAACTTTTATAGGATCGCCCGAGAATGTGCTCGACGAAGCAAAGGTAAGGTTACTGAGCATGAGCAGAACGAGTTCGTTCCTTATCAGATGGATCTATATACACCTGAGACTTTTGTGGAGAACTATTGGTGCCAACAGTCCGATACTTTTTAGGGCTTTGGAGTTGGAATTTCTCGATCTCGGAAAGCTATCAGGGGGCCCGTGCTCATGTCGGATTTGGATCCTCCTAACCCCAGCAATCTTACACTCCGCAAGACACACGATCCAAAGTGGTTTTTGGTTCCTGTTCGAATTGTGGGGCCTTACGTTTTTGGTTGGGATGAGCTTGGCAATGTTCTTCCTGGGATTCCCAAGATGCATAATCATCTGCCACCTTATAAGCCATGGGAGCTTAGATGGGTTGCTCCTCGCAGGCGTCCATCACAATCCGTCCGAGCTATTGAGGATGCTAAGGTAGAAAATATTGTCTTAATGTTTAAACGTATATATACCTTGCCTCTGTTTTATAGCTTAGCATCTGATGCCATTTTTTGACAGAAGATGAGGGTTGCTGATGGTTCTGACCCGTCTACTGCTCCTGTGGGGGTTGCAGAACATGCGCTGGATGTTGATATTAGTGCTCTTTTGGTGAGAATGAGATGATTGACCTTAGTGAAGGATTTTTTTGATGGTGTTGACCAAGCCTTGTTGGATGATTCTATCCCGATGGCGCTGCTACTTTATAGGAGGTGAGGATTCCCCAGGCGAGTAATCTCGCTGCTCATGGTGGTCTCCCCGATGTAGGTGCTCTGGTTGGAAGTGGTGGTGGTGGTGTTGGTACTGGCATACCAAGTACTTTTGCTGGTGGTTTTCCTTCTGCTCCAGCAGTTCCTTCTAGTTCGTCTTCAACCATTTTTGGTGGGGGATCCGAGGCGATGAAGATGTTATGCTCGGATCAATATGCTCGGCTGAGCGAGGACTAGAAAGCTCGTATCTTGACTTATTTGGACAAGTTCGCTCAGCATCAACTTGTACAGGCGGTATGTGTTCATACTTTACTGTATTTTTAACAATATGTATTTATTAGTGTCCCAGTCTAACTGGTGATGTTGTATGATTTGCTAGAGAAAAAATTTAAGGGTGAGGATGTTGTCCGAGACTCGCATTTCCAGGAGGAGAGCCAGAGCTGTGGAACATGAGAACGAGCAGTTGCGTCTCGGTGTGGAGATGGCTAAGCAGGAAGCCTTGTCCTTTCGCTAGGATAAGAAGGAGTTGGAAGGTATTTATTCTTTCCTTTGTCTAATTTTGTCGACTCCATAATAGGTTCTAGAGTTCTGAATTAGTCCCTCTATTGGTAGCCACCGTCAAACGTCTGGAGGAGAAGATAGATAATATTGGTCATATGCATGCTAGGGAACTTTGCAGCCTAAAGCTCGATGTGAGCTCTCGTTAGTGTAAAATTGATTCCTTGGAGGATGAGATTACGCTACTTCAGAATGATATGGAAGTTCATCGCGATTGCATCATTGAACTTCGTGTGATGTTAGATAATGCTAAGCAGGTGGCTATAGCTCGCTCGGATGAGATCAAGTTGCTCCGAGATCAGAAGGATGGGCTTATTGAGTGGCGTCCGATCATTTGCCTCAGCTAACGCAGGCAGAGGATGATAGAGAAGAACTTGCTCGACTTAAGCGAGAGTTTGTCCAACTCGAGAAGGAGCGCGATAGACATATGTTATCATGCCCGGCTGGTGATGCTGCCATCACACCCATTGAAGCACAGATTAGTGCTTTAGATAATCAAAAATCCCAAGTGGAACAGACTTTAGCTTCTGTTTTAGTTGAACATGAAGGTTTCCTATTAACAACTTTTGATTTTTTTATGTTTCATTCCTTGTGAAATTTTCCTCAGGTTAACTGTTTCCCTTTGTTATCTTGCAGAGGCTCGTAAGCGCAATGCAGAGCTGCAGAAGGAGTTGGAAGAGGTAAAGAGAGCAAAGAAACTGCTTGATGAATAGCTCAATGACTTGGTTAATCGTCATGAAGAAGAGCTGGAGGCTGAACGTGCTGATAAGCATAAGAAGATGGGTAATATTCATGCTGAGTACAAGGTCAAGATAACACATGCATGCAAAGCTTCTATCTTGCACAAGCGCCAAAGAGTCGTTGCTTCTGCTGCTGCTGCCAACTAGTGGTTCCTCCCGATCCTATTAAAAAGCCAACTGCTTCAGGCAGCGGTGAGGTCAAAGGCGAGGATCGCATGGAGACCGAGCAGGTTGCTCCTCGTGAGGAACAATCGTGATGCTCTCTCTTGTTATTTCTTTATGATTAAGAACTTTGTTGTCCTTTTTGTTAATATGCCCTCGTGCTATAAAATTATGGGTAGTAAGTCCTTGTGCTCATTCTGAGGCAGTGTTTAAAGGTAGTACTGTGAACATTGTTTCTTTAACAAGTTCTCTGTTGTTCTGGAGGCAACAACATTATTTTTTTGTAAGTCCTCATATGTAGGAGGTGTTTAATATTTTTTGCTAACGTACTTATTAATACGTATGATAACTTATTCTCTTCGATATGTATCATGCAATGTTCTTGTTTTTGTTTGCTTTGAGGGTGATTTTTGCGTATACTGTCGGTCCAACCATGGGTGACAAAGCCAAGGAGTGATCAGTTCCTTAATTGGATAGGGCATCTCTTACGGTGTTGGACTTTGAGTATAGCACATTTCACTTCTCGCATTAGTTGTATGCCTCTATGGCCTTTGCTTTTTTAATAGTGTCCAGTTTAGGTTACACTTTCCCCTTGGTCGAGTAATCAGGTGTTTGAGTCACTTGATTTTTAACCATTGTTTGGAGGGCAATATCTCGGTCAAGTGATTCTCGTCTTAGCCAAAGACGAGTACCTTGATTCTGGATATCTCCTATTGTGGCAGGACATCATCCGATTTCATGATCGTGATGACATTACCTTAAGTCTATTTTTGTCTTAGGTAGCTTAGGGTGTCCCCTGCTTCATCTTGCTTCATTCAGCTCGATGGCATTGCCTTAGGTCTGTGTCCGTCTTGGGAATCTTAGGTATTTTACCCGCAAAACTCGTTGTGGAATGGAAGGTGTGGCTAGCACCGTGCCATAATCTTGATGGGCTTTGGTTATAATGCAAATATGATATGATTATTCTACATGCAAGTGTAAGAAACGATGAGAAAATTAAAGAAAAACAAAAACAAAACACGAAAAATCATAAGCAAAATAATTAACCATATAGGCAATAAACAATTAGATACTAAAAGGAGGAATTTTATTATTCTCAAAAGAGGGTTTATAAACCCTTGTTATATTCAGATAAGGTTTCATGACCTTTTACAAGTAGGGATTCAAACCCTATTTTCATAACTTGTCCTTCTAAGCGATAAGCTTGTTTAAGCATTGTATTTCTTGAGGTATTTGATATTCTAGGGGCGTTCTAGTTCTTCCCCATTTGGCTTGAGCAATATGCATGCTCCATCTCCTGCCTTGGCGATGACTGTAAGTAGTCCTTCCCAGATGGGAGAAAATTTTCCTGACTCGCGCTGATATGACGGTATCTCGCGCCAGACTTTGTCGCCTGGGCTAAATTGCCCCTGATGAACATGTTTGTTGTATTCTCGGGCTAACCTCCGATGGTAATTTTCTATTATTTGAAGAGCTATTTCTCGTTTTTCCTCGAGATCGTCTAGCTTCGCGAGTATCATGTCCGAGGTTAGGTTCTTTTCCCAAGACTCGGTCTTAGTAGTTGGGATCATCACTTCAGTTGGTATGATCGCTTCCGTGCCATAGTGAGAGCGAAGGGGGTCATCCATGTTGCTTCTCTTCTAGTGATCCGATAGGCCCATAGAACATTGTGTAATTGCTCACACCATCTAGCCCCATGTCCATCTAGCTTCTTTTTGAGCATGTCAGCGATGGTTTTTTTAATGGCCTTTGCCTGGCCATTGCTCTCGGGGTAGATGGGTGTGGATTTATTCTTTCTAATCTTAAAACAGTTAAAGAGAAGATCGATGTTTTTTCCTCGGAGTTGGGCTCCATTGTCTGTGACGATGGCGGCTGGGATCGAAGCGACATATGATGTGCTCGAAGAGAAATTTAAAGACATCATGGTTTCTGATGTGCCTGAGGGCTGAGGCTTCTACCTATTTTTTGAAGTAGTCTATGGCAACAATCAAATATTTTCTTTTCCCTGTACCAGCTCGTAGGGGTCCAACGATGTCGACTCCCCACTTGGCGAATGTCCAAGGGATAAGCACAGATTTTAAATCCATTGAAGGAGCGTGCCTTCGTTTACCAAAATTTTGGCACTCTAAGCATAGTTTTGCCATTCTCTTTGAGTCTTCGTTCATGCGAGGCCAGAAATATCCTTGTAATCTGGCTTTGTGAGCTAGGGATCTTCCCCCGCTGTGGTTTCCCGCATAACCATAATGTATTTCCTTCAATATTTCTTGGCCCTCAGCAAAGGAAAGGCATCTAAATAAAGGTATCTTAGTATAATAGTATAGACCTCGAGGAGTGAAGAAGGTAGTATGCTCTTGATTTTCCTCGGCGAGGGGGATTTGGTTGTAGCCCGAGTCCGTACCCAGATTTTGCTTCTATGAGTTGATCGATATTGGGGAGTGGAAAGCTGTCCTTTGGGAAGGCTTTATTGAGATCGCTAAAATCAATGCAGATTCACACTCCTCCATTTTTCTTTGGCACTATCACCATGTTAGATATCCATATTGGATATTGTACTTCTCGGATGAATCCTAACGCCTCCATCTTTCTCAATTCATTTTGAATTGCTTCGTGATATTCTGGTACCACCTTTCGCATCTTTTGCATCATGGGCTTATGCTTCGGGTTAATCTTCAAGTGATGGCAACAGACTTCTGGGTCTATTCCAGGCATGTCTTCTATGCGCCATGCGAAGACATCAGAATATTCTTTTAATACTCGTACGAGCTTTTATTCTTCCTCTTTGTCGAGGAGAGTTCCAATCTAAACCATACCCGGGTTTTCGGGTGTTCTGATATTTACTTCCTTTGTAGGTTCTGAGGCCTAGAAGTTTGACCTAAGCTCTCCAATGTCAGAGAGGTTCTGTAATTGCTACAAAGGCTCCATGGATGAGTCCGAGGTTGACGCATTATCCGAGACTGGTATATTATCTGAGAGTCTCGCTTTGTTTGTTACTGCTATGTATGTATCGATTTCATCCTGGATCTTAGCATTCTTGGCTCTTTTCTTCTTCGCCTTTGGGGAGTTTACTCTATTCTCGCCATTTTGTATGTCCATGTTATAGCAGTACTTCGCTTCGCCTGAATCTCCGATGATCTCTGAGATCCCATCGGGAGTTGGAAACCTTAGTCTATGGTGATAGGTTGACGCGACTCCTTTGATCCCATGGACCCAAGATCGCCCGACAATTGCTGTGTATGGTGAATGTACGTCCACTACACAGAATGTGGTCAAGGTAAGGATTTTTCTTACACGGATTTCTAGAGTTACCTCGCCCCTTGGGCGAGTTGACGAGCCATTGAAGCCAAATATGTTATATGTTGATGGTATTAGGCATTCGTCTCTTAGACCCATTTGTTTGAATGTTTCGTAAAACAGGATTTCGACCGAACTTCCTCCGTCGATCAATATCTTAGGCATTTCCCATGGTAATTATTTTGGCTTTTCTTCCTCGCCTTCGGACTCGGGGAGTGTAATAGCCATCGTGACTACTAGCGGATCGTTATGGTTTCGTCCTCCATCGGGTGCTTCAGAGGCTGAGAAGCTGATAGATTGTTTCATCCAATCTTCCATAGGAGGTTCCTTTGCCACACTGAAAACTTCTTCACCTTCGAAGTTTCGCTTGTGAATTCGTCCTGTGATATTTCCTTCAGGTGTGGGGGCAACGATAACCTAGTGCGATATCGTGTTGCATCCCAAATATTGTGCTCCATGAGGAATTTCTACGCGATGTACGAGTGGTCTCGCTACTGGTTGGATCGCTGGCTGCGCGATGTACTCCTGGAGTTTACCGTCATCAATCATGTCTTGGACCATTTTCTTTAGATCTCTGCACGAGTCCATCGTGTGGCTATAGAACTGGTGGAACTCACAGAAATCTTTTCTGTTTTTAGCGCGCTAGGGCTGCTGTCCTCTATTCCATGGGTAAGTGATCTTACATTTTCCGTCGATCTTCTTGAAGATCTCGGATATATGAGCGTTTAGCTTTGTGTAAAATGGGTCTATAAACTTTCCCTTCTTTTGTTGGGATTGGTCTCGCCATTTCCATCCTTCACTTGGATGTTTATCGAATTGAGTGGACCCGTTGTTGGGTCGTCCTGCTCCTCGGAGTTGTGTCTGAGGGTTCTGCGGTTCAACCATATTTTCTCCTCTATTGGTTCCTCTAACCAATTTTTCATATGTCCCGTCTTGGAGTTCTTCGAGGGCTATGGAGTCCTCTTGAATCTCTCTCAATTTTCCTAGACATGGTGGCATGGTTTCGTACATGTGGACGAATATGGGGTCTGTTTTCTCAGACTGTTTTTGAAGCCAAAGATTGCATAGGCCTCTGGGACCCTCCCGATCTCGGCACATAACTTTCTTCAGTGAGTCACAAGAGATCGGAGCGACTCATTTGGTCATCGAGCTAATTGAAATAACATATCGATTTCTGGCTTGACTCAGATGTTATGTATGTATGTTTCTAAGAATAACTCGGATAGGTGATCAAACGATTTAACCGACGCTTTCGGAAAGTTATTGAACCACATTAGGGCCTCGTCTTTTAGACTAGCTGGAAATAACCTACACATCACTACATCGTAATGATTCCACTGTGTCAGTGTCATGCAGTAGGATCTGAGATGTTCGATCGCATCACCGGTCCCGCTGAAGGGAGTTTCAAACGTTGGGAGTGAGCATTTCCTTTGAAATGGTTGGGCCAATAGACTCTCCGATATGGGAGATTGTCCATCCTATTGCATTACTTCCGCCAACTTTTTACCTTTTTGTCTTCCTATAGCCTCTCTACACATCTCTTCGAGTTGACAGAGTCGGGCTTGTAATTGATCATCATTGTGCCTTGTTTCGGCCTTCTTCCTTCGTCCTTGCGCTCTTTCGGGCGAGAAGGAAGCTTCTGGGCGGCGATATCTTGATCGTCCTGAGTCCTCGTCCGATTGATCGGCGTACATCACTATTTTGGAGCGAGTTGACTTTGAAGTCTCCCCTCATTTGGGGTTTATGACTGCGTGGTTCTCGGCCACGAAGTTGGTTTTAGATTCGTCTTCCTTCTTCTTTTCTCGTCTATGCTTGGGATCGACATCGGACGATCCCTCGAACGGACTCTCCTCCTCGTTTTGGACTCCTCGGCTTCCCTTAGGAAAGCGATCCTTTGTATCCTCATTTGAGACTCCTCGGCTTCCCTTAGGAAAGCGATCATCTGTCTCCTCGTTCGAGGTGTCAGGGACATGGACTCGCTCGTTATCTTGCAAGTTTTCAAAAGGATTCTCCTCCTCGGGGGCCTCCTCTATGATAGGGAGAGGTAATTTTTTCTTTCTTTTGCGTCTTAGCTTGGGTTTTTCCGTTCTAGCCTCTTGTTACGCCGTTCTAGCCTTTTCATTCTTTCCTCCTGCGCCTTTTGCGCTTCCAGAATAGATGCAAGAGTTGCAGTGGTGTCTCCGAGGTCAGAAGCGCCATCCTTCTTTGCCTCGTTGTTTATCGTTTGCCTTGGCAATCGATTCAACCCTCCTGGTTGAGTTAGATGGATATCATTCTGTCCTTCGAAGGGGTTTCCCTCTTCATCAGAGCTAGAGTTATCTGTTAACCCTTCCCGATATTGGTTATCGGGTTGTCCCTCTCCTGGGAGTACACCGTGGTGTATAGTTTCACCTGGATCCATTTCATCCAGTCCTTCGGATTGGGCTCCACCGGTTTCTCCTTGGCTCGTGCGAGCGGATCGTCTCATCACCATCGCCTTACCTACGATATATGCAATAATGCTCAATTTGTCTTTTCTTTCAGAAAAGCGGGACCCTAAATTTGCAGGTCATGTGCAATAACTAAGTCATAACTCATGCTGGAAAGTTTAGTAAATGAAGAATTTTCAGTAAGTTTTGGAGACATGTGAAGATGTCAAAACATTCCCTACTTGCATAAAGTTTTAGTGATGGAAAAAGGTGTTTTGTTTGCCTCTTTTTTCGAGAAAACTACCTCCTTATACATGTCATACCTTTACCGGGAAAAAAACCAAGTTATGACGATTGAGCACGTTTTCCCATTTTATGGAACATTTCTTAGCGTCTTTAAACTTTTGATTTTGAACAAACTTTGAGTTTGATGAATGATTATGTACTCATTAACCTTTCCCCTTGACTTAGAGTTAGATTTCTAAGAAGAATATTATGGGTTATCTTGAGTTTCTTAAAAAATGAAGAACATCATAAATAACTCGTCTTTTCAACTTTCATAGAATGATATTTTCGTTTATGAAGTTTACTGACTGGAAATTCTTCCCAGCCCTTTCATGGAGGAGATCGTTTGAGTGTTGTTTTGAAGTGTTTAAAGCTTCATTTTCACTCCGATCTTCTACTCTCCTGAGCATCTTGAGGAAGGTACAGGAAATCTTAAAAGAACTGAAATCTTAAAGAAAATCAAAGAAAAAGATGTAGATCTGATGATTCTGAGGCTCTTCAGGACTTCACTGATCGTGTGGATCATGTTACGCCTGAGATCTACTCGTGAATCTAACAGAATACTACTCAGTGGTATGAAAGTCACTTCTCTTAGAGATATTATGAAAAAACTATAGAGCTGTTACTAGGGAGGTAGATTAGATCTTCATACCTCTCTGTTTCTAGCGCCAAAATGTAATTGCATCTTTTCTGATGGCTACACCCAAGTAGATCTAAAGGCTATAAAACTACTAACATTCAAGATTCAAAGATAAACAAGATGTAAAGAACATGAAAAGTAAAGATTTACACAAGCATGTAAAGTGGTTCGGCCATGAAGACCTACGTCCACGGGAAAGAAGATGTTTTCTTTATTGATTATAAGGTCTTACCCTTGAAAGAGTTACAAATATCACTTAGATTTCTCACTCTCTCTTTCTCTAAATCTCTCTCAGGAATTCTCTGTAGAAAGACCATCTAACATTACATGTCTATTTCCTTCTACTTGGACTGGTATTTATAGGAAAATTGGACTCGTGAAGGCCTGATCTCGCAGAGTTGGTGGAACTATCGTACATCTTCTTATTACTTCGGACGAGCTCTATACTATTCCTCGTGATGCCCTGCTTGGTTCTCCTTCCGAGTTGTCTCGCTTCATACGTCATCGTGCTGCTCCTCGTAGGGGGATCTCGTATTGCACCATCTTCGAGTCATATTATAGATCTCCTGAGCGTTCTGATATGATAAAGATTCGTCCATGCCTCTTCTGATCCTTCATTAAATGCATTCCTTCTTTTTAGACTTGACCATCTGAGTTGATTAGACCACTCCTCACATGCGCCATTCATGTAACGTTGTAGCAGGCGTCTCGATTCAGACGAAATCACCTTTTAGAGTATGACTCGGTGCTTCTATGAAACCATCCCTTGAGATGTTGACACGTGGCCATCGGGTAATTTACTCTCACACCCAAGATCTAATTGTCTTCTTTTTATAGTTTATAAGGGGTCAGTTTTAGGAAAATATTTACATTTTAGGATAATACTCCAAAGTTTATTTGGGTTCTCTAGTAACGTCCAAGCTAACCTAGTTAATAGGGCTAAATTAAACTTTTGGGTTTTTTTAGACCTAGACCTCCATAATATTTACTTATAAAAACTGAATCCCAAGCTTTTATATAGATTCCTTTGTTTTTCTTATTTTTTTTCCACCAGAAGTCCCTCTGAAGAGCATTAATCATATCTAAGGTTTTGTTTGGTAAAGAAAAGCACATCATCTGATATATTGGCATGGCATTTTTGACTGAGCTAATCAAAGTAGTTCTTCCTGCTTGCGAGAGAAATTTTGCTTCCCATCCTTGCAATATGTTATAAACTTTATCTAACATATTTTGGTAGTTAAAAGTTTTAGCTCTATTGAAAAATAATGGGGTACCTAAATAGGTATCATTTTTTGTGATTCTACTTACTCTAAGAATTCTAGCTAATAGTTTACAGTGTTTATTCTCAACCTTTTTTTCTAAAGTATATACCTTATTTTTGGTAGTTTATAAGTTGACCTGAGGATTCACTAATATTTTTTAAATATTTAAGTAGGCTCCTAGCTTGAACTATGGTTGCTGACGTAAAAAGAAAAGAGTCATCATCAAAAAATAAATGTGAAATAGAGGGGCTATTCTTTGTAACTTTAACACCAGTAATATCTCCTAATTTTTCAACATGCAGTAATAGTTTAGATAAAGCCTCCATACAAATGATAAAAATTATTGGGGATAAAGGATACCCCTGCCTAATTCCTCCAGTAGGATAATAAGTTTCTTCAGGAATTCCATTCACAAGAACAGCATAAGAAACAGATGATATACAAGCATGTATTAAGTTACAGAAATCCACTGAAAAACCTCATAGATCTAACATCTTAATGATAAAATCCCATTCTAGTCTATCAATGGCCTTAGATAAATCTAATTTAAGGGCCATATGCCCACTTTTTCTTTTACTAGTTTTCATGGTATGCAGAACTTCATGAGCAAGTATAATATTATCAGTTATTTGTCTTTTTGGTATGAAAGCAGACTGATTTTGTGAAATCAATTTATCTAGTAAAGGTTTCATTCTATTAGATATTATTTTAGCGACTATTTTGTATATGGAATTACTCAAACTAATAGGTCTGAAATCATTGGGTGTCTTAGGTATTTTGTTCTTAGGTATTAATGTAATGAATGTATGATTAATTTTTTGTTCTAAGGTTTTATTCCTAAAAACATTTTGAACCCACTCTATAATCTCATTACTTAAATTGTTCCAATGATGCTGGTAAAAACCTGGGGGAAAACCATCAGGTCCAGATGCCCCCCAAAAGTTCATAGAAAATAAAGCTTCTTTAATTTCTTCTCTATCTTGTATAGAACACAACAAAAAGTTTTCCTCTTGACTAATTTTATTATATATAATACTGTTGGAAATAGGATCAATACTATTGTTACTAGTTTGGGCTATTTCTCTAAAGTGTTTAGTTATTATGTCAGTAACTTCTTTTTTCCCTTCTATCCACATTCCACTATTATCTCTAATAGTATAGATGATATTAATTCTCTTTCTTTCTGAAGCATTTTGTTGAAAGAATTTTGTGTTATGAACATTTTCTTTTATCCATTTGTCCTTAACATGCTGACTCCAATATATATTTTCTATTTCATACCATGAACTAAGTTCATTTTGTAGATATTCTATCCTATTTTTTTAGTGTCGACACTATAAGGCTTACTATTTTCAACATCAATCTCAGCAATTATTTTTGATATGTTTCTAAAAATATTTCCAAATTCATTTTTATTCCAAATTCTAAGGTCATACTCCATTTTCTTAATTAAACCATCTATACTACTATTTCTATTTCTACCTTCTTCTATGGATTTCATTATAGTGTCACTATAGGTGCTATGTTCTATCCAACATTTCATGTACCTATAAGGCATATTTCCTTTTTCACTATTAGGTCTAGTTTCTATCATGATTGGTGCATGATCTGAAGCAATTTTAGTTAAGTGTTTGGTACTTGATTTTGGAAGCCATTCTACCCATTTATGATTAACTATAGCACGATCTATTCTTTCCTGTATGTGTTGATCTCATGTTCTCTTGTTAGTCTAGGTAAATGGTAAACCAGGGTATGTGTTGATCTCCTGTTCTCTCCATTTATGATTAAATCTACCAAACCTAATCTTTGGATACAACTATAAACATAAGATAAACTACTTGTAGATGTTTCATTTCCTCATTCTTTTTCATCCTTGTGAAGAATAAAGTTCATATCACCTATTATAGCCCAAGGTATTTTTTGGTCACTAAAGTTACTAATAAATTCCTATTGGCTCAATCTCAAGTTATTATTCAAAGCACCATAAATGAAAGAAATATTACAACTCATGTTATCTTTAATGACATGAAAATTAAAGACATTGTCCTCAAAAGAGATAAGGTTTGCTGATACTCCCTGGAACCATGCAATGGAAAAACCTCCAGATCTACCAATTGAAGGATAAATGAACCGTTCTTTAGCCTGAAGTTTATGTAACACTTTTTCTACCATATTATTATGAACTTTTTTTTCAGATAAAAAGATCATGTCTAAATCATGTGTTTTATTCAGATGTTTAAGATGATCTTGCTTTAGTTTTGATCTGATTCCTTGCAAATTCCAGGATAAAATCCTAAAGTCATGCCCAATATTATTTTCTTCCATCACAACATGAAAACAAGCATTCTTGTAATTAAAAGGGATTATGCTACAGATAATAATATCAAAATACAACAATATGTACCTAAAGCTTGAGAGAATGTAGTGTTTGAAATTTTTATTTTTAACATGAGTAAAACTTATGATGATATGAAGATAACATAATGTATATAGACAGAGGAAGATATAATGTAATGATTATTTCTAAAGGTTAAATGATTTGCTATTTTGGAATTTAAAGAAAAGAGATTGTTTGTCCATACCTCCAAGTGATCCTCTGGAAATTGTGAAGAATTCCCTTGCTCAATGAAGACCTCCTCAGTAGTTGCTCTATGGGGATTTTCACTTTCATCAATTTGAACCAGGTTCTATTCCAGTGGGTTTGCTCCTTTCATACAAACTGAATTATCAATCTCCTCGTTGTTTATATCAGTGTTTGTAGAAATTCTTATAAAGTTATTTCTCATCCTCCCCTTCTCCATTTCAGCATCATTATTTATAACTTTTTCAGCTACTTCAATTCATACATCCTGACCATTGAAATCAATATCATGTATATTTTCATCACCATTATATAGACGCATGCTTAGAAATTTACCATGAACTCTGTTTGGATTTGAGAAAATAGCAGAAGCAAAGTCCCTTGCTTGAGTAAAACGGATAATGAAAATCTGTGGATCAGCTGTTTTCCTGATGATAAGTCGCCCATAGTAGACCAATCTCTATTCAGAGAAAAGGCCATTTCATCAACTCTAAGACCTCTAGGGTTATCAAATCCTTTATCTCCTTAAACTTCTTTACTATTACTCTTGAGAATTTACCTTTCTGTATCATTCCTGCTGCTAACCTTAAAAATTCAACATGCTTTCTGATGGATCTAGTTAAATTTTCATCATTCAGAGCATTTGTAAGATGAGCAATGTAATCATTTGTTGGAATATCAGACATTGTATTATGAATATGATTGAAAGTGAGGGTTTGAGTTTTTCTGGAAAAAGTTGAAGTTTTTTGTTCTGAGGGTAATGCTTCAACTGATAGTGTGGTACCTTATGAGGACTAATGTTGCAGAGTTTATAACTTCCCCCATTGCATGTAAATATAGTTAATAAACCATTTTTGAATTTTGACACTTGTGAAAAATTCAAGGAAATTACTGCCAAGTTTCTAATTAAGTTGACATCATCTTCCAGATAAGCAATTTTTGGTTGTTTACATGTTATTCTATGACTGAAGTATCTGCTACATTTTGCCACTTGTGAAGAAAATATGATACAGCTAAGTATTTTGTTTAAACTATGTCTACTGATATATGCTTCTATTTTTGTAGACATAATCATTACTTCTTCAAAATTGTTGCCAAATTTTCCCACCTCAATATACCAACTGACACAAATTATGTTTAATTTTATATTGGAAGGAATATTTGTCTTAGTATCATTGTCTCGTAGTGTGTTAAAAGATCTCTTACTTAAATAAATAGCTAATATGTCACTTGAGTTGAGTCGGACGAGTCGACTGTTAACAGTCTTTCCCTGCATTGATTAACTGACCTGAATCGGTTTCCACTGAGCAAAAGCTCTCAACACAATTTCCCTGCAACACAAGGAAATTAAGAAAATGGTGATAATTGAGTAGTTCATATTGACAAAGAAATGAGAAGAAATCAGTAAAAAAGTACTTTTGATATCTAATAAAGAAGGAAAGGATGAGTTACATAAATAGCTAAAGAAATTCTAAAAATAGCTAGAGTTTTGAAAGAAGGTAATCAAAGAAACTAGAACAGAGAATTTAAAAATTGAACTGAGAAAAGATTAAAAGAATTTTGATACAAATCAGAAGGCAAGAGAAAATATAAATTCTATCTCCTCTACTAAATTTCTTAAAAAAAAGAACAAGATTTAAGAGATTTATACTATTGAAAGCTAAATTAATAGCGGAAAGATGCAGTAAGAGATATGATCTAATGATAGAAACAGAGAAAAATTTTGTGGAAGAGAAATCGAAGCTGTTGAGGGGTGAAGATGATTTTGGTTCTACCCGTCCTAGTCACACTTAATGACAACACTTTCTAGGAATAGTAAGAGAGAGAGCTTGCTTTCTATTGTACCTTGTCCTTCCTTATATAGACTTTCCAAAACCCCTCCTTTTATGGCATCATGCCACATGTCTTAAACCTCCTTAATTACCACTAATGCTATTCCTTCTTAATATAACCTCCTCATTCTTCATTAATTCCTTCTTTGTCCTTCTCATCTCATGGATATTTCCTTATTGGACTTGGGCCTTAGTCCCCAAGTCCCCATATCTATATTGGGCTTGCCTCCCCTTTGGGGCACCCTGGTCCCGCTAAGGGGTATTATTTTTCATGTATCAACATTAGTCCCCTGACTATTGGGTCAATTGTTAAATGACCCAGTAGTCAGTCAATCCTATTCAAGTGCGCCTTTTTTCAGAAGTTAGGGATAGAAACCTCCTCCTTTATCCTAATGATGCAAGTGTGCCAATGCAATTCTTGCTTGCACGCCTGCACGCCTCATGCATACAGTTTACTTGCCAAACTCATTTGGCATCTCTTGATGCTAATCTCGCATCATTGGCCATGTCCAAACCCTGTTTGGCACATGCCATTGTCTAGCTACAACTCAGACACGCACTCCGCATATCTGACCTTGGCCAAATCAGTGATAATGTACAACTATTGTGCATTTTTACTTGGACACTTGATAGCCATGTCATAGACCTCCCACACCAGATGAACTCGACGCCCTCGTCGATTCCTTTTGTTCTAGGTTAGCCTGAATTTGTTCTTCAAATTGCCACAATGTGGTATCATTCTCCCAAGAAGCTTCGGAGTCTGGAAACCCTTGCCACTTAATCATAAAATAAGTTTTCCTATTCTTCTTGCTTTGCCCCTCAACTCGATCATCAAGTATAGACTCAACTTTCTTGTCGAATTGTGATCTGATTACTGGTGGTGCACGCTTCGCTTGTTGTCTCGAAGTGTCCAACAAATCAGGATGGTCCTTTACAAGAAGCTGACATGAAAAGTGGGGTGCACTTTCAAACGTTCTGGCAAATCAAGTCTGTAATCCACCTTACCAACTCTTTTCTTCACTTCTAAAGGACCATCATATCTCGGAATTAGGCCTCTATGCACTGTCTTGCTAGAAATCTTCTTCCAAATTTGGGGCGTTAGCTTTAACAACACCATATCTCCCACCTCAAATTCCATATCTCTGCGATGTAAATCAACATACTTCTTCATTCGTCTTTGCACCTTGGATAAACTATCACGCGCCTGCTCATTCATCTCCATTTTTGACCTTGCATAACGATAAGCTGCTGGACAAGAATCTTGCTTCTTAGCCTTTGGCACCTCATGAGGGGTTAATGGTTGCTGGCCTATTGCTAACTCGAAAGGACTCAACTCTGTTGATGAACTCTTGTGAAAATTATAACAAAATTGGGCCGTATCCATCAACGCCACCCAATTTCCCTGGCTTTCCGTCACATAATGACGCAAGTACTCTTCTAGCAATGCATTTATCCTCTCCGTATGACTATCGGTTTGGGGGTGATTGCTAGTAGAAAACTTCAGTTCGGAACCAAGCATTCCAAACAAGGCGGTCCAAAACCTGCTCGTAAACCGTAAGTCTCTATCACTCACAATATCTCGAGGAAATCCCCAATACTTCACTACATTCTTGAAAAACAGATCCGCTGCAACGTCTGCATTGCAAGAATGGGGACAGGGAATGAATGTAGCATACTTCGAAAAGCGATTAACGACGACCATTATCGAGCTAAAGCCTTGCACCTTTAGCAACCTGTTAATAAAGTCCATCGATAAGCACTGCCATGGCTTGTCTGGAATCGGCAAAGGTTGTAGCAATCCTACTACACTTTTCCTTTCCGTCTTATCCAGTTGACACACTAAGCATGTCTTCACATACAACTCAACATCTTCTTCCATCTTAGGCCAATAATAGGAACGAGCTATCAAATCATGCGTTCGTTCCATGCCTGGATGACCAGCCCAAATGGAATTATGCGTATCTCGCAAGAGTTCCCTTCTCAGTCCACCTGAATTAGGTACACCAATTCTTCCTCCTTTGGCATAAATGACCCCATCATATAGCCAATATCGATGAACGATCCCATCACAGATCTGCTTAGTCAGGAGCACACATTCCTGATCATTCTTTGTCTCTTCTTTGATTCGAGGCAACAACTCTGCCTCAATCGTGGTCAGTGCCGCAACATATTCTGCCACCAACTTTCTGCTCAACGCATCTGGCACAGAATTAAGCCTTCATGGCTTATGCTCGAATTTGTAGTCGAACTCGCTCAAAAAGTCAAGCCACCTTGCTTGTTTTGGCGATAGTTTCTTCTGGATGGAAAAGAACGTAATGGCCACATTATCCGTCCTTATGATAAAATAAGTTCCCAAGAAATAATTGCACCACGTTCTTAGGCAATTATCACTGCCAACATCTCTTTCTCATGTACAGTGTATGTCCCTTAGCATCGTTAAGCTTACGACTCTCATAAGCTACCGGATAGCCATCTTGCACCAAGACTCCCCTTAGAGCCCTGTCTGAAGCATCAGTGTGCACTTTAAATGGTATATCGAAGCTAGGAAAGCGAAGAACTGGTTCTGTCGAGACCACTTCCTTCAATGCATCGAATGACCGCTGACACTCGTCAGTCCATGCCCATGATTTATCCTTCCTCAACAAATCTGTCAATGGGGCTACTTTCTTTGAATATCCAACTATGAAGCGCCGGTAATAATTAGCTAAACCCAAGAAAGAAAGAAGCACTCCAAACTTCTTTGGCTCAGACCAATCCATAATGGCCTCTACCTTTTTATAGTCCATATGCACGCACCCTTGCGATATCACATGGCCAAGGAAAGTAATCATGGTCTGGGAAAACTCACACTTTTCCTTATTCACATACAAACTTGCTTATTTAATCTTTGCAAACACTTTGCGAAGATGCATCGCATGCTCTTCCAAAGTCTCACTGTAAATGACTATGTCATCCAAGTATACCACTACAAAGCGGTCAATGTACTCAGCAAACACATCATTCATCAGGTTGCAAAATGTTGCTGGAGCATTCGTCAAGCCGAATGGCATTACACGGTACTCGAATGAGCCATACCTGGTTACCATTGCAGTATTTGGTTCATCTCCATCTGCTATGCGCACTTGGTAATAACCTGAGCGCAAATCCAACTTGGTGAAGAATTTGGCCTTGGCTAAATGATCAAACAAGTCTGCCACTAGTAGAATTGGGTACTTGTTATTCACAGTTAGCTTGTTCAAAGCCCTTTAATCAACACACATACGAAGTGATCCATCTTGCTTCTTTTGGAACAGAACCGGAGCACCAAATGAAGCTTTAGACGGTTGTATGTAGCCTGCCTCCAGCAGTTCAGAAATATACTTGCGCATTTCCTCAAGTTCTAGCGGTGAAATACGATATGGTGCTTGCGCAAGCGTCCTCGCCCCTGGCACCAACTCTATCATATGATCGATCCTACGCCGCGGTGGTAGCGTCTTAGGCAGTTCTGCAGGCATCGTGTCTGCAAACTCTTCTAAGACCTCAGATATTCCATCCTTAACTTCTACTACCTTTCCCTGTTTGATCTCAACCAACACTCCTAGGAATGTAGCCAAGCCTTGGCGCATACCTTCTTTCACCTGAATCGCAGACAAATATGGCTTAACTATCTTGTTTGGTTCACTTTGCCTCACCATAGAGAAAAAACATGGGTATTGAGGGTGCTGTATCAATATCCCATTTTTATGAGGTAATGGCGACGCCTTCGCTGTGCAAAATAAATCCATGCCCAAAATCAGGTCATAATCATCCATGACCATCACTAGAAAATCTAGTTTTCCTTTCCATTCTCCCACTTGCACATCTGCATTGCGAACTTTCCCTCGACTGGCTTGTGGTTTTGTGTTTAACAGTTTTGATGGTGCTAGCCGCGCTAGTAACTGTTAAGTTCAATGCCATGGCAACGTCTGGATGAATGAAATACTTGGTAGCACCGGTATCAGCCATCGCTAATACCCACTCTCCATTGATCTTCACATCAATGTACATCAGTCCATAAGACATCTTCTTTTTGGTGTGTGCTTTGTTCCCTAGCAAACGACTGATGTTGCGATGTTGGTCCATACCAACATCATGCTGATCCCTCCCAGCATCGTGTTGTTTCTCATCAGCACTTGCAACGTCTCCGGTACCCTTAGTGCAGTTCTGATATGTAGAGCAACTTGTTTCACCCTCATCAAGTTGTTCCGAGGACATCCTTCGTGTATGATTATCACTTGCAGATTCTTGGATTAAGGTTTCACATACCTTTAGTGCCAACCTTTGGTCTGATCTTCGCCTCATCCTTTGCATGTCTTGTATTTTCTGTGTGGATCCTTCACTTCAAATACAATTCACGGCCAAACTCAAGAACAACAACAAATTTACTCATCCTTTAAAAATCCAACGTGAACAGAGAGACCCTTAACCAGGGCTCTGATACCCGAATTTTCACAGGTTCGCAACACCCAAATGCAATACCAACTTGACAATGGCAATTATGCTCCACAGCACAATCTCAGCCAACTCGCACTTAGCCAATACTTCAACTTCTTGACTAAATATCTATTCAGCCCATACTAAACAGAGGTTCTGATCATGAAAGCCTTAAATCAAATACACACACTCCGCTTGATGAATAAACAATAATCCAAAACAAGGGACAAATGCACCAACAGAAACTTAGCTTTAAACTAGGTCGTAGCCTTTTATTTATTGCACACTTAGGGTTACACACTCTTCTTGTTCCGGATTACCCAATCCCTTCACAAGATCAGGCTTATATAGCCTTACAAAAGCTATGTACAAGTAACTGTCAGGCAGTTACAGATTTACTTTATGCCAGGCAGTTAGCCAACCGTGCCGACTGACGCCACTACACTCTAAAGCTAAACAAACAGGTCCTAGCCTTCAGAAAAGCATAAAGCAAAGCAACTTCCGTGTAACCAACTCAAAACCGTCAAGGCCATGTGCCCGGCACATGTCATCCAGCCTTGTTGCATAATGATTGCGTCTGCCAGCCAAAGTCGTGCAATCATTGCTGAGCATCATTCTCCTAATGATGCAAGTGTGCCAATGCAAGTCTTGCTTGCACGCCTCATGCATACAGTTTACTTGCCAAACTCATTTGACATCTCTTGATGCTAATCTGCATCATTGGCCATGTCCAAACCCTGTTTGGCACATGCCATTGTCTAGCTGCAACTCAGACATGCACTCCGCATATCTGACCTTGGCCAAATCACTGATGATGCGCAACTGTTGTGCATTATCACTTGGCTACTTGACAGCCATGTCATAGACGGGCACAAATCTAGTTCTAAAGAAGTACAAATCTAGTTCTAAAGAAGTTATATTGTATTTCTTTTGCAGGAACGGGGGAGTATACATTATGCAAGATGACTCTGCCATTGAAACAAGTTATAAAAATTTATTTGAATAAATTCCAAATCATGGATGGATGGTTTCAAGGGTTTGCACCATAGCCTTATACCTGTACCACTTAGCACAAACTAAAAAATACACAAAATTTACGATCTCAATCAGACTAATGGAGTAATAAAAGTAATCCAGTCTCCCTTTATTTAGATCCTCAGCCAACCAATTCCCAGTCGCAGCGCCTTCGGTTGTTTGATGTACCACAGAGACCAGAAAGCCACTTGCATAACTCCCTACCGCAATGGCAAGGTAGTATACAGATACTCCAATGCTTCTCATGTTCTCTGGAAATTGTTTGTAATAGAACTCAACTTGACCAATGAGGCCAAATGCTTCGGCAAGGCCACTTAAAACGAGTTGAGGGATCAACCAAAGCCCTGGCATAGATGAAACAGCACCACCACCTTTGGTATAACCTAGAGTAGGATGGGTTTGAGCTAAGTTTCTTCGTCTTTCTTCGGCTAACGCAGAGACCAACATAAATAGTGCAGATAGGAATGTTCCAATTCCTATCCTCTGGAGAAGTGTGATACCACCTTCTTGACGAGTGAATTTTCTCAGGGATGGTACAATAAGTCGGTCATAAATAGGGATCCAGACAGCAATGGTTAGCCAGGAGACTGCCGTGTAAGATGCAGCAGGAATCTTAAAGTTGTTATTGCCTAGGCGCCTATCTGACTGAAGGGCTTGGTAGACCACATACGTCTGTTGTTGGGTTGTCGCGATATGGAAAATTGCAGATGAAACCCAAATAGGAAGGACTCTTACAAGGCATTTTACCTCTTCCACTTGTTGCATCGTACAAAGTCGCCATGGATTAGCAGGTGATCCATCTTCGTTGATCTGATCCTCAATCGTTACTATTGCAGCCCTATCGATGAAGCTGATACCATGGAAAAAACAAATATGACATTGTGGCATGGCTTTGTTGCCCATTTTATGAAATGAATGCATATAGAAGAAAATTTTTTTAGTTAAAACGAATACACTGCTCAATAGATGGATTTAGCATACGTTTCTTACCGAAACTGATTGGTGTAATGAAGTTCGGAGTTGATTGAACTCTTTGTAAAATGTTTGAAAAGAGCGGTTTCCGGGTCCTGTGGTTGCTCCAAACTGCGTTTCTTTGCTGCAGCCACCAGAACTTGAATCATGCTTGTGATAGGACTCCCTTCAGGTTTTACTTTAACATATATTCGCGATCCCATGAAGAAGAGTAAGCATGCAATGAACATTAAACAGGGGGGAATAGCTAGTCCCAGAGCCCAGCTTAAGTTAGATTGCACGTAAACGATGAATGTCAAAGACAATATAAAGCAAATGGAGATGACACAATAATACCAATTGATGAAGCTGTCAATACTTTTCTTGCCAGAATCTGTTTTGGGATTGAACTGATCAGCTCCAAAGGCCATGTTACATGGCCTAATCCCACCCGAACCAATGACTAATAAAAGTAGTGCGAACAACAGGAAAGCCCATTGTGAAGCAGTAGGTTGTGCACATGAATAGCTTTCTTTCATTCCGCAATTCGGAGGATGTAATTTGGAGATGGTCGCTGTCAACATCACCAGAAAAAGGCCCTTCAGAAGAAAAGATGAATCAGAAAAATATGAAATAGTACACATTTATTTATAGCATAGCATAGCATAGAATGGAATATTAATAATAATATCTTATAGCTCCGTACCATAAGAGAAGCTATTGACGCAAACCCGAGTGTCTTGAAGCGTCCGAAGTAAGCATCGGCCAAGAAACCTCCTATCAATGGTGAGATGAAGGTGGTTCCGTTGAAGACGTTCATAAGTATGGCAGCACTAACATGCTTGATGTTGAAGACTGTGGTGAAATAGACTACAAGGTTTGATGATGTCCCCCAGGTCCCAAGTTTCTCAAACATTTCATTCCCTGCATTTTACATGGACGATACTCATACATAGAAAATTGAAGTTCTCGTACTCCTTTTCTGAAACAATGGCATGCGGTAGTTACAAGATAAAAACAGAAACTTCATATTTATGTAGTTTGTGCATAAGATTGTCTTCCTTAATTGTGTTTTTTTCCCCAACAAGGCTAAAATTTCTAGTGTTAAGTGCATGCATCATAAGGACATGGCCATAAGTACAACTTCTTTTCAAGTTTTGAAACGAACATGCATAATTCCATAGTTTCTTGTTTGATATATATTGTTGCAGCAGTCGGAGTATTTGGCACCCTTTCAGTTTAGAGCACATACCCTGTACTTGGCTATGTTTCTCTGGCTTACCTATTATGAAGGGCATGGCTTTGATTCCTCTATGTCTGATCTCAGTTTCATTTGATACCGTAGCTTTCTCTTCCTCCATTGATGTATTTGCTAGTATTGTACCTCTCCTTCGTGAGCCTCATCAATCATATATATATATATATATATATATATATATATATATCAACTAACATATATGATTTGATACCTTATTGCCTTGTGTCAATTCGTCGCTCAATGGTGGGCTTCCTAAATTATTTAACTAGCAATAATGTTGGAAACAATGGGGTTTACTGTAGCTGAATCATTTAATCGTTGAAAGTTAAAAGTTATTTTTTCTTTTTGATGCAAGTTGAAAGTAGAAACTCTTTAGTAAAGAAATTAAATTGCAATTTAGTGGTGGTGGTCCTTGAACTGAGAGAGCATGTGGCATACATGCAATTTAGTGGTGGTGGTCCTTGAACTGAGAGAGCATGTGGCATACATGCTCTATATATAGACTTATATGACCTATATCGATTCGCGCAAAACAAACAGGATCGTTTTCATGTTATGGGAAAATTTGGAAATGTGAATGAAGTTTACATGTATATGGAGCCACTTAGATTAATTATTGAACTTATTATATATTATCTTATGCAAACTGGGGAACCGTGTTCTATTTCCTTCATTCATATTGCAACCGCATCGAGTTTGTCTCCTGAATATAGTCGGGATTTTTTTTGGTCTGATTAAAGTTGGCCAAGTATTGTAAAGAATTAACAAGTGGGCATGCAAGTGGGATTATGTTTGTGTTAGTGTGATTTTGCCTTCTAATGACATCATCACTTGTAAGTCATCTTCTCACGGCCTTTGAACCAGTGCTAATGTGAAGCATAATCCCTCTGCAGAGGTACTCAAACTGCAGCTTCAATCGGTCATTTGACAGTAACTAACAGTTACATGAGTACTTGGAACGAAGGAAAGTGTACAGAGAATAATATACTCAGGGCTACTCAAGGGAGTTGGGTTGTACCCCGCTATGCCGTATCAAATTAAAACCGGAGATTGCTCCACGAATCGGCGATAAAATCGGAGTCAGCCCGGTTTTTGATTTCTTCCATTATTGTTTCTGGTGATATATGAAAAATAATACCTCTTAGCGGGATCAGGGTGCCCCAAAGGAGAGGCAAGTCCAACATAGATATGGGGACTTGGGGACTAAGGCCCAAGTCCAATACGGAAATATCCATGAGATGAGAAGGACAAGGAATGAATTAATGAAGGAGAAGGTTATATTAAGAAGGAATAACATTAGTGGTAATTAAGGAGGTTTAGGACATGTGGCATGATGTCATAAAAGGAGGGGCTTTTGGAAAGTCTATATAAGGAAGGACAAGGTACAATAGAAAGCAAGCTCTCTCTCTTATCATTCCTAGAAAGTGTTGTCATTAGGTGTGACTAGGATGGGTAGAACCAAAATCATATTCACCCCTCAACATTTGGCGACCACAGTGGGAGGCTCATGCCTAGCTCACCATGACACACCAAGGAGGTACTAGCTCAGATGCATTGAAGAATCGATCAGCCAACCAACCCGCCAACCTGGATGAAGTGACAATATAAGATAATGACGATAGCGAAGAAGAAATATTAGTTCAAGATAGGGCCACATAACCAACAATGCACGAACCCCAGAATAGAGAACCAAGCGCGACACAGGGGAAAAACACACAAGCAGCTCAGGCAACAAAACCCCCATTTTTTAGCCCTACAAGATATACAAAAGGAGCTAGAGGAACGTGTACGAAGAAAGAAAGAATTGGAGGATTAGATAGAACAAGCGGTAATAGCGGGCCAAAGCACCCCTGAGGGAGCAACAAAGGGTGGAGGACACAAGGATGGCAAGTCAATGACAATGTCACAAGAAGAAATGGCGAAGTACCTAGAACAAAACTACCATGTGATAAAACAAGACAATCATTGCCTCATAAGGAGCCCCTACCCAGCAAGTATCCGCGAGTACCAATATCCCGAAGACTACGCGTCCCCAAATTTCAAAACATATGATGGGAAGGGAAACGCGCGGGAACACATCATCCGATTCTTATCAATAATGAATGACAAGGTCTCTGACGGGAAGCTATGCCTAAGAGAATTTCCCAAGTCACTGACAGGCACGGAGTTCACCTGGTATGATAACTTGAAGGAGGGAAGTGTGGAATCATGGCCAACCATGTCCGCTCTCTTCCTCGGGAAATTCTACTCGGTTAAAAGGAAGAACACGTCGATAGACCTGAGCCGGAGTGGTCAGCGGACAGGAGAAGAAATAGGGAAGTACATCTTACGATTTCGGCGCCCCGTACTAGATTGCCATGAAGACATCAGCGAGGGAGCGCTAGTCGAACTATGTATACGCGGAATGATACCCGCCTTCAAGGGGAGCCTGATTAACTTCAGATTCCAAACTTTTGTCGAGATAGAAGAGGTAGCAGAAAGGATCGCCGACTGTGTGGAGGAAACACACACAGATCATGCCTGGCACTATGCAGTCCACGCCGTATCCGGAGCACCGCGCAATGTAAGGGTCAACACTAGCAAGCATAGAAAGCACCAGTTCCGAGCACCCGAGGGAGACCTAGGAGGAAGTAGGTGGACTAGGCGGGACTCCAACCCACCATCCCCTTTACCATGTAGCAGAGAACAAGTAATCGAACTCCTGAATCAATGGGTTGCAAGAAGGGAAATCGAGCTACCTCCAACAATGGTGGATGTTAATAAAATGGATAAAAACGCTGCCAAGTACTGCCACTACCATCATAGGTTAGGTAGTCCCACGATGGAGTGCTTCGCCATAAGGGGCATTTTCGAACGCAAGCGTGTATCTGGAGAACTCGGGGTAGAAAAGCAAACAATTGAATATGACCTCCTCCCCCATCACTAAGTCGCTAACAGACAAAGAAAGCAATAAGGCACGACCACGCTCCATCACTCACGACGAGGGCTAGCCAGTAACATAAAACGTCAATCCATGAGAAGAGGAAAGTTACATTACTTCCGTCCCTTGTAAGCAACAATATATGATGAAAATGAGAATTACAAAAAAAAAACTTATGAGTAGCACGATCTAAAAAAGGCTACGGGGGTGCAAAAGGCGCCCGGTCGGCTACCAAATTTACAAAATGCTACGAGAATGCCAAAGGCGCCTGGTCGGCTGACAAATCTACAAAAGGCTACGGGAGTGCCAAAGGCGCTCGGTCGGCTGACAAATTTACAAAAGGCTACGAGAGTGCCAAAGGTACCCGGTCGGCCAACGAATATACAAAAGGCTACGGGAATGCCAAAGGCACCTGGTCGGCTGATAAATCTACAAAAGGCTACGGGAGTGCGAAAGGCGCCCGGTCGGATGACAAATTTACAAAAGGCTACGGGAGTGCCAAAGGTACCCGGTCGGCCAACGAATATAAAAAACGCTATGGGAGTTCCAAAGGAACTAGGTCGGCTGACAAATTTACAAAAGGCTACGGGAGTGCTAAAGGTACCCGGTTGGCCAACGAATATACAAGAGGCTATGGGAGTGCCAAAGGTACCCGGTCGGCCAATAAATATACAAAATCTACGGGAGTGCCAAAGGCGCCTGGTCGGTTGACAAATTTACAAAAGGCTACAGGAGTGCCAAAGGTACCCGGTCGGCCAACGAATATACAAAAGGCTATGGGAGTGCCAAAGGCGCCCGACCGGCTAATAAATTTATAAAAGGTTACGGGAGTGCCAAAGGCGCCCGATCGAATGACATACCTACAAAAGGATACAGGAGTGCCAAAGGTACCACAACTTTCATCCAAAAAAAAGGGAGGGAGGGAGTAGGCGCGTTCATCCATGCCCTATCCCATCTCACCCAACATCTTCAACAAAAGAGGAGGGAGTAGGCGCGTTCATCCACGCCCTATCCCATCCCACCCAACCTCTACACAAAGATAAGGAGGGAGTAGGCGCGTTCATCCACGCCCTGTCCCATCCCACCCAACCTATACACAAAGATAAGGAGGGAGTAGGCACGTTCATCCACGCCCTATCCCATCTCACCCAACATCTTCAACAAAATAGGAGGGAGTAGGCGCGTTCATCCACGCCCTATCCCACCCACCCAATCTCTACAAAAAAGAAGGGAGAGTAGGCACGCTTCATCCATGCCCTATCCCACCCCACCCAACCTTTGCAAAAGAAAGGGGGAGTAGGCGCGTTTTACCCACGCCCTATCCTATCCCACCCACCCATCTGAAAGAAAGGGGGGAGTAGGTGCATTTTATCCATGCCCTATCCCAAAGGCACTCAACTTCTACAAAAAATAAAGGAGGAGTAGGTGCGTTCCACGCCCCAACCCATCCCACCCCACCCAATCTCTACAAAAAAGAAGAAGGGGGTAGGCGCGCTTCATGCATGCCCTATCCCACCCCACACAACCTTTGAAAAAGAAAGGGGGGAGTAGGCGCGTTTTACCCACGCCCTATCCTATCCCACCCACCCATCTGAAAGAAAGGGGGAGTAGGCGCGTTCCACGCCCCAACCCATCCCACCCTATCCAATGTCTACGAAAAAGAAGGGGGAGTAGGCACGCTTCATCCATGCCCTATCCCACCCTACCCAACCTTTGCAAAATAAAGGGGAGAGTAGGCGCGTTTTACCCACGCCCTATCCCATCCCGCCCACCCATATGAAAAAAAGGGTGGAGGAGGTGCGTTCATCCACGCCCTACCCCAAAGGCACTCAACTTCTACAAAAAAAGAAAGGGGGAGTATGCGTGTTCCACGCCCCAACCCATCCAACCCCACCCAATCTCTATAAAAAAAAAGGGGAGTAGGCGCGTTCACCCACGCCCTGTCCCATCCCACCTAACCTTTACACAAAGATAAGGAGGGAGTAAGCACGCCTCATCCTCGACCTATCTGAAAGATCCAGAAATAATAACACAACAAATTATCCAAAGAAAATAAAGGGCGCACAATGCTTGACGAAAAATAGAATAGAAATGCATCAAGCCGACTGGAATGCAGACCATTCTTGTCGCTTTTTCTCGATTTCTGCACGAACATCCCCTTCCGCAGTTTCTGCTCGTAGCACCTCATCGCTCGCCACTCCCACATTAGCAAGAAGCTGATTTAACGCTATCTTCCTAGTAACAATTGCCTTTGAACGCTTCGCCAGCTACTCCTCTAGCTGAGAATTTTGCCCTGAGAGGTGCATACGGGGATCATTACGGTCCTTCACCTTTTTTCAGCAGCTCGTCCAGCCACCCCACCGGAAAGTTGAGGTTAATTGCCGAATGAACGGTAGTCTCCCAACCATGCATCACCGCTGCATAAATGGGACCATCCTTCACCCGCGTAAGCTGGTCGGCGACCTCCAAGAGATTTTTAGTCATATAACACAAAATCTGCATGTCAAGAAGATCCGCTTTCACCATGTGACCGTCGCTGCGCTCTACAGTGACAGCGAAGAAAGATGGCACCCAAAAGCCATGGACCAGCGTATGGGTGAAAGAATTGACCCCATCCTTTGCAACGCTCACCACCTTAGAGAAACAAAATTGTATAGCCTTATGGATTGCCAGCGCGTTGGGGATGTCGGGATGCCTTTCCGGGGGATTAACCAATGCAGAATTGCTGTCGCGCGCGCTTTACAAACCCATCACCACCATGGACCACGCGCCGCACGCCATCGGTGCTGGAACTTTCTGGCTTGATGAGCTCTTTACGCTTCTTACCCATATCCTACAACCAGGGGAGGGCGAGTATTGGTGAATACACTGAAACATAATGATAAAAATGCATAAAAAAGAAATTGACAACAAGAATGGCTGAATCGAACGGAGGATTAAAAGGTTTACGACGGGATGCAGAAGAGCCCGAAGACGACTCGGAGTCACTCGCAGGATCTGAAAAATGAAAAGTAAGCAACATTGTAAAGAAACGCCCGGATTTATACAAAAAGAATAAGGGGAGAGAGAAGAGAAGAGTGAGGAATACAAAGACACGTATTAAATAGGGGGTTGCGTAAGCCACCTTTAGGATCATTCGCTAGTCGTGCCACGTGGGCCGAGGACCCACCAAAAACCGACCGGTTCGACCCAGGATGACTCATTGAATGCAACACGTCACTAGGAGACGCTAGTGCCTCACCCCTGGAACGAATAGTTTCAGCCCGCGGAGGTTTAACTGATGATATGTGGAGGCGCGGGGTCACCCAGCCAGCTCCTTCAGACAAGTTGACTCCAAAATCCCGTACCAGATCTACGAATGAAAGAGTTGGACTACCGCCGGTGCCTCGTGGAGGTTGCGATGCACTCCTTTGCCGAGCCTGTATAAGAGGAAGGGGAGAGACATCAATAGAAGAACAAGGGAGGGAAATAGACAATCTAGCCGCCTCCCGTTTAGCCTTCATGGAAAGGCTCTTCTCAGATCAATTGCTCTCGGGGCATGTTCAGATACTCCTACATCAAGTAAGAAGGGTTCTTTCACCCCACAGGATTGGATAGAGGAGCCTCATGAGAATGCAGTTCCCACCACTCTCTTAAAAAAAGAAAGAGAGAAAAGACGAGGATCACAGTAAAACAGACGACAAATACCTGCACCATCGGGAGACTAATAGCTGGTATATACACATGTAATCTGGGAGGCTTACAATCATAAGGATGCTTCACCCCTTTTTTCTTCCTTATAGGATCATGACCTTCAGGAGGATCCCTAGTAGTCACCAACAGCTCCATAGGGCGACCTTTGATGCCCGAACTAAGACGATTCGCGGCGGCTATGGCATCATCAAGCTTAACCCTGCCAGACGCATGCAGTATCCGGAGATCCTCATAAGATAGATCGCGAGAAGGAGATGGATCACGCAAAAGGAAATTTAAATCCTGTCGATGCATGAGAATCTGATACTCGTGAGCTCCATCAGTAACCGCCAAAGGGCGTTCAAGAACAGGCTGCCGGAAAGAAAAGTTGATTTCTTGTTCACTCAGACGTGTTGGCCCTTGAAAACAAAGTGATCAAAACTCGCGGTAATATCTTCAATTTCAGAGCTATTCCAAGGCGGAAACCTAGGAGGAGCCCCTTGATCAAACCCGACTTGCCGAGCTGCGCGGTCGGGATTATAGGACATAGCAATAAATTTTCCTATGTAAAAACCAGGAAGATAACCAGGTAACACCGCCATCACCAAATCAAAATCCGACTTTGTTAGGGACTGCGTCAAGTCCAACTCATTGTCAAAAAGAGAAGTAAAATCATAATGCGCTGGACCCGATCGATCGTCATGATAAGGAAACGGCACAAAGTTCTGGACACGTATATATACTTAGCTATATCACCTTTAGGCACCTTCCCCTTTCCATTCCAGAGAGCCATCCGTGGATAATCATAAGTTATAGGAACTTTCTTAACCGTGCCATCGTCCTTCTCAACATCTTCTTCATGATGAACCTCTAAGACTTGAGGATCAGACGCGTATTCAGAGATGTGCTCCCAAGACCACGCTTGCATGAAAGAGGTTGGGATGTAAGTCTCAACCTTATGAGTCAAGTTAACTATATGAACACCATGCCAAAACAGGTCCAAGTGACGGTACAAACCTCCAAAAAACATCGGCGCGAGAGGAAAGGAGACACCACGATATAACAGCACCGCCATCGGCACAAGCTCACTTTTAATTGTATCTTTAGGGCTGTACTCAAACACATCATGACAAAGCCAAAACAAGATGTAGGCAGCCAACTCAACGCGAGGATTATCCTCTTTATGACGAGGGGGTAAGACCTTCCCGTCCACCAACCGCGGAGCTCAATACTTAATCCAACGAGGAAAGGAGGCACGTCGGTTGCGTTTAATGACCATTTCGGAACCTGTCTGAGCTGAAGCGGCCGGTGAGCCGTGAGCCGCTTCATAAGATCGAATAGTGATAACAAGTAAGCACTCTCCTGCTGGATGCGTTGAAAATGGTTCCTTTTCTTTAACCATTTTTGCCTTCCCTTTAGCCGCGGGTGATTGTGTCTCTTTTTTACCTACGACTGCGGCCTTTCCTCCTTTTCCCCGATTGGATTGCATTTGATCCTTCCTCACCAGCTCACTTCGAGAGTCGTCTTTACAGTCTAACAGATAGGCCCATAACTGACTGTCTTCATCAGTCAGAGCCTGGAAAACAGCCGCTTCGTCAGACGATTTACTGCTGTGAATAGGTAGCCTGTGAGAGCGACTACATACTCCAAGACTATGGTCGCCTCTCCCCATGTAGTGAAGAAGGTATGAACGGGAGATGCCCAACGATAAAAGAGTCGTGTCATGTCGCGCTTACATCTCACCACTTCCCTCTTAAGAGACGAGTTGATAGCCTCATCTACACCTTCCTTACAAACAATTGCTGCATGATCGGGATTAGAACAGATATAAGATGTCCAATGTGGCCATATAGCGGGCGTAGCAGATGAAGAACGAATATCTATTGCGGGGATATCATAGTCACCGCGATGAATTGACATATGCGGCACCTTTTTGAATGAGAAAGCATCCAAGGTATCTGATTCGGGGTGCATAAGCCACCCGGGGTCAGAAGGATAAAGCAATACAGAAGGATTTAAGAGGCATGGGATAAGGATATAGTCTAGAGGAACAACGCGCTTACCACCACGGATCCCCCTTATCTTCAACGCTCGCTTCATGTCAGCACTGCTGGTAAACTCCGAGATTGTATATGACCTACCGTCCGATAGATGGGTTATATGAATCTCATGTTGCTCCGCGTATTCGGTTTCTTCAGAGCCAGCGCTCATCACTTCCTCGGACTCCCCCTCGAACGAACTACTACTGGCTGAACTACTAGACATGGCGCGTGTATGGGTGTTTAGAATAAAGTGGAGATAAATCGTAAAAGTAAAATATAGAGGAGGTAAGTAGGTCTCATAGCTATATATAGGAAATCCTAAAGCATGAACGTGGCAGTTACAGAGTTATAAAAAAAATGACAAGAAACTGAAAAGTCCCTGCACGACCCGGAAGTTCGAGCGCCACCCAGGATCGTGGATCCGGTAAAATGAGGAGGTTTCTATCCCTAACTTCTTAAAAAGGGCGCACTTGAAGAGGATTGATTGACTACTAGGTCATTTAACAATTTACCCAATAATCAGGGGACTAATGTTGATACATGAAAAATAATACCCCTTAGCGGGATCAGGGTGCCCCAAAGGGGAGGCAAGTCCAACATAGATATGGGGACTTGGGGACTAAGGACCAAGTCCAATAAGGAAATATCCATGAGATGAGAAGGACAAAGAAGGAATTAATGAAGAAGGATGAGGTTATATTAAGAAGGAATGGCATTAGTGGTAATTAAGAATGTTTAGGACATGTGGCATGATGTCATAAAAGGAGGGGCTTTGGAAAGTCTATATAAGGAAGGACAAGGTACAATAAAAAGCAAGCTCTCTCTCAATCTCCAATTCTTTTCATCACTCTTCTAATTTCTCATAGAGCATGACTGATAATATGAACATGGATGAGTTCGTAGCAAATGAACATGCTGCCGAAAATCAAAGAGTCGTTAATCGTGCCAATGTGCGAAGTCAAATTAGGAGGCGATTACCAAAATTTATTACTGAGTAAGATGAATGTATTTGCAGAAATTATGTTTTTTTTATTGAGACTATATTTGGAGAAGAATCATGTCACCAAATTTTGTGGGAAAGGATATTTAGAAACTTTGAAGAACAAACAATGACCCCAACAATCGTGATGTTGGGCTGTTGATTTTTTTATTTATTTTTTTGATGCAAAGAAATGAATTTAATTAAGAGCTGAAATCTGTTACAGGCATTGTATCATCATGTAATGCTTCAACAATGAAGTTTGGTGGATATTGTATCCAATTCCTACTGACTTGAAAAGTACGAGAATATTGGGCTGTTGATTCGTCGCTTCACTGTAATGAATAAGGAAATTAGTAAGTATCTTGTTTTACTTCAACAAAAAGGTCAAAACTTGAGGGATGGTGAAACCATGATCGAAGTTGAACAAAAGTATCGTGTGGAATATCGTCGTATCTACGGAAAAGACTTCCAATTTGGAAGTTGTTTGGAGATTTTAAGAGTGATGCCAAAATATAATCCACTCTTTATGTTTTAATTTTTTAATTGTCCACTTAAGTCATTAAGTTTGAAAGTTGCTTTAAGTATTAAGTTTTTCGACTTGTGTTATTTTAGTGTAAACAAAAATGTATCTCTAATTAAAATGTAAGATTGGATTAAGAATAAAATTAAGCTTAATTTTTAACAATATGAGTCAAATTTTCAAATTCATTAAACTTCAAATTAATCATTAATAGTCATTTTACAAGACATAATACTAGACAATAATAATTTGAAATATAAACTTTAAAAATAAAAATTTGGGACAATGTTCTTCATCTTGTTAATCTTCTTCATTTCACTAAACTTCCAATCAATGCGTTCATGAACGGAGTTTCTTTTGTTTATCTTCTTATTTGTCTTCAAATTTGTTTTGCCTTAATTTTCCTGGCGTTGAACTTTTCTTTCCCTTTTCTTAGTTGCGGTTTTGACTTGGTTAATATCCAAAACTTGAAGACTTCTTTACTTCTTACCTATTTCTTTATAACTATCACATATCTTCTTAACGGCACTTTTAAGCACTATTCAAGAAAAATCAAGTTGTGTTGCCGAATCAAGTTAGGTTTGAAATTGTGTCATTTGGGAAAATTCGAAAAAATAAATTAGATTGAGAAAGAGAGAAATAGAGAAAATTAGATTAAGAAAGAGAGAATTAGAGAAAAAAAATTACAAAAAATTTTTGGGGTAAGTTCTGAGTTTGAAAATTACCTATTTGTAGGGACAAAAAACTAGCCGTTGGCGCTAGGGTCAATATCGAGCGATATATATTCATGACAGTGCTGGCGATATTGTCAATAACGTTCGCTCCGTGCTATGGCTGTATTTAATTAGAATACAAAACAGGGTACAGTTTAAGCAGAATTTGATGGTGTTGGTGGAGAATCCGATTCCACATCAATGCATACCGATGCTTCTAGTAATGAAGAGGTAGATGAAAATATCGGGGAAGTAGTTGATGGTGTTCGTGGATCAGAATCATCGGCTGCTCGCAAATCTATTTATAATATGATTTCAGGTGAATTTCCTTCATTGTGGTTAAAAGCTGAGCAAAACTCTCTTCTTAGAGCTTCTGACCCCACCAGAGAATATTTAGACAAATAAAATCTTTTGAGAAAATTTAGACCAATAGGAAATAAGAGCTTCTGGCCCCACCATAAATTAAATTCTTAAGTAAAAAGAATACCTTAAGTAAAAAAATCTTACCGGCCCCACCCGAAAATAATTCCTTAAGTAAAAAAAAATATTCACGCGTAAAAGAAAAAAACTTCGTGGGCAATTTTTTTTTTTTTATCTTTCTAACTGTTTATTAATTTATTCCCTTGGAAAAATACAATAATGTTGAGTTAAAAAAAATACTTCACGGGTAAAATAAAAGAAATATCTTGAGTAAAAGAAAAATAATTTACGGGTAAAAAAAATATGTTGAGTGAAAAAAGTACTTCACGGGTAAAAAAGAATCTATCTTTATTTACGAGTAAAAAAATATTTAAAAAAAAATCTAACCATGAACCATAAGCCTTTTTTAATTCACCAATACTTACTTTTCTCTACAAAACATTTAGGACCGTGAAAGGCACGGGCTCAACAACTATATATTTAGTGTTGATAATGAAGTTTCAATTATATTTACTCTAAAATAAAACAAAATCAGATTAGTTTTAGAGTTACAAAAAAAAAAGTGTAGAGGAGAAAAAAAGAAAAACTTTTGTGATATTTTTGAAACCCTAGGTTTTGATTCACTCAACCAAAATGAGTGATTCCAGTGACAAATTTGAGATGGGTGAATCTTTATATGATAGAGAAAACAAATACTACATACCTCTTGATGGAGATCCGGATATTGAATATTTGTTAGATGGTAGAGAGGTTTTAACCCAAAGTGATGGTTAATCTCAATCAATTGAAGAAATTAACCAACAAAGTGAAGAACCAGTGGATGAAAATGACTAGGTATACCTCTAAATTAGTTACAATTATCTTTTTGTTGCTCAAAATTATCTAAAGTACGCAAAAAAAAATCAAAACTTTTACATTTTCAGAGATACTTACGGTTGAAATTGTTCATGTAACCAACCGTAATTAGTAGTCATGGTTCGTAAATGATGAACTACCAACCGTAACTTGTTAAATTTGGGGAAAACTCAATCGTAAAACCAGTTACGGTTGGTATAAAAATAATCGAGATGAACCGTAACTAAGTTACGGTTGTTAATGTCGTTTAGTTCTTTCAAACCGTAACATATTATGGGCACGGTTGTAGTTATTGCACTAGTTACGTTTAGTAAGTTGAAAATCGAGACCAACTATAAAAAAAAATAGGTTCATTTTGGATTATAATTGTAAATCGTAATTTACTTTGTGAAAAGCGTGGGTTGAACAACCACACCCAATATTTCGTTGGGCAATCTGTATGGCCTAACTCCAATATAATTCCAAGAGAATCAACTAAACAGTCAGACTCAATCAAGGAAATATATCCAAGAGTTATATCTCTGTTTCTCAATGTAATCAGCAAATCAAACAGATAGAATCCGAGAGCCTGATTATTATGTGAAACAACTTTAACGGTACCAAAGACAAATGTTCAAGGATCAATCAATTTCAATCAACAACCAAAGGTTGGATTTACCAATTGATTGAACTACGCACAACCTATGATATTTCAATTATATAAACAAATATAATGCGGAAAAAAAATAACACAGACACCAGAAGTTTTGTTAACGAGGAAACCGCAAATGCAGAAAAACCCCGGGACCTAGTCCAGATTTGAACACCACACTGTATTAAGCCGCTACATAATCTAGCATACTACAAGTTAACTTCGGACTGGAATGTAGTTGAGCCCTAACCAATCTCATACTGATTAAGGTGCAGTCGCATTCCTTGCGCCTTTGAATCACAGCAGGACTCTAAGCACTTGATTCCCTTAGCTGGTCTCACCCACAACTAAGAGTTGCTACGACCCAAAGTCGAACACTTGATAAACAAATTTGTCTCCCACAGAAAAGTCTATTCTGATAGATAAATCCATCTCCCACAGAAATACCTACGAAGTTTTTATTCCGTCTTTTGATAAATCAAGGTGAACAACAACCAATTGATAATGCGGTCTTATATTCCCGAAGAACAGCCTAGAAATATCAATCACCTCACAATAACTTAACTATATAGTAGTAGAACAAATTATTGTTCAGTCGTAAGTGTGACGATTACTCGAGTGAATGAGTGGGAAAGTGGAAATCGTGGTTAAACCAGTTCCAGGTCGTGCGGAGACTTGGTTGATTGTCCACCCACTACGTTGCTCACCTGCGGGATGCAATCTATGGGTTCTTTTGTGTTTTTATGGATACTTGTGTATGATAACCGTTGTTGGTTGAAATAGGTTGAAAACCTATTTATATCAGTCATAGTTGCACGCACCCTGATCTCATAGGAACTGGGAATAGTCGAGTGATGGAGGAGTGGGATCGTGCAGGATGGTGAAAACCACGTCTCCACTATGAGGGGAAGACTGGGTGGTTTCGTCCCACTACTTCTCTGTCATCACTAACTGCCCGCCTTTCCTGACACTTTCTTGTAATGGGCGTTTTGCACGCCGCACGTTGTAAACCTCCAGACCAATACCCTGATGAACATCCCCCAGTTTGTGACATGTTTGATGTCTAGAGTATTTTATAGAAAATATGTAGCAAGTTGTTGAGTGGGTCTTGCCTAATTATTCTGACCAATCCAGCACTAGGTGGCGGGTAGTCATGTGTGACGAGCTAAGTCATGAGACTTTCCGCAAAGAATAGCATGTGACGCTATTAGGTTAAATAACTAAGTTATTTGTGAAGCCAATACTCATAAAATATCGTATGTGTTCGATGCATGTAAAGCATCGCTTTTAAGCAAGCAACTCAAAATAATCGATGCATGTGAAGCATCGTTATATTGAGCCTGTCTTGGTTGGTCGCGGAACCTAGTCTTAAAAAGAGCATGACCGGCCACTTTCAGGAAGTTGTTTGGAACTATTTATGCATGCCAAAGGTAGGCCGGTCGATCCCTATAGGAGAGTGATGGCTGGTAGCCAGTTTGACATCCTATTGGTCTGTCCAAGTTAAATCTAGACCGGTTAAATTAGCTAGCCAAATTGGATGGCTGAGATGATTTGCGGCAGTTATTGGTTGTCGCTAGTTTATTTAAAACTTCTATAAGAAGCGCGTCCAACCATCTTTGGGAGATCGCTTAGGAGCCATATGGGCGGGCCGCGGCTTGGCCGATTGTTCCTTTTGGAAGAGGGGTGGCCAATGGTCACGGCGACATTTTGTTGAAGCCTTGAATAGGAGTTTGGCCGGACGATTGGACTGGCAAAGTTGGGCGGCCGAGATGATTTGCGACAGTTAATGGCCGTCGTTGATTTAATTTAGGTTTTAAAAAGCCTTGTGGCCAACCTATTTTGGGCTAAAGGGTTTTTGTGTTAGCCGCGCGCTGGGAGTTGTTCGACCGGACAGCATAATAGTCGGGCCACTGGTGAGCGTATCCGCACCTTGATCGTTGATTGAGATTGAATCTAGGCCGGTCAATTCGGCTGGCGAAGTTGGGCGGCCAAGATCATTTTGCGGCAGCAATATACTGCGGATAATATAAATTGGGGTTTTGTATCTCACGCGGCCAACTGTTTTGGGTAATCGTTTGATGGCTCCGCTTGCGAGTGAGAGGGATTTCGATTGGCCTAAACGTTAGTTGGCCCACCGCTGTACATGATGGTGCTTGTCCGACCCTGTTAGGAGGTGGCTAGGCTTCATAAATCGACTGGCCAAAACGTATGGCCGCGATCGTTTTAAGACTGACATGGGCAGTCTATATTAGCTTCCCTGAGGAATTAGGTGCGTCGACCAACCAACTTCCAACTTTATTTAAAAGTGCGTGTGGTGCATTTAAAGCGATCTAATTGGTCGATGGGAAAGAGGGGCCAGCAGGCAATAATATGGGGCGTGGCCGGCCGGCCAAGTGGTGTGGCCGCGCCTCCTTTTGTTGCTGCTTTTATTGCCGCAATTTCTCTTACTTCTTGTTTTCTGATTTTTGGTAGGATCTTGTTCCTATCAGTTCCATGTTGGATCAATTTCTTAGTATATCTAGGATTAGCTTCAACCAATAGGGTTCGAAATATCTCACAGGGCGTAAAAAGGTCTAATTTTTGCAAATAAGTAAAATTAGGTTAGAAAATTGAATTTCATGGGCTGACACAAAATTAAACAATTTTCGATAAATTATCTTTGCATTGGCACAAAAACCTCTTTATCAGAGAGCGGTGCAACTTGCATGTTCCTGAGTATTTTCATGCAGATCTTAATACTGACACTTCGGAAAATTCTTACTACTCCGCTGCGAGTGAACAGTAATTGTCATTTCATGCCAATATTAAGAGTTCATCTGGGGAACATATCATAGGAAAATACTTGACAGGCTGTACATTAGTGAATAATGCAAGCGGGAGTTTAATAAAATTTACATAATTTTTTGGGATTGTTGCTACATGCACCATTCTGGATAAATTTCATATAAATATACTGAATTGCTCAATACATATGTAAGTAAAGAGGCCTGGGCACTCATTACTTTAAAATGGATCTATTTCTTTGCAGAATGACAACACATTAAATACATGGTTTCACAATTTTAGCCCTGAACTAAAAACCACCATCAACATTAAGTCCCCTGCTTAGTACGTAACAGTGACATTGTTGCGGGGTAAGCACTAGATGGTTACAAATAAAGAAAAAACTTATGAGGCAAAGTAGGCAGATGTTACCAGGATAGAGGTCGGTCAGGTCTTTGAGCAAGACATGTTTAACGGAGTATCAAAATACGCAGTGATTTTCCTCCTAGCATACGTCAATTGTCTCCAGGTAGATTTCAAAATTTGCTAAACTCCATTGCGCGCGATTGCAAGAGGCCTTGAATTTAAGTTGCTTTGAGTCTGGACTGCTGAGTCACAACTAAAATGTTCTTCAAGATCCTGAGCATTGACTTGAATGAAATTGTGTTCATTCTTACTCTTTAGCTCATATGCTTATTCTTTCCCTTCTGATTGCAATGATGACATGCTTGGAATGCTTGTATGGGCAACATCTTCCGGAGTCGTTGGGTGGAGTAGACGAGCTGAGATGCGTTCCATTGCCGACATGCTGCTATCAAGTCTTCAAGGACTTTGTACCAGGCGACACCCTTTGAACTATCATCTGAATATTAAATTGTTGTACGGAATGGAATGCGACAAGCAGTCCCCAGTTATACTTCAGATCCGATGGCGCGGGTCGGATATATGAAAATATCTCTGCGGGCGTACTTTTGGATTCTTTTATATACGTGTACGGCTTCATGTTGAGAAATTCCCTCGACTCGTAAAGCTTCGACGGTGATGATGTTGATATCAGGAATAACCTGGTTGAGGGGCGTGAAGGCTTCCCATGCTGGCAGTCCCCAAGTGTGATCATACCGAGCTTATTTCTACTGAAAGATGTACTTCCATTGCATTTGCTTGTAAGGTGGTTGACGAATTGATGAAGGCGGCAATCTTTTGGATTCGTCATTTGTTAATCAATGGGCAGGAGTCGCACTTGATAGACCCGTATTATATCCAAGCATCTGGCAGCCCATACACCTCTTCCTCAAAAAACTTAGAAATCTAGAAACACCAAATCTTACTTTGTCGGCGAGGTGGCAGACATGATGCGGTTAGTCTGTGTGGCTTGCTGAGGCGTTGAAGCGGCTTCGGGAGAGAACGTTGAAGCGACGGTTTCTAGAGAGAATGTTGAAGCGACGGCTTCTGGAGAGAACGTTGAAACGGCTTCGGGAGAGAACGTTGAAGCGGCTTCTGGAGAGAATGTTGAAGCGACGGCTTATGGAGAGAATGTTGAAGCGTCTTCGGGAGAGAACGTTGAAGCGGCTTCTAGAGAGGACGTTGAAGCGACGGCTTCTGGAGAGAACGTTGAAGCGACTTCTGGAGAGAACTCCAGTGAGGGCGCCATTAACCCTTGATTTCAAAAAACGAGTTCTTCCCATTCTTCTTCTGTTTGATTTTCCCTTGCAAATTACATGCTTCTTGAAGATTTGTGGCGCGCCAACTAGACATATATGAGCATGGACGCCGTTTCTGAAGAAGTAGTTGTGCGCTGCTTTCCAGTTTTTTGAAAAGGTTCCAAAAATACGAAATTCGTAGACTGAAAAGAACAAGGTTCCTTCTAGAGATTCCTCGAGACTGTCCCGGGGCTTGAATTCGAAACAGGCTGCTCTTCAGGGCATGCAAGAAGTCTTCTCTAAAAGGGATGTACTGCTGCTGGAAAATTTCCCTTGAATATTTTGTCCCTCCTTTTTCCTTTGCATATTCCCCCTTTGAGTATGTTCTGGAAGATAAGAGATGCTTCCTCTGTAGTTCGATTTTCTGGCTTTGAGCTAGTAGGTAATTGTGTTTTGAGGGTTTTGAATTTATTTGAGGTTTTGTTTTGAAATAATCCAAGGGCAATGAAAAGGAATAATACTTCAATTAACTGATAAACTGAAATCCTAATTATGAATGCAAGCTGGTGCAATCATTTTTTAGGAATTACAAATATTGCATGAAGAGGGAAATGCTAAAGGAAACTCTAGGGAAAAGACGACATGATATTTTAGGTATTGAAAGGTTTGAGCCACCTGGCATGCATTACTACACCTTCTAGTTTGTCAGTATTAATGAGTTTGCAATAGCCTCCCAAGATAACTTCTGATACCAGATGCGGCTCGTCTTTTCCTTCTGCGGAATCGAGCGAAGTAGGATGAGCAGCAATCCTTACTACCATATCCCCAACTTTAAACGGGTTTGGGCGTTGCGCCGCTACTTGATTCTTAGATTTCCTTATCTTTGAATGAGACAGCTTCTAAACCCTTAATAAAATAATTTAAAGGACCAGCATCCCATTCATATCTCCTTGTGGCAGTTAGGTTGATAACGAGTCCCCAAGCTTTGACGGAAGGAGGAGTGACTGGTTGCAAAAAAAGGGTTGTTCAATAAGACTTACTTGTGTCCGGAATCTGCGAACAAATGTTGATGCGCTCTCTCCAGGAAGTTGCGTCACATTCGCAAGTTGTTGATATGGCAACAAATAATCTTCAGGATTGGATGGCTTGTTGGAAACCCTTTCAGGTATAGACAATGGAAAAGGATATACTCCCATCTTCGCCTTGTTGGCGTGTATCCATGAGCGCCCCAGGACCATATCATAATGTGGGTACTCCTTAACTATATGAAATTTGGCGTATGTTAGAGCATCTCCCACCTTGATGTCGAGATTAATGTACCCATAAGCGTTTTTGGACTCTCTTTCTGAGTTTTTGATTATGGTTGGATAGTGAACGACTTCCTTCTTTGAAATCCTCGTAGCTCTTAGAGTCTTGACGGTTACAATGTTGAATTCAGAGGCCGCGTCAATCAGCGTGCTGTCAAACTCCACATCCTTCAAGTGAGCAGTGGTTAGGAGTCCCCAGTTGCATCTATCAGTCGTGCTTTCCAGAAGAGGTTGGAGTTTGGGAACGGCTTTCCTGGCTGGAAACAACTGCTTTCCTGATACAATATGGTTGAGGGATGTAAATATGTCTTGATGTTGCGCCTTGGAGAAATACAGAACCTCACATAAATGCTGCATCACAGACTGTACGGTTTTGTGGACGGAGTCCCCAGAAATCATGCAGCTCCTGACGGGAAGAGGGTCTCTGTGAACTCCTTCGGTTCCTAATTAAAGTTCTCCTGCATCTACCTTCTCCTTGAAAATGCGTTTCAATTTGTTGCAGTCACTGGTTGGGTGATTGACGAACCTATGGTAATGACAATATTTTGGATTTGCCATTTCTTCCTCGGTTGGTAGACGTCTGAGAGGAGGTAACTTGATGGCGTCATCTTGAATCCACACTTCCAGGAGTTCAATTACTTCCTCAATTGGAAATGGGAAGTTTGGAGCAGCATCTCCAGTTTCTTGTTGTTGTACATGGGTCTTAGCCGCGGCCTTCCGGGGTGGAGTTGTTTGATGCGCTGGTGCCGCACGTTTGGGTTATTGTTTTGCTGCTGGAGATTTCCTCTTTCTTCCTCCACCCACTACGCTTACAGAGGGACCGGTATTATATTGCTTATTGATGAGGTGCATGTTTCCTCGAGTCTCGCGTGCATCTTCACTCCTGGCTGGTCTAGTTCTTTCCAACAGTGTTGGTGCTGTTGTAGCCGACCGCTTAGCAGCTTCATGGAGTTCAGAGAATGTCTGGAAGAGCAGGTTCTCCAGTAAAGCGCGATAGATGGGAACCATACCGTTGATGCATGACTCCACCAACTGTTGTTCAGTCATATTTGGGTCGTGACAATCCAGTGCCCGAATCCTGAATCTCTTGACATAATCATTTGGATGCTCATTGTTTCGTTGAAACATTCTTCCCAAGTCTGAGAAGGTGATTTGATCAGACATGAAGAAATATTTCTTGTAGAAAGCGGTAACCATCTCACACCAGTTGGATATAATGTTTGGTGCAATGTTGTTGTACCATGTGTACGCTCTTCCAGTAAGTGACTTTGAAAATTATTTCATGCGGAGGACATGATTGTATTCGTGCTCTCCTAAGTATTCCAGAAACTGAGAGGTGTGTTCATGAGCGTTACCAGTACCATCATAAAGGGAAAATTGAGGAGAAGAGTATCCTCTCGGGAGAGGAACTCTTTGCACATCAGGAGGATAAGGAGGTTGATGCTGGTGCAGGTCTACCGGGTTTTCTTTGCTTCGATTTTGGAGAAGTCGTTCCAGATCCTCACGCGTGATTAAAATTGATGGCTGATTTCTTTCCAATGAACGTTCAGGAGCAAAACGAGCCTCTTCATCTATAAAGGCGCGCCCTGCTGAGGTGCTTGCGCCGCGAGTATTAAAAGTACTCCTTATTGGCTCCATTTGGGGTTGACGTGGTTCCTGTGGTAGCCGCTTCATTAGTGTCTTGAGGAAAGTAAGTACCTCTTTCTGAGTTGTAGCCATATCTATCTTAGCCTTAGCGAGAACCTCTTGTCTCTCCATCAAATCAACAATGGTAATAGGGGTTGGCTTCCTATGGCTCCTCCAGCCTCTCGTCCTGATGGAGGAGTGGCAGTAACTCTGGTAACAATTGGGGGTGTTACGCTCGAAGAAACATTGGGAATGGCAGCAGCGGCTCTGGTGATAGGTGATAGGAGGTGTCACGCCGGAGGGAATATTTCCTGCGCCGCTGGTGTTGGTGGTAGAGGATGTAGTGCCACTAGATGCGTTGATCGTACTGGTAGGCGGTACATTGGTGTCAACAACAGGAATGTTGACGCCATGGGTGTTGCCAGTGTCAGTAACCTCAGGATTTGTTTCTGATCCAGACCTAAGATCCACTATCTTGAAATTGAGAAGATTTGAAATGAAAAATCGAGAAATTAACTTGGAAACCGAGAGATTAATCTCCCACTGTGGTCGCCAATTGTTTTGGGGTAAAAACTGATTGTGCTGGAAATGGTAAATTTGGATGTGCCGCCGAGAAACAAATCTAAACCCTAAACAAATACACTGCACAGGAGTACTTTAGATTCGAGAAATCAATCTGTACAATTCGGACCTAAATCAAGAAATGGCCATTCCAGTCTTGCTTCGGTCACAAAATGAAGGAGAAGGGTTGATATAGGGAGGGTATCGAAGAAGGTGTTGAGATCAGAATGGTTAACTCTGAAAGTGTGTTTGTTTTATGACTTGTATCAGAATGTGGAACTCGCCTGCGGGATGCAAGCTATGAGTTCTTTGGTGTTTTTCTGGATACTTGTGTATGATAACCATTGTTGGTTGAAATAGGTTGAAAACCTATTTATATCAGTCATAGTTGCACGCACCTTGATCTCATAGGACTGGGAATAGTCGAGTGATGGAGGAGTGGGATCGTGCAGGATGGTGAAAACCACGTCTCCACTATGAGGGGAAGACTGGGTGGTTTCGTCCCACTACTTCTCTGTCATCACTAACTGCCGTCTTTTCCTGACACTTTCTTGTAATGGGCGTATTGCACGCCACACGCTGTAAACCACCAGACCAATACCCTGATGAATATCCCCCAGTTTGTGACATGTTTTATGTCTCGAGTATTTTATAGAAAATATGTAGCAAGTTGCTGAGTGGGTCTTGCTTAATTATTCTGAAAAATCCCGTGTTATGTGGCGGGTAGTCATATGTGATGATCAAAGTCATGAAACTTGCCGCAAAGAATAGCATGTGACGCTATTAGGTTAAATAACTAAGTTATTTGTGAAGCCGATACCCATAAAATATCGTATGTATTCGATGCATGTAAAGCATCGCTTTTAAGCAAGCAGCTCAAAATAATCGATGCATGTAAAGCATCGTTATATTGAGCCTGTCTTGGTTGGTCGCGGAACCTAGTGTCTTAAAAATAACATGACCAGCCACTTTCAGGAAGTTGCTGGGAACTATTTATGCATTCCAAAGGTAGGTCGGTCGGTCCCTATAGGAGAGTGATGGCTGGTAGCCATTTTTACATCCTATTGGTCGGTCCAAGTTAAATCTAGACCGGTTAAATTGGATAGCCAAATTGGATGGCTAAGATGATTTGAAACAGTTATTGGTTACCGCTAATTTATTTAAGAATTCTATAAGAAGCGCGGCCAGCCATCTTTGGGCGATCGCTTGGGAGCCATATGGGAGGGTCGCAGCTTGGCCGATTGTTCCTTATGGAAGAGGGGTGGCCAATGGTCACGACGACATTTTGTTGAACGCCTTGAATAGGAGTTTATCCGGCCGATTGGACTGGCGAAGTTGGGCGGCGAGATGATTTGCGGCAGTTAATGGCCGTCGTTGATTTAATTTAGGTTTTAAAAAGCCTTGTGGCCAACCTATTTTGGGCTAACGGTTTTTTGTGTTAGCCGCGCGCTGGGAGTTGTTCGACCGGCCAACACAATAGCCGGGACGCTGGTGAGCGTATCTGAACCTTTCCCGTTGATTGAGATTGAATCCAGGCCGGTCAATTCGGCTGGCGAAGTTGGGGGGCCAAGATCATTTTGCGGCAGCAATATACTGCGGCTAATATAAATTAGGGTTTTGTATCTCACGCGGCCAACTGTTTTGGGTAATCTTTTGATGGATCCGCTTGCGAGTGGGAAGGATTTCGATTGGCCTAAACGTTAGTTGGCCCGCCGGTGTAGACGATGTTGCTTGTCCGACCATGTTAGGAGGTGGCTAGGATTGATAAATCGACTGGCCAAAATGTACGACCGCAATCGTTTTAAGAATGACATGGGAAGTCTGTATTAGCTTCCCTAAGGAATAAGGTGCATCGACCAACCAACTTCCAACTTTATTTAAAAGCGTGTGTGGCGCATTTAAAGCGATCTGATTGGTCGATGGGAAAGAAGGGCCAGCAGGCAATAATATGGGGCGTGGCTGGCCAGCCAAGTGGTGTTGCCGTGCCTCCTTTTGTTGTTACTTTTATTTGCCGCAGTTTCTCTTACTTCTTGTTTTCTGATTTTTGGTAGGATCTTGTTCCTATCAGTTCCATGTTGGATCAATTTCTTAGTATATCTAGGATTAGCTTCGAAATATCACGCAGGGCGCAGAAAAGCCTAATTTTTTCAAATAGGTAAAATAAGGTTAGAAAATCGAATTTCGTGGGCTGACACAAAATTAAATAATTTTCGATAAATTATCTGTGCATTAGCACAAAAACCTCTTTATCAGAGAGCGGTGCAACTTACGTGTTCCTGAGTATTTTCAAGCAGATCTTAATACTTACACTTCGAGAAATTCTTGCTACTCCGCTGCGAGTGAACAGTAAGTGTCATGTCATTCCAATATTAAGAGTTCAGCTGGGGAACATAGCATAGGAAAATACTCGACAGGCTGTACATTAGTGAATAATGCAAGCGGGAGTTTAATAAAATTTACATAATTTTTTGGGATTGTTGCTACATGCACCATTCTGGATAAATTTCATATAAATATACTGAATTGCTCAATACATATGTAAGTAAAGAGGCCTGGGCACTCATTACTTTAAAATGACTCTATTTCTTTACAAAATGACAGCACATTAAATACAGGGTTTCACAATTTTAGCCCTGAACCAAAAACCACCATCAACAGCTGGATCAACATAAAATTATTAGTGTTTCAACTTGCTAAGAATTATGATTTTCAGAGCGACCAGTTCAAAACCCTAATTTTGATTGATTGTTGATCAATTGATGATTTACTGAAAAGCAATCACTGAGTAAGGGAGGGACCGGCTACATGGGATGATGGTCGACCATGTAGCGCCCTGGTGCTCGAGTGAGCATGCACCAAAGTCCTTTGTAGACCATTTGGTGAAAGGATAATTAAATGCGGGTTTAATCATTTATCAAAATAGTGCTCGTCTAAGCATTAGGCAATAAAACCTAATTATGGAGAGATGAGGGACCGACTAAGGGGTACGAAACCATCCCTTGGTGGTTGTGGGACCAGGTTGTGGTCAATTGATCAAGTTCCAATTTGGTTGGAAAGAGTTTGAACCCAATATGAACCGTAGAAGATTAATTAGGTCAAAATTGTGAAAGTATGTGGGACCGTCTCCTTGCAAGCCTAAGGGCCTACCTTGGTCGGTCAAGGTGGCATGCCCGTGTCACCATATTGTATGTGTCTAAGTCCTGATAATTTTGATATTTTCTGACGCGCGTTCGAGCAATATTTTTGGTTTTTAGAAGAGTTTGAACTTGACTGAAACTCTCGATTTTGCTCGAATGAGCAAGTAGAACTTTGCTCGTGCGACCAATATTTTTAGAATATTAAAATAATAATATTTTCCGTGAGTATCCTAGTCGGTCATCTAACCATTTGACTTTTTGGCTTTGTTGATGGTGGTTTTTAGTTCAGGGCTAAAATTGTAAATTATATGCCTGCTTTCTGCAAAGAAGTAGAACTTCCAAGAAGCTGATGAGTGTCTATACCTCTCTGCTTATACATGAGCTATGCAGTTTAATACCTATGAAATTTATTTAGAATAATATTGATGCATGTAACAACAATCCCAAATATTTTGTAAATTTTATTAGTCTCCCACCTGCATTATTCATTAATGCATGGCTTGTTGAGTATTTTCCCTATGCTATGTCCATAGATGAACTCTTAATATTTACATGATATGACAACTAATGTTCGTTCGCAGCTGAGAAGCATGAGTTTCCCGGAGTGTCAGGATTAAGATGTGCATGAAAATACTCAATCAGAGGCACGCAAGCTGCGCTGCTCTCCGAGTTAAAAATTAGTGATTTTGTATGAACGCACAAAATTCACCAGAAATTGATTAATTTTGTGTCATCTCACAAAATTCAATCTTTCTAACCTAATTTTATCAATTTACAAAAATTAGGTTTTTTATGGCCTGCGCAATATCTCGATCCCTATTGGTCGAAACTAAACCTAGGCAAACTAGGAAATTGATCCATCATAGAACTGGTAGGAGCAAAATCTTATTAAAGTTGGAAAACAAGAAATAAAATAGATTGCGGAAAATAAAGGAAGCAGCAAAAGGGGCGCAGCCGTGCCGCTTCTCCGGACGGTTTTCCCTAGCTTGCGCCGCCCTACCACCGGCCGGCCATACCCATATTCCTGCCTGCCGGCCCCTCTTTCTCACCGACCAATCAAATCGCTCTATACGCGCAGCCCACACTTTTAATCAAAGGTGGAAGTTGGCTGGTCGACACACCTAATTCCTTAAGGAATCGAATATAGGATGCCCATGTCAGTCTTAAAACGATCAATTTGGCCAGCTGATTTATCAAGCTTAGCCGCCTCCTGACACGACCAGAAGAGCTCTATGATACACACCGGTGGTCCCACTCATACTTGATACAATCGAAGTCTTCCCAGCTTGAAAGAAAAGCCTCGAACCGAACGTTTAAAGTAGGATGGTTGTGCGGCTTGAAAACCCTAATTTATGTTAGTGGCAGCACATTACTGTCGCAAAACGATCTCGACCGTCCAACTTGGATAGCCAAATCGACCGTCCCAGATCCGATTTCAGGCAGCCAATGAGGTGCCGTTGCAATTACCGGCCGCCCCCCTCCTATGGGAATCGATCAACCCATCCTCAATTTGTTCAAATAGTTCCTGGCAGCTTCCCAAAGATGGCTAGCCGAGCTGCCTACATGGATATTAAATGAATTTAACGGCAGCCAATAAATGCCGCAAATGATCTTAGCCAACCAATTTTGCTAGCCAATTTAACCGGTCTAGATCTAATTTAGGCCGACCAATAGGATGTCAAAATGGCTACTAGCCATCACTTTCCTATAAGGACCGATCGGCTCACCTTGGACGTACATGGACAGCTCCTGGCAGCTTCCTGAAGATGGTCATGCTCCTTTTAAGACATTAAGTTCCGCGACTAATTTAAACAAGCTCTAAACAACGATGCTTTATGAACATCGATTATTTTCAGAGGTTTGCTTAAAAGCGATGCTTTACTTGCATCGAATGCAAGCGATATTTTATGAATATTAATTTCACAAATAACTTAATTATTTGACCTAAAAGCATTATGTGCTATTTTTCGCGTCAAGTCTCACAACTTGACTTGTCACAAATGTCTTCCTGCCGTCTAGCTTGCACGTGATTGGTCAAAATAATTAGGTCTTGCAAGCAAGACTCACTCAGCAGCCTACTTCATATTTTATACAAAAATACTTGAGACATCAAACATGTCACAAACTGAGGGATGTTCATCAGGGTATTGGTCTGGCGGTTTATAGCGTGCGGCGTGCAATACGCCCATTATGAGAAAGTGTAAGGAAAGGCGGACAGTTAGTGGCAGTAGAGAAGTAGTGGGTGTAAACCGACTAGTCTTCCCCTCATAGTAGGGACGTGGTCTTCAATATTTTACACGATCCTCACTTCTCCATCACTCAACTACTTCCACTTCCTATGAGGTCAGGGTGTGTTCGACTATGACTTATATAAATAGGTTTTCAATCTATTTCAACAAACAAGTTTTGATTAACACAAGTATCCAGAAAACACCAAGAACTTATAGCTTACGTTCCGCAAGCAAGTTCCATATTCTGATACAAGTCATAAAACAACCACACCTTCATAGTAACCATTCTGATCTCAACACCTTCTTCGCTTCCCTCCCTAAGATCAACCCTTCTCCTTCATTTTGTGACCGAAGAAAGACTGGAACGGCCATTTCTTGGTTTAGGCCAGAATTGTACAGATTGATCTCTCGAATCTAAAGTACTCATGTGCAGTACATTTGTTTAGGGTTTAGATTCGTTTCTCGGCGGCACACCCAATTTACCATTTCCAGCAGAATCAATTTTTACCCCAAAACAACTGGCGACCACAGTGGGAGATTAATCTCTCGGTTGCAACATCAATTTTCAATTTCATATCAATTTTCTCAAATTCAAAATGGTGGATCTTAGGTCTGGATCAGTAACTAACCCTGATACTACTGGCGCTGACAACACTCCTGGCATCAATATTCCTGCTTCCAACACCAATGTACCTCCTTCCAGCACATTCAATGTGTCTCATGGTGTTACATCCTCTACCACCAATGTCAGCAGTACCGGAAACATTCTCTCTTGCGTGACGCCTCCTATCACCAGAGCCAGAGCCGCTGCTACTCTTCATAATATTTCTTCAAGCGTGACACTCCCAATTACCACCAGAGCTTCCACCACTTCTTCGTCAGGACGGGAGGCTGGAGGAGCCCAAGGAAACCAACCTCCCATTACCATTCTCGATTTAATGGAGAGGCAGGAAGTTCTTTCGAAAGTTCAGACGGACATGGCCATAACTCAGAAAGAGGTACTCACTTTTCTCAAGACACTCACGGAAAGGTTACCACCAGAACCATGCCATCCTCAAATGGAGAAGGAAAGGAACACTTTCATGACTCCTGGTGCAAGTACTTCAACAGGGAGTGTCTTTATGGATGAAGAAGATCGTGTTGCTCCTGAACGACCATCATAATGGAATCAACAATCCAATTTTATCACACGTGAGGACCTGGAATGACTTCTCCAGAATCGAGGAAAGGAAAACCCAGCTACCATTCATCAGCACTAACCTCCTTATCATCCTGATATGCAAAGAGTTCCTCTTCCAAGGGGATATTCCTCTCCAAAGTTCTCTCTTTATGACGGTACTGGTAACGCTCGTGAACATATCTATCGTTTTTTGGAATCACTAGGGGAGCATGAATACAACCACGTCCTCCGCCTGAAGGAATACTCAAAATCACTCACTAGAAGAGCGTATACCTGGTACAACAACATTGCACCAAACAACATCTCCAATTGGTGTTAAATGGTTACCGCTTTCTACAAGAAGTATTTCTTTGTGTCTGAGAAAATCACTTTATCGGACTTGGGAAGGATGTTTCAGCGAAATAATGAACATCCAAATGATTATGTCAAGAGATTCAGAATTCAGGCGCTAGATTTTCATGATCCAGATGTAACTGAACATCAATTGGTGGAGTTGTGCATTAATGGAATGGTACCCGTCTATCGCGCTTTATTGGAGAACCTGCGCTTCCATACATTCTCTGAACTTCATGAAGCTGCTAAACGTTTGGCTACAACAGCACCAGCCTTGCTAGAAAGAACCAGGCCTGCCCGGAATGAAGATACACGTGAGACTCGAGGGAGTAGACATTTCATCAATAAGCAATATTGTAATCAACCCTCTGTAAGAGTGGTGGGAGAGGGAGGAAAGAGGAAATCTCCAACTACAGAACAGCAGCCCAAACGTGTGGCACCAGCACAACAGATAACTCAACCTCAGAAAGCTGTCACCAAGGCTCCTGCACGACAACAAGAATTGGGATAGGCTGCTCCAAACTTCTTGTTTCCAATTGAAGATGTAATCGACCTCCTAGAAGCATGGATTCAAGATGATTCCATCAAGCTACCTCCTATAAGACGTCCACCACTGAGGAAAAAAATGGAAAATACCAAATATTGCTATTACCATAGGTTCGTCAATCACCCAACCAGTGACTGCAACAAATTGAAGCGCATTTTCAAAGAGAAGCTTGACACAGGAGAACTTCAACTAGGCACTGAAGGAGTTCACAGGGATCCTCTTCCTGTCAGAAGCTGCATGCTTTATGGGGACTTTGTCCATAAAACCGTGCAATCTATGATGGAGCATGTATGTGAGATTCTCTATTTCTCCAAGGCGCAGCGCCAATATATATTTGCAGCCCTCAACCGTGTTGTGTCGGGCAGGCGATTGTTTTCAGTTGGAGAAGCTACTCTCAAATTCCAACCTCTCTTGGAAGTTACAGCTGGTAAATGTAGCTGAGGGCTCCTAACCAATGTCCACCTGAAAGGTGTCGAGTTCGACGGCACACTGATTGATGCATCCTCTGACTTCAACATTGTCACCATCAAGACTCTGAGAGCTGCAGGGATTTAAAAGCAGGAAGTTGTTCACTGCCCAACTGTGATCAAAAACTCGGAAGAAGAATCCAAAAATTCTTACGGGTAAATTAATCTCGAAATCAAGGTGGGATATGCTCAAACACACGCCAAATTCCATATTATTAAAGAATACCCAAATTACGATATGGTTCTGGGGCGTTCATGGATACATAACAACAAAGAAAAGCTAGGAGTATGTCCTTTGCCAGTGTCTATACCTGAAAGGGTCTCCAACAAGCCATCTAACCCTGAAGATTATTTGTTGCCATATCGACAACTCCCAAATGTTGCACAACTGCTTGGAGAGAGCACAACAACATTTTTTCGCGGATTCCGAATACAAGTAAGTCTTATTGAACAACCCTTTCTACAACCAGTTACTCCTCATTCTGTCAAGACCTGGGGACTTGATCCAACTATCAACTTAGTTGTCGCTAGGTGATATGAGTGGGATGTCGGTCCCTTTAAATATTTCATCAAGTGTTTAGAAGCTGTCTTAGTCAGGGATAATGAGTCTAAGAGTCAAATAGCTATGCAACACCCAAATCCATTTCAAGTTGGAGATATGGTAGTAAGGATTGCTGCTCAACCTGCTCCGCCCGATTCCCCAGAAGGAAAAGATGAGCCGTACCTAGTGGCATAAGTTTTCTTGGGAGGCTACTGCAATCTCATCAATGCTGACAAGCTATAAGGCGTAGTAATACACGCCCGGTGGCTCAAACCTCTCAATACCTAAGATATCATGTCGCCTTTTCCTGCAGCGTTTCCTTTAGTATTACCTCTAGAAGTTTCCCTTTTCATGCAATATTTGTAATTCCTCCAAAATGATTGCACTTTCATAATTAGGATTTCAATTTATCAATTAATCATATCATCATTTCCTTTTGAAAAAATTACTCCTGAGTCATTTCAAAACAAAATCTCAAGTAAACTCAAAATCCTCACAAAACCAATTACCCATTAGTTCAAAATCAGAAGAATCAAACCATGAAAGAAACAACTTATATCTTTCAAAAATACATAAGAAATGAATATGTAAAGAAAAAAAGAAAGAACAAGATATTCAAGGGAAATCATCCAGCAGCAGCATATCCTTATTAGAGAAAGCACCTTTCATATCCCAAAGAGCCGCCGCTTCAACGTTGAGACAGTCTCTCAACTACCACCTCGTTTTGACTGACGAGAGCCCTGGAAGAAGTTTCGTCCATTTCATTCTGCAGTTTTCGACTTTGGAAATCCCTTCACTGAACCAAGAAGCGGTGAATATTTAACACACGTGATCTGCAAGGAGAATATCGAACGAAAGTTACAGGTTTGCGGCCGAATCCTCAACCACTATTGTTGTTTCCTCTACTTAGAGTCGTCATTATTAGGGTTACACGTGTTAGATATCTCTGTGGAAGTGATATGTATTCTCATGAAGAGAAAGCACGGTTCTCCCAGTCTTGTCGACCATAGCCGCTCATGTACCATCTTCCTGTCTGCCGCATCGCCTCAATAAATTGGGAAGGGCTTGAATCGTAGAAGCAAGGTGCTAACGTGACATTCAAAGAATGAATATTGCGTGCGGAGATTCTACCGTAACCCTACCAAAGAAGAGTGTTACATCAACGATTTCGAAATATTATGAGACCTTCGAGGAATTCAGATTCTTTAATAGTGGAGTTTTCACTCATTTATCCAACTGGAAACATAAGAATCATGGGAGCAACGTGATCGAGGAATTATTATTCAAAGCAGTTCTGGCTACAACCATATGAAGCAAAATTACTGAATATCAAAGAAGCATCTACAAGTTATGAAAAAGATAATCATTTAAAAAAAATCACAAAATGGAAAAAATCTAATTGTCGGCATTGACACCGAGATTGACGCCAGGAATTTCTTCAACATTCTTTCCAAAAGATGCTCCAACGCCTTCTTCGGGGGTTGCTTCAACATCCTCTCCAAAAGATACTCCAACGTCTTCTTCAGGGGCTACTTCAACATCCTCTTCAAAAGCTGCTCCAACGCCCTCAAGGGATGCTTCAACATCCTCTTCAGAAGCTGCTTCGTCATCCTCTTCGAAATCTGCCTCAAGATTCTTTCCATAAACTGCTTCAACAGCCTCTTAAGAATGTTCTTCACGATGGGGTTCGTCCATATCAGAGTCCAGAATTATGATGTCATCATGAATAGGGTATTCATATTTGTCCACAAGTTCATGCTCACCCAGAAGTTGCTCATGCTCCACCCTCCGTCGCTTCAATCGAGCAGCAAATCTTTCCGCTCTGGTACTCGTTTGCTGAGATGCTTCATCGCGTCTCCACCTTTCCTCTATGCTGACCGAAGCCAGGAAAGCTTGAATGCGTTCTCGAACGATGCTCAGATGAGCAAGGGACATACTAGAGCTGGCAAACGGGCGGGTCGGGGCTAGATTGTTACGGGTTTCACGGGTACGGGTTAACACGGGCCCAAGCTTGTGGGCCGTTATTCTTCACTGGCCGTCATTTCATCAACCCGCGCCCGTAACGGGTAAAGCCTGCGGGCTTACGGGTTATCCTGGATTGTTTAATTAATGTTAAAGTTAAAACTTAATTAAGTTAATTTGTGGTCCTGCAGTTTAAGCCTTGATCTTCAATCTCTATTCAACATAAAAGTCAAACCAAGATCCATTCAATTTCAACAAAAAATTAAATCACAGATCCATTCAAAAAAAAATCAAGAGTTGCATCTTCATCTTCACAACCGTCCTAACATACATCTAAGTCTGCACTTTCTCAAACAGCATCAAGAAACCACCGTTGCCACCATTAAATCCCCCAAAATCATTACCAATAGCTGCTCCAACTATGGAACTGAACACAATCAACATCATTTTAGACCAAACCCAAAAACAGAAATCCCCAATTTCAATTATTTTTTCTGTAATAGAAATTACCCACCGTTGCTTCACCGATTTCCTCCATTAACAACATCAAAGCCATCTTAGTTTGACTGCAGCTGCTTGGATGAGGCTACTTGAAATATTCCATTCGATTCAACCACTGAACTAGATATCTTCACCTTGCCATTAACATCAACCCCATACATCTGATCTTTCCTTTCTTTTCAATTAATTTAACTGATTTCGCCCACCTTCAATTTCAGGTCCATTTCCACCTCTTTAGTAGCTTCTGTGTCACCTACACCTCCAACCAGTTCAAACCCTAACTCAATCATATCACACAAACCCTAATTTCAGAACCCCCATCTTCCTTGTTCGAATTATCAACTCAAACATCCATCCAAATCTTCAAATTGGCTAAACCCATACTTTAATTCCTCATTTATGATCAATTTTACAGTAATTAGTTATGAATTCAAAGAACCCTAAATTACACCCTCTGAATTACCTTTTTATTTGCGTCTCTGAATCACCTCCTTGAGTCACACAACCATTTTTAATCACTCCTTAATCTTTTCCTGCTTCTCCCGATCTCAAATATACGATTTCACTTCACAGAATCGTCCACAGAATCACAATAGAGTCACAGATGAAGAGCAGGGGAGGATAAGAAGAAAGAGGAAGACGAGAAAAGAGCACAAAGTGATGGACGCTAGGGTTTGGTTTTTCTTTTTCTGTTTTATTTGTTTGACACTTGGAATAAAGGTAAGGGCCTGAAGGTACACGCGATGAGAAAATGGAACTGCGGGTTAACTGGTCGAACCCGCAGGTTTTACGGTCCGGTCCGGGTTAACCCGTTTTCCAACAAGCCAGTCTTTTCCCAACCCTAACTCGGCTTGTTTAGAAACTAGCCAAGACGGGCGCGGGTTTTTACGGTCCGGTCCGGGCCAACCCGCGGGTTTTTGGCTTGTTTGCCAGCTCTAGGACATAACCTGTATGTCTTGTCCAGCTTCACGAGACGGACGATCTATTTTGGCCAATACCTCTTCGAATACGGTCATCCTAGATTCATCGACTTCAAAATTCTTTTCTGGAGAGTTGGAGGAATAATCAGAGGTGCCCATCATATACTGCAGAAAGCATAAGATCACGGTTATGTCAACAACCAACGCGGAAGACGATAAAAATAAATAAATTATTATTACGAAAAGAGACGAAGTACTTACCATCCAATGGAAAAAAGGAGAAAAGTACAACTTTGTGATGATCGGTGTGAGAAGAAGGACCTAAGTACTTCGTTTTATATTCAGCAAATCTACAAGATCCGGGAAAGGAAATGACTCTTTACCTGCCGTGTATACAGGATTTGGATGCGAGATGTCAGCCGACTATATGCTCATCTACCTGGAACTAATTGGCACATGCTAAAGAGGGCGATTGCTACTTATCTCGATGCTTCACCAAACATGTCCTGCTCAAAGACCAAGCCGACTTCTCTCTTGATAACGTCTGTCTACTCTTTTCATGAATTTTCATTTGTCACCACAGTGCTTACCCCGCAACAATGTCACTGTTACGTACTAAGTAGGGGACTTAATGTTGATGGTGTTTTTTAGTTCAGGGCTAAAATTGTAAATTGTATGCCTGCTTTCTGCAAAGAAGTAGAGCTTCTAAGAAGCTGATGAGTGTCTATACCTCTCTCCTTATACATGAGCTATGCAGTTTAATACCTATGAAATTTATTTAGAATAATATTGGTGCATGTAACAACAATCCCAAATATTCTGTAAATTTTATTAGTCTCCCACCTGCATTATTCAGTAATGCATGGCTTGTTGAGTATTTTCCCTATGCTATGTCCACAGCTGAACTATTAATATTGACATGATATGACAACTAATGTTCGTTCGCAGCTGAGCAGCATGAGTTTCCCGTAATGTCAGGATTAAGATGTGCATGAAAATACTCAATCAGAGGCACGCTAGCTGCGCTGCTCTCCGAGTTAAAAATTAGTTGTTAGAGCACTGCTCGGTCGAACTCGCAAGCGTTGCTATCTCAAGATTGTTTGTCAAGTTTAGTTGCCAAAACTATAAGTCTTGATTTCTAGTCTACTTATATCTAAGTCTCGGATTAGGATAGTAAGTGTAATTGAGCTTTAGACTTCACGGCGTTCATCGAATGAAGACGAAGAACTACTCAAGGGAACTTGTGAAACTTCATCAACAAAATGTATGTGGAGACTTGAACTCATTTATCACTCAAAAGTCTATCTACTCTATCTCTTATTTGAGACAAAAAGAAGTATTGCTATATAGACTTCAATTATACACAGTTGGTATTTCGAGCCGAGTTTATCTCGCTTATCTATTTCTCGAAATATGTGTTGGTAAGCTTTCACTTTAACCAAGTTCATCTTTTATTCTTGACGAAATTCAAAAGATGATCATGTGAAAATCGCCTTGTAACATCTTACATGATTTGTGTGAGACAGTCATTTGATGTAGACTCATAATGTTTCGTATTGATCATTCGATCACTTGAAAATTGCTTTGAAGCTAATAGTTTGTGTGAGACAGCTATTGTCGTCTTCCAAGAATGTTTCAATGATTGAAATAAGGGTTTAGAACATGTAACCATGGTTGGATATAAACATAGTGTGTATTCACATTTGTGTAAAGTCCAAAACCGGGAACCATGGTATGCGTACCCGTACGCGTACTGGTTAGTTGTTGGAAGTCAGGGAACTAAGTATGCATACCCGTACGCATACTGGCGGAAGCTCAAGTCCCGTGAATTTTTTCTGAAGTTTGGAAGTGTAAAATGGTATGCATACCCGTACGCGTACTGGCGTAACCAAACTCAGATCGGCTACTTAGGTATGCGTACCCGTTTGCATACTTAAGTAGTTTATGTTCTAAAATCGGTTTGTTCATGAACTAATACATTTATATAATAAGGAATGCAATCTTTTGCAAACCGTGGCTATAATGTTCATGAAATGATTCGAGTGAATCAAAATCGATTTTGCTTCAATTGTGTCTTGTCTACATCTATGAGAATATAAACAATTGAACAACTCTCTAACTAGTTTCATTTGAGTCATTTGAACTAGTTATGATAAAGATGAATAAGGTTGATATGAAAGTGCTCATACGTCTAACCATTGGGTAACTATTGTTGAACCAACTAAGTGTACACGTTTAGGTACGGTTACCTTTATCAAAATGATGGTACATTTCATTTGTGTATAACAAGCTAAGTTCGATCTAACGGTTGAAAGATATTAGTTTGAATCTAATCAGGTTTTCATCTAACGGTGAATATTGAATGCTTTGTTACCAAGGTAACTTAGATTGCAAACCCTGATTTGAAGACTATATAAAGGAGAACTCTAGCAACAGGGAAACCTAATCCCCACACCTCCTGTGTGATACTAGTTGCGACTAGAGTCGATTCTCTTTTAACCTTAGGTTTTTCACGAAACAATGTAGGTTAACGACTTAAAGACTTCATTGGGATTGTGAAGCCAGACCCAACTATTTTCTCTGTAGTTGCGTGTTCTGATCTTGCTATTTTCTATCGTGATTGAGTACTATCTTCTTTAAGATTTGCTCGAGATTTATTCTCCGATAGGCAAGATTGAAAAGTATTCACAAACATCTTCGTCTCATCGTTTGTGATTTCATAATATCTTGTTTCGTTAATCGATTAAGATTATTGTGAGGTGATTGATAATACTAGGTTGTTCTTTGGAAATATAAGTCCGGTTTATCAATTGGTTCCTGTTCACCTTGATTTATCAAAAGACGAAACAAAACTCAAAGGTATATCTGTGGGAGACAGATTTATCTATATAATAGACTTTTCTGTGTGAGATAGATTTGTTTATCAAGTCTTCGACTTTGGGTCGTAGTAGTGAGATCAGCTAAGGGAATCAAGTGCGCAGAATCCGGCGTGGTTCAAGAGGCGTAAGGAACGCAACTGTACCTTGATCGGTGTGAGATTGATTAGGGTTCAACTACATTCCAGTCCGAAGTTAGCTTGGTAGTAGGCTAGTGTCTGTAGCGGCTTAATACAGTGTGGTGTTCAAATCTGGACTAGGTCCCGGGGTTTTTCTGTATTTGCGGTTTTCTCGTTAACAAAATTTATGGTGTCTGTGTTATTTCTTTTCCGCATTATATTTTGTTATATAATAGAAATATCACAGGTTGTGCATAGTTCAATCAATTAGAGAATCCAACCTTTGGTTGTTGATTATATTGATTGACACTTGAACATTGGTCTTTGGTACCGTTCAAGTTGTTTGATTTGCTGATTACATTGTGAAACAGAGATACAACTCTTGGATATACTTTTCTTGAGATTGAGTCTGACTGTCTAGTTTATTCTCTCGAAAGTATATTGGAGTTTGTCCATACAGATTACTAAGAGAAATATTGGGTGTGTTTGTTAGACCCCCGCTTTTTCATTAGTGATTTTGTATGAACGCACAAAATTCACCAGAAATTGATTGATTTTGTGTCAGCTCACAAAATTCAATCTTTCTAACCTAATTTTATCAATTTACAAAAATTAGGTTTTTTGCGGCCTGCGCAATATCTCGATCCCTATTGGTTGAAACTAAACCTAGGCAAACTAGGAAATTGATCCATCATAGAACTGGTAGGAGCAAAATCCTATTAAAGTTGGAAAACAAGAAATAAAAGAGATTGCGGCAAATAAAGGCAGCAGCAAAAGGAGCGCAGCCGTGACGCTTTGCCGGCCGGTTTTTCCTAGCTTGCGCCGCCCTACCACTGGCTGGCCATACCCATATTGCTGCCTGCCGACCCCTCTATCTCACCGACCAATCAAATCGCTCTAAATGCGCATCCCAAACTTTTAATCAAAGGTGGAAGTTGGCTGGTCGACACACCTAATTCTTTAAGGAATCGAATATAGGCTGCCCATGTAAGTCTTAAAACGATCACGGGCGCACAATTTGGCCAGCTGATTTATCAAGCTTAGTCGCCTCCTGACACGACCGGACGAGCTCTATGATACACACCGGCGGGCCCACTCATACTTGAGCCAATCGAAGTCTTCCTAGCTTGAAAGCAAAGCCTCGAACGGATAGCTTAAAGTGGGATGGTTGCGCGGCTTGAAACCTTAATTTATGTTAGTGGCAGCACATTACTGTCGCAAAACGATCTCCGTCGTCCAACTTGGCTAGCCAAATAAACCGTCCCAGATCCGATTTCAGGCAACCAATGAGGTGCCGTTGCAATTACCGGACGCCCCCCTCCTATGGGAATCGATCTTCCGATCCTCAACTAGTTCGAATAGTTCCTGGCAGCTGCCCAAAGATGGCTAGCCGCGCTGCCTACATGGATATTAAATGAATTTAATGGAAGCCAATAACTGCCGCAAATGATCTCAGCCAACCAATTTTTCTAGCCAATTTAACCGGTCTAGATCTAATTTAGGCCGACAAATAGGATGTCAAAATGGCTACCAGCCATCACTCTCCTATAAAGACCGACCGGCTCACCTTTGACGTACATGGACAGCTCCTGGCATCTTCCTGAAGATGGCCATGCTCCTTTTAAGACATTAAGTTCCGCGACTAATTTAAACAAGCTCTAAACAACGATGCTTCATGAACATCGATTATTTTCAGCTGCTTGCTTAAAAACGATGATTTACTTGCATCGAATGCAAGCAATATTTTATGAATATCGATTTAACAAATAACTTAATTATTTGACCAAAAAGCATTATGTGTTATTTTTTGCGTCAAGTCTCACAACTTGACTTGTCACAAATGTCTGCCTGCCGTCTAGCTTGCGCATGATTGGTAAAAATAATTAGGTATTTCAAGCAAGACCCACTCAGCAGCCTGCTGCATATTTTCTAAAAAAATACTTGAGACATCAAACATGTCACAAACTGGGGGATGTTCATCAGGGTATTGGGCTGGCGGTTTACAGCGTGCGCCGTACAATACGCCCATTTATGAGAAAGTGTTAGGAAAGGCGGACAGTTAGTGGCAGTAGAGAAGTAGTGGGTGTAAACCGACCAGTCTTCCCCTCGTAGTAGGGATGTGGCCTTCAATATTTTACACGATCCCCACTTCTCCATCACTCAACTACTTCCACTTCCTATGAGGTCAGGGTGTGTTCGACTGTGACTTGTATAAATAGGTTTTCAATCTATTTCAACAAACAAGTTTTGATTAACACAAGTATCCATAAAACACAAAGAACTTATAGCTTACGTTCCGCAAGCAAGTTCCACATTCTGATACAAGTCATAAAACAACCACAACTTCACAGTTAACCATTCTGATCTAAACACCTTCTTCGCTTCCCTCCCTAAGATCAACCCTTCTCCTTCATTTTGTGACCGAAGCAAGACTGGAACAACAATTTCTTGGTTTAGGCTAGAATTGTACAGATTGATCTCTCGAATCTAAAGTACTCATGTGCAGTACATTTGTTTAGGGTTTAGATTTGTTTCTCGGCGGCACACCCAATTTACCATTTCCAGCAGAATCAGTTTTTACCCCAAAACAGGCTTTTTGATGGTTTGAGCAATATTTGAAAAATATGAAAAACCAGGGGTTTTGCTCCAACGAAGGAGTTTCATGAGATGAAGGAAATAATAATAAAAAGAAAATAAGGGATTGTAAGGTATGGGACCGGTCACGGCTAGGGCATGGCCGGCCGGCTAGGTGGCCCGGTCCCGTGACACCCTTCCCTATTTTTTTATTATTTTTTCATCGTCTGAAGGAAAAATGTGGAGAAACTGAGAGTTTTGCTCAAACAAGGAAGTTTGCTCGAATGAATGAGTTTTCATGAGATTAGGAAAAATAATAAAATAAGAATAAAATAAAAGGAAGAGGCGTGGGGCTGGCCACGGCGGCATGACTGGCCGACCGGTGGGCCCGGTCCCCTAGGCGCCTATTTATTATTTTATTGATATTATTTTTCTTCCCTATTTTGCTTAGGTTTCCTCGTTTGTCCATATTTTTGAATGCTCGTTCGTGCATTCGGGTGTTCGTCCGTGCATTATTGCTAAGTACACTCGCACCATTTTCTCGGGGCTTACTCGGTGGTGGCCCAGATGTCCGGTCAGTGAATATTTATTACTAATTCATGGAATTCAGCTGAGAATCAGCCATGAAACAGAGTAATGAAATAAATTGAGTATCTATTACAAATCCATGGAATCCATCTGAGGATCATCCATGTAACGGAGTAATGAGATAGAATGATTATCTATTACTAATCCATGGAATCCAGCTGAGAATCAGCCATGGAACGAAGTAATGAGATAAATAGATTATTTTCTAGGAATTCATTTGATGAATGACGCGCTAGAATTAATCTATGAATTGCTCTACACTAGCATGTGATATGTCTAGGAGCAGGTTTATTCGAGAATCGAGGTAAGAGATAATGGAAGTATCATACTCGTTATGAATATTGGGGGTGTATAGTCAGGGAACAACAAACAGTGTGACGTCTTGAAGACGTTAGCACTCTATACTGGCATGCAATATGTCTAGGAGTTGTCCAATCGTTAAGAGATTCTATACACGTTCTCTCTACATAGTCAGGGAACAACAAACAGTGTGACGTCCTGAAGACGTTAGCGCTATATACTAGCATGCAATATATCTAGGAGCCGTCCAATCATTTTGATTCTACGTAGAGGTGATGATGAAATGTGCAAAGTGTCGAAAGCTCAGCTGAGAGGCTTTTCGAGGAACATATTCATCATAGCTCTGAGAGGATGCTCGCTCAGTCAGAGATCGTGACATGGTTCACAGATCATAAAATATGAGTTTCACATACATTCCTGAAGCCGACTCAGAAGCATGCAGTATCATGATTTTACGATTTTAGCCTTTATCGAAAATCCACCATCAACATTACGTCCCCTGCTTAGTGAGGGACAGTCATGTTACGCAGTAAGCACTGGACGGTGATTTTCCAGTAGACGAGATAAGTAGTTGAACTTAGTCGTAAAAAGGCATTTTCAGAATCCCCGATTCGCTCCAATGATGTCATGTACGAGCAAATGCCTGGATAAGGAATCTGGCGGTATGATAGAGTGTCATCCCGTGAGCATGAAGAGATGAAGCATCGCTGATTCGAGCGATCGGACGTCCAATTTTGATCGGTTTAGCGTTTACGGGCCCGGACCCAAAAGAAAAAAGAAATCCTTGTTTAATTAGGTTTTTTGAAATAAAATTGTTATAAAAGGGAAGAAACCTATTTTTTGTTTCTTCTACTGACAGACCAAGCACCTCCCTCTCTTCACCTCTTTCACGTTTGAGCAGTGAGCAGGAAAAATCTCTGCCGGAGCCGACCACCGCCGATCACCGTCCGGTGAAATTCCGGTCGACTAGAGGTAAGCGTGTTTTTCTTGTTTGTGTGTTATTCATGAGTTGTTCATAAAACAAAACCCATATGTGTATATGCATGCGTAGGTTTTCATAAAGAGTTTGTTTTAGGAAACAGAGGTTCGTCCGTTCGTTAGTTTAAGAAACGAAAAATCCTTAGCATGAGAGAAAGATATATTTTTTGAATAGACACGATCTAATTGCAGTAAAGAAATTTTTTTCTATGAGCATGAAAACAAAATTTTATTTTGAACATGCGGACTTTCACAAAAATAGAAAAGACCCTTGTTTCATAGACGAATGCTCGCTCGAGCGAAAAAGAAAAAAGAAAATCTTTGTTCACGTGAGTTATTAACTCACGTCAAAAAAAAATTAATTCGTGAGTTATTTTACTCACGTAAAAAAATATATTTAAAGTACGTGAATTATTCACGGTAAAAGTTTTTGTGTAAAACCAAATTTTGATTTTAAGCAATTGTTAAAAGCAGACAATTATTTTTGATAAATAATGCTTTTATAAATTTTTTGATTTAATAGTGTATGCACAAACAATAGAAAATCGGTGAATGTTCACACGGTGGAGGTTATGTAAATTGCCCACACGGTGAAAACTATGTGACTGTCACACATAGTGAATATTATGTGAATTGCTCGCAATTTTATGAAAAAAATCAAGTTATGATTTTAAATAATGAACTTTTTGCTCGTCTTTGCAGGTTTGAAGGAACGAGCAAGTTTTCGAAGTTTTTGCGTTATAGTCACTACTGCTAGTCAAATTGTAAACAGGTAAGAGTTGGAGAGTTACCATTTAAACGCATATTAGCCGACTTGTTTTGAATCCGCACTTTTGGCAACAGTTAATGGCGGCTCCCGGTGATGACCATGTCTCTGACTCTTCTGGGAAATGCTCAAGAAACATCAAACCGAAGATGAAGAATTTGGCAGATGTTCATGCGGAGGTAGATCAACCTTTCAGAAATGCTAGAAATCTGATACGCGGTATGTCTCTTGTTCGTCTGAGAGCCATTCGTGGGGGGATTAATGACTTCTTAACTTATATGGACGCGGAAGAGAAGCAAAGACATGATGAGTTATCCCAGAAAAGAAAAGCCGAAGATGAAAAACTTGCAGCTTATCAGCGGAATAGACAGCAACTTCAACAAGCGAGACTAGCGGCTGAAAGTGAGGTTCGACCTCGTCCTGATGGCCTAGCTTCTGATTCAGATGTTGAGGAAGTTGAATCTGTTTGGAAACCTCTTGAGCGCAAAATCAAACCATATGCACCTGGTATGAGAGCTGAGCGGTCAAGGCAGACCTCCGAGCCGAATGCGAAGAAGATGAATATTTAGACGCAATATACGATGATCCTGAAAACCAATTGGAAGAGGTTCCCAGTAAGGATTCTGACGATGATTCTGGGGAAGAGCTTGAAGAAGATTCCAGGAATGATGATCGTGAAGATGATAATGGATCCGATGAATCTGATGATTAGTCTCGCCTGCAATCTTCCTGAGTAGTTGATCATTTTATTTCTCGTTGAATTATATGTTATTTTGATCATTTGAGCAACTTGACGGCATAGAAATTGTATCAGGAATTATTTTAAAATGCCAATCTTTTATTATATCTTATGCTTGATTTTCTTATGCCTTCAATTGAGTGAGGTGGACCAATATCCATGCGTGCAAAAGTTGATCATGATTCTCTGCAGTGTGATTGCACAAGCGATCCAAGAAAACATGTGATATGCACGGATGATCAATTCCAAGTCAAGGTATTGATTGTTGACCGCGTCTGGTCATGGTTTTGAACTGCCAGTCCCCAGTATCATCACTTTTCTTCTTCGTCACCGACATAATCTCATTTGAGATTTAGAGCTTCAGTAGTGTTAATACCCAAAAATCGCTCCTAGGAAAAACAATATACTGTTGAAGTACTTTCTTTAGGTTTGAAAATCAAAATCATACAAAATGAGCCTAAACCAAGAAATTCGTCATTCACGTTTTGCTTCGGTTACAAAGAGAGAAAATGGGTTGATCTTAGGGGAGGGAAAGCAAAGAAAGTTTGAGCAAATCAGTAGTGATTGAATTTGGGTATGAGGTTGTTAACTATGGAAAAAGAAGGGCTTGAAAATGATATGCTTGTTCTGTCTTATGAATAGACAAGGTAGTCTATTTATAGTTGTAGGGAATACTCATTGTTTCCTCGTAAGTAGTGGAGGTTGTAGAGAGATGGATAGATGGAGATAGTGGGATAATGGTATGGTTACGCCCATTATGTTTGGGAAGTTTCTCGAAACCGTAAACCATTATTCCATTACTTAGCCACTTCCTTTAACCGTTCTCAACCGTTACCACTACTTGTAACTTCCTTATCATGGAGTGTTGCCACGCCGCATGTTGCTGTAAACCACCAGACCAATACCCATAAATAATTCCCCCATGTAACATATTTTGATTTCTCATAGGAATTAGTAGAGTCGCGGACTTGTTTCTAGTCGTGTCTAGAATGTCACGATACTAGCTGATTGATAGACTAAGCTAGCCAGACTTTGTCGACATAGCTTGAAGAGATAACTCGATCAAAGTGTATGCGTGGCTAATAATGAATCCGCCATATGATGGCATTGAAAATACCTAGCCATAATAATACATGAAAATGCCAACACCAAGCTAATGGCTAGCTAAGTCGTGGCGCGGGCGCGACCTAATCGATTAGCTAGCCGAGTCGGCATGGACATGGGTGCTAGGCTTGGATAAATATAGTCGTGGTCATATGGCTAGGCTAGGCCGAGAGGCAAGGAGGCCGTTGCCAAAGACATGGCCAGGCTAGGAGGCAAGGTGGCATAGTCATGGTTAGCCAGGCCGGAAGATAAGGAGGCCATGGCTACTAGCTTGGCTAGGAAAAGATACTAGGAGGCTGTTGCATGGTTATGCCATGCTAGGAGATAGGGAGGCCGTAGGCCAGGCTATTCCGGATAGCAAGGAGGCCGTGGCTGGTTAGAAGCCAGGCTAGGCCGCCTGGCAGGAAACCGTGGCCATGGTTAGTGTTACAGGTAAGGCATGGGCATGTGACAGTTATCCAGGACGGTAGACAGGGAGGCCATGACTAGCTAGGCTAGGGATAAGGTGGTTGTGGCCACTAGATAGGCCAATCCGGGAGATAGCGAGGTCGTGGCCTGACTAGCTAGTTGGATACCTAGGAGGACAAGGAGGTCGTGGCCTGATTAGCTAGTTGGCTAGCTAGGAGGACAAGGAGTTCGTGGCCTGATTAGCTAGTTGGCTAGATAGGAAGACAAGGAGGCTGTGGCCTGATTAGCTAGTTATCTAGCTAGGAAGACAAGGAGGTCGTGGTCTTATTAGCTAGTTGGATAACTATGAGGACAAGAAGGTCATGGCCTGATTAGCTAGTTGGCTAGCTATAAGGACAAGGAGGTCGTGGCCTTATTAGCTAGTTGGCTAGCTAGGAAGACAAGGAGGCCGTGACCTGATTAGTTTGTTTGTCTAGCTAGGAAGACAAGGGAGCCGTGACCGGTTGGGATAGACTATGAGGCCGTGGCTAGTTAAGGAATTGGTAGCCATGGCCTTAGCTAGTTGGCTAGTATAACGTTCCAGGAAAGTGACGCATAATGATTGCGCATCACAGTGTTGCAGTCCAAGTCAGTGTCCGGCAATGATTGTGCGACACTACATAGACTATCAAGTGCTAAGAATGGCATAACCTAGCAGGGCCAGTGAAGCGCAAAGGTAGTGCTATACTGTAAATACATTTGTCTAAGTAATGAAGCTTATTGGCTGACACAATGAGGCTTCATTGAGGGAAAGACAAGAAATGGCCAAAGTTGTCAGATGCAACATGCGATGTTGGCATTAAGGCATATCCATGTAATTGAGTTGGCCTAAACTCAAGGATGATGCAAAAAGGTAGAATATGCCAAGAGTTGGTCTATGGCATTAGTTCAAGGCTGGCCAAAGCTTGAACAGTGCAAACAAGCTAGTTTTGCAAGAGTGGTATTGCTATTGTCAAGCAAATTGGTGAAGTGAAGCATATGGCTCAAGATAACCAGAATGAGTTAAGGAAGTGGCAAGATGATTATAGCGCAACAGCTGTGTAGTAGTTCAGTAAAGCGCAGCAGTGGCGCAATACAGAGGCCAAGTCCAGTAAAGCGCAACAGTATTGCAATATGGCTCAAATGGCGGTTATAAGTTGGTTATTGGCTTTACAAGCATGCCAAATGTGTGATACAAGGGAGAACGGTTATAAAGTGTGTTTATAACCATATTAGAGTGTTCATAACCACCAAGAAAAGGTGTGGCATCAGTTGGCATGACAACACAAAAGGTGGCAGTTGAAGTTGGCGGATATGGAAACTACTTGGACACTTGGCTATCTAAGACTTGTGCAAGCGGTTGCACAGAAGTTTTGGCCTGATCCTAACATGTATAAATATCTTAGGAATCAATAATGTTGGTGTTGTTCAATTGGAGAAGAAGCACTGATTTTTAGAGAGAGTTAGGCATTCACAAAGGGGGTGAATTGCCTGTTTTGGTCCATGTGATGGACGAGTTTTGTAATCTTCCTTTAGGGCAATAAAATGGGTTTATTGCAGTATATCTTTGTGTTAATTGTGTTGCTGATTTGTGTGAGAATTATTCAAGTACATGGAAGAACCTCTTATGCTTATGGGGGCATGAAGAGTTAGAGAGAAAGAAGAAAAGACTTCCATTATGCAAAGCCTTATGAGTGAAGGCAGATGCGTACTTTGATGCGAGTATGCAAGGCTGAGTGATTGTAGGTGAAGTTGATTCACTGAACCATGAAAATTTTAGGCGATTAAATGGGCATGTGATAACTGGTATCAGAGCTATGTTTAGGGACACAGTTGCTGTTCTCTCTTTTTACTCAAGTTGGTGTCATTTGTTTGTCAAATTCAGTGGTGAATTGAATGGGTTTTACTAGTATGGAGAGTAGAAGAAGTTGGTCTTGTGAGGAAAGATCAATTGGAATGAACTTTGAAGCTTGAGGTAGAAACAGGCCATGAAAGTTTATGACAAAGGTGTCAAAATTCCAGCCCAAAGTGTTAGACGAACAAGCGAGAATCATTAAAAACCGGGTTTTCAAGTGATGGCATGACAAAACTAAGGAGTATGCTGACTTCTATGGTGCAAGTCAGGTGTTTAAATTCCATGTTTCGGATGCAAATATTACGCATTTGGAATGCATATCTTTGTGGTGTTATCAGTAGCGAGTACATTACATGTTGTAATGGGAATTTTGCGAAAATTCCTGAACTCAAAGAAGTTGATGGCCTTTGCAGTGTCAAAAAAGATGGAGAACATGTTTATGCGATAGATTGAAGGTGTTTTCATCGTAGCCAGTTTGATGGAAGATTAAAGTTATCTCTCTCGAATGCATATACCTTGGTGGTAATGCAAAGTCTAGTTGTGAACCAGGATTTTCATGGCAATGTGATGCCATGGAAGAAGAATTGGATGGCCAATTCTTATCTATCATAAAGCTTATGGAAAGGAAGAAGAAAGAAACACAAGTTAGGGAAAAACCTATACACCACGGTCTTGTGTTTGCAAAGAGTTCTTCGTTGATGCTAGATGCGCACAAGGAGTATGCTTGCACCTGGTTTATGAGTGGGATCAATATGCTTGGACAAGGGTGTCCAAAGACCTGCATTTGATCATAACCACAAGAGTATGTTCTTGTTGACTACAAATCAACAATTGTTGCTACTGAAGTTGATTTAGGAGAAGGGGAAAGACAAGAGTAACCATATTTGCATGGACAATAAAATGAGTTCTAAGTTTGAAGAAGAATATGGCATTCTTGCTTCATGGAACGTAGGCAGTGGGTGCCTCATTTGCAAGGATGGTGGCCTTGTTGAGATTGTCCAAAGTGTTTATCCGCGAAAGTTATAGAGTGATATGACTTTGATGAGCTCTATGGTGATGCTCAGAATCACCAAGTTAAGTCTGTTCCAGTTGGGCAAAGGTGCACAAGTTTGTGTCAAGATTTGGGTGCTAATTGGCATTGCAGGTGTGCAACAGTAGCATGCGCCAAATGATATTTGGGCATGGCCAAAGAGCATAATGCGGTTGGAGATGCAAGTTAGGCGAATTGTAGATACATGGAGAAAGAAGGACAAAGTAGTGGTGATGCATAAAGATAACATATGGCCATTATTGAAGAAATCTTCATGAAAGCTAAAGCAACATGATAGTATCGGTTTGAAAGAGTATTCAACTAAGTGTCAATTATATTATGCTTCGTTATGGGAGTTGCATAAGAACGTTGATAGTTGGAAGAATACATATGGCAAAGTGAATTGCTACATTGGGGACAGTAGGTACTGTCTCGCTTCATTTGTTGCTTAGAAGCGAATATGAAGTCAGTATTGCAAGGCTTGTTAAGTCTTATAAGTTGCAATCAGTTGGCGCGAGTATTTGCTCAAATTTGAGTATACTTTCAGTTTGGGTCGAGTGGACCTTGGTGTTGGAATGAAGTCTCTCTATGTAAGGTAGTAGTGAATGAGGGTATTTGAAGCGAAAGTTCTTGCCTCTTTCGTTCAAAGTAAAGATAGTTCGCGTGGAAGATGCCACATAGCATATTAAGACAAAATATGCAATAGAAGACGCTGAAAGTGAAAGAAGAAAATAGAGGAGTTGGTGGCATAGTCGAGTTTGCAATTGAGAGTTATGCGGAAGTGCGACGGCATATGGTAGCGAAAGCATGGAGTAACGCAGCAAGAAAGAAGATGTAAGTCCATCAAGTATATGAGTTAAGAGTAACTCATTGTTAGGAAGAACATGATGTTATTTTTCCGCCATATTAAAGCGTAGCAGTTTGAAATAGCAAATGATGCTTAAATTGCTGGTTTCAAAGGCGCGTAAAGAGGATACTTTTTCTAAAGTGATGGTGGAATGCTCCGGGTATCCTAAGTCATGACTATACCAGAGTCATGCATTTAAATCAAGGTGTTGCGACGATGCAAGAACAGCGAGGTGCTGGTTCTTTGGCATACAAATGATGCAAGTCCAAGAAGGTGAAGTATGCAATGTGATTTGGAGGCCAAATCTAGTGAAAGTGCTGATGTTGGCAAAGTGCAACAAAGGCTATAGATTGTGGCGCATACCAGTGAAGCGCAAAGGTAGCGCTATACTGTAAAGATATTTGGCTAAGTAATGAAGCTTATTGGCCGACACAATGAGGCTTCATTGTATGAAAGACAAGAAATGGCCAAAGTTGTCAGATGCAACATGCGATGTTCGCACATATCCATGGAATTGAGTTGGACCAAACTCAAGGATGATGCAAAAAGGTAGAATAGGCCAAGAGTTGGTCTATGGCATTAGTTCAAGGATGACCAAAGCTTGAACAGTGCAAACAAGCTAGTAATGCAAGAGTGACATTGCTATTGTCAAGCAAATTGGCGAAGTGAAGCATATGGCGCCAGATAACCAGAATGACCTAAGGAAGTGACGAGATGATTGTAGCACAACAGTTGTGCAATAGTTCAGTAAAGCGCAGTAGTGGCGCAATACATAGGCCATGTCCAGTAAAGCGCAACAGTATTGCAATATGGCTCAGGTTGCGGTTATAAGTTGGTTATTGGATTTACAAGCATGCCAAATGTGTGAGACAGGGGAGAACGGTTATAAAGTGTGTTTATAACCATATTAGAGTATTTATACCACCAATAACATGTGTGGCATCAATTGGCGTGACAACACAAAAGGTGGCAGTTATGGAAACTACTTGGACACTTGGCTGTCTAAGACTTGTGCAAGCGGTTGCACAGAAGTTTTGGCCTGATCCTAACATGTATAAATAGCTTAGGAATCAATAATGTTGGTGTTGTTCAATTGGAGAAGAACCACTGATTTTGTAGAGAGAGTTAGGCATTCATTTGGTCCATGTGATGGACGAGTTTTGTAATCTTCCTTTAGTGCAATAAAATGGGTTTGTTGCAGTATATCTTTGTGTTCATTGTGTTGCTGATTTGTGTGAGAATTTTTCAAGTACATGGCAGAACCTCTTATGCTTATGGGGGCATGAAAAGTTAGAGAGAAAGAAGAAAAGACTTTCATTGTGCAAAGCCTAATGAGTGAAGGCAGATGCGTACTTTGATGCGAGTATGCAAGGCTAGGTTATTGTGGGTGAAGTTAATTCACTGAACCACAATCATTGTCGGTCATGTCCCATGGAAATTTTAGGCGATTAAATGGGCATGTGATAGCTAGCTAGGGACAGGGATTCCGTGGCCAAAGACATGGCCAGGCTAAAAGATAAGGAAGTCGTAGCCTGGCTAGCTAATTGGCTAGCTCGGGAGTTAATGGCCACGATCTGATTATGGAGCACGGATATGTTGGTGCTAGCACTTCGTTTGTAGAATATGGAATATATTTGAGGAATTCATCCGTGGAAGTTCTACGACTCGAGGTAGTATTCCAAATAGTATACTTTTGTTAGTACTTTTATTCCAAATAGCGTAGTAGCTTATTCTGAATATTTATAATTTTGCACCATCAGTGTAGACTGATCAATGCATGACAATTTGTATGGCCATGCTTAAAATAATGAGAGTTCAGCCGAGTGAAGCTCTAAAATCTTGCAGGCATATTCAAGGCCAGTATAGCCATTAGATGGATACGCATTCTCAATTCTCTTGCGGAGTATAATGTAGAAGTACGAATCTATAATTATGATACCAAGTCATGAATTTATACATATTTATACACATATATAGAATACCAAGAGTTCAGCTAGGTGAAGCCCTAGTACATATATAATTATAGATATGTATCTCATGTAGGGTTAGAGATGATTTTTACAATTTTTGCCCTTGTCAAAAAAAACACCATCAACATTAAGTCCCCTGTTTAGCACGGAACATTGATGTTTCGAGGTAAGCATTAGATGGTGACAATGACGCTAAAGAATTTAAGACTCAGTTGAAGAGTAGTTACTTATCTTTATCTCCTCAAGATAATGTTCTTGGCGCAAACTTGGAACTCTTTTATGAGTAAGTAATTGACTCCGGTGCTCAGGATTTGATTATATGATGGCAGGCACTAGTGATAACATCAGCGAGGAAGCAATAGACCTGTGATGAACTTCTATAGATGAATCTTGAAGTCATTTCCCGTTGTAGCTGGAAATAGCGGAAGCCATCATGAGGAGTTGATGACAGACTGGAGATGGATGGCGGACTCCAACATTTTGTTTTGAGGTAGATTTGAGTACGTCAACTCTCTTAAAGTATAGAAGATCCATCGTATTTGTCTCATATCAACCATGAATACTGATTGGAAGCTTGTATGGTTATCCAACTATGCGTGCACACTTATAATTTGTAATCCCGTGTAAATTTTTTGGTCTCTACTAGTTTCAGCATAGCAGCCACATCTCTCATCCCGCGTATCCATTTTGTGTGCCATTTCAGTATGTTGTAGCGAAGACATAGAAGAATACTTTTCGTTAAGTATGCATGACCTTGTTCCTTATATATGGTTGCCTATTTCCTTGGTAATTATTGATGCAACATATTTTCCGTAATTAACCAGTGTGTTCGAAATTGTCGGTGACAGAGGCGGATCCCCCATGTCATGGGTGTGATCAGGTAAGGAAAGACAGGTCGGTTGATGTCTTCTTCTATTACTGTAGTTTCTATTGCGCCGAGGATGGAGTAAGAGCTGGTTGAAGTTGAAACCCTTGTTGGTGTCTGACTGCTGAGTCACAATTAAAATGTTTTTTAAACTCTTGAGCATTGACCAGAATGAAATTATGTTTATTCTGACTCTTTAGCTCAGAGGTTTATTCTTGCCCTTCTAATTGCGATGATGATACGTTTGGAATGCTCATATGGGAAAAATCTTGCGGAGGCATTGGGTGAAGTAGATGAGCTGGGAGGAGTTTCGTTGCCGACATGATGCTATCATGTCTTCAAGGACTTCGTTCCAAGCAACATCCTTTGAACTTCCGAATCTTGGATTGTTGTATGGAATGGGATGCGATGAGCATATCCCAGTCACACTTCTATTTGGTTACTAAAGCTATATTTTTGAGTCGGCTTGGGAATACAATGCGGTCTTGTCAGGAATCGTAGATGCGTACTAGATCCGATGACGTGATCGGATGCGTGAAGATATCTCTGCGGCGTACTTTTGGAGGGTAAGGAATCCTCATCAAATTTGCGGCTCCCTGGTTGTCTATCTTTTATGAGATGGAGAGATTTTTGACAGTGAGGGGATCTTATGAAAACCTTCAATCCCCCAAGTATGATTCACGCGATTCTTCGTATGTGGTTGTGCTTCATGTAACAGTCAATACGAGTTTGCTTGTTTGTTGAAGAGTCCCGGAACATTCACGGTAGTTCTGTTTTACTGTTAATCATTAGGCGGGTCCCTTGATAGTAACTTATGTAGCTGAGGTGCGTCGAATTTGGCTTTTTTCAAGGGTGATACATCCATAAGTATCTCTGGATCTTCCTTCGGGATCTTTGATCAGGCACATGTACGGCTTAATGTCGAGAAATTCCAGCGGCTCGTAGATCTTTGACAGTGATGATATTGACATCTTATCCAGCATCAATAAACGTCTTCTCAAATTCAACTTGCCAGATATGGGCGGTTGTGAGGAATCCCCGGTTGGACTTCATATCATTCTTGTTGATCTTAGTCTCATAGACAGGCTTGTATGAATCTGGTTGAGGGCCGTGAAAGCATGTCGTGCTGGCAGTCCTCAGGTGTAATTATCATGAGCCTATTTCTCGTGGAATATGTGCGTCCATTGCATCCACTGGTAAGGTGGTGACTGCGTTTAAACTTCTAAAACTGAAGGAGCCTTCAGTCCCCAAGTGTAGATTACTTTGATTGTATTACCTTGAATCCATACCTCTGGGATTTGATACGAGCTTATTATACTCTTCTGTACGCGATGCTGGGATGCTTGGAACATCATATGAACGGAGTTTTATGGATAACGAAGAGGTAGAGGTGAGAGAGTTATGTTGCTATCATGGCTCCCCCGGTGTCTTCAAAAAAAAATGTTTCAGCACCGTCTCTGGAGTTATCTCATGAATATTTGATTGTTGTCGGGATGGACTGTGGTGAGCAATCCCCAGTCGCACTTCTCTTTAGTTACTGAAGTTGTTTTCTCTTAGTAGGCTTGGGAACCGTCTCGGCCTCGTAAAGAGATGTAGTTTTTATAATGGTAAATAGAAGATTCAATTCTCGGACTTGGGAAGATACTGATTTTAGACTTAATAAAAGAAAATATTAAAACTAGCAAAAAATATGCAAAAGAAGGTAACAAGATTAAGAGTTACTAGGACTCAGGATTCCACCAAACTCATATTTTGTGGTTCAAATATTAATTCTTATACAATTATAGCTCCAAAAATAATAATTATTGACTCTATATCTTTGCCAAGGTAGATTTTATAAAATATTAATTGTAAATGGTAAGCATGAGTTATCAAAACACTTAAGCTAAGCATAACTCATCAAACTAAATGAAAAGTAATTAATTTAAAATCATAATTCAAATTATATTAATGAAAAAGTCACAAAAATAATTGAATAAAGTTACCACATTGATGAGAGTTGGCTTCCTCCGTCATCCCAGTGATGGGGTTTAGCTCCACATGGTGAAAACATGCTCAAAATATTTATTCATAGCTCAAAAGTGTGTTTACAATGGTGAAAAGAGAGAAGAATAATAAAAACAGAAAACTGCAACGTTTATAAGAGTTGCGAATTAACTGTTACAATGAATAACACTGAAGCAAGAACGACAGTTCTGTTTTGTAACAGATTTCGCGACTGCCTTTTGCGGGCTTTTGTTCTTCAGCTTCGTCTTCACCAGCAGCAGCAGGGAAGTTTCCTGCAACTTCTTTTCTTCGATCTGTAGCTCTCTAAACTCGACCCCAAACTCTCGCTAACCCTCAATGACTTCCAACCATCCGTTTTATACCCAACAGCATCATAAAATTTCGGTAATAATTACGAATAATCCTCCCAAATCTTCACAGCAAATACATTAACCCGAGAATATTTTCTTTCTTTTCTT
>JAJJMB010002020.1:8505411-8538072 GCA_023531105.1 Papaver atlanticum | reverse complement strand
ACAACTTTTCGAGCCAATTTCTCCATAAAAGATTATTTCACCAAAAATACCTAAAAATACATAAAATACCAAAATAAGCACAAAATCGAGTACTAACATTATAGAGAATTGAGAACAAAATAGACACATAAATGCGTCTATCATAAAGTGTTACAGGCTTCTTCCAAACATAGAGGTGATGATATCCTTACGCTACACCTTTGAAGAGTGGATGACCTTGTCACGGTTATGACTTCTTGACCGTCTCTTATGAGCTAAAGAGGTTCTTGAAAGTGAAGAGATTCTGTGTAGAGCCTCAATCCCCAAGTGGTTTACGTGGTTTTATCTTGTATGGTTGGTGTTTTGACCATGATAAAGATATCACCATCTTGCATCTGTACTTCTGTTTACTCTATTACTTCTTTCATGGGAAACTAAAATACGGAGAAGTACGGATTACCTTTTTCTTTACTGGTTGTTGTTATGGTGAAGCTCTGGCTGGTATCAACAAACGAGCAGTAACGGTTCTTGGTAGCAGCTATGATCAAAAGAGACTGCATTGTTGTGGGAACAAAACAGATTGGCTGGAGCTACATGGGCGTCCGTGGAAGCAAAGGGGTTGGTTGGACGTGTAAGCGAGTAAAACTGTCCACGACTACGAGCTTTGGCGGGATGGGAGAAGAAGTGGACACAACTACGAACCTTGACTGGCTACGGTCACGATCCTTGACAGGGGGGAGTGGTGGCTATGGGAACGAACCTTGGCAGGGAGAGACGTGGCGGCTACGGACACAAACCTTGGCAGGGAGAGGCGTGGTGGCTATGGACACGAACCTTGGCAGGGAGAGGCGTGACAGCTACGGACACGAACCTTGGCAGGGAGGAGTGGTGGTTACGACCACGGAACTTGGCAGTGAGGAGTGGTGGTTATGACCACGGACCTTGGCAGGGAGAAGTGGTGGTTACGACCATGGACCTTGGAAGGAAGGAGGCGTGGTTTCTAATGGCACGTACCTTGGATGAGCATAAGTAACCACGACGAATCTTGGATGAGCGGGAAAGGCATAAGTGGTGGTAGCCACGTCCACAATCTTTGGACGAGCATAGGTATCCACGGCCATGAATCTCCGATGAGAGGGAAAGGTATAAGTGGTGGTAGCCACGTCCACTAGCTTTGGGCGAGCATAGGATGTTATCCACGACCACGAACAATAAATGGCTTTGATCGTCTGTTATGGCCCAAAGGATGAGTTTCTTTCTTTCATATAACTCACATACGTGAGTTTATTTCTCCTTCTCTTCTTTCCCCTCTTTTATTTTCGGTGAAGCAGCTCCTCCCTGATTCCTTACGTGCGTAAGCTCGCCTATTGTTGCTTGCCTGATCATAAGTGCGACATTGGTGTATTGACTTGATGAAAATTTTAAATTTGTGTCTTCTTGCCAAAACGGCAGCAAAATCTTCATCCGATGTCGGAATGAGGTGTTTGATCTCTCATTCTTTATATAAAAGGAAGATATAACTTGTACATAAATAATTTATTGATTTGGAGTCATTTTGGTGGGCGTAAAGTATCTGACACTGAGAATTCAGAACTTTCCAGGAATAATTCAATAGGTTTCAGCTGTCACATAGTCGAGAGTTTCGGCTGCCATTTATAGATAATTCATAAGATTAACGTGCCCTTTAGCATGTTGTAGAAGGCTTCAATACGAATCGTTTGGAATATAGCTCATTCCAAGATTCTTCACCAATTAGCGCCAGTTTCAGTTCTTCCATAGGGCAGTGTAAAAACGTTTCTGACGGAGTTCTTGCAAAACGACCCGTAACCTTTCTAAACTACATGCCATGTCCTAAAACATTTTTTAATGAATGTTTAGGTTGCTAATGGACATGTATTATGAGTTTTATGGTTTGTACTTGAATCTTCATGCTTGAACCATTTTTGCTAATTATGACGCTTTTATGATTTTTCAGCGAGGGTACGACCCAAATGGAGAAAGACATGAGTGAGTATTGGAGATTACCGTGGGTGACGCTGCTGATGAGGTATATCTCCTTTTAAGTTATATTTGATGTGTTAGCACCAGCAGTATACTTGGAGGTGTTCCTGGATGGCTCATTCTGGAATTGGCGTTGTTCTGGTAACATCTGCTCCGTGAGTGCCTTCAGATATGCGAGGTTCTCCTTCTTGGTGGTAGCCGTGCCTACTTGTGCTTCTAAATTGAGTTTAATGACTGAATTAGATCTAAGATCCACCCTTATCTTTCAAATGGTTAAAGAACTGATTTTGTGACCGAGAGGTTGATCTCCGGCTGTGGTCGCCAATTGTTAATACCCAAAAATCGCTCCTATGAAAAACAATGTACTGTTGAAGTACTTTCTTTAGGTTCAAAAATCAAAATCATACAAAATGAGCCTAAACCAAGAAATTGGCCGTTCACATTTTGTTTCGGTTACAAATAGAGAAAATTGGTTGATCTTAAAGGAGGGAAAGCAAAGAAAGTTTGAGGAAATCAGTGGTGATTGAACTTGGGTGTGAGGTTGTTAACAATGGAAGAAGAAGGGCTTGAGAATGATAAGCTTGTTCTGTCTTCTGAATAGACAAGGTAGTCTATTTATAGTTGTAGGGAACACTCATTGTTTCCTCGTAAGTAGTGGAAGTTGTGGAGAGATGGAGAGATGGAGATAGTGTGATAATGGTATGGTTACGCCCATTATGTTTGGGAAGTTTCTCGAAACCGTAAACCATTATTCCATTACTTAGCCACTTCCTTTAACCGTTCTCAACCGTTACCACTACTTGTAACTTCCTTATCATGGGGTGTTGCCACGCCGCATGTTGCTATAAACCACCAGACCAATACCCATAAATAATTCCCCCATGTAACATATTTTGATTTCTCGTAGGAATTAGTAGAGTCGCGGACTTGTTTCTAGTCTTGTCTAGATTGTCACGATACTGACTGATTGATAGCCTAAGCTAGCCAGAGTTTGTCGACATATCTTGAAGAGACAATTCGATCCAAGTGTATGCGTGGCTAATAATGAATCCTCCATATGATGGCATTGAAAATACCTAGCCATAATAATACATGAAAGTGTCAGCACCAAGCTAATAGCTAGCTAAGTCGTGGCGCGGGCACGACCTAATCGATTAGCTAGCCGAGTCGGCATGGACATGGGTGCTAGGCTTGGATAAATATAGTTGTGGCCATATAGCTAAGCTAGGCCGAGAGGCAAGGAGGTCGTTTCCAAAGACATGGCCAGGCTAGGAGGCAAGGTGGAAGTGGCCATGGTTAGCTAGGACGGAAGATAAAGAGGCCGTGGCTACTAGCTTGGCTAGGCCAAGAGACTAAGAGGCCGTTGCATGGTTATGCCATGCTAGGGAGGCCGTAGGCCAGGCTATGCCGGCTAACATGGTAGAAGACAAGCTAGACCGGCTGGTAGGAAACCGTGGCCATGGTTAGCCAAGCCGGTAGACATGGAGGCCATGGCTAGCTAGGCTAGGGATAAGGTGGCCGTGGACACTAGATAGGCCAAGCCAGGAGATAGCAAGGTCATGGCCTGACTAGTTAGTTTGCTAGCTAGGAGAACAAGGAGTTCGTGGCCTAATTAGCTAGTTGGATAGCTAGGAGGACAAGGAGGTCGTGGCCTGATTAGCTAGTTAGCTGGCTAGGAAGACAAGGAGGCTGTGGCCTTATTAGCTAGTTGGCTTGCTAGGAAGACAAGGTGGCCATGGCCTGATTAGCCAGTTGGATAGCTAGGAGGACAAGGAGGTCATGGCCTGATAAGCTAGTTGGCTAGCTAGAAGGACAAGGAGGCCGTGGCCTGATTAGCTAGTTGGCTAGCTAGGAGGACAAGGAGGCCATGGCCTGATTAGCCAGTTGGCTAGCTAGGAAGACAATGAGGCCATGGCATGATTATCTATTTGGCTAGCTAGGAAGACAAGGAGGCCGTGGCCTGATTAGCTAGTTGGCTAGCTAGGAAGACAAGGAGGCCGTGGCCTGATTAGCTAGTTTGGCTAGCTAGGAAGACAAGGGAGCCGTGGCCGTTTGGGATAGACTAGGAGGCCGTGGCAAGTTAAGGAATTGGTGTTCATGGCCTTAGCTAGTTGGCTAGCTAGGGACAGGGATTCCGTGGCCAAAGACATGGCCAGGCTAAGAGATAAGGAAGTCGTGGCCTGGCTAGCTAGGGAGTTAATGGCCACGATCTGATTATGGAGCACGGATATGTTGGTGCTAGCACTTCGTTTGTAGAATATGGAATATATTTGAGGAATTCATCCGTGGAAGTTCTACGACTCGAGGTAATATTCCAAATAGTATACTTTTGTTAGTACTTTTATTCAAAATAGCGTAGTAGCTTATTCTGAATATTTATAATTTTGCACCATCAGTGTAGACTGATCAATGCATGACAATTTGTATGGCCGTGCTTAAAATAATGAGAGTTCAGCCGAGTGAAGCTCTAAAATCTTGCAGGCATATTCAAGGCCAGTATAGCCATTAGATGGATACGCATTCTCAATTCTCTTGCGGAGTATAATGTAGAAGTACGAATCTATAATTCTGATACCAGGTCATGAATTTATACATATTTATACACATATATAGAATACCAAGAGTTCAGCTAGGTGAATCCCTAGTACATATATAATTATAGATATGTCTCTCATGTAGGTTTAGAGATGATTTTTACAAGTTTTGCCCTTGTCAAAAAAAACACCATCAACAAGTAGAAATCACAACTGATTTGACCATTTGTAGAGGATAAGTATCCATTGTGTCTTATGTATTGACCTTCAAGACATAGGGTTTTCCATTTACACAAATACATCTTCTTCCATTATTGAGTCTAACCGCGCAGAAGAAATTTCGATCGTAATCATACCTCATAATAGCATGTCTAACAGCAGTTCATCTTCTCAAAACGAGGAAGTGAAACTCCTAATCTGGTATGAAATACTCATTCTCTTTCTTTCCATTGTGTGGTCAATAGCTGATTATGAATATTTATTGCAGATGAATCATGATGACCGACTTTCCTCTGCTCCTTATAACTTAAGACCTAAATGGACTGTCAAAGCGCTTGCTCGTTTCAAATCCGCTCATATGGACGCCGGAACATCTTTAAGTTTGTTTACGGTCAATGATTTATTTGCGCGATTCTCCAAACCTTTATTGAACCTAGATGTCGTTGCAGGTTGATGTTCTCGTTGTTGGCATTGAGAAGAGAAAAGGTAGAAAGTCTGCGATTGTGGTTGATGATGATGATCGTACTGGAAATGATTCGGTCTCTGTAGATGCTGATCTCAGAGCTCCTGTTGGTGAGTACCCGACAGCTGGACTCCCATTTGACATTCCCATGGAAAATTCCTGCTTGGATAATCAACTGGTTGGTGGCTTCATCGTGCCCAAGTGTTATGCATCTCTCTACACAAGGATCTGGAGAAAATACAGGCATATTGCTACTACCGAAGTGTGGAGGAACTTTCTGCCAACTCTTCTGACTAATGTTGCTGGACTGTTATCGATCATTGATGAGATAAACGGGAAGAATTTACGTGATATCAAGAACAAATATATTCATCGATGGGACGACATGATTTCGAACTGTGAGACTTTGAGATTCAATGTAGGTTGGCTCCGTCGTCGGCTTGAGGTCATCAAGATTAATAGAGCGGTTGTTGCTGATAATATGATTTCTGCTTCAACTGCTATCATGGAAGAGGAGAAAGCGCTCGCACTAGAGTCAGTGAGGGTTGAGAAGGCTATCCAGGACTTGAAAGTGAAGACTGGAAACTTTCAGAATAAACTTAAAATGGCTTTCAGTAAACATTATTTGTTGTTGGGCGGTTTGCTCTGAGTGAGCGTTTGAGATTGTTTCTTGTGTAAGTTCAAGACTTGTTTTTGAATAAAGTATGATGATTGATTGATGAAGGAACTTTTTCTATTAGATTAATGAAATCTATTTTGAATCTTGAACAAATGAGAATATTGCATACTCTTTGAAGGAATAAAAATTACATTTTGAAATTAAAGTAATTGTTTACTGATCATTCAAGCATAATATGCTTTGAGCCACTTGCCGTTGATTATGTTTCTTTCCACTCCTCCATTAACAACCAGGATTTTGTAATATCCACTGGATACTTCCTTGATGATTACGTATGGCCCTTCCCATTTTGGAGAGAACTTGGGAGCAGACATGTCTTGTTGAATATGCTTTGTCGTTCTTAGAACCAAATCTCCTACTTGCAATGTTCGAGGTCTTACCATTTTGTTGTATGCCTTGGAAATCCTTTGTTTGTAAGCTTCCACATATTTTTCTACCTTGGCCCTCCTTGACTCGAGCATGTCCAATTCAGCAATCCTTGAATTAGACACTTCGGATGTATCCCATTGCACTCCACAGGATGTTGCAATCCTTGTTGAAGGGATCTTGATCTCGGCTGGGAGAATGGCATCAGCACTATAGACGGGGGAGTATGGTGAGGTCCCGATTGAGCTTCTAGGTGCGGTTCGATAAGCCCATAAAGTCATAGGCAGTTGTTCATGCCACGTTTGAGGATTATCATGAACTGTTAGACTGAGAATCCGGATCAAAGTCTTGTTGGTACTCTCCGCTTGTCCGTTTCCTTGGGGATAGTACGATGTGGAGAAAATTTGTGCGATACCATATTCCTCGAGCAATTCTCCCTCATGTTTGTTGGCAAAAGGAGTTCCATTATCTGTGATAATATGTTTAGGAACGTCGAATCTACATATGATGTATTCATTGATGAAGGTTGTAATCGTGACTCCAGTGGTGCTTCAAAGAAGGATAGCTTCAACCATTTGGTGAAACACTCAGTTGCTGTGATGGTGTATTCATGCTGCTTCGAAGACGCTGGATTGATTTTCCGATGATATCCAATCCCCAGCTATAAAAGGGCCATGGACTGCTCACGGAATGTAATAGGAGACAAGGAGTGTGAATGAGGTTACCATGGATCTGGCACTGATGACATTTCTGAACATAGGCAGCTGCATCATCTTCCATGATCGACCAATAATATTTTTCATGGATCTAGAGAAATAAATTTCCTCTTTCCTTGATGTTCTCCTTCGTGCATTTATTTTAGGATTATTGGGATTTCATGTTCGTCCAAGCACCTTAGCAGGTTCCTACCAAAACTTTTGCGATATAAAATTTCTTCCAGATAGACAAACCGTTTGGCCCTATGGACAAGTTTGATTGCTTCTTTCTTCTCTGATGGAAAATCATTGTCGCGAAGGTATTTGATGTAAGGTTCCCTCCAATCCCAGTGTGGTGGATTGTTAGAGCTTCCAAATAGTGAGGTGGTGTCTGACAATTGGGACAAGATCCTTGCAACATTCTCGACTGAGCCTCCATTGAGGGCCAATAGTACCCGAGCCTCTGGAGCCTTCTGTAAAGTGTAACCACCAAAGTTTGTCCGCATATTTCCTCATGTATGCGCTTGAGTTTCTCATTCGCTTCTTCGTCTCCGAGGCACCGTGACAAAGATCCATCAGGATTGCGATAATATAATTCCCCGTGTAACAGAAAAAGGTCCTTCAATTCCTTGAGGCTAATTTTCCCTTATGTAAGAGAACTGCTTAGCTCATGAATAATTGGTGCCCGCCAGTTACTTGCTTGGGTATCTTCAATTTGAGTAAGCCAAGTGGATGATACGGAATTTCTTTGTACAGTGATAGACTTCTCTGCTCCTTCAAATTGTAGTTTGGAAGCAAGAGTCGCCAAACAGTCAGCATGCTTATTGTTGGTACGACCAGTATGGATGATTGTTGCATCAGCAAAATGGGCTAATAGTCATCGTGCTTCAGCTCTGAATGGAGCAAGTGTTACTTCTTTGAGAGAGTATACACCATTCATCTGATTGGCCAATAGCTTTGAGTCTCCTCTGATCTCCAGGTGAATTGTTCCTGCTTGCTTGGCCAAGGACAATCCTAACAAGAAAGCTTCGTATTCTGCTGAATTGTTGGTGCAGTGGAAATCCAGCTTGAACGAGTATGAGAAGACTTCACCGAACGGCGATACCAACAACACGCCCCTTCCACCAGTATCATTGCTAGGAGTGGCGGATCCATCAAAGTATAGTAACCAAGTTTCTTCTTTAATGACTGAAATTTCTGGAAACTCACCCGGCACATCTTCATGTAGCATTGTGATGTCTTCCCCTGGAAAGGAAGCGAGTAAGTATGCAACTGCTTGGCCCTTGATTTATTTGGGTGAGACATACGCTATGTCAAACTCTGACATCTGAAGTAACCATTTCGCAGGTCTCCCTATCAAGGCTGGCTTTGATAGTAAGAATTTTATAGGATCAGCTTTAGCAACGAGTATGACTCTGTTGGATAGTAAATAATGTCTGAACTTCTGGATCGCAAGAACCAATGCTAGGCACGCTCTTTCAGCTTTAGGGTACCAGAGTTCAGCGTCTCTCATTGTACGGCTAAAGTAGTAGATCGAACGTTCGACGCCTTCTTCGTCTTCCTGAGCAAAGAGAGCCCCAACAGCAACATCACTGGAAGATTGTATAGTATCAACGGTCATCCTTGCACCGGAGATTTCATGACAGCGGGTGCTAATAGTATCTGCTGGATCTTTTGAAAAACATCTTGTTGGACAGTCGTCCATAAAAAATTTGCTCCCTTCTTCAGTAAAGGAGTGAACGAAGCAATAAGTTGAGCCAATCCTGGAATGAAACGTCGGATGTAATTTACTTTGCCCATAAAGCTCTGAAGCTCTTTCACAGTACGTGGAGGAGGCATGTTGGTAATAGATTTGGTTTTGTCGGGGTCGACCTTGATTCTTTCTGCTATGACTTGGAACCCAAAAAAAATCCCAGAATAAACACCAAACACACATTTCATGGGATTCATCTTCAATTTATATTCTCTGCATCTTTCAAAAACTTGTCTCATGACATCTAGGTGGGATAATCGAGATTTTGATTTGACGACCACATCATCGACATAGTCTTCTACTTGTTTATGCATCATGTCATGAAAAATAGCAGTCATTGCTCGTTGATAGGTGACACCTGTATTCTTCAATCCAAAAGGCATCACCGTCTAATGAAATTTCCCAATGGGCGTTTGAAACGCAGTCTTGTTAGTATCGTGCTCATACATCTTGATCTGGTTGTAGCCACTACAACCATTTATAAATGAGAACATGCCATGACCACTGGTTGCATCGACGAGCATATCAATGTTGGGTAAGGAAAAGTCATCCTTCGGGCAGAATTTATTCAAGTTCCTGAAATCCACGCAGCATCTGATCTGGCCATTCTTTTTCTTGACCGGGACAACGTTTTCCAGCCATGTCGGGTATTGAATGGGCTTGATGAATCCTGTTGTTAGTAGTTTCTGAACTTCATCTTTAATTTGTTCCTCAACTTCATGTCTGAACTTCTCGGGCGGTTACTTGACAGGTTTAGAGCTGGGAGTTATGTGCAAGTAATGCGTGACCAACTTATCGTCATGGCATGGAATTTCCTCGTACGTCCAAGCGAAAATATCTTGATATTCTTTCAACAGGCTTATCAATCATGTTCGTTCCTCTGGTGACAATACGGAACTGATCAAGATTGGTCTTGGCTCTTCCTCTGTTCCAATGTTAATTGTCTCAAGATTATCAGTGGTGGAATCTGTGCTATCTTGCAATTGTCGTGGGGCATCTTCAATTTCTTCGCTGGGCGATTGTTCGCTCTGAGATGACTCTTCAGGGAAGGGAGACTTTTCATTGACCTATCTTGTTAATTGCTAATCTCTGCGTCGGAGGTAAATGATTCTTCCTTCCGCATCATAGTTGGTTATAAAGTTAAATCCCTTCCGAGTCGTGGATTGATCTTGTTAACGCTTGAGCGGTGTGGAAGGTGGTTTGAATGGTTTAGCACCATCTGTTGAAGATGATGGTTTGTCAGCATCTTTCTCGATTGACTTCTAGCCAAGGAGCGGAGTGCTGTAGATATTGCTTGGAGGTTCAGGGATGCTTCTTGGTGGTTCGAGGAACTCATCATCATAAACCGGAGCATAAGGAGATGTTAAGGATGCAATGCGAACGATCTTGTTGTTGAGCAAAGCTTTCATACATTGGTGACAATTCGAGGGAACAACCTTGTTATCATGGAGCCAGTGTCGTCCGAGTATCATATGATAATCAGGCTCTTTCTCAATCACATGGAACTTGACCGTCGATTGGATAGATCCCACTTTCAGATCCACATAGGCGTATCCGTATGTGTGGCTCTGACTTCCTTCAAAACCCGTCATCAGTATAGGGTAATAAACAATTTTACTTTGTGGGACTTTGGATGCTTTGAGAGTCTTCATAGAAATGAGATTGGTAGAAGCGCCCGTATCAACAAGAGCTCTCTTAAATTCAGGTCCTTTGATAAAGGCAGTCACGTACAAGGCCCGGTTATATCCTTCTTCTGCCATTTAGTCTTCTTAAGTGAAAGTGATGTTGTTTACCAAATGTTCATACGTCATGGACACCTCTTCAACTGCTAGAGATGATGGAGTTATTTGCACGTCAGATGATATTTGGTTGAGTTCAGCAAACGTGTTCGTACGCTGATCCCTGGAGAAGTGAAGGAGTGCACATAAATTTTCGATCAAATTTGTAACTTCTTGATCTAAGGGCTTCTCATAAGTAGTGAAACTGTTGGCTTGAGGATGAGCATCAGTGGTGTTAGGAGATGAATGTTCCACCACTTGAGCTCCCAAAATTCTTGTCAAATCCACCATGCAGTTGAACATATTATCGACTGCTCCCTTCAATCGATCTATATTTCTTGCTGAGATTACTTATCTCCAGGCAAGTTCATCTAATGATGGAACTTCCCCATCGAATGCATCAATATGGAGGAAATGAGTACTAAAGTATGAATGATGAATATTACCAGAGTCGTTCGAGTGAACATGAGGAGCTTCACCGTTCGAAAGACTCTGACCGGGATATGAGGTAGTTGAATCGGACCTAAAACAAACCATATTTGTGAAAATTGGGATGCAACCGAAAGAATGATCTCCCACTGTGGTCGCCAATCTGTAGATGGGGCAAAATGATTTGCTGGTTTTTTTAGGAAATGAAGAGACGACCGTGGGGACAGGACTCCTCGACCGAGCAAACTGCTTAACCTCAAACAGATGCACTGTACGGGAGTGCTTTGAGTTCGAGAGATCAATCTGTAGGACTCCGTCCTAAACCAAGACATTGGTCGTTCCAGAGTCAATTCGGTCAAAAAGAGGTAAGATGGTTGATCTGTAGGAGGGAAGCTTAAAAGTGTGTAAGATCAATGGTAATCAAGGATTGTGAATGTGTTGTAGGTTTATGCAAATTGATGAACTATTGATTTCGAGTAAGTTCTGATGATTGATTGAATTCTGCTCTATTTAGAGTTGATGAGAATTCTTGGTTAGACGAGCGTTGTCTGTTCCTTTTAATCGTGAATTCAGAGACTTATTTATATTTCCGGAATATAAACACATTGATCTCCAGTAAGTGTGACGGTTGCTCGAGTGAAATAGTGGGAAAGTGGAAATCGTGGTTAAACCAGTTCCAGGTCGTGCGGAGACTTGGTTGATTGTCCACCCACTACTTTTCTAACTCCCTCAACTGCGTGCACGACTTACTCATATTTCTCATCGTGGATGAATACACGTGCCGTAGGCCGCCAGACCAAAACCCTAATTAATATCCCCCCATGTGACATGATTGATGTCTCATGATTATGGAGTCTGCAAGGCAGACGTGTATTTAATTAGTCAGTTGTTGACTTGATTAGACGATGAGTCTAAGTGTTGTTGAGTCGAGCATGATTGACGAATGCTCTATGATTAATGGATTAAACATGTCTGCTGGGACATATATATAGTTCTCGAATGCATGTTGATAACTGAATCAACATGATGAATGTTGATAGCCTGAGCAAATATTGCTCGCCTGAGTGAATATTTCTCGCCTGAGCGAATATTGCTCGATTGAACATTGAAAGTTGAATAATATTACTAGTTCATTCTGAGCAAATATTGCTCATTTAATGGATTACTGAATATTGATAGTTGAATCAATATTGACAGTCTGAGCAAATATTGTTCGTTTGAGTGAATATTGCTCGTTTGAACAATTGGTAGTATGACCAAATAAAATATTAATTAAAACTATTGGCAGCTGGGCCGAATATTATATAATTAATCAATATGTTGATTGCTGGATCAACATAAAATTATTAGTGTTTGAACTTGCTCAGAATTATGATATGCAGAGCGACCAGTTCAAAACCCTAATTTTGACCGATTGCTGATCAATTGATGATTTACTGAAAATCAATCACTGGGTGAGGGAGGGACCGGCTACATGGGACGATGGACGACCATGTAGCGCCCAGGTGCTCTAGTGAGCATGCACCAAAGTCCTTTGTAGACCAGTTGGTGAAAGGATGATTAAATGTCGGTTTAATCATTTATCAAAATAGTGCTCGTCTGAGCATTAGGCAATAAAACCTAATTATGGAGAGATGAGGGACCGACCAAGGGGTATGAAACCGTCCCTTGGTGGTCATGGGATCAGCTGGTGGTCAATTGATCAAGTTAAAAGTTGGTTGGAAAGAGTTTGAACCCAATATGAATTGTAAAAGATTAATTAGGTTAAAATTGTGAAAGTATGTGGGACCGGCTCCTTGCAAGCCTAAGGGCCGACCTTGGTCGGTCAAGGTGACATGACCGTTTACACAACATCAAAGTTCAATTGTATCACAACTTCGACAACAATACTATGGTGATATGTATCACTCCCTCTTAGTCAATACTTCATCTCACATGAAAACCACTCCCCCTTACATAATGATCCGAAAACCATATGTATTTGTAGTGTGAACTACACATTAATTCTCCCCCTTTTTGTCAATAAAATTGGCAAAGGTACGAAAACTAGTGGGATCCTAATGAAATTTCAATAGAGACATTTCATGACCAAAAGAAAGCACATATCAACTTTTTAGATGCAATCATATAGCCGAAGCTAAATGCATTCATCAAGGAGTTTATAAAGATACAAGATAACCCCTATAATATTCCACAACCGCACTCCCCACAAAGATTTGGCAATTAGGCACAAGTTCAATTAAGAACTCTCCCCCATAAAATGTCATTCCCGAAAGAACAACAAGAGCGACCTTATTTTCACAAGAAAAGAAGGATTTCTTTGGACATTCCAAATCACATGAAACATGAGTTTTTATCCAAAATACTCAACTAAATTAACCACAAGAGAACCCATGATTAATTCAATCGGAAATGCTCAACATAAGAAAACTTACGGAGCCGCACAGTATATACATAAAAATATGGATCAGGGAAGATCAATACTGCGGAATAAACAAAGATTCATTCTATCTTTCATCACTATTGCACAATGACATATAATAGACTTAATCTTTGTAAACAAAAGCTCATCCTTTCTTCCATCAATATTGCATAATGACATAAAAGGCTTATCTTTTTTTTTTGTAAAAAGTTCATTCATTTATCAATACTTGCATATCGACATACGAATGATTTAACTTTTGACCATGTATGGGACAATCAAAGTTCACGGATGCAAACACTCATATCCCATAACAATTTGCAATATATGAAACCATAAAGATTAATACTGCGAAATCATCTTCCAAACAAATTTTAGAATTTAAATAAATAAATCTAAAAACATTTAAGATGAAAATTGTTGGACATAGATATGTGTAATCACAATAATGGATATTCCAACCTCTAGTTATTCTTCTTAAAAACACAAGAATAAAATTCTCATGAGAAGTTTCCTAGACATTGTAGAGCTTTCTTAGAGCATCTACCGACAATACCTTTTCATTATTGAAAAACCCATTGATTATGGGATCGTTCAATTCCTCTAAATCTTAAAAAATATCAGTCAACTCACTAAGTTCTCTTTTTAGCTCACGCAGGGTGTTCTTTGTTAGAGGCAACATTTGCTCATAGTGAGTTATCTTTTCTAAAGACGAAACAATTTGAGATTTCAAATCATTTCTTTTGCTGATAAAGTCTTTCACCATACCTCTAAAGTCCTTATCAAAGTGACAAACTGACAAGAGGCAGTTAGATGAAGAACCTTCTCCATCATTTGTAGATCTCTCTTTCTTCTTCCTTGAGGAAGTGATTCCTTTACACAGATACACATTAACTGCTTCGATTGCATCCCTTTTTGTGGTACTTCTAGTTACAGGAGCCATGAAACTGTATCTTTCAAGGGAAAAAAAGATAAAGGACATGATCACAAATGATTATAAATAGACTTATTGCCACCAAAACCCTAGAAGAACTTTGAAAAAGTCTTTCATGGTTTATTATCCATTATCTAAATTATTAGGAGAATATTTTCTTAACAAAAATAAGAAAAGAATACAAATACAAGGACTTGAGCCACTTTTGATGCAAACCTCATTTTCTCAAGCTAAAGATGAGGATGCGGACGTCACTGGTATTAGATAGTGATGGAGTGAGCCGAATGCTCACACCTTTTACCAACTAGTGGCTTATCAAGGTTTGTTGTATAAACAGATTTCTTACCTCGTCTGAATCTGGAATTTCTGGATTTTTTATGAAAACCTTGTTGATCATCCAACGCCAGATTCATCCTCTGCATGTTCTCCTGAAGTTTGGCAATTCTTTTGTTGTTCCTCTTGAATCTCTAACACATACTTTGAACATGATTTGCATTTCCACAAAACGAACAAATCAATAAAGATTTTTTGTTCTGTTTATCACAACACTCAACGTACCCTGTTCCAACATTAGTTGGAACAAGAGAGTTGTTTGTGTTTACAGTTTTGCTCTTAAACCCCAAACCATTTGTGTTTCCAAAGGACTTCTGACCAAATAACTTTGCCGAGATTTTGCCAGAACTTCCGGATAACCTTTGCAGGTCATTCGTAAGAGTATTAATTTCTTTTTCCTTTAGAGACATGGTTCTAGTGAATTCATCATTAAGACAATCTATCTCAAGATTTTTTACTTGGAGTAATGATTCAAGTTTCTTCAACGAAGTCTTTAGTTGAAGATTTTCTTGGTAAATCTCTCCACTTTTATTCAAGAATTCACAAATCTCTGTGTCAGGCTCAAATTCTGAATCAGGAATTAAGTAGGTGGAGGTTTCTGCTGCAAGAGCTGAAATTTCATTGCACACATCAGACGCATCCAAGACATTGACATCCAGGAAAGATTTTTCTTGTATTGAATCATCTGAAGCATTAACTGGAGAGAGACGTTTAGCACATCTTTTGCTTCTTTTTACAAAATCCTCAATCATTTCTGTTATCAGTGATTTATCAGAATCAACATGATTGGAACAACATTCATCAGCCCAAGACAAGTTAGAAAACTCACTTGCGTTGGTCACAGCATTGAACGCAGATGTCCTGACTATGTTTTGATTAAGATCAAGAATTTTTAACTTTCCAATTAAAGTATTTCTGGAAAGATCATCAAGGATATTTCCTTCAATGATGGCATGCTTCTTAGAATCGTATATGGATGGCAGAGATCTGAGAATCTTCATCACAATGTCCTTTTCAGGAATAGTCTTACCCAATGCAAAAGATGCATTAACAATTTCAGACACTTTGTGATTAAATTCATCAAATGAATCTTCATCTTCCGTACGAAAGTTTTCTCAATCGGAATTTAGGTTTTGAAGCCTAGCTTCCTTTTCACAGGTATTCCCTTCAAATACGGTTTCTAAGATATCCCAAGCATCTTTAGAACGAGTGCATGTAGTCACATGGTGCTGAAGATCTGGGGTAATGGCATGTATGATGGCATTCAAACCGTCGGAATTTTTCTTTGCAGCAAGTATCTCAGCAGCGTCATATGCACCAATATCTTTAGGTACGGTTGAATCTCCTACTACCACAACGGGAGCATCATAGCCATTAACTACATAAACCAATGATTGAAAATCACGCGCTTGAAGAAAGGAACGTATTGCAATTTTCCACCGTAAGTAATTTGAGTCATCGAAGACTGGTGGTACGTTTATAGAGATAGCACTTCTGTTCATATAGTCAGATCGCTACAAACACAGACTTATAAGGTCTTTAAACATGTTTGACTGCTCTGATACCAATTGAAAAAGTGGGGGTACAACAACCTCACCCAATAATTCGCTTAGCAAACTGTATGGACTAACTCATATATACTTTTAAGAGAATCAACTAGACAGTCAGACTCAATCTTAATAAAAAGTATATCAAGGAGTTATATCTCAATTTCTCGATTCAATACTTACTCAAGCAAATAGAAACCTATGAGTCTAATTGAATACAAGAGAAATTAACTTGAATGGTACCAAAGACCAGTGTTCAAGTATCAATCAATTTCAATCAACAACCAAAGGTCAGATTTACCAATTGATCGATTTAACGCACAACCTGTGATATTTCAATTATATAACAAAATATAATGCAGAAAAGAAATAACAAAGACACCAGAAGTTTTGTTAACGAGGAAACCGCAAATGCAGAAAAACCCCGGGACCTAGTCCAGATTGAACACACACTGTATTAAGCCGCTACAGACACTAGCCTACTACAAACTAACTTCGATCTGGACTGTAGTTGAACCCCAATCAATCTCACACTGATCCAAGGTACAGTTGCGCTCCTTACGTCTCTGATCCCAGCAGGATACTACGCACTTGATTCCCTTAGCTGATCTCACCCACAACTAAGAGTTGATACGACCCAAAGTCGAAGACTTTAATAAACAAATCTGTCTCACACAGAAAAGTCTACAAGAATAGATAAATCTGTCTCCCAAAGAAATACCTAAGAGTTTTGTTCCGTCTTTTGATAAATCAAGGTGAACAGGAACCAATCGATAACTCGGACTTATATTCCCGAATAACAGCCTAGAATTATCAATCACCTTACAATAATCTTAATCGACTAGTGAAACAAGATATTGCAGAATCACAAACGATGAGACGAAGAAGTTTGTGATTACTTTTCTATCTTGCCTATCGGAGAAATTAATCTCAAGCCAATCTTACAATTGTACTCAAATACGATAGAAACAGCAAGATCAGATCACGCAACTATTGAGAAAATAGTTGGGTATGGCTTAACAATCCCAATGAAGTCTTTAAGTCGCTAACCTACAGGGTCTCGGTAGAAACCTAAGGTTAAAGGATAATCGACTCTAGCTTATACAACTAGTATCACACAGGAGGTGTGGGGATTAGGTTTCCCAGTTGCTAGAGTTCTCCTTTATATAGTCTCCAAATCAGGGTTTGCAATCTAAGTTACCTTGGTAACAAAGCATTCAATATTCATCGTTAGATGAAAACCTGATTAGATTCAAGCTAATATCTTTCAACCGTTAGATCGAACTTAGCTTGTTATACACAAATGAAATATACGTCATTTAGGTTTGAGTAACCGTACCTAAACGTGTACACCTAGTTGGTTAAACTACAGTTAACCAAATGGTTAGCCATATGAGCACTTTCATATCAACCTTATTCATCTTCACCATAACTAGTCCAAATGACTCAAATGAACTAGTTCGAGAGTTGTTCAATTGCTTAGATCTTATAGAAGTATACAAGACACAATCGAAGCAAACTCGGTTTTGATTCACTCGAATCGATTCATGAACATTATAGCCACAGTTTGCAAATTGCATTCCTTATTATATAAATGTTTTAGTTCATGAACAAACCAATTTTAGAAAGGAACACACTAAAGTATGTGTACGGGTATGCGTACTTAAGTAACCGGATTTGAGTTTGTTTTGGTTTCCAAACTCAGCAGAAATTCACGGACGTGAACTTTCCACCAGTATGCGTACGGGTACGCATAATTAGGTAACCGGATTGAGTTGGTTTTGATTTCCAAACTCAGCAGAAATTCACGGACGTGAACTTTCGCCAGTATGCGTACGGGTACGCATACTTACCCAATCTCCATTAACCATTTAGTACACGCACAAGTATGCATACATTTGGTTCCCGGTTTTTGACTTATACACTAATGCGCGAACAAATTATATGTTTATATCCAAAGATGGTTACATGTTCTAAACTCTTTATTTCAATCATTGAAACATTCTTAGAGGATGTTAAATAGAGGTTATTCACACACTATTTTTCATCAAAGCAATTTTCAAGATATTGAAATAATCAACATGACTTTCATCACTTGTAAAGATGAATTTGACCAAAGCGAAAGCTTACCAACACATATTTCGAGAAATAGATAAGCGAGATAAACTCCGCTCGAAATAACAAATGTGTATCATCGAAGTCTATATAGCAATACGACTTTTATCTCAAGATAGGAGATAGAGTAGATAGACTTTTGAGTGATAGATAAGTTCAAGTCTCCACATACCTTTTTGTCGATGAAGATCCATCAGTTGCTTGAGCAGTACAACTTTCCTTTTTGCAATGTATATAAAAAAAGGGCTCGTTTCTAAATGCTAACCCTAAGCCTCTAAAATGTTAGAGATGGCGCTGCATGCAACCAGGACTACCTAACATTCCTGGAAAACTTTGTTGTGCTTTGACGATCGATTTTATCAACATTTATCTGAGTAGGTTTTCATAGGAAAGTTGGAGCAAAATGGTCGATTACTGTTTCTCAAAACATTTTGAGATACTTAAATATAGCTGCGGTTGTTTTTCTTGTACAGATGTACTCATCAGTGGAATCGACTGACATCCCATAACATAATATTCGGAGAGCTACAATGATCTTTTGTTCGGGACTAAAGCCTCGTACATGTCGTGCATCATCATACTGATATAATTAAATAAAGGTGTTACCCGACTTTCTTCACAGGATCAACAACTCTTGCTCACGTATCAAGGAACTCATTATCTGCAGGCTCAAAATTGCTAAATTCGAGGCCACCCAACATAGTAGTTTCTTCACTTTCACCAATTCCTGCCACCTAAATAGGCTAAGTAGCCGATCGGATAGCTATAATCTTTTTAGTCAAGTTGTGACCCATGCAGAATCGATGCTGAAAATGTCGATCTTGCCACGCCCATCTTCAAGTGAAAACTTCCTTTGGCCCTAAAGGCATTGTATCATCCACGAATGTAATTGCAACATAAAGTTTTGCTGCCTTCTAGCCTCATTTGCCTCTTCACCCAATTGAAACAAAATCTCTACATACGTTTTGTGCTCTTCTTCGTACTAGGTTTCATCCATTTTTATATCTTCCTCAAAAGAACCAAAATCAGGATTCATGGTTGTAATTTAGCTAGAAAATCTCATGTAAATAAACGGTTAGGACCATCAGCCTCCTGTTTGTATCCGAGGAAACCTCTTTTCCGCAACTTCCGGTGAGTTAATAAAATCTTCTTTTCCATCACAATTTTTTGTTTTTTAAATGGAGAATGTCATAAATTTTCAAGGATGCTAATGGAATACATGTTTACTGGGGAGGGTACCGAAACTCATATAAGACACTCTAAGAAATCCTGTGTTGAATTTTGGCACCCTCCCCACTGATCCAGCACCCCCTCTTAGCAATGTTGTAAATTTTGGTCCATTCACGTTAAAGGTGTCTGCGAGACATCTCGTCGTCCATAACCAGTCCAGTGACCACTCGGGTTGATGTCGGAGTTTTTAGTAATTTAGGAGTTACCCCTAATAAGTTGCAAAATCACTAACCCTCACACCATAACTAAGTTTACTAAGAAGATAGCCAAACCAAAAGGAAAATGCTGAGCTTGAAACTACTCCCATCAAAATTCGCACCAAAATTTAATGATCTCTCATCAGTAATTCTTAAAACCCTGACTGGAAGTAAAACCCAGACCCATAATCAACAACTGAGGTATCGATCTACAAAGAAAAATGGAGATGAAGAATGGAATGATGCTTGGGAAACAGCATGGTTACCAGAAGAAAAAGAAGTATCAGAAGCAAAAACCAGAGCTCCATGGGAAACAACTGATGTTCATTCTCAATCATCAGAAGAAACTAATGATGTAATTCTTCCATTAAATGATGATATTGTTGATCCTGAAACTAAAGCTTTTGTTGAAGATATGACTGATAATTGGAATGAAAGAAGAAATAGAAACCCTAAGTTATTAAAACAGAAGAAGCAACAACAAGAGAGAACAGATAGTAGTAATCTTTATAGTGTTGGGAATATAAAAAGAGATTATAGGTTGAAGAAACAAAGAATACATTCTGGGTTGTGGATGAAAGAGATTGAAAAGTTGGAAGAAGCTAAGTTAAGTGGTGGTGCTGGTGGTGGTGATAATGATATTGATAAATTACTTGATAGCTGTTCTGAGTAAGTTCTCTTTCTCTAGTTTGTAGCTCTTGCCATTTTTGGGTTGCACAATTGGTGTTTGAAATATGGTGTGTGTAAGTCATGTATTCAGTTTTTGTTACTAGATGGAATTTTGGGGTGAATTAGAACTTGCGCTAGCGATGAACCGGTCCCCAATCAAAGTAATCTTCTTGCACTAGGGAAAATGGAGTTGTAGTAATCTTGTAACTTCAATTCTTAACTCTTCACCATAAGACTACAGACTAGCTCTTAACAAATGGCAATGACAGTTTACAGGTTTTGCAATTTAGTGGGTTGCAGTAAGATAGCCTTTGTTCCTTGGTTTCTCTAACTTTAACACTAAATGCAGGATTTTTGACTCCACCAACAATGAGTTAGATGATACTGAAATTCCAAGTACTTCAGAGTTCAAAACTAAGCCAGATGGGTGGGAGACAACATCCAAAACTCAAGATGGGAATGTGTGGGAGATATCTCAGAGAGAAGAGGACATTCTTCTCCAAGAATACGAACGTCGAATTGCGTACTGTAAATTTCAGGTATGCCAAGTTTATGCACTAAGTAGATATAATGTATTTATTTGTTTAGGGAAGGTCTTCTATTTGAAACACTAAAAGGCTCCTTATATGAGTTACTTTTCGTTTTTAACATCAACGGTTTAGCTAAACAATAGATATAGCTGCAGCAAGAGAGGGTGAGGTAATTTGATAGGTAGGGCAGGATTGCCAGTATGAATTTATAAAGAAGGTTTGGACTTTGGAGAAAGAGTTCTTAGCCATTCCGTCTCACAGAGCAGAAGAAACATATTAGCTTTTGCAAATGTAAGTTCTTTTTTTTATTGGCTGCCGGTACAGCTATCAAAGCCAGTGAACTAAACATGGAGGTTTGTTTTACCGTTTAAGACTTTGTTGTTGCAATGACTTTGCTTCTTTAGAATTGTGTTCTCGGATGATGTTTGTCCGAGTTGGTTGCTTAATTATCTGAGGCGTCAAGTTTTCTTCATTGTATGTTTATTAAATAAGAAGAGGTGGGGTTTCTAAGATAGGCAAGAGATGACCCGTGAAAGGGTGAAAAACAATCTAATATTACCCAATTCTTCATCTTCAGTTTATGTCTTTGGCCAATGCATATTTACTTGTTCTTTTTTTATCACTCTAAAGCTCTGGTGTTTGTCCTTTTGCAGATTGCGAGTTTTATCAAGTCTCACATATTTAGCCGAAGACGACCTATTGATGGGTGGAGATACATGATAGAAGTGATTGGACCAAATGCTCGTAAAGGAAAGGGAAGTGCTCCTAGGTTACCCAGTTTGTCTGATGCGTCAACTCAACCTTATAAGGAGGAAAAAACGTCACCGGTTAGCAGCCTCTCCCCTTACAAAAGGAGGTAGTTTTTATAGGAGAAAATTTTCATATGTACTATGGGAGTATGATGTATAGGAGGTGATGTTGGCCTCTGTGTTACATAAGCACAAATTTGGTTTTTATTGAATTGCTTTAGTTGTTTATTACTCCAAATGGCGCAAAAGAAATTGCTTTGGTTTTTACTGTCTTGGAGTATATTCGTTGTTGTTCCAAATGGGGCAAAAGAAATTGTTATCTTTAATTTGCAACTTATGTAAAAAGAAATTGTGAAACCTGGCGAGATTGGGGTATACCCGGATTAATTGGGGTATACCTAAATTTAAATGGACCTAGTGCCCTTGCTAAGGGGTGATCAAAATTGGTGATTTGACTTTAATACCTTTGAACTAAGTAACTTAAAACTAAACCCTAAAATTAAAAACTAAAAAACTCTTAATCTTCCCTAATCTCTCTTCTCTATTCTCTCTGCTCTTCCCTTTCATCTTCTTCCATTTCTTCCATCAACCGAAAATCTTCAACTTTGATTTTTCAAAAAAATGGTTGATTCTAAACGATCAAGCAGCAAAAAAGATTCAACAGGTAATACCAAAAGATCAAATCAGAGGAAAAAGGTAAGGGAAAAGCAATGGCCAGTGAAATCCGTGAACCAAAAAATTCAATCCCTTAGAATGTTAGTCGGCAAGGTCGTAACATGCATATCTTGCCGACTTTTCATAATTGCCATGGCGACTATAAAAAAATTCAACAGCCGGCAGGGTATTTTTTTGAAGACCTTGCCGACTAATACATGATTCCACATTTTTCTCAACAGCCGGCAGGGTATTTTTTTGTAGACCTTGCCGACTAATACATGATTCCACATTTTTCTCAACAGCCGGCAAGGTATTTTTTAACAACCGGCAAGGTATTTTTTTGTAGACCTTGCCGACTAATACTTGATTCCACATTTTTCTCAACAGCCGACAGGGTATTTTTTTGTAGACCTTGCTGACTAGTAGTTACTCGTCTCCTATGTGTCGAAAATAATAAAGTCGGCATTGTCTTCATTTGAATACCTTGCCGGCCAAAGTTAGTCGGTATCGTCTTCATTCATCGACCTTGCCGGCCAAGAACGTCGGCATCTTTTGCATTCGTCGACCCTGCCGAATTTTCATAGTTTCAGAACTGAAAGTGTTGATTTCTTCTTTAATTTTGAGTATGATTTCATACATCAGCTTTGCAATCCCCTTGTTAGAAGTGTTTGGGTAGTATGCTTTCATTTCCGTTGCAAAAAAATTCTCAGAACAAAATTCTTTCCATCACAAATCTTCCCACATGAGTTCAATTAAAAACAAAATTTCATAACTTAAATTCATAAGTTTTAATCTACTTAATTAATTCATCTAAACTCAATTAATTAACATAATCAGAATTTTTAGTGTTAATTAAACAAGGTTATATTAGCCATTTAGAAAATACATGGTTAAGGGGTGTCCTATTTTACTTCAAAATGACCCGGATTTTATCTCATTAGGTATACCCCAATCTCGCCAGGTTGTGAAATGGTTTCTTAATCTATTTTGTAGTTAAATTACAACGACCGAGATAGCACATAAATGTGCTTCACCTGAAGTGTCATGCACATTTTACTCTTGTATTAGAACATAAAAGATCCTTCCAGCAAGTAATTCAAAAAGGCGCCTTACAACTGCAGCCTTGCAAAATAAAATAGTAAATACCTCAAGCTTAGCCATCAAAAACAAAAATGAGTATTCTACATGCTCTCCTCCATCTTTTCACTAATACATGGTCTCATTTAGGTCATGCAAACTAGTCAGAATCTGGGTCTGCATATACAATATCTGGACAAGAATCAGAGTCATCATCTACCGTCTGTGTCTCTTTTTGTTTCCAAGACAGTGGTTTAGTAGTATCACCACTAGGAACTGCCGCAGAAATGACTCCTTTGCTCGACTTCATTTCTTTTCCTTCCATAACAGTAGATGCACCATTTTTGCTCTTAGGATCCAGTGAACTACTTTCTGCTATGATTACTTTGTTAGTCGTTTTATTCTCCCTTTCACCACCTCCAACACTAATTGTGGGCTCCATATCAGCTTCCCCAGTAGTCCCAACATCTCCACCTGAGGGCGCTTGGGCTCTCTCTGACTCGACTACAAACTTATCTCTGTTAACTTCTTCCGCAACCCCTTTACCATCACCTTTTCCTGCTGGATAATCTGTAGCCGTCAGCTGAATTTCTTTAGTAGAAGGTTCAACCATTGCATCTTTCATTTCCTGATCTGTTTTAACCGGGGCCTCAGTTTCTTCTCCATTCCCTAGCCAGCTTTCATATAAGTCATCATCGGGATCCGGTTCAGTCATTCCCAGTATGCCTCCCGAAAATCGGTTTTGCTTAGAACTAGAAAATATGTTATTTTGGTTAAACCCTTGCCCAAAAGTTTCGTGGGTGCTAGAAAAATCTGTCATTGGAAGGGATCTAGGATGTATGAGCACTTCCAAGGCCAAGAGTGCATGAGCACAGAATTCAGCGAGTTTTGTTCCTGTTTCTTGCTTTCCTGCGAATCATATTTATACAGATGTAGAATTAGCAATGAATTGGAACACAATAAAGGAAGTAACTTGCATCGTTGCAGATGGCGGTTTTCTTTCCATGAGTAATAATGCAGACACCTGATGACTATGAATGAATCAAAAAGGTTAAAAATGAGCAGAGTTTCCTCAATCACTTGGGAGAAATACCTCTACGGAAAAGTTCAAGACCCCTGGACAAATATGGGGGGCGGACACGAGATGGGGACAGAAGAGATGCCAACAATGCATGCAAGACCGCAAGCTGCAAATTTGCCCAAGTTCTCTGTTCACCAGATGAAACGGAAGCGTTTTTATCCTCACTGGCCCAACCTCCATCACACACATTTGTTGCTACAGTTATCAGGAGTAAATCAACGTTTGATCGCCAACACTCTGATCTCAAAGCACCGCCCTGCAAAAGTTCTATGGTCATTTATATCCATCACCCAGTCAACCTACAGTCTAAAAGTAAGGGAAGCTGCTCACTTTATAACAATTTGTTTTTCACCAACACACCAACAAATCGAGAACCTTCTGATATATGTTTCACTTTGTCTATTTTTGTTAAGGGGAAATGCAGGTTAGAAAAAGAAAAGCTTCAAATGGTTTTGATCCTTCAGCTGAAATTTTAATGAATTACAAAATAAGTACCCTACCACCGTAAGAAGAGCTTCTAGTGCCTGTAATGCAGCTATCTGAACAGAAATAGGAGTTGCTGATTTGCTTTTGAGCAATGCCACCTCCAAGTTAACTCCACTCTGTTGGTCCCCACGTACAGTTCCATGCTTTCTTTTCCTGTTGCCAGGTTGATTTAGTGAATCAGTAGCAGCTTTTGCGTTTATGCTGGAGGATGCAACACTTTTTTCATTGCGAAGGGAATCCAGATCTACAAATGCATTGTTGATTACTTCCTGGGCGAGGTATAGTGCCATTCCTGCTCAAGTATGCAACTTTATTAACCAGTAACATCATTAAACATGATTACAGGTATCAAACAGAAATACTCCCACAAGATAAAATCTAAAAATAAATGGAAGAAGTGTATTTAAGAAATTGCTGCATACCAACACCCATGGATATCAGTAACATCTTCGTGATTGAGTAAACTTGTATCCTCAACGGAGGAAAGGCACATCCCTTGAAATACTTTGTTAGAAGTCTGACAACATCTGCAGCGTAGGGCAACAGTTGACTGCCAATGACATGGACAACCATTTAGAGAAGACGTCCGCACTAATTTTTCAACTAACAATGACCAGTTAAAGCAGGGAAATCTTTCTCAAGAGTCGTGTTCCCTAGTGGTTACCTGCGCACTCCCTTAATTATAGCAGTCAGAAGATCCAAGCTGTTCAGTTGCAAACCTGGAAGCTCTGAACAGATAAACTCTTGTTGCATGACTGTCATAAATGGCATCAAGGCTTCTGACAAAGAGCCATCAACTAGCAAAACTCTCTTAACTAGAGCTAGCAAAGGCCGAACAGGAATAGTCACCTGCAAAGCGAAAAATACATGACATTTCCAATGAAAATTAACGTCCCAACTAAACAGCCATAAAACCCCACCGGACAAAAAGAGAAAAGAAATGAAAAGGAACCACAATTTTGGTATACATTCAGCACCTGAACAGGATAAGGGTTGGTTAGCATTGTACAACAGCATAACATTAGCGTAGAGACCCTGGACAGTAGCAATTTCTCGGACCTATTTTCTGCTGAGGTCTGAACTGACAGATTACCACCTAAGGGAGGAGGGGGTTCCTTTCCTGGTAGAACCAAGAGTCTAAGAAACTCTCTAGATGCACTATCTGCAAAATATTCACATGGAGATTTTAGAATGTCAGTGAGACCAAGGAAATGAAAAGGAAGAATCCGTGATATCATTAGATGGATTTTCTGAGTACCTTCTTCTAGACCCTGAAAGGCATCAGTCAAATAAGCGTTTACTGATATTAAATTTTTTTGCATCACCAGCAACCAGCTTTCCTCATCTCCCCTTATCTTTGGGAGCAATGCTAAGCAATCAGCGAATTTCTAAATAGAAACAAAACTCCAGTTAGACTATAACCAAGATGTTAAAGGAACTCTGAAGTCTCCAAAAAGTAGCCGAATAATATGTGATTGTGCAAAAACACATATAAATAAAGTGTATTCACTCACCTTCAACATGACAGCACTGCATTTCCCTGACATAATTTTTGAAACAATAACAGCTTCAACCTGCGAAAGGTTTAGCATGTATGTACCAATTAGACAAAACAAAACACAATTAAATAATGAAACAAAACAGAAATCCGAAGAGAAGTAAATAACTGCTCAAGCCTACATGGAAAATCATAAACTACTCACACTGTCATAGTGGCGATGCACAGATGCTGGGAAATATTTAATAAGGGTGCATAACAAATCAACTGCTCCGTCCTGCACAAGCAACACAATGAATATCGAATATCAACCAGAGTAGCTAAAGGCAACATAAATTGATTAAGCCAATTAGATAAAGCACAACAGGAAACAGGTAATTTTCCGAAAAGCAATACACTCAAGCCAATGTTTCACTAAATTCAGATTGAGATGGTTCACATCATTGTGTCATGGTTATATAATCTTTACCAGCTCTTATTTGGCTTAAAGTATTAACTACGAACGGAAACCATGCAAGTAACCTTAATACTCAACTACACGTGCATTCAAATGACTTAAAGATTCAAGTAATTGGTTCACAGCAACCAAAAGTTTCACTAACAAGAGTCTCCTGTTAAGTAGTTCTGCTTGTTCCATGTGTAGATAACAGAATATGTACTTGGCGACCAACACTGTATAACAAGTGCAACTAACCAACACAGCTTCCGAGGACTCTTCAGTTAATTGCTTCAGAATGGGTTGTGTAAGTTTCCCAGCGTTGTTTGTAGCATCTTTTTTCATAGTTGAAAATCCAGCCAACCTGTTTCCAGAAGTGAGATCACTTAAATATGTTAACTGCCTATCATGCATCAGTGAACAGGTCAGATAAGCCTCATGTACAGGACTAAGTTCAATTAATTTTTGTTCACATTCATGTAAAGTCTTGAAATTGAGTTTAGAAGTATGAGAAAGTGGATACAGACATACCTTGTGAACATATCAGATAATGAAGCACATGTTGCGACCTTCACAAAATGTGAATCTGAAGACGACTGCTTCAAATAAGATGAAACATCAGCCAATCACAACATATGCAGATAAAACAATAATTCCTCAAACAATCTAACAACATATAATAGGATACGAAATAAGACCTGAATTTGAGAGTGAAGCTTTTGGAACCACAGAGAGTAAGACGCTAAAAATCGATCCACACTACATTCTTGACAAGTAACCCCAATTAAACAAATTCCTGCCCAAATTTTATCTGGCTACACCATACAAATCAAAAGTAAATCAAAATCAACAAAAGTAGAAACCTTTTTACTGGAAGAAAATTCAGAAAAAAATTACAAAGAATTTTTTTTAGGGCTTACCATTTTGCTAGAAGTGAGTAGAAGTAATCTGTCAACCCAAGAATCAACAGTAGTTTTCCACTTATCCATATGTTTCTGTTCAACTGGTTCATTATTATTAGTACTAACACATTCAGAAAGAAGACCATGAGTTTTAATAGTAGAAACAATATATGATAGCTGTGACGGACTTGGAATTGGCTGTTTTTCATCTGGTAAGTAATCCTTTATCAATGAACGAAGTAATTTAGGTTTTAATCTTATATCATACATATTATCGAAGTACTCAAAAACCGCCATTACAGAAGATTAGAAGCTCAATCCTCACAAAAAAGAAAAGTAAGCTCTGAAAAGGATTGGAGAAGTTAGGGTTTTAGTGGTTAAACCCAGAAAATACACAGCAGTAGCCGTTACTGTATTTTGTGAGTTCTAGGGTTTTTCTTTTACGTGTCGAGTCTTGGATGTTTACGTGTATCTAATTTCTCTTAACCTAAAAAATTTAAGCCCACGAGCCTTTGCCACACGCTTTGCGCCTTTGTATAGCTAAAGAAAGAAAGCTGTTTTGGGGACTAGCCCAAAACAGTGGGGGACTACTCTTAAAGTTTTGAGGTGGATATTTGAAGTATTTTTGGGTCACCCCTTATCTAATATTTTTTTTAATATCAAATTTACCCTTGGTAATTAAATTAGTTAGATTAGTTAGTGTTAGTGTAATGATTAATTAGTGATTAGTTAGTGATTAGTGAGTTATTAATAGGATAGTTTTGTTAGAATGAGATGAAGAAGAAGGAGAAGAAGAAGAAGAAAAGATGAAGAAAAATAGGGAAGAAGAACCCAAAAAAATTTATTTTGAGTTTAGTAAATATGATATGAGTGATTCATGTGATGATACCTCCTCCTCAGAATCAGAACCTCCTTCATCTCCTGAACTATTTGTCAACACTTCTAACGATCCGGGTATGAGTTATTTCTTAGAGGATGAATGTTTTTTTCCCCAAACTCAAGCTAACGACCCAAATGATGAATTTTATCAGCCACAACCAGAATATGAAGTTATGGTTACTCAGGTATGTCTCAAAATTAGTTAACGTAGCTTGAATTGTGGAAAAAATAGGCCAAATCGAAAATTTCAGGAAGAAATTTCGGCTAGGTGATAGTAGTTCGGTTAGCAATTCTCCCAAAAAGTTAGCCGAACTCTCCTGTATGTGCAGTTCGGTTACTCATTTCAGCATACGCAGGTAACCGAACTCTGTTTTAATGGAGTTTTTTGAGAGTTCGGTTATCTTTTTCCAGAAAACGTTGCCGAACTAATTTTATAGAGAATACAGTTAATGGTTCGGTTGAGTCGAGTTTAGTCCATTTATTACCGAACTATATGTTCGGCAAGCTCGCAAATCACCTTCATTGATTAGATAACCGAACTCTATAGTTCGGTTTAGTCGATTGTATTAATTATGTTGCCGAACTATAGTTTTGAAATATCCAAAGAACAAGTTCGGCAAGATCGCAAATGTTTTTTCATAACCGAACTTTTTGTTCGGCAGGATCGCATATTATGTTTACATTGCCGAAAATATAAGTATTTCTTATTTTTAGTTGGTATTGACGTTGTGCTATTACTCGTAGGTTGCATCTGATCCAATAGAACCAATGGAAAATCAACCTACCCCTGTTGATATTTTGTACGATGACACGTCCCATCACTACATGAATGACTTGGTATTCAAAAGTCCTTTAGAGGCAAAGAGTTGGGCTACACAACATGCACTAAAAGACATGTGCGTATTAGTATTGAATGGGAGAGAGACCAAAACCCGCTTTGAAATGGTTTGTGAGAGAAGCGGTGATCCCGATAAAAGCCACAAGAGGAAGGGTTATGTTTATAAAGGAAAGACAAATAGGAAGAACAAAACTTTCTCAAAGAAGATTAAATGCCCATTCAAGCTTGCATTTAATTACAACAAAGAATTGGGTGGATGGGTTCTCTACAAGGTTATGGAAGGTTGTCATAACCACCCTCGTCCGGAGCATCTTGAAGGACATTTCATGGCGGCCAAGCTAACTCCTGAAGAGATGGACAAGGTAGCTAAAATGAGGAAAATGGATCTTTCACCGATTCAAATGCTCCAAATACTAAAGGAGGATAACAAGGATAACCACTCATCTTTGTCCACCATTTATAATGCAATAGTGACAATTAGGAAGGAATGGAGAGATAGACAAGTGATGCAACAATTGTTTTTTTTGGCCAAAGAGAAAGACTACGCGGTTCAAAAGGATGTGGATTCGGACGGAGAGATAACACAACTCTTCATTGCGCATCCAACGAGTGTTCAATTGGATCAATGCTTTCATGAAGTTCTCATAATGGATTGTACTTATAAGACGAACAAGTACGAGATGCCATTGTTGAATATTGTTGGGCGTACTTCGACGCAGTCACCGTTTACCGTGGCGTTTTGTTTTTTAAGAGACGAGCAAGAACCTAGTTACATTTGGGCACTACAACAAGTTAAGGCAATCTTCCGAGGTGATGATATTCCCGGGGTTATAGTGACCGACAATGAAGTCGCATTGATGAATGCAATAGAGGTAGTGTTTCCATTAGCACACAATATGCTTTGTACATTCCATATATGGTGTAATTTGATCAATAGGTGCAAGCCAATAATTTGTCCACCCAAGAAAAAAGGATATGAAGAGATTAAGATGCTACCGGAACATGAACGAGCGGATGCAAAAGAGGAAGTTGAAAAACAATACGCTCTAAATTACGCTAAGTGGGTTGCTTTCAACAGTGAATGGGAATCATTGTGTTGGTCTCTTACCGAGGAAGAGTATCATCTAAATCTTGCGGAGTTTATCGGCCATTGGGATACTCCCGATTATCCCGGTGTTGTATCGTATGTTCTTCGCCAATGGTTGGAACCACACAAAGATAGGTTCGTTAATGCCTATACCAACCAATATAAACACTTGGGAAATCAAGCGACAAGTTTAGTAGAGTCGGCTCACCATCGGTTGAAGAAGAATCTCTTTGGATGTGTTGATAATTTCGTAACCGTGTGGAATGCTATGGATAATTACTTCAAGCGCGACATTGATAGAATTAAAGAGAAATTCCAAAAAAGCCGTATATTCAAAATGACCGGAAAATACGCCGACCACCCATTGTTCAAGGGAATCCATTACAACGTATCTCGCCAATGTATGAAGTTGTTGATCATAGAAGTCGAGTTGATTGATAAGTGGGAAACCAAGAGGGATGAGGTGTGTGTATGTAACATGATGAAGTCTATGGGACTCCCTTGTCGCCATATGATAATCAACTACGAGCATGGCGTAATCCCTTTAAGCGACATTGATCCATATTGGAAGCATCTAAGTTTCATCCCTCCTCCAAAGGGAGAAGAAGCCGGAGAGGAGTTTGGTGATAACGACATGGGTAGAACCGTACTAGAGATGTATCGTGGCATGAACAAGCTCCAAAAACAAATATTTTGGGATGACATGAGGAAAATCATATATCCACAAACTTCGGAGAATGTTTATGAACCGTCAAAAGGCAAACGCAAAGGTAGGCCAAGCAAAAAAGAAACTAAAAAACAACTAAGAGAATATGCAAAGGTGTTACGTAAGAAGAAAAGTGAGCAAACCCCATTTACTAGAGATCCATCGGCCCATGAGTATACCGCGGAAATGTACTTGGAGCAAACCACGAAAAGGGGTAGGAGTATTGAGGAGAAAGGCGAAACAAGTGAGCGAGATTTGAAGAAAAAAGGTATGATGTGTCCATCTCAACCAAGCCAACCATCTTCCGGCGACGTGAAACTTAAGTCTCTAATTTGCCCTATTCAACCATCTTCCCTAGACGTGAAGCTTGATGCTCCAAATAAAGACTATTTGAATGATCTACCTCTATACATTCGAGAATACGTTATATCCACCGAAGACGTTCCTCCGGATGGTAATTGTGGTTTTCATGTTGTCAATCAGCAACTTGGGCCTTTCATCGAAGGTGCAAAGCTAAATAATGGATGTGCAATCACTCATATAAGGCAAAGGTTGTTGTCCAAACTAAAGGAGAATCCGGCATTTTACAAGACAATGTTGTGCGATGGGGTGGGTAGTCTCAATGAGCAATTTGTTAAGTATCAACGTCGTCTTCATGGGGGCCATCCGATCACAAGGGATTATTGGATGAGCATACCGATATGTGGACACTTAATCGCCGAGGCTTTTAATTGTGTGGTTCATTATTTCTCAAAGTATGCTAGTTTCACCTTCACCCCGAAAACAACCGTATGTGTCGAGCAACTCAAACGAAGGAGATGTGTGATGGCATTGATTAACAACAACCACTTTATAGGCCTTCGTTTAAAACCCGATTGTCCACTGCCTCCAATATCCGGAAACCCTTTTTGGCCTGCCTTTAACTACAATATAATGTTGGGTTGGTGTATTATGTATGAGCATAACATGGAGATGTGGAAAGCTTTGTCGAAATCTGACGAAATTGTACATGAAGGTCGAATTTCACTTGATGATGATTAAATGACACATGCAATGTAACTAAGTATGCTTATCAATGTAATACTATGTTTTTTGAAGTGTGGTATTCATTATCGAGATAATGCTAGTATTCTATTGAGTTGACAGATAATAGTTCGGCAACCTGTATTTTTGTGCAGGTAACCGAACTAAAGTTCGGTTACCTGGTGAAAAAATACAGTTTGTCGAACTCATGTGATATATGAGTCTTCAGAGAAAGTTTCGGCTACCATTGATATAATACTTGCCTAACCGAACTTTATAGTTCGGTTACAAGCTAGAAATTTAGAAAACCGAACTTTTAACCTGAAGCCTCAGGGGAGTTTTCGGCAACCAGTTTAAATGTTGCGAGGT